>OX637461.1:38531957-39237890 GCA_951799995.1 Trifolium subterraneum | reverse complement strand
CTGAATCTTCCCATAACAACTCGGTTCTTCTAGAGACAAAATCCAAGATTGTTATCAGAAATGGTAACAAACTTGTTTCTAGTAATGTTCATGGATTTGTTGAGGAGAAGAAGAAGCTGAAGTCTGTTGGTGGGATTGGTATTTCGATTAATTCGAATTCAAGAGATTTCAGATATGGTACAAAGAAGATCAAAATTGTAGATTCAAATGTTTCAAAATACCAATTCAAGAGGCCAAAAATGGAAGAAGAAGAAGAAGAACATAAGTCTAGATTTGAGAATTGCAAAAGCAAATACAATGTAACAACTGTCATTAAGAAATCAGGGATGATTAATAAGGATTTGGATCATGATAGGAAGTTGGATTCGCGAAAGAAAGCAAAATATGAAGGATTTTATTTTAACAACAAAAATGAAGAAATCTATGACACTGGTAGAAAAAGTATGAAATATGAGTTCTTTAAGAGTGAAAAGGAAAAGGGTTGTTCTTATGATTCAATAACAGATGATGAGAGTGATGAACAAAAAAGTTCAGAAAGTGATTCTTTTCCTGCTGCAAAATCTCATAACAGTAAATCGGCGAATATAAAGAAATCAAGCAACAAGGGTAAAAAGAAGAAGAAGTTGAAGTCAAAGAAAAGCAAGGAATATGAATGTCCAATTTGCTACAAAATTTTCAAGTCTGGACAAGCATTAGGAGGACATAAAAGATCACATTTTGTTGGAGGAACTGAAGAGAACACTTTTGTGATCAAACAAAGTGTTGCTCCTTGTTTGATTGATCTTAATCTACCTGCTCCTATTGATGAATAAGGAAATGGCCAAATGGGTTATCTTGATTTTCACTTTTACTTCATTTTTTGAAGGTTCTTCTTTAATTGAGGTACCTTAATGAATATCTTGAAGTTTAAGAATGTTTTTTTTGTTTTAATTGTTGTCATTATCCCATATGATGAAAGCAAATTACAATGTACAGAATGCCATGTGGGTAAATGATTTCTTTTATGTTCTTGATGGATTTAGTATATCTATAATTTTGTAGGAGGTATGTTTTTACTTTCATGTTAGTAATGGAACATGGCAATTTCATAGTCTCTTCATTTAATTGAAATTTTTGCTTCAAAAAAAAAAAAAAACTCATCTTCATAAACCCATATGATTTTCTTTTTTCGACTCTTTTGTAATCTTGCATAATCTACCTCGGTATATCTTATGCCGAAGAGATTCTCTGGTTTTTTTTTTTTTGCTTAACTATATTAGTATTTCAAATTGATGATCATAGTTATGTTCCTCTTCACAATGCGTGGTTATTAGCACAAGATTCAACTTTCAATGTTTGTATGAATATATTATTAGCTTTTTATTGCTTAACTTTAACCACTCCATAATTGTTTCCTATACTTATGTTTAATTAATTAATAGGTAATTAAAAGATTGAATGTAAGTGGTTTTCTTTTGAAGCTACAAATAAGCTATTTTTGTTTTGGTTCAACTAACTTTGCTACAGCACATAGTAAGGATCCCCTCTAACATAAAACTCATTTTTTTGGTCAATTCATTTCCCATGATGTGTGCAACACCTAAGACCAAAATGTATGTTTTTGTGTGGATGAAAAACATGTCAAAATGTACACTCTAATTTCATCATTTGGAACACTATTATTCTCGAACTTGAATATTTAGGTAAAGTAAAAAAGTTTATATACCGAGTTGCCTGCGTGTAGCAAAGTTATTCTTAAAAATTATTTAACAACTTTTACATTTTTCAAATTCAATATCTGATTTTTGTCAAAAAAAAAAAAAAAATTCAATATCTGATTAATTAAAAAAAAAAGCTACTATCTTTATTTTTTTCAACTACCAGTATCTGATTCACTTTACCGTCTAATCTGATTTAAGAGTCAATTATGGCATTAAGTGATTTCAGCCTCATCCTAATCGCAAACAAATCGAGAGATGAAGGGTAATTAATTGGGTTGAGGTGGTTGTAAGGTCGCCTAGCATTTAAGGTACCAAAAACATACAATGTGCACGTGTCTACACGTACTTAGTTCTAATAGTGGAAGAATTTGTATTGTTTTTTCCTTTATGCCCATCAGGGCCGCGGTTCCGGCTGTTTGGATGTCCGACTTAAATGTTAAAAGTCGACCCTAATCAGTTAGTAATGTATTAAAATCAATTACCACCATTTATCTTTGTTACTTTTATCCATGTTACAAGTTTTATATCCTTCATTGTAATTTCACTAAAAAATATATAAAAAGAATGTAAGCTAAATACAAAAAAATGATATGCTTAAAAATAGAAACAAAACAGATTATAGATTGGAACAAAACAAAACAATATATAATCATGAAAATAACAACAAAATAGATTAATTTGATCAACTCAATAAGAAACAAGAGAATAAAATAATCAATAAAAAAATTATAGAAAAATATACACGGGACTATTATTTGTGACGGATGCATAAAATTGGATAATTTATCATTGATAATTATAATCAAATTTATTCATATAATAAGTTTTACAAAAAATAGCACAATAGTTTCACTTATATTTTAACAATATTATATAACAAATTTTTAAATATTTTATTCTAATTAAATTTTCTACAATAATATAATAACAAACTTAAATATCAAATAAAAGTCAATGACCCGTGCGAATGCACAGGTCTTTAAACTAGTAAATATATAAAAAAAACTCCAAAATAATAATATTGTTGAAGTTAAAACGGATTGATAAACAATGTTGAAGTTGAACCGGAAAAAAAATTAAGAGATAATTAGCAATTCTCAAATACAATCACAAATTAGCAAAGTAGAAGAATAAATTAGCATGGGCTTTGCCCTCTTTATGTACTAAAAAAAAAGAAGAATAAATTAGTAATTAGAATAGACGAAAAATCGGAAAAATTGAATAATTAGAAGGGTCGTTCCAATTAAATTAAAGGTTCGACTTTCAATGTAAAAGTTGACCCTTAATAAAAAAAATGTTAAAAAAGACCAATTTTCTATTTAAATCGTAAATAAATAGAAAAAAATAATTTAACTAGGGGGTGCAAACAGAAGGTGAGTAAAGCTTTCGGGGTGTAAACAACAAGTTAATATTCTAATTGTTTTGGTTCATCTAACTTTGCTACAGCACATAGTAAGGATCCCCACTAACATAAAACTCTTTTTTTTTTGTCAATTAATTTCCCATGATGTGTGCGACACCTAAGACCAAATGTATGTTTTTGTGCGGATGAAAAACATGTCAAAAATGTACTCTCTAATTTCATCATTAGGAATACCATTATTCTCGAACTTAAAAATTATTTGTTTTCTTTAAACAAAAGCTATCATCCGTGCGCAACTGTAGAGACTAATTCTCTCGATATAACTGAGATCTGTTTAAGGGATTGACCTCTCCGAACAAATGTTTCTCCATATGTGTCACATCCCGTTTTTATTTAATTATTTGTTTAATTTGATTTATTTATTTAATTTCCATATTGTGTGATTTATTTAAATATGTGGCTTTTAGTGTAGTGGTGCGATTAGAATAGTAGTGTTTTTAGGAGGTGTAAATAGAGAATTAGAATGGGCTTATGAGGAAGGGCAATTTAGTAAATTGAGAAGGAATTAACCTAGGTATAAGTTTGAAACTTAGTGAGAGAAAATCATTTGTCACCATTTTGTGAAGAATTAGAGAGAGAAAGTCTAGAGAAGAAGGAGAGGAAAAGAACATAGAAGAGGAGCTAAGATAGAGATTCGGAGGAGCTAATTCTTGAAGAATTAGAGGTAAGAGAGTAGTTTCATATAATTTGTGGGTGATAAAGAGGGAGGAGAAATCATATTCTCTTTGTCCAAACCCTCTCACCCTTTGCTATGCTTAAAGTTAGCATTTTTATGTTTTTATATGAATCAAAATGTTTCCTTTTGTAATGATTTCGTGATATCTATGTTATGTGATGCTAAAAGTACTTGTTGATGGTTTCAATTTTGAGAATCAAAGTATGTTCATATGAAATTATAGGTTTTTGAGTTTTGAATGAAAAATATGCATAATCTTTGATTGGTGATGATTTTGGTGTTTGTAAGAGATAAAACTTGTACTTCTATGTATGATAACATGTGTATAACCTAAATGAAACATCTTTTTAAAACTGGAACATGTTTTGGGTGATTTGGTGGTGGAATCCGAATGGTCACGAAAACAGAGCAGCAACTTCTGGGTATCGTCGCTGCAGCGAGAGCTAGCGAGGGAAACCTGCTGAGCTCGCCAGCCGACCCTGTTCTGTCTGACTTGCATCGCTACAACGAGAGCTAGCGAAGAGATGGCGAAGGTTGCCAGATTCCTCGCTAGGACTCGCTAGATGGCGAGTGAGCTTCTGACTTGCTTCGCCAGAGCTCGCTATAGCGAGAGCTAGCGAAGACAGTTAGATTTAGTTGATTATTAATTGATGATGATGATAGTTTGGTGTATAGGTTGCTAGTCTTATAGAGATACATGAATAATGATAATATTTCTATATGAGTGTTGTGTGATGGATGATGGTGAATTGAATTGATCTCAATTATGTGTATGTATAAATGTGTTGAAATGTATATGATATGATAAGATGGATGATAATGCTTTTCATATACTTGTTGAACATGTATAATGATATTGATGGTGGATTGTAATGAGTATGTAAGGTGTATGTGTATGAATATGCTTATATGTGTATGAAATATTGATGGTGAGTTGGTGATATCATGTATTAATACATGAAGTGTTGGTGAATATATAAATTGATTTATATTGATGAAATGTCGTGACACATCATTCATGCATAAGTTGTGTCAATTGATGGTGATAATAGATGGTGAAGGGATTCTTGTATCCTATATAAATGGTGATATGGTACCACATGTAGACATGTCTAGGACATACATGAAGGTGACATTAGATGCATTAGGAAGGTGAACCTTATTTGTGTTGATGTGATAATGATGTGATATTTGAATAATGGTGTTCTAATTGAATGTGCATATATCTTGTTGATTGTTGACGGTACGGATAAGATTTATGGATATAGATTGATTATATGTATATGTCTTGTTGATGGAGATGAATTGGTATTATATGTATGTTGGTTATGCGGATAGTGAATGAATGTGTATATGTATGCATTGTATATGTTGGATTGGATTTAATGTTAGTAATTTACTTCCATTTATTTCAATGCCGATTATATGTACTAACTCTCTATTTCTTTTGTAATGGATCGTTGGGCGATTCAGATTCTCAGGCGTGAGGATTTGCTTTGCTTGCTTAGGAGGAGTGCCCGACATTGTTGCCAAGTATTCGGGGTGAGGAGATGTGTCTTACTATTAGTGTAGTACCCTTGTCCATTGCTCTGAAGAATTTGTAACACCATGTTGGGGGTTTATCTTTATTCTTGGATTTTGCCTAGTGTCGTTGTTAGACCTTGTTTATGTATGGTGGTGTAAGGCTTATGCCAAGTACTTAATTGCATATTTATTTGATGATGAGATATGGTAGGTGATTTATATGGATGTTGGCTTATTATTCTTGAACTTAATGAATATTCAGTTGTTGACTTATTTATGATTTTATTATTTGAATCATGACTTGTATGATGAAGTCTTATTATTTCCGCTGCAATGTATGTGATGAACATGATATATGTTTGGCTTATATGCTATGGTTGATTGATGATTTTCACATGTAACGCTCTTCTTGTGTTTACTTGCGTTTTATTTATTTATTTGGTCGAAATTTTTGGGTAGATATAAGTAGGGTGTTACAATACGCATCGGTCTGGGATCGAACCCAGAACCAAATTGCTAAGGTGTCCACTACTACTTGTGTCACACTATGTTGGTAAAAATTAAAAATTATTTAATACCCTTTATATTTTTCAAATTGAATATCTGATTAATTAAATGTGAGATCTCCTTTTATAATTTCACCAATCAATCAATAAGAAAAACACATATAAGTGGATTTATATACAGTACACACAACTAATAACAAATTTTTGGATTTGCATGTGGATTTGCATATGCCTTTTTTTTAAAGCCAAAAAGAATTTGCATATGACTTGTTTTTATTGGTTGATGGACAAATACCCACAAATTATGAAGGGGTACATCTCATTTAAACAAACCCGAAGATAAAGGGTAATTAATTATAGTAGTTTTAAGCTACATTACCGGTACGAAATACGACATTTTGAGAAAAATTAATGTATGGTATAATTTTTTTTAATATAATTATATAACTAAAATGGTATGTCGGTATAATTTTTTTTTAATATAATTATATAACTAAAATTATTGTTAAAACAAATAATTAAATATAAAAAAATTATACGTTAAAAGTAATTCAAATAAAGTGTATTAAAATCTCGTTTGATTTCACAATATTAGTAATAAATACAATATCATATTCAATATTAGAGAGACACTTAATTTTTTAAATTTTGTATAATATAGTATATATTATATTTAGAGAGAGACTTAATTTTTTATAATAGTATATATTAATATTTAAAGAGACACATAATTCCTTCGACATGGTTCTCTCCAGTGCCTTAGTATACTCTACGTGTTTTCCTGTGTCTGTTTGGCGTATGGTCAGCTCATCGGGAGGATTGCCCTCCCAATTTGAAACTTTTTCCTAGAAGTTTCAACTTTGTTGACTATGAGAACAGTCACGCGACTATAAAATGACTCACAACTATGGCAGGATGATACACTCTGCTCTCTCGCGACTGCTACTCTAACGAGTAAGCAAGTAAACTATCTTTCTTACTCTTTCACGAGTAAGCAAGTAAACTACCTTTCATACTCTAAAGAAAAAAAAAGCATTTTTTGTGTTTGGGGTACCCCAAGTGTACCCTACGCGCACCCAGTAAAAAAAAAATTAACAGAATTATCTAATTGACTTTCTAATATTATTATTTTATTATACTTTCCACATTTTGAGACGGATGGAGTCTTAGAAAATAAGATAACCAACTGCATTTTGTACACTTCAACTATACATGTTCATATACATTTCACAGAATAGCGAAACCAATAATTACAGAATTTGTTTCTTACTCAAACTGATTGGTATTATGTACATATGTATATACATTAGTGTTGTGCTTACTTAGAAGCAGGAACAGGCCCCTGGAAGCTTGCCTGTTGTTCTAATTGTGTTTGCCTTCTCTTTTGCTTTCAATGTTTCATTCTTTCTTCTCTCATCTGATTGTGCTCTTGCTCCAGCTGCAATCTCATCTATATATTTTATCTTATCTTGATATTTCCTCCTAGCTTTCTCTCTTTTCCGCTCATTTTCACTCTGCTGCATTTTTCACAAAGTTACCGCACTTTATTAGAAGACTAATAAGAATTAATATGTTTGAATTAGTTTGTTTGAACTTATATACTAGCACAAACCCTTATTAGACTATTTAAGACAATTTATGACATATGAATAAGTTGTTTTTAGCTTATTTATATAAGCTCCCAACTTATATGAAATCGGTTTAACTTTATTTTATGCATTATAGGAATAACTTATAGTTATATGATATGCACATAATTAAGCTGATCGTCCTACCTAACACACACTTAAAAAATTTATTTTTGTCAAATAGTCTAGAGGTCAGACCAACACATTTGAAGTGCGAAGATGTAGAGAATTCCACAGCTACTAACTGAGCTATGGCCTAAATATCAAACAGTACATCTTGGATCTAAACATTAAAACATTCAATATGGGTTCAGTTGAATAGAAAATGAAAGTCTTACCTCATGCTTATTAAGCTTGCGTCTTGCTTTCATCTTCTTCCTCTTTTCCCATGAATCTATTGTCTCTAACAACTTCTCATACCTGAAAAAATAATTATATTTTCATTCCATTCAATGCATGAAACCAGATATTCAAAACATTCATATAGTGTTAATGGAATATATAATTAGTTGCCATGCACATGTACTAACCTTTCTTTGATCTTTATGAGCTCTTCCCTTTCCCAAGAATCTGCTTTTGTTTCTGTTGTACTTGGTCCCGTTGGTGGTCTGCCAGAGGTTATTGAGGTCTGGCTGATTGATGGTTGTGGTGCCGGTGGAGGTGGTGGCGGCGGCCTTAATGCCACGATTGGATCATCCACTAGTGGAAGAATTTTCGGTTTTGGAGGAGTCTCAGGTTGTGTATCATCAGCGTCAAAAAAATGTTCATCCGCAAAAGTTGGAGTTTTTTTTTGGTTTGGTATATCAGGGTTTTTATCACCAGTTCTCTTTGATTTTTCACCAAAAGTTGGAGTCTTTTTCATTGATGGTGCTGGTGTGAATGAGATGGTCTTTTTAGGTATCTTTTCTTCTCTAATAGGTGATGTTGTTAGCAAATTGTTACCTTGTTCCTCTGTGATTTTAAATGAGCCTGCACATGATGCAAATTCAGTTCAACACAATTTTATTTCGTTATTTTCCTCGTTATCTTATGAATAAATGATAAACAATGACCAAGAGCGTTCATATGAGATGATTCAGGTCTCTTTCAATTTAACTAGATATATTGGGTTCATATCCAATCATAAGTATGCAGAAACGTTAAAAACTCATCAGAGCGAGCATTGTCGCACACTGTGGTTCTATCAAGTTTGATGGATTAGTTTTTAGTTTTTGCAGTTACCCACAGTGGATATCCGATTTTTTAAAAAATAAATAAAAAAGTAGAAAAAGAGAAATAATGTAGTATTTGCCTGATAATCTCTTGGATGCAGCACCTAGCTGGGAAAATGAAGAATTTTTATCATAGACTTTTTTGCTTCTGCTCTTGGTCAATGAGGTCTCAGGAAACTCACTCATTTTCTTCTCATGTGAAATTTCTAGGACACGTGAACTTATTGCAAATGCTGCAGCAGCTACAGCTGTGGCATGCTCCATTTCTATGAAATCATAATCATCACTCATTTTCCTTGAAATTTGTCTCTGAAACCAATTATGTGCCTTTTTCTTCTCTGTAGAAATTTGGTCACATGAAAGTGTTTGTCAGCTAAATTATTGCTTCATTCAGTTTTCAGACAAAAACAAAACTAGAAAGACTATTAATGATCTCATCTATGAGAATTCTTTCATTTTTATATTTAGTATTTCAATCTTATTTTTCAAATGTGTTTGGTCAAATAGAATATTTTCTATCTTGTTTTGTCAAGTTTTGAGGAAGTAACATGTAAAAGAGTCATTCAGGTTTTTCTCCTTTTTGACTCTAGACTTTGTTTTACCAGGGTAGAATGTATTTTTGGTCCCCGTAAAATTAGTGCATTTGAGTTTTAGTCCCTGTAAAATATATATATATATTTTTTGCCCCTGTAATTTCAAATTACTTTTATTTTAGTCATTAATGTGGCCATGTCACACAAAAACGCTAACGTGGCCAGCATCTGCTAATTTTACGGGACCAAAAAAACACATTTTATCCGAGACAATAACATATCATAAATTCTCACCTTTGAAGGATGAAGTTTTTTGTATTGGTATTTTCTGATGATCCCTGCTACTACCAAAATCAGCTTTATTCTCTTCTTCTGCACCAATTAATTTCTCTCTAACAAAAATTTGTTTAGCAAAAAATAAAACATATTTGCATAAATAAAAAAATAATTTACGATGCTATTTTTGTTGTATGGATATGAATACTCAATTAAATGGGTGGTAATTATTTACAGTAAATGATACATGTGACCTCATCTTAAATTTCTGCAGGGGTGAAAAGTAAAAACACTAACCTTATCTGCTTAATCCAATTATCCATTCTATAGAAGAAGAATTCTGTGCTTTAATTATTTATGAGCAATGTCTTGATATCCCTTGATAAGTGGTATGTGTTTATTTGAAAGAGAAGAAACCAAGGAAAA
This sequence comes from Trifolium subterraneum, assembly GCA_951799995.1. Classification (NCBI taxonomy): domain Eukaryota; kingdom Viridiplantae; phylum Streptophyta; class Magnoliopsida; order Fabales; family Fabaceae; genus Trifolium; species Trifolium subterraneum. Next base: position 39,227,987 of record OX637461.1, on the reverse strand, counting down.
AAAGATCCTTTTTGTAGAGTATAGTCATAGGCTGTTATTGGGGACAAGCAAGGTAAGATATACTTTGTATGTGTTGTCTGGTTTGGAACTCAAGTGCCTTGTGGGGGAAGATAAGTATTCTTTTCTTCTTCAGAGATAATTACCATCAAGCATATTTTAAATCTATTTTCTAATCCAGTTTTCTTTGATCAAATTTTTTAAAAGATCAAATTAAATCTGCTACGTAAAAAGGATGTCAGATTTTCTTTTAAATTATTGTATCACTTTTAAAACATTGATTTACATTAGCACGTGGAAATTCCATTTGGAATAAACAGGTTTAGCACTTTTAGCAGTTTAGGATCCATAAACCTAATGCATAATTAATTTGGATCCATAAGAGTGTGATCGGGAAATGTTTTGAGATAAAGTAATTTTTTGAGGAAATTTAAATTCTTCTATCTAATCGTGTTTGGATAATTAATTTGGAGAATTTTTAAAATGAAGGAATTTATGGAATATTTTGTTTAAACTAAATTTAAGGAATTTCAAATGACACATAAAAGTTATGAATTTAAAATTCTTTCCTCCCATATATTTCAAATTGACCCCTATAAAAATTTGAAAATTGTAAATCCACCCTTATTTTTTGTAAAATTACAAATTGACCCCAAAAATTTCAAAAATTGCAAATTGGTCGCTAAAATTTTCAAATTGATCCTTTAAAGTTTAAAAAATTGCAAATTGGTCCCTAATTTCAAATTTAAAATTTGACCCAAAACTTTCAAATTTATAAAAATGACCCAAAAATGCTCAAAATGAAATTTTCTATTACTCCTTCTAAACACACAAACTTAAAAAGGAAGGTAATTTAAATAGAATCATTTTTTAATTGTTTAGAATTTCAAATCCTCTAAAATTTCTAATTACTTCATCCAAACACACTCTAAGGTTTTGGGTGAAAGTGTGATGTCCAAGGCAATAGGGGGATCATCCACAAAACATGAAGACATTACAATTATGGGTTATTCTCACTTATAATGTATTCAACCTCAACTTTTCTAAACGTGAGTCATTCATACACTTGGTGGAAGCTCTTTTCATCCATACACTTGCACTGTCGTTGTCGCTGCTCAACTGGACTCGCATCGCTGTTGCCGCTGCTCAACGAGACTCGCCGTCTAACCACTTCTCAACGAGACTCATTGCCTTACCACCTTTGTTACAGGGAGCCGGTCGAACCCTTCATCGAACCATCAACTATAATATCAGGTTTATGGGTTTCCTTACTTATAAAATGCTCAACGAGTCTTCCAATCAATTGAAACTTAACTCACATTTGATAGATCTCAACATCTCCCCTCAAGTGTGAGTCTCTCCGCGTATGCAGTCCTTCACCACTCACTTGTTGCTCTCCCAAACCAGACTCTAATACCATTTTGTGTCACTAGGGGGCATTCGGGGGATCATTCACATTGGACTAAGAGCAATTATACAAGTGAGTTCAACACCACACTTTAACTAAAAATCTTAAAGCATTAGGTACAAGTGAGAAAATTTTAATGAGTTGCTATTTACCCAAAACCTTAAAACATTACGATTAATCTCTATTTTTCAAATATAAAATTTGACCTAAAACTTTTCAAATTTTTAAAAATGTCCCAAAAATCACAATGAAATTTTTACTTTATCCAAACACACATTTGAAGGTAATTTAATCAGTATCATTTAAATTGTTATGAATTCTATATCCTTCAAAAAAATTATTAAAAAAATTTATGATCATAATAACTAGTGTCCGTGGGACACTAATTAATGAACTAAAAATAGTAAATATTTATATTCGAGAACAATATTTTTTAGATTTTTAAGAGTTTGACTACACAAATCATAAAATATATTTATTATATTTAAATTTTTATAGTGTCGCAGGAGTATCGGTTAGCATTTACATTTCTCATTCCACCGTCCAAATAAATTCTAAGAGTGTGTTTGGATGGGGAATTCTAGAAATTTAAGGGATTTTAAATACTAGGCAATTCAATTGATTCAATTGATATCCCTTGATATTCAAATTTCATTGTTTGGATAAAGTGGTGAAATTCTATCAATTGTAAAATTATTTGTTTGGGTAATATAATTGAATTTCCTTCATTTAATTTTATTTATCAAATCGACCCTAAACCCAAAAAATCGGCAGAAAACCTAAAATTGACCAAAAATCATAAAATCGACTATAACCTCAAAAATCGGTCGAAAACCCAAAAAATCGGCCGAAACCCCTAAAATCGACTATAACCCCAAAAATCGGTCGAAAACCCAAAAAATCGACCAAAAAACCTAAAATCGAGTTTAAACAATAAAATCGGCCGAAATAAAAAAATCGGAAGAAAAAACCTAAAATCGGCCGAAAACCCAAAAAATCAGCCGAAAAACCTAAAATCGGCCAAAAACCCTAAAATCGACTATAAACCATAAAATCAGCCGAAAAACCTAAAATCGGGCAAAAACCATAAAATTGACCCTAAACCCAAAAAATCAGCCGAAAAACCTAAAATCAGACGTTTTAGGTTTTTCGGCTTATTTTTTGGATTTTTGGCCGATTTTAGGGTTTTTCAGCAATTTTTGGGTCCTGGTCGGGTTTTTAACCGATTTTAGGTTTTTCTGCTGATTTTTGTGTTCTGGTCGAATTTTGGGTTTTCAGATGATTTTTTGGGGTTTTCAGCCGATTTTAGTGTTTTTAGGCAATTTTAGGTTTTTTAGTTGATTTTAGGTTTTTTGGCCGATTTTAGGGTTTTCAGGAGATTTTAGGTATTTTGACGGTTTTCGGTTGATTTTGGTTTTTATAGCCCATTTTAGGGGTTTCGGCCGATTTTTGGGTTCTGATCAGGTTTAGGGTCGATTTTTGGGTTCTGATCAGAATTAGGGTCGATTTTTGGGTTTTTAGCCAATTTTAGGATTTTTAGCCGATTTAATGTTTTTCGGGCGATTTTAGGGTTTATAGTCGATTTAATGTATTTTAACGGTTTTCAGTTGATTTTGGGGTTTATAGCATATTTTTGGTTTTTCGGCCGATTTTTGGATTCTGGTCAGGTTTAAGGTTGTTTTTTGAGTTTTCAGTCGATTTTAGAGTTTATAGCATATTTTAGGTTTTTCGGCCGATTTTTGGGTTCTGATCAGGTTTAGGGTCGAATTTTGGGTTTTCGGTCGATTTTAGCTGATTTTATGTTTTTCGGCCAATTTTTGGGTTCTGCTTGGGTTTAGTGTCAATTTTTTGGTTTTCTACCAATTTTAGGTTTTTCGGCCGATTTTAGTGTTTATTGCCGATTTTAGGTATTTTAACCCATTTTGGGGTTTAGGTCGTGTTTAAGGTCGATTTTATATTTTTCGACTGATTTTAGGTTTTTCAATCAATTTGTAATTTTTTAAAGTTTATAGAGAGGAAGGAATTTGAAATTCCTTGCTTTTAAGTGTCATTTGAAATTCCATAAATTTAGCTTGAACAAAATACTTCATAAAATTCCATCATTTTGGAAATTCTTCAAATTATCATCCAAACAATGGAATTTAGTTCAAATCATTTGAATTCCCTCAAAACATCCCCCATCGAAATACATTCTAAAGAAAAGTAAAAAGTACTCGTGAAAAAAAATATATAATTAAAAAATACAATAAATAAAGGAGAATATTAAGATGTACTTTTAGATCATAGGTTAAAGAGGTAAATATATAAATTTTTGTGAGACTTGTGTGCATTTGGCTTTTTAAGCATTAAAGTTTTATATTATTAAATGCATAATTTCTATATTTGTAGTTTTTAATACATGTCCTGTCCTTAACATTGCAATCTGTGCCCCATTCAATACATTTCCAATGTGATCCGGATCAAACTAATTGAAGAACTGTTTGGCTTCCCATATCATAGAGGGTAAGAGTCTTTTAACGCATTAATCAATACCGGTCGTTGATTTAAGATCGATATTTCAACTCAGATTAGCAGAGTGAATTAATCTCTGCCACTCGTTTTGATCTGACGGCTAACAACTATACCTGCATCAGCATCATGTTGAGAAATAGAAAATATTGTACTTGACAAAAAATTTGTTTCGCATTGATAACACCCTTAAACAAATCAGCAAAATATGATATAAGCATAACTAAAGCAACTGTATCTCATATTTTCATCCGTTAAACTTAATTCAAATAACAACTCCAAGGTTCGAACTAAAATATAAATGAATGTATTTAAAGTTTAAAAAAATGTTTACACAATATTCTTGTGAGTAACAACCATAAATAGATATGTCCTATGACTTTCGGTGGCTCCACATTAATGAAACTCATGGGGTCCTCCTCATACTCAACCATCTTTCTCTTTCACCATTTCCATGCTTGTTTTCAGATTCTGCTATTCTTTTCTACAAAATTCTGTATTCTCACAGAGTCACACCCTGTTTTGTGTAGTCCTAATTTCAAGACAGAGGAATACCAAATACAAGCATGGAAATGGAAATTCTAATTGCCAATTATACTAAATGGCAAAAGAAACATTATAATATTACATTAACTCTGAGTTATACTAATACAAGTTTGATCATGACAAAAAATAAAAATATTAAAGAAAGGTAAAAATATTGAACAATAATAAGCCGCAAATCCCTGCAAAATATTGTGTCTTTCTGCATGCCAAATTGAAATTGTGAAGAAACAAGGAAATGGGTGGGTGACATTGAAGTTGTAGGAGTTGATTAGAGTTACCTTAGTGGGTGACATTGAAGGGTTACGAGCGCAGTTTATTGCCTGTTTGCCTTCAATTAAAAGTCATTTATATTGCGGTTGTAGTTGCGGCTGCGGTTAAAACCATGATATATACTAAGACTACTATATATAGTGAGCTAGGTAGCATAGGGATTGATCAATTGCCAATATCAGTTGTGAAGTGGGTTTGGACCAGAGGGAACTAGTCTCTTGTCTACACCATACCTTGGATCAACTTCAACTCCATTATTTTCTTGAGGTGGAATTGGAACTGAATGCATGTTCTTGTGATATATTCTTTGAAGTTTAAAGCATAATGAACGTGCGGTTGTGTCGGAAAAAGAATTACAATGGTGGAGGTTTCTTGAAGAAGTTGGAGATGGAAGAAATCTTGAGTTTGCTGATGTGGAGAAGAAAAGGAGAAAGAGGAGAAGCATGAGTGTAGTGGTGACTGAAGAAGGAGATGTCTTCATTGTAAAGGAAAAGAGGAAGGTAGAGATGTGGGTTGTCAATGGCAAGAGGTTAATTAGGATATAGGAAGTGAATTGTGAAAGGGAAAATTAAGAAAGAGAGGGAAGAAATGACATTAGCCATGATGTGAATGTATTAATGAGAAGCAAGCAAGAGACACATGAAGTGATATAATTGCTGAGGTAATGAAGGGGACCTCACCTTACTCTTCACTCACCTCATTTAATTGAGAAATTTTTGGGAGTTGTAATTTGTCATGAAGTTTAATCTGTATTTATATTATTTTATATAGTTTTCACCACCATTACTTCAGTGCACCGTCTAATCCAATTCGAAGATTAATTTTGCCATCAAGTATTTTCAGCTCTTTTAATCGCAATTTGTATTTATCATTCATTTCTATTGTTTTGCTTCGATTAAAACCTTGTGATTTGGAACTCAAGTTTAAATAATTCTTTAAGAATAGTGGTGACTAAAGATTTTTAAAACAGAGCTTCAATGGTTTTTTTATTCGAAATTATAGCTCCATTAATTTTTTACTGTTAGAACCTTGTTAATTATATGGAGAAATAATGTGTAAAACAAATCTTTAGTCATTCGATTCTTCATTTTTTTCATTGTTGCTTCATCAATGTTCACAAAACGACAATAATTAAAAATAACCCCATAACACACAACTCTCATTAACCTTTAAAAGGAAATAAAATAATTTTCAAATAAATTATTCTACTTTAATATACAAACTTGAATTTTTATTAATAAGAAAAAAGCGAACAATACAATCTAGTGAAGAAAATAAAATTCCAGTGCCGATTGTAACAAAGGCTACTACAACACAACAAGAACCGTATAGTAATGTAATACGTGGTGAAAACGGTTGAACGTATTTGATTGGTTGCCTTTTCTCTTTTTAATCTAGTAACGTATAACACTACTGTTTTGAGAAAGACAAGGTACATCTGGATAACATGAAAAACACACTTTCCTTTTGCTTTAGTGCATATGGTTTGTGCTTCCCCTCCATCAACACGGGTTATATTAACATTATCGAGAATAATGTTGGTGCAACCAACGATGGTATCACAATTAAGTTCAATTGCATTCTTATCAAGTGAGGTTCCACGTATGTTGAGGTAAGTAACATCACTCACTTCCACTGCTTGTCCAACGTTGTCAATGTATTTAGGGTCATAAAACTGGTCAATAATCACAGGGTGCTTGACTCCAACAAGTATAATATCTTCATACGTGATGTTCCTCACGTACCCAGATCCTCCCTAATTCAAACAATAAAACATGTCTATGATTCGTAGAAAATTTTGACTTCAGGTATAACTCAATTTTACAAATTCATTTATAAGAAAAATATCTCTATCACTTATACACTTTTTTTATCATGTCGCATATAATATTATACTATCAATCTTATATTACCGTATTAATCACTACAATCGTATATCATGATCAACTTCATTTGATGTATCCTTACATCAAATGTCTTGATTCTAGCTCCATTTGAAGTTCCATTGAAGGTGCAATTTTTTACATGTACATGTTCTACTGTAGCATATTTTTTATCTTTTCCGAGGCTACCGACACTAAATTCACCAATAGCAAAGAGTTACAATGTTAACCAAACTAAAACATGTATAATATAAAAGTTATTGAACTCTAAATATTAATTTAAATTGAATTGACCTGATGCCATGCCCAGGTCCACAAAAAACATCACTTATGTTGATGAAGCTTGAACCATTGTTAATTGCAATGCAATCGTCACCTACAAATTAAAGGAAATCAAGATGAAATTTGAAAAATAAATAATTAAGCTAATCTAATTACAATTATAACTCTATGATCAACCTAACTTTGCTAAAAAAAATACATTTATGATAGTTACGAGTATAATTAAAAATTGTATTTGTATTAATTATAAAATAATAGTCACTATAAAATAAAGTAAAGGACAATCAAAATGAAATAGAGGAGTAATAAATTTTCATATTGATCATCAGAAATTCTAGAGTTAAAGCTATATGTATTATAATTACCTGTCTTCATGGTTGAATTATTAATGAGCACATTGGTTGATGATCCGATATCAATGCCATCAGTGTTAGGACTATCCTCTGGTGCTATTATATGAAGATTAGATATGGAAGCGTCTTTGCAATAATTTATGCTTATATAATTTCTCGGACTATCAACGTGAGTCAAGTTGCTAAGTGTTAGATTGTGACAATTATAGAATCGAATAGCCTGCACGTAAATATTATCAAGTAATTATTATATACTTAAATATACAAATGTTGTTAAAATGATAACTATCATGTTTATCAAACTCACAGTTGGCTTGTTATTTTCATTAGACTTTTTAGGATACTTTATCCACCATGGAGAACCTTGACCATCAACCTTTCCCCCTCCGACGATAACAAGTCCATTTATACTCGAGAACTTTATCCATGTTGTATTATCTTCTCTAAATTTCCAATCTTCAACTACTCTTGAGGCAACAATAGTTCCTTTAAGCTGTCAATTAAAAAACGACATCCTTAGACATTGTACATATTAAATAAAAAAATTATCCGTTAGGAGAATAAATCGTAAAAATTTCAAATATACTAATCTTAAGAAATTTCACCCTAAAATTATATTTTAAGGATTTAATAAAATATTAAATTTTCAATTTCAATATTTATTTTTAAAAAAAATTGTGGAAGGGGCAAATTTTTAATTTCAATCTACTACCACGTCATACATGTGCATATTTTAATAAGTCGTTTATTACAAGTACCTCGATAGTAATAGTTGTGGGTTTGCATGGACCGTGGAACAACAAAGGTTGTTGATGCGATATTTCTGCAAGTGCACAGACTTATCGTGTAGTTATAAAAGATTATCGTTCCTTCAGGGACTATTTTCCAAAACTTCGCTTACGTTTTTAATATAATGTAAGGTTAAGGCTAAATATTAATTGGAAAGGGATGTTAAAAGAAAAATAATAGATTTAATTCAAATAATTAGACTTAACTAACTGGAATGTTACTTTAAGTCGCTTCAATGGGTTCGGTAATTAAATTGCATTTAGAAATAATGTTTCTTTTTATCAAACTGATATCGATTTAAAAACACGCTCCTCACACTTTCGCGCTGTTGGTTAATATTGTAAAGTTATAAAATAAATGCTTCACTCTCGCTCTCACATTTACTTATAAAAATACTTTTTGAAAATCAATTCAATTTAATTAAAAAGATCTAGTTTTCACAAAACAATATTAGTTTAAAGACTCAGGTCTCACACTTTCGCGCTATTGAACTAAATCATAAAATATAAATAAATACTTCACTTTCGCTCTCATATTTAGTTTATAAAATATTTTTTGGAAACTAATACAGTTTAATTAATTTTAAAGAGCTGTCGCGGTGTTTAAAATTAATGTCCAGTTTTTACTATCTAGTATAAATCTCACACTCTCGCGCTGTTGACTTACACCTTAATTAATTTTCACTCTCGTGCAAAATTATAGTCTATCGTTTAATTAAAAACTGAAACAGAAAACTAGTTTGTTTGAAAATAAAATTTGCAACTTAATTACTAAACCCAAATCAGCTTCTTATTCACATTCCAGTTATATTAAATTAGTTCGACATAATTGTAAATAAAAACATCACGATCAAATAAATAATAATTGATTTAATTAAGAACATATCAGATACCAATAAAATAATTGAAACTGAAATTAAATTAGTAGCAGTGGATAACAATTACGGCTAACAAATAAAACATAAAACAAAGCAAAAACAAGAAACTGTAGACCATATACTGTGCGTGACAGTATATGTTACTGAGTTGAAAATTAAAATTAACAATTCAGATGTACTGTATCAATGGCAAAAATAAATAAACTCATAGGAATTTAAAGTACTGAACTGAATTTAATATATTAAATAGAGTAACTTACAGATGGCAACTGGAATGAAAGCAAAACACCAGAATAATAAAAGTTTTGAAATCTCAAATAATGCGTAGCGTGAGAGAGCAAAAAGAATCAGATTACATGTATTTATCGTGCTGAGAAAATAACTGACTTCCTATATTTCTCTCCCCGTTTCAATCCTATTTTCACTGGACTTATACGTGAGTGTGCCTGAAGTTTAGGAAGTGATAGTGCTTAGCTGGCTTTTGCACGTCTTTTTCCCTTTTTCTTTTATTTTTCTTCACGTGCCCAATTATATAGGCATGGCTGGCGCCTTAGATTGCTTGCCTGGCGCCATGCCTTTATCACTTTATTTTTCTTCACGTGCCCAATTGTAAGGCATGGCTGGCGCCTTCTTTTCCTTGCCTGGCGCCATGCTTTATGCATGAATCACACTCAGAAGCAATTGACCCATGCCTGGCGCCTTGGGCTTCCTTCATTGGGCCTTTCTTTCTTTGCTTGTGCAAGCCTGGCGCCATGCTTGTTAATTAGTTTGGTCCTTTAGCTTCTAGTCCCATAAAACTCATATTTTGCTAAATTTCGGCTGCATCTGTATTTTTATAAAAAGTATTAATTATTTCATTGATAACACAATAATTTAGAGAAAATATTAAAATATTACGACAAATAATATTAAATAAATAGTGCATTTTTCGGTGTTATCAAACTCCCCTCAACTTGAACCATTGCTTGTCCTCAAGCAAAAAGATTATAATTTTGTGATAGAGAAACAAAACAAAAAGATTTTCCAAGAGTCACATTTTCAATCTCGACCAAATCAGATAAACTAATTTATTTATCGTACCAAAAATATCATGGAAACACAAATCACAAATGAACATGAATTTCTTCCTTACATAGACCGTTCCGAATTATTTTACTATACCTGAACTTAACTTTCATTTCTTCTTTAGTTATCCTTTTTTAGCCCGCGGTAATCACATTAAGCCCGTTATCTATCCACACACACATGGTAGGGAACCTGTTAGTGATTATGACCCGATTCTTTTTCATATCATTTATTTTTCTCTTTTCTTACTTTTTGTCATAGGATATTTTATATCTTTGAGGTATTTCGCATTTGGGTTAAATGACCGGGTGAGGGTCATCTGACTTAAAGTGCGTAGTCCCTTTTCAGATTTATACATCCTTGATTTTCATTTTTCATTCAAAGTCATTCACTTATATTCGTCGACTCAACTACTTAGATAGTGATCGTAGATGGTGCCGACTACCTATGGGCTTACTCAAGGACTAGTAAAGTGTCAAGAAATTTAAGTTCAGTTTCTAGCAAATATCCAAATTGGTCTACATAATTAGGAAATTTAAGGTGTTAAAATGATATAGCTGGTACGAAAAATACACTTAATTTGAAAGTTCAGTCTTAATTACGTTTGCGACTTTGGAATCTCAAAAATTATTTGTTTCTCAAAAGTTTTGTTATGGCTCAAGATTTTGGAAAAATTTAGAATACACCGAAAAAAAATTTATTTGCAGAAAGGAAAACTAAACTAGGAAGTGAAATTAATACTGAAAAGTAAATAAAAGCAATAAAGTCCTCCCCTCAACTTAAATCCAACAGTGTCCTCACTGTTGTGACTCATGCCGAAGTTTGGAGCGGAAAACCTGCAGTGGCGGTGAACTATGGCGGAGGTTGGTGGAATCGCTGAAAGTCGTCAAACCGTAGACTCAATCTGCCAAGTTCATGCATAACCTGGTCGAGCTGTTGGCGATGATACTCCGCAGATTGGTTGTGGTGATCGTGCAATGCGGTTTGATGCTGGAGTAGTTGAGTTTGTTGGGCTCGCAGGAATTGCATTTCAGCTAGCATGACCTCTTGTTGTTGATGAATGGCATAGAAGAGGCCATCACGTTCTTCTTGTTCTCGATAGGAGGAAGAACTACCTGCAAAAGTGTTAGAAATTTGTGGTGTGGGTGCAGGTGGAATAGAAGTGGCGCCCTCACCAGTGGCTACATGTTCATCATCAGGAGGGTAAAAAAAATTACTATGGTCACGTACATCTGTGCGGTTGAGGTTAGGAAAAACAAAAGGACGGAAAACAGTATTATTAATCATTAAATAGAACTTGCCATCCTCTAATTCCTTAACTAATTTCATATATTTAACCATATCTAGATCAATATAGCGCATAGGTAGTGGAGTAAGGTTTTCTAATTGGTTTCCTAATCCTATGGCTTTAGCAATTGTAGTGATTAATCCACCAAAAGTGATGGTTCCTCGTTTAGCAACAATTGAACGCATATGGTTAAACATGAACGGGACAGTATTAATTTTAATGTGTTTCATAAAAGCAAATAAATAAAACAATTCTTTGGAGTTCACTTTGTTAGAATTTGCGCGGCCAAAAATAGTGCCAGCTAGTAACTGGCGAAAATATCGCATGGCCGGGTTATGGATTGAAGAGGCATGGTTTCCCTCACAACTGTCAGTGTGTTTACCAGTTAAAGCCTTCCAAAATAAAACAAAAGTACGTGGCCATTGTTCATCATTATGAACTTCACAGACCACATTCATATGAGGAAAATGTAGAATATCTGCCATTTCGTCAAAACCAAAAACATATTCGTTATTAAACATACGAAAACACAGACTTCCTCTAGTACTTTTCGATTCAGGAGTGGTGGAAACTGTTAGTGAACTAAGGAATTCTAATGTTAACGGAACATAAACAGGATTCGCTTGCGATAGAAAATAATTTAAATCCAAAGCATCAAGCATAAAATTTACACTATCATATAATCCTAATAAATTTAAACATGCATCATCACAGTACCTCGTTGGTACAATAGTTCTAGTACTTAGCTCGTTATAAAGGGTGGCTTGTTTTTCTCCAGGTTTTCCTTGCCTAAATATCACTTCATAATCTGCTTGTTGTGCCATAATAATTTTGTGTAATGAAAGGAAGTAGTATGGAGTCTGTGTAGTTTGTGTAGTGAGATGATGAGGGAAATACTCAATTAAATTCACAGCGCCAGTCACAAGCAAATAGTGATTTTTGTTGTGTAGTGGAAAAAGCACATGGCGCCAGTCTGAGACTGGTGGCTAGATAGTCAATGAACAAATGAATTGTCATGTAAAGAAGAAAAAGGGAACAGGTGTGGCGCCAGACTAAAGTGTAGGTGGTAGGCATAAAGTGAGAAGCATGTGCACATGGAAAATTGACTATAGTCATGTGTACCCTGTGTTGTTCCAATAACATGCAACCAAAATTAAATAAAAAAAAGAATAATATAGGTAATTAGAAAATAGTAATAATTGTTGAGAATAAATTCATGCATACACACTAAAAATTATGATAGACTAAATAGCGAAAATAAACATACTGAAAATAATTATTCGTGCATAATGTAGATGTTTGTCTTGAAATTTAAAAGCGAAGATAATAAAATGACAAGGTACTTTCATGCATGAATCTAACTAGAAAGCAGGAAATATTTTTTGTATTCTTCTTCCACTAAAAGAGTTATTATGAAGGAAAAATCTTGAAGCAGAGAAAGAATATTCCAAAAGAAAATCTTTTAATCAGCCACTAGGAGGGGGTGGAGCAAGGTCACGAATGATGCGGTGGATCATATCAAAGCAACGATCAAGCTGAACTGCCACGAGGTCCTTAAGGCTTGTCAAATCAGAGCGGAGCGTCGCAAGATCGGCCTGGAGGCTGGCAATGGCAGCACCGTAGTCCTCCTTAGGTGGTGGAGCAGTAGTGGAAGCAGCAGGAGAGGTGGGAGGTGGAGGTCCGGGAGTGTAATGGTAAAGGGGTGGTGTTGCAGGGTCGGTCTCGTCTTCTCCTTCCAGATCAAACAGCCAATTGTCTTGGTTGTGAACACTTGTTCTCTCACTATTAGGCAATGTGAATTGATGAATGGGTACGAAGTGAACAAGCAATTGGAATTCTTCAGGTCCTAAGTTTCCTATCATATGGTGGTTAAAGCAAAAAGTAATGTCCATCGGCTGAGCTTCACCAGAGAGGACAATCTGAGATAGAGGGGTATGTAGATCTAAAGCCTCGGCTAAGATGGTTACAAAGCCACCAATACTAATGCGGCGTGTGGGGTCCTCAATGGTTTTAGTAATGTTAGACAGGAGGAAGGCTGCCGCGTTGACTGGTCTATTTTGGGAAACACAAAACATGAGAAAGAGTTCTTCTTTTGTAATGGTTGTGTTGCTCGGTGGTTTCCCGAAGAATGTATGGGCAATGATCATCTGAAAGTACCTAATCGCTGGATTATGTATCTCAGTGCTAAACCTAGCATCAGGGGCTGCGTTAGGGTTTCCGGATATACTTCCCCAGTAGTACTCTAGTGCACTATCCATATAGAGATCGTCTTGAACTTCAGTGAAGGCATCGGGTCCGTGAGGAACTCCTAAAAACTCAGCTATGGCTCGTGTTGTAAACCGGTAGGTGTTTCCGAACAACCTAAAGGTGACATGTCCCTTGTGAATGGAGGTTCCCCAGGTAGGGTTATACTTAAAGGAACTCAAGAATTCTAAAGTTAGATTACGATAATTGCGAGGAGATGCATAGGCGAATCGATCCCATCCTAAAGTGTTAGTCAGATACCTCACACTCTCCGCTATTCCTAAAGCGCTCATGGCGTGTTGATCAGGAAAATAGTGTAATGCCATCTCACGCTCAGATAAGATTTCATAACGGGTCTTCTGTGAGTTATTTCTGAATGAAACTGGCATTCTGTCTGCCATTTCGTCTTTTACTTTTTAAATTCTAGGTGAAAAATCTGCTATTTCAGAAAGTAATCACAAAAGTTAGTGCTGATCAAAAGAAATTATAGCTACTATTAGTCCCTTTTTTTTTTTTTTTTTTTTTTTTTTTTAAATAAAGGAGTAAAATGTAAAATGACAAAATAAATAAAAGCAACATCATAAAAATAAAAGCGAATAAATAAAGAACTAAAAGCAAATTATAAAAAGAAAGAAATAAAACATGGGTTGCCTCCCATGCAGCGCTTCATTTAATGTCGGTAGCTTGACAAGACAAGGGTTGAGAACCTAAGTAATTGGAGGAAGGTCATCTAGCTTGAGGCTAGAATAATAGTCTCCATCGCTCGGGACATAGTAATGCTTCAGACGCTGCCCATTAACTATAAATGTTTGATCTGATTTAGTCTTTATTTCTACCGCGCCACTTTGAAAAACTCTCGAGACTTCGAAAGGTCCCGACCATCGCGATCGGAGTTTTCCGGGAAACAATCTCAACCTAGAATTAAAAAGGAGTACAAGTTCCCCCTCTCTGAATTCTCTCTTTAATATGCGCTTATCGTGCCATTTTTTAGTTCGTTCTTTATATATTTTGGCATTTTCATAAGCATCTAATCTTAATTCTTCTAATTCATGTAACTCTAGGATCCTTTTTCTTCCGGCAGATTGGTAATCCATGTTAAGGGCTTTAACTGCCCAATAGGCTTTGTGTTCTAATTCTACCGGTAAGTGGCATGACTTTCCATAGACAAGTCTAAACGGGGTTGTTCCTATGGGCGTTTTGTAGGCTGTTCTATAAGCCCATAAAGCGTCGTCAAGCTTTGCAGCCCAATCCTTTCTATTAGTGGAAACAGTCTTTTCAAGGATTGATTTGATCTCTCTATTAGAGACTTCTACTTGGCCGCTTGTTTGTGGATGGTAAGGTGTAGCGACTCGGTGCCTCACTCCGCATTTCTTCAACAGATTTTCTAATTGTTTTGATATGAAATGGGATCCACCATCGCTTATGACTAACCTGGGGACTCCAAATCTAGGGAAAATGATTTTTTTGAACAACTTAACGACTACTCGTGTATCATTTGTCGGCGAAGCTATGGCTTCTATCCATTTTGACACATAATCTACTGCTACGAGTATGAATTTGTTTCCCATAGAGGAAGGAAAAGGTCCCATAAAATCTATTCCCCAAACGTCGAAGATTTCGACCTCTAAAATGTTATTAAGGGGCATTTCATTCCTTTTGGAAATATTTCCAGTTCGCTGGCATTGGTCACATTTTGCAATAAAAGAGTGAACATCTTTGAAAAGGTTGGGCCAGTAGAGTCCTGCTTGGAGGATTTTATAGGCGGTCTTGGATCTGCTAGTATGTCCGCCATAAGACGAGGTGTGGCAGTGAGTAAGAACACTCTCTACTTCTTCTTCAGGGATGCATCGTCGAAAGATACCATCCGCGCCTCTTTTAAATAAGAGGGGCTCATCCCAAAAGTATTGTTTAATGTCATGGAAGAATTTCTTTTTCTGTTGATAGGTAAGTTCAGTTGGTAATATCCCGGCAGCTAGGTAATTGGCGAAATCAGCATACCACGGGACCGTGGTTTGCGCTAATGCGGTTTCGATATATTCACTGCTGACTTCTTCTTTATCAAGAGAAAGATCAAGTTGGGCGATTAGTCTATCACATGGGAAATCATCATTAATAGGAATCCGGTCTTCTTTGACATCATCAAGCCTGGATAAGTGATCTGCTACTGTGTTTTCTATTCCTTTCTTATCTTTGATTTCTAGGTCGAACTCTTGTAGTAGCAGTATCCATCTTAGAAGTCTTGGTTTCGCATCCTTTTTACTAAGGAGGTATCGAATTGCTGCGTGATCGGTGTACACAATGATTTTAGCTCCCACCAAATAGGAGCGGAATTTGTCAATTGCAAATACAACAGCCAAGAGTTCTTTTTCTGTGGTGGCGTAATTTAGTTGTGCTGCGTCTAAAGTTCTACTTGCATAGTAGATAGCATGTAGCTTTTTATCCTTTCTTTGTCCTAGAATGGCTCCTACAGCATAGTCGCTGGCGTCACACATAATTTCGAATGGTTCACTCCAATCAGGAGGTTGCATTATAGGTGCGGAAATCAAGGCTTTCTTGAGGAGTTGGAATGCTTCCATGCATTTGTCATCAAAGATGAATTCAGCGTCTTTCATTAAAAGACCGGTTAAAGGCTTGGTTATTTTAGAGAAATCTTTTATGAATCGCCGATAAAAACCAGCATGTCCTAAAAAGCTTCGTATTTCTCTAATGGTTTTAGGAGGTTGAAGATTTTCTATTACCTCAATCTTAGCTTTATCTACCTCTATGCCTCTATTAGATACTATATGTCCCAAAACTAGCCCTTCACGAACCATGAAATGGCATTTTTCCCAATTGAGAACGAGGTTAACTTTGACGCACCTTTGTAATACCAATTCTAGATTAGCAAGACACTCTTCAAAACTCTCCCCATACACAGAAAAATCGTCCATAAAGACTTCCATGATGTTGTTTATAAAATCAGCGAATATTGCCATCATACATCGTTGGAAGGTCGCAGGGGCGTTACACAATCCAAAAGGCATTCGTCTATAGGCAAATGTACCAACAGGACATGTAAAGGTGGTCTTTTCTTGGTCATCGGGATGAATTGGAATTTGGAAAAATCCAGAATATCCGTCTAAATAACAGAAATATGAGTGTTTAGCTAGACGCTCGAGCATTTGATCGATAAAGGGTAGGGGAAAATGATCTTTTCGAGTGGCTTTGTTTAACTTCCTATAATCAATGCACATTCGCCATCCCGATTCGACGCGTTTAGATACGGTTTCTCCTTTCTCATTTTTAACCACTGTAAGTCCTCCTTTCTTAGGCACAACATGAACAGGGCTGACCCATTTGCTATCAGATATTTGATATATGATACCTGCGTCTAGGAGTTTCAACACTTCCTTTCTAACTACTTCGCTTAAGATAGGGTTTATTCTCCTTTGGTGTTCTCTCGAGGTTTTTGCGTCTTCTTCTAGTAAGATTCGATGCATACACACTGAGGGACTTATTCCTTTCAGGTCAGAAATGCTATACCCTAGGGCTGAAGGATATTTTCTTAAGACATCTAGTAATTTTTCTGTCTCTAGGGGATTTAGGTCAGCGTTCACTATGACTGGACGATTCAGATCATCGTCTAGATATTCATATCTAAGATTTTTGGGTAGCGGTTTGAGTTCTAGCGAAGGTTGCTTAGGTCCAAGTGTAGGATCAGGTGAGAGAGACGGGTGTTCTCTTAAGCTATCTTCTATACAAAGTTGAAGTGAAGCTTGGTCTCCGTTCATAGCTGGTTTTAGAATTTCCATCTCTTTAGGTAATTCTTTCTCTATTTCTTTGACACACTCATCTATTATGTCTAGGGCATAACACGTGTCTTCTACTGCGGGTGTTTTCATGAACTTAGAAAGAATAAACTCAATTTTTTCTTCTCCCACTTCTAGCGTGAGTTTCCCTCTCTTCACATCTATTATTGCTCCTGCAGTGGCTAGGAAAGGTCTTCCTAAAAGAATTGGGATGCAGGCATCTTCCTTGATGTCCATTACTGCAAAATCTGTAGGGATATATAGCTGACCGATTCTTACGGGAACATTTTCTAAGATACCTACTGGATATTTGACTGAACGGTCCGCTAGTTGTAGAGACATCCTAGTAGGTTTTAGATCGCTTAAGTTCAGCTTTTTGCTAATTGACAGGGGCATAAGACTAACACTAGCTCCTAAATCACATAGGGCCTTGTCTATTACGAAGTTGCCTATTACACAAGGAATTGAAAAACTCCCCGGATCTTTTAGCTTAGGTGGCATCTTGTTTTGGAATATGGCGCTGCACTCTTCAGTAAGTGCTACTGTACTGTCTTCATCTAGTTTCCTCTTATTTGATAAGATTTCTTTTAGAAACTTAGAATAGGTTGGCATTTGTGCTATGGCTTCTGAGAAAGGAATAGTTATGTTGAGTTGTCTCAGAATTTCCACAAATTTTCTAAATTGACTATCCATTTTTGGCTTTGCGAGTCTTTGCGGAAATGGGATAGTGGGTTTGTAGACAGGAGGTGGATCCTTTGTTTCCTCTTTGTCCTTTTGTTTTTCGTTTTCAGACTCTCTTACAGGGTCTTTCGAGGGTTCACCTTTCTCATTCATCTCCTCGGTTTCTTCAATGTTTTTCGGATTTTTGGCTCTAGGATCAACTGGGTCTTGTAGCTCTTTCCCACTTCTAGTGGTTATAGCATGTAGGGCATTTGCGTGCCCTTTAGGATTTGGTTCGGGTTGTCCTGGGAAAGTGCCGGCTGGCGCGGCGAGAGCTGCTTGATGTTGCGCCACTTGAGATATTTGAGTTTCTAACATTTTGTTATGGGTGGCTAAAGCATCCACTTTGGTTGACAATTGTTTTACCAACTCGGTCGTATGGATACTTTGGTTTAAGAACTTTTCCATCATGAGATCAAGGTTAGACTTTTTAGGTGGATAAGTTGCAGCTTGTTGTCCTACTGACTTTTGAAAACCTGGAGGTGTCTGATTTGGAGGGAATAATGCATTATTGCTCTTGTAAGAGAGATTAGAATGGTTCTTCCAACCAGGATTATAAGAGTTTCCTTGGGCATAGTTTACTTGGTCGAGTCCGGCCAATAATTGACATTCAGAGGTCGTGTGTCGAGGAACTCCACATAGTTCGCAGTTTGGTTGTATCGCGGCCACGGTAGCTGCGGGAGGTATAGTTAGGCTATCTAACTTTTGAGAAAGAGCGTCCACTTTCGCACTGACATGATCTATGCCGCTTACTTCGTATATACCGCCCTTTTGCTGGGATTTTTCTATGGCAGCGCGTTCGCTTCCCCACTGATAATGGTTCTGGGCCATGTTTTCTATAAGTTGTGTGGCTTCTTGATAAGGTTTATCCATTAGAGCTCCACCAGCAGCAGCGTCTATGGTGAGTCTAGTGTTATAGAGCAGCCCATTATAGAAGGTATGGATTATGAGCCATTGTTCTAAACCATGATGTGGACATAGTCTCATCATATCCTTGTATCGTTCCCATGCCTCGAAGAGTGATTCTCCATCTTTTTGCCTAAATCCGTTGATTTGGGCTCTTAACATTGCTGTTTTGCTTGGCGGGAAATATCGGGCCAAGAATTGCTTCTTCAATTCATTCCATGTAGTGATGGAGTTCGAAGGTAAAGCTTGGAGCCAAGCTCTAGCTCTGTCTCTCAAAGAGAACGGGAAAAGGCGGAGTCGTATTGCTTCGGCTCCTACACCATCGGCTTTTAGTGTGTCTGCGTACTGCACAAACACTGACAAGTGGAGGTTCTGATCCTCCGTAGGGGAACCAGAGAATTGATTTTGTTGCACTATTTGCAACAAAGCAGGTTTCAATTCGAAATTCCTAGCTTCAACGGTTGGGGAGACGATGCTCGAATGAGGTTCCTCTTCAGAAGGGACGGCGTAGTCCTTAAGAGGACGATTGTTGTTGGCCATGGTTGGGATTTCAAATAGCTTTTGAAATTCACGAATTCGGCGTTGTAGACGAATAAAACGCTCTCTTTCAGGATTAGGTTCAACTAATTCTTCCTCGGATGAACTAGTGTTGGGCATACAACCTAGGCGGAGGAAGAACTAAAAAGGGAGTGCCTTAATCGTTACGAATTAAAAACTAAATAGCGAATATTTGGACTAAATTAGTCCCCGGCAGCGGCGCCAAAAACTTGATGCGATATTTCTGCAAGTGCACAGACTTATCGTGTAGTTATAAAAGATTATCGTTCCTTCAGGGACTATTTTCCAAAACTTCGCTTACGTTTTTAATATAATGTAAGGTTAAGGCTAAATATTAATTGGAAAGGGATGTTAAAAGAAAAATAATAGATTTAATTCAAATAATTAGACTTAACTAACTGGAATGTTACTTTAAGTCGCTTCAATGGGTTCGGTAATTAAATTGCATTTAGAAATAATGTTTCTTTTTATCAAACTGATATCGATTTAAAAACACGCTCCTCACACTTTCGCGCTGTTGGTTAATATTGTAAAGTTATAAAATAAATGCTTCACTCTCGCTCTCACATTTACTTATAAAAATACTTTTTGAAAATCAATTCAATTTAATTAAAAAGATCTAGTTTTCACAAAACAATATTAGTTTAAAGACTCAGGTCTCACACTTTCGCGCTATTGAACTAAATCATAAAATATAAATAAATACTTCACTTTCGCTCTCATATTTAGTTTATAAAATATTTTTTGGAAACTAATACAGTTTAATTAATTTTAAAGAGCTGTCGCGGTGTTTAAAATTAATGTCCAGTTTTTACTATCTAGTATAAATCTCACACTCTCGCGCTGTTGACTTACACCTTAATTAATTTTCACTCTCGTGCAAAATTATAGTCTATCGTTTAATTAAAAACTGAAACAGAAAACTAGTTTGTTTGAAAATAAAATTTGCAACTTAATTACTAAACCCAAATCAGCTTCTTATTCACATTCCAGTTATATTAAATTAGTTCGACATAATTGTAAATAAAAACATCACGATCAAATAAATAATAATTGATTTAATTAAGAACATATCAGATACCAATAAAATAATTGAAACTGAAATTAAATTAGTAGCAGTGGATAACAATTACGGCTAACAAATAAAACATAAAACAAAGCAAAAACAAGAAACTGTAGACCATATACTGTGCGTGACAGTATATGTTACTGAGTTGAAAATTAAAATTAACAATTCAGATGTACTGTATCAATGGCAAAAATAAATAAACTCATAGGAATTTAAAGTACTGAACTGAATTTAATATATTAAATAGAGTAACTTACAGATGGCAACTGGAATGAAAGCAAAACACCAGAATAATAAAAGTTTTGAAATCTCAAATAATGCGTAGCGTGAGAGAGCAAAAAGAATCAGATTACATGTATTTATCGTGCTGAGAAAATAACTGACTTCCTATATTTCTCTCCCCGTTTCAATCCTATTTTCACTGGACTTATACGTGAGTGTGCCTGAAGTTTAGGAAGTGATAGTGCTTAGCTGGCTTTTGCACGTCTTTTTCCCTTTTTCTTTTATTTTTCTTCACGTGCCCAATTATATAGGCATGGCTGGCGCCTTAGATTGCTTGCCTGGCGCCATGCCTTTATCACTTTATTTTTCTTCACGTGCCCAATTGTAAGGCATGGCTGGCGCCTTCTTTTCCTTGCCTGGCGCCATGCTTTATGCATGAATCACACTCAGAAGCAATTGACCCATGCCTGGCGCCTTGGGCTTCCTTCATTGGGCCTTTCTTTCTTTGCTTGTGCAAGCCTGGCGCCATGCTTGTTAATTAGTTTGGTCCTTTAGCTTCTAGTCCCATAAAACTCATATTTTGCTAAATTTCGGCTGCATCTGTATTTTTATAAAAAGTATTAATTATTTCATTGATAACACAATAATTTAGAGAAAATATTAAAATATTACGACAAATAATATTAAATAAATAGTGCATTTTTCGGTGTTATCAAACTCCCCTCAACTTGAACCATTGCTTGTCCTCAAGCAAAAAGATTATAATTTTGTGATAGAGAAACAAAACAAAAAGATTTTCCAAGAGTCACATTTTCAATCTCGACCAAATCAGATAAACTAATTTATTTATCGTACCAAAAATATCATGGAAACACAAATCACAAATGAACATGAATTTCTTCCTTACATAGACCGTTCCGAATTATTTTACTATACCTGAACTTAACTTTCATTTCTTCTTTAGTTATCCTTTTTTAGCCCGCGGTAATCACATTAAGCCCGTTATCTATCCACACACACATGGTAGGGAACCTGTTAGTGATTATGACCCGATTCTTTTTCATATCATTTATTTTTCTCTTTTCTTACTTTTTGTCATAGGATATTTTATATCTTTGAGGTATTTCGCATTTGGGTTAAATGACCGGGTGAGGGTCATCTGACTTAAAGTGCGTAGTCCCTTTTCAGATTTATACATCCTTGATTTTCATTTTTCATTCAAAGTCATTCACTTATATTCGTCGACTCAACTACTTAGATAGTGATCGTAGATGGTGCCGACTACCTATGGGCTTACTCAAGGACTAGTAAAGTGTCAAGAAATTTAAGTTCAGTTTCTAGCAAATATCCAAATTGGTCTACATAATTAGGAAATTTAAGGTGTTAAAATGATATAGCTGGTACGAAAAATACACTTAATTTGAAAGTTCAGTCTTAATTACGTTTGCGACTTTGGAATCTCAAAAATTATTTGTTTCTCAAAAGTTTTGTTATGGCTCAAGATTTTGGAAAAATTTAGAATACACCGAAAAAAAATTTATTTGCAGAAAGGAAAACTAAACTAGGAAGTGAAATTAATACTGAAAAGTAAATAAAAGCAATAAAGTCCTCCCCTCAACTTAAATCCAACAGTGTCCTCACTGTTGTGACTCATGCCGAAGTTTGGAGCGGAAAACCTGCAGTGGCGGTGAACTATGGCGGAGGTTGGTGGAATCGCTGAAAGTCGTCAAACCGTAGACTCAATCTGCCAAGTTCATGCATAACCTGGTCGAGCTGTTGGCGATGATACTCCGCAGATTGGTTGTGGTGATCGTGCAATGCGGTTTGATGCTGGAGTAGTTGAGTTTGTTGGGCTCGCAGGAATTGCATTTCAGCTAGCATGACCTCTTGTTGTTGATGAATGGCATAGAAGAGGCCATCACGTTCTTCTTGTTCTCGATAGGAGGAAGAACTACCTGCAAAAGTGTTAGAAATTTGTGGTGTGGGTGCAGGTGGAATAGAAGTGGCGCCCTCACCAGTGGCTACATGTTCATCATCAGGAGGGTAAAAAAAATTACTATGGTCACGTACATCTGTGCGGTTGAGGTTAGGAAAAACAAAAGGACGGAAAACAGTATTATTAATCATTAAATAGAACTTGCCATCCTCTAATTCCTTAACTAATTTCATATATTTAACCATATCTAGATCAATATAGCGCATAGGTAGTGGAGTAAGGTTTTCTAATTGGTTTCCTAATCCTATGGCTTTAGCAATTGTAGTGATTAATCCACCAAAAGTGATGGTTCCTCGTTTAGCAACAATTGAACGCATATGGTTAAACATGAACGGGACAGTATTAATTTTAATGTGTTTCATAAAAGCAAATAAATAAAACAATTCTTTGGAGTTCACTTTGTTAGAATTTGCGCGGCCAAAAATAGTGCCAGCTAGTAACTGGCGAAAATATCGCATGGCCGGGTTATGGATTGAAGAGGCATGGTTTCCCTCACAACTGTCAGTGTGTTTACCAGTTAAAGCCTTCCAAAATAAAACAAAAGTACGTGGCCATTGTTCATCATTATGAACTTCACAGACCACATTCATATGAGGAAAATGTAGAATATCTGCCATTTCGTCAAAACCAAAAACATATTCGTTATTAAACATACGAAAACACAGACTTCCTCTAGTACTTTTCGATTCAGGAGTGGTGGAAACTGTTAGTGAACTAAGGAATTCTAATGTTAACGGAACATAAACAGGATTCGCTTGCGATAGAAAATAATTTAAATCCAAAGCATCAAGCATAAAATTTACACTATCATATAATCCTAATAAATTTAAACATGCATCATCACAGTACCTCGTTGGTACAATAGTTCTAGTACTTAGCTCGTTATAAAGGGTGGCTTGTTTTTCTCCAGGTTTTCCTTGCCTAAATATCACTTCATAATCTGCTTGTTGTGCCATAATAATTTTGTGTAATGAAAGGAAGTAGTATGGAGTCTGTGTAGTTTGTGTAGTGAGATGATGAGGGAAATACTCAATTAAATTCACAGCGCCAGTCACAAGCAAATAGTGATTTTTGTTGTGTAGTGGAAAAAGCACATGGCGCCAGTCTGAGACTGGTGGCTAGATAGTCAATGAACAAATGAATTGTCATGTAAAGAAGAAAAAGGGAACAGGTGTGGCGCCAGACTAAAGTGTAGGTGGTAGGCATAAAGTGAGAAGCATGTGCACATGGAAAATTGACTATAGTCATGTGTACCCTGTGTTGTTCCAATAACATGCAACCAAAATTAAATAAAAAAAAGAATAATATAGGTAATTAGAAAATAGTAATAATTGTTGAGAATAAATTCATGCATACACACTAAAAATTATGATAGACTAAATAGCGAAAATAAACATACTGAAAATAATTATTCGTGCATAATGTAGATGTTTGTCTTGAAATTTAAAAGCGAAGATAATAAAATGACAAGGTACTTTCATGCATGAATCTAACTAGAAAGCAGGAAATATTTTTTGTATTCTTCTTCCACTAAAAGAGTTATTATGAAGGAAAAATCTTGAAGCAGAGAAAGAATATTCCAAAAGAAAATCTTTTAATCAGCCACTAGGAGGGGGTGGAGCAAGGTCACGAATGATGCGGTGGATCATATCAAAGCAACGATCAAGCTGAACTGCCACGAGGTCCTTAAGGCTTGTCAAATCAGAGTGGAGCGTCGCAAGATCGGCCTGGAGGCTGGCAATGGCAGCACCGTAGTCCTCCTTAGGTGGTGGAGCAGTAGTGGAAGCAGCAGGAGAGGTGGGAGGTGGAGGTCCGGGAGTGTAATGGTAAAGGGGTGGTGTTGCAGGGTCGGTCTCGTCTTCTCCTTCCAGATCAAACAGCCAATTGTCTTGGTTGTGAACACTTGTTCTCTCACTATTAGGCAATGTGAATTGATGAATGGGTACGAAGTGAACAAGCAATTGGAATTCTTCAGGTCCTAAGTTTCCTATCATATGGTGGTTAAAGCAAAAAGTAATGTCCATCGGCTGAGCTTCACCAGAGAGGACAATCTGAGATAGAGGGGTATGTAGATCTAAAGCCTCGGCTAAGATGGTTACAAAGCCACCAATACTAATGCGGCGTGTGGGGTCCTCAATGGTTTTAGTAATGTTAGACAGGAGGAAGGCTGCCGCGTTGACTGGTCTATTTTGGGAAACACAAAACATGAGAAAGAGTTCTTCTTTTGTAATGGTTGTGTTGCTCGGTGGTTTCCCGAAGAATGTATGGGCAATGATCATCTGAAAGTACCTAATCGCTGGATTATGTATCTCAGTGCTAAACCTAGCATCAGGGGCTGCGTTAGGGTTTCCGGATATACTTCCCCAGTAGTACTCTAGTGCACTATCCATATAGAGATCGTCTTGAACTTCAGTGAAGGCATCGGGTCCGTGAGGAACTCCTAAAAACTCAGCTATGGCTCGTGTTGTAAACCGGTAGGTGTTTCCGAACAACCTAAAGGTGACATGTCCCTTGTGAATGGAGGTTCCCCAGGTAGGGTTATACTTAAAGGAACTCAAGAATTCTAAAGTTAGATTACGATAATTGCGAGGAGATGCATAGGCGAATCGATCCCATCCTAAAGTGTTAGTCAGATACCTCACACTCTCCGCTATTCCTAAAGCGCTCATGGCGTGTTGATCAGGAAAATAGTGTAATGCCATCTCACGCTCAGATAAGATTTCATAACGGGTCTTCTGTGAGTTATTTCTGAATGAAACTGGCATTCTGTCTGCCATTTCGTCTTTTACTTTTTAAATTCTAGGTGAAAAATCTGCTATTTCAGAAAGTAATCACAAAAGTTAGTGCTGATCAAAAGAAATTATAGCTACTATTAGTCCCTTTTTTTTTTTTTTTTTTTTTTTTTTTTAAATAAAGGAGTAAAATGTAAAATGACAAAATAAATAAAAGCAACATCATAAAAATAAAAGCGAATAAATAAAGAACTAAAAGCAAATTATAAAAAGAAAGAAATAAAACATGGGTTGCCTCCCATGCAGCGCTTCATTTAATGTCGGTAGCTTGACAAGACAAGGGTTGAGAACCTAAGTAATTGGAGGAAGGTCATCTAGCTTGAGGCTAGAATAATAGTCTCCATCGCTCGGGACATAGTAATGCTTCAGACGCTGCCCATTAACTATAAATGTTTGATCTGATTTAGTCTTTATTTCTACCGCGCCACTTTGAAAAACTCTCGAGACTTCGAAAGGTCCCGACCATCGCGATCGGAGTTTTCCGGGAAACAATCTCAACCTAGAATTAAAAAGGAGTACAAGTTCCCCCTCTCTGAATTCTCTCTTTAATATGCGCTTATCGTGCCATTTTTTAGTTCGTTCTTTATATATTTTGGCATTTTCATAAGCATCTAATCTTAATTCTTCTAATTCATGTAACTCTAGGATCCTTTTTCTTCCGGCAGATTGGTAATCCATGTTAAGGGCTTTAACTGCCCAATAGGCTTTGTGTTCTAATTCTACCGGTAAGTGGCATGACTTTCCATAGACAAGTCTAAACGGGGTTGTTCCTATGGGCGTTTTGTAGGCTGTTCTATAAGCCCATAAAGCGTCGTCAAGCTTTGCAGCCCAATCCTTTCTATTAGTGGAAACAGTCTTTTCAAGGATTGATTTGATCTCTCTATTAGAGACTTCTACTTGGCCGCTTGTTTGTGGATGGTAAGGTGTAGCGACTCGGTGCCTCACTCCGCATTTCTTCAACAGATTTTCTAATTGTTTTGATATGAAATGGGATCCACCATCGCTTATGACTAACCTGGGGACTCCAAATCTAGGGAAAATGATTTTTTTGAACAACTTAACGACTACTCGTGTATCATTTGTCGGCGAAGCTATGGCTTCTATCCATTTTGACACATAATCTACTGCTACGAGTATGAATTTGTTTCCCATAGAGGAAGGAAAAGGTCCCATAAAATCTATTCCCCAAACGTCGAAGATTTCGACCTCTAAAATGTTATTAAGGGGCATTTCATTCCTTTTGGAAATATTTCCAGTTCGCTGGCATTGGTCACATTTTGCAATAAAAGAGTGAACATCTTTGAAAAGGTTGGGCCAGTAGAGTCCTGCTTGGAGGATTTTATAGGCGGTCTTGGATCTGCTAGTATGTCCGCCATAAGACGAGGTGTGGCAGTGAGTAAGAACACTCTCTACTTCTTCTTCAGGGATGCATCGTCGAAAGATACCATCCGCGCCTCTTTTAAATAAGAGGGGCTCATCCCAAAAGTATTGTTTAATGTCATGGAAGAATTTCTTTTTCTGTTGATAGGTAAGTTCAGTTGGTAATATCCCGGCAGCTAGGTAATTGGCGAAATCAGCATACCACGGGACCGTGGTTTGCGCTAATGCGGTTTCGATATATTCACTGCTGACTTCTTCTTTATCAAGAGAAAGATCAAGTTGGGCGATTAGTCTATCACATGGGAAATCATCATTAATAGGAATCCGGTCTTCTTTGACATCATCAAGCCTGGATAAGTGATCTGCTACTGTGTTTTCTATTCCTTTCTTATCTTTGATTTCTAGGTCGAACTCTTGTAGTAGCAGTATCCATCTTAGAAGTCTTGGTTTCGCATCCTTTTTACTAAGGAGGTATCGAATTGCTGCGTGATCGGTGTACACAATGATTTTAGCTCCCACCAAATAGGAGCGGAATTTGTCAATTGCAAATACAACAGCCAAGAGTTCTTTTTCTGTGGTGGCGTAATTTAGTTGTGCTGCGTCTAAAGTTCTACTTGCATAGTAGATAGCATGTAGCTTTTTATCCTTTCTTTGTCCTAGAATGGCTCCTACAGCATAGTCGCTGGCGTCACACATAATTTCGAATGGTTCACTCCAATCAGGAGGTTGCATTATAGGTGCGGAAATCAAGGCTTTCTTGAGGAGTTGGAATGCTTCCATGCATTTGTCATCAAAGATGAATTCAGCGTCTTTCATTAAAAGACCGGTTAAAGGCTTGGTTATTTTAGAGAAATCTTTTATGAATCGCCGATAAAAACCAGCATGTCCTAAAAAGCTTCGTATTTCTCTAATGGTTTTAGGAGGTTGAAGATTTTCTATTACCTCAATCTTAGCTTTATCTACCTCTATGCCTCTATTAGATACTATATGTCCCAAAACTAGCCCTTCACGAACCATGAAATGGCATTTTTCCCAATTGAGAACGAGGTTAACTTTGACGCACCTTTGTAATACCAATTCTAGATTAGCAAGACACTCTTCAAAACTCTCCCCATACACAGAAAAATCGTCCATAAAGACTTCCATGATGTTGTTTATAAAATCAGCGAATATTGCCATCATACATCGTTGGAAGGTCGCAGGGGCGTTACACAATCCAAAAGGCATTCGTCTATAGGCAAATGTACCAACAGGACATGTAAAGGTGGTCTTTTCTTGGTCATCGGGATGAATTGGAATTTGGAAAAATCCAGAATATCCGTCTAAATAACAGAAATATGAGTGTTTAGCTAGACGCTCGAGCATTTGATCGATAAAGGGTAGGGGAAAATGATCTTTTCGAGTGGCTTTGTTTAACTTCCTATAATCAATGCACATTCGCCATCCCGATTCGACGCGTTTAGATACGGTTTCTCCTTTCTCATTTTTAACCACTGTAAGTCCTCCTTTCTTAGGCACAACATGAACAGGGCTGACCCATTTGCTATCAGATATTTGATATATGATACCTGCGTCTAGGAGTTTCAACACTTCCTTTCTAACTACTTCGCTTAAGATAGGGTTTATTCTCCTTTGGTGTTCTCTCGAGGTTTTTGCGTCTTCTTCTAGTAAGATTCGATGCATACACACTGAGGGACTTATTCCTTTCAGGTCAGAAATGCTATACCCTAGGGCTGAAGGATATTTTCTTAAGACATCTAGTAATTTTTCTGTCTCTAGGGGATTTAGGTCAGCGTTCACTATGACTGGACGATTCAGATCATCGTCTAGATATTCATATCTAAGATTTTTGGGTAGCGGTTTGAGTTCTAGCGAAGGTTGCTTAGGTCCAAGTGTAGGATCAGGTGAGAGAGACGGGTGTTCTCTTAAGCTATCTTCTATACAAAGTTGAAGTGAAGCTTGGTCTCCGTTCATAGCTGGTTTTAGAATTTCCATCTCTTTAGGTAATTCTTTCTCTATTTCTTTGACACACTCATCTATTATGTCTAGGGCATAACACGTGTCTTCTACTGCGGGTGTTTTCATGAACTTAGAAAGAATAAACTCAATTTTTTCTTCTCCCACTTCTAGCGTGAGTTTCCCTCTCTTCACATCTATTATTGCTCCTGCAGTGGCTAGGAAAGGTCTTCCTAAAAGAATTGGGATGCAGGCATCTTCCTTGATGTCCATTACTGCAAAATCTGTAGGGATATATAGCTGACCGATTCTTACGGGAACATTTTCTAAGATACCTACTGGATATTTGACTGAACGGTCCGCTAGTTGTAGAGACATCCTAGTAGGTTTTAGATCGCTTAAGTTCAGCTTTTTGCTAATTGACAGGGGCATAAGACTAACACTAGCTCCTAAATCACATAGGGCCTTGTCTATTACGAAGTTGCCTATTACACAAGGAATTGAAAAACTCCCCGGATCTTTTAGCTTAGGTGGCATCTTGTTTTGGAATATGGCGCTGCACTCTTCAGTAAGTGCTACTGTACTGTCTTCATCTAGTTTCCTCTTATTTGATAAGATTTCTTTTAGAAACTTAGAATAGGTTGGCATTTGTGCTATGGCTTCTGAGAAAGGAATAGTTATGTTGAGTTGTCTCAGAATTTCCACAAATTTTCTAAATTGACTATCCATTTTTGGCTTTGCGAGTCTTTGCGGAAATGGGATAGTGGGTTTGTAGACAGGAGGTGGATCCTTTGTTTCCTCTTTGTCCTTTTGTTTTTCGTTTTCAGACTCTCTTACAGGGTCTTTCGAGGGTTCACCTTTCTCATTCATCTCCTCGGTTTCTTCAATGTTTTTCGGATTTTTGGCTCTAGGATCAACTGGGTCTTGTAGCTCTTTCCCACTTCTAGTGGTTATAGCATGTAGGGCATTTGCGTGCCCTTTAGGATTTGGTTCGGGTTGTCCTGGGAAAGTGCCGGCTGGCGCGGCGAGAGCTGCTTGATGTTGCGCCACTTGAGATATTTGAGTTTCTAACATTTTGTTATGGGTGGCTAAAGCATCCACTTTGGTTGACAATTGTTTTACCAACTCGGTCGTATGGATACTTTGGTTTAAGAACTTTTCCATCATGAGATCAAGGTTAGACTTTTTAGGTGGATAAGTTGCAGCTTGTTGTCCTACTGACTTTTGAAAACCTGGAGGTGTCTGATTTGGAGGGAATAATGCATTATTGCTCTTGTAAGAGAGATTAGAATGGTTCTTCCAACCAGGATTATAAGAGTTTCCTTGGGCATAGTTTACTTGGTCGAGTCCGGCCAATAATTGACATTCAGAGGTCGTGTGTCGAGGAACTCCACATAGTTCGCAGTTTGGTTGTATCGCGGCCACGGTAGCTGCGGGAGGTATAGTTAGGCTATCTAACTTTTGAGAAAGAGCGTCCACTTTCGCACTGACATGATCTATGCCGCTTACTTCGTATATACCGCCCTTTTGCTGGGATTTTTCTATGGCAGCGCGTTCGCTTCCCCACTGATAATGGTTCTGGGCCATGTTTTCTATAAGTTGTGTGGCTTCTTGATAAGGTTTATCCATTAGAGCTCCACCAGCAGCAGCGTCTATGGTGAGTCTAGTGTTATAGAGCAGCCCATTATAGAAGGTATGGATTATGAGCCATTGTTCTAAACCATGATGTGGACATAGTCTCATCATATCCTTGTATCGTTCCCATGCCTCGAAGAGTGATTCTCCATCTTTTTGCCTAAATCCGTTGATTTGGGCTCTTAACATTGCTGTTTTGCTTGGCGGGAAATATCGGGCCAAGAATTGCTTCTTCAATTCATTCCATGTAGTGATGGAGTTCGAAGGTAAAGCTTGGAGCCAAGCTCTAGCTCTGTCTCTCAAAGAGAACGGGAAAAGGCGGAGTCGTATTGCTTCGGCTCCTACACCATCGGCTTTTAGTGTGTCTGCGTACTGCACAAACACTGACAAGTGGAGGTTCTGATCCTCCGTAGGGGAACCAGAGAATTGATTTTGTTGCACTATTTGCAACAAAGCAGGTTTCAATTCGAAATTCCTAGCTTCAACGGTTGGGGAGACGATGCTCGAATGAGGTTCCTCTTCAGAAGGGACGGCGTAGTCCTTAAGAGGACGATTGTTGTTGGCCATGGTTGGGATTTCAAATAGCTTTTGAAATTCACGAATTCGGCGTTGTAGACGAATAAAACGCTCTCTTTCAGGATTAGGTTCAACTAATTCTTCCTCGGATGAACTAGTGTTGGGCATACAACCTAGGCGGAGGAAGAACTAAAAAGGGAGTGCCTTAATCGTTACGAATTAAAAACTAAATAGCGAATATTTGGACTAAATTAGTCCCCGGCAGCGGCGCCAAAAACTTGATGCGATATTTCTGCAAGTGCACAGACTTATCGTGTAGTTATAAAAGATTATCGTTCCTTCAGGGACTATTTTCCAAAACTTCGCTTACGTTTTTAATATAATGTAAGGTTAAGGCTAAATATTAATTGGAAAGGGATGTTAAAAGAAAAATAATAGATTTAATTCAAATAATTAGACTTAACTAACTGGAATGTTACTTTAAGTCGCTTCAATGGGTTCGGTAATTAAATTGCATTTAGAAATAATGTTTCTTTTTATCAAACTGATATCGATTTAAAAACACGCTCCTCACACTTTCGCGCTGTTGGTTAATATTGTAAAGTTATAAAATAAATGCTTCACTCTCGCTCTCACATTTACTTATAAAAATACTTTTTGAAAATCAATTCAATTTAATTAAAAAGATCTAGTTTTCACAAAACAATATTAGTTTAAAGACTCAGGTCTCACACTTTCGCGCTATTGAACTAAATCATAAAATATAAATAAATACTTCACTTTCGCTCTCATATTTAGTTTATAAAATATTTTTTGGAAACTAATACAGTTTAATTAATTTTAAAGAGCTGTCGCGGTGTTTAAAATTAATGTCCAGTTTTTACTATCTAGTATAAATCTCACACTCTCGCGCTGTTGACTTACACCTTAATTAATTTTCACTCTCGTGCAAAATTATAGTCTATCGTTTAATTAAAAACTGAAACAGAAAACTAGTTTGTTTGAAAATAAAATTTGCAACTTAATTACTAAACCCAAATCAGCTTCTTATTCACATTCCAGTTATATTAAATTAGTTCGACATAATTGTAAATAAAAACATCACGATCAAATAAATAATAATTGATTTAATTAAGAACATATCAGATACCAATAAAATAATTGAAACTGAAATTAAATTAGTAGCAGTGGATAACAATTACGGCTAACAAATAAAACATAAAACAAAGCAAAAACAAGAAACTGTAGACCATATACTGTGCGTGACAGTATATGTTACTGAGTTGAAAATTAAAATTAACAATTCAGATGTACTGTATCAATGGCAAAAATAAATAAACTCATAGGAATTTAAAGTACTGAACTGAATTTAATATATTAAATAGAGTAACTTACAGATGGCAACTGGAATGAAAGCAAAACACCAGAATAATAAAAGTTTTGAAATCTCAAATAATGCGTAGCGTGAGAGAGCAAAAAGAATCAGATTACATGTATTTATCGTGCTGAGAAAATAACTGACTTCCTATATTTCTCTCCCCGTTTCAATCCTATTTTCACTGGACTTATACGTGAGTGTGCCTGAAGTTTAGGAAGTGATAGTGCTTAGCTGGCTTTTGCACGTCTTTTTCCCTTTTTCTTTTATTTTTCTTCACGTGCCCAATTATATAGGCATGGCTGGCGCCTTAGATTGCTTGCCTGGCGCCATGCCTTTATCACTTTATTTTTCTTCACGTGCCCAATTGTAAGGCATGGCTGGCGCCTTCTTTTCCTTGCCTGGCGCCATGCTTTATGCATGAATCACACTCAGAAGCAATTGACCCATGCCTGGCGCCTTGGGCTTCCTTCATTGGGCCTTTCTTTCTTTGCTTGTGCAAGCCTGGCGCCATGCTTGTTAATTAGTTTGGTCCTTTAGCTTCTAGTCCCATAAAACTCATATTTTGCTAAATTTCGGCTGCATCTGTATTTTTATAAAAAGTATTAATTATTTCATTGATAACACAATAATTTAGAGAAAATATTAAAATATTACGACAAATAATATTAAATAAATAGTGCATTTTTCGGTGTTATCAGTTGTAACATGAATGTTTTGCCTTTAGGTATAGTTAGTGTTGGGGTGCATTTAGTTGTGCCACACGCATTGTCCCATGCTTTCAAAAAAGCCTTTATAATGCCAAAAAAGCAGTTTAAAATAGTGTTAGATTCGAGAAATGTAATCACATATAAGAAATATAGTATATGTATAATTAAGTATAATCATAATCTCTTAAAAAATTATACATTTGAATCATCGGTTTTTCCATCCCCAATGGTGCCATATATAAGAACATCAAAAGGTGAATATGTATTAGGAGTTATTCTAGCACACAAGCAGCGTGAAGCAATAACAAACATTAAAAAGATATTAAATCCCTTCATATTATATAAGATACACTAATATACCCAAAAAAGTGTAAATCTAGAGAAAACTGTATTTCGTTGTTTTTTTTTAACCAAGAGCAATATAGTTGTGAAGTAAAAAGTAGAGACATGATTATATTATATTGGCAATATTTGCGTAATAAAATTTTGGATTAAACAAAATTTCTTATTCATTGAATGGTAAAATAAATTAAAGTAATTTTCTATTCAAGAAAAAAAATTATTTGTTTTACCCAGTCATTTTTTTCTTTTAGAAATACATATCTAAATTGGGCTTATGACCCGTTGACTTTCAAAAAATAAAAATATAATTTATGATTTATAAAAATACCAAAACAAATAATTTGCTTCCACTACACTCTTGAAATTACTTCGTTTAAAGTTTTTATAATTAAAAAATAACTAAAAAATAACTAAAAAATATTGTCTCTTTTTGCCTTTAATAATAAATATTAAATATTATTTAATTTTTTTAAACAATATTAAAATATTTTGTACATGACTATTCACAAGTTCACACAACTTTAAAGTTCCACAAGAAAAACATAATTAAATAATTATTGTCTCTTTTCGCCTTGAAGAAAAGGGTTAAATATGTTTCAAGTCCCTTCATTTGGGGGGACTTCTAAAAATAGTCCCTACATTTTTTATATTATATTTTTAGTCCCCACATTTTTGTTGTTGCCAACATTGGTCCCTAATGTGAAATTTTGGTTGTCTAGACAGACGAAAAATGGCACATATATGCCACACAGACTCATTTAATGCTTACTCTTTGTGCGTCCATGTCATTAAATAAGTGTGCGTGACAGCTATATGGCATTTACCTTCTATCCAATCAACCAAAATTTCACAGTAGGGACCAAAGTTGGAAACGAAAAAAACATGGGGGACTAAAAATATAATAAAAAAATGTAAGGACTATTTTTAGAAGTCTTCCGAAATATAGGGATTAAAAACATATTTAACCCTTTAGAAAAAATATTAAATATTATTGAAATTTTTTTAAAACAATATTAAAATGTTTTGTACATGACTATTCACAAGTTCACACAACTTTCAATTACAAATTTACTATGTGCGATGTCGAATGAATAGAGCTAACAATTTTCTCTTAAAACACATAAATAAACTAGTCTTTAAGTTAAAATAGAATAAAATAAAATAAATGTAACTCCTTCAATACTTGAAATTTTTCAACCAAATCTTAGACATAAGCTTTTGTGACATATATTGATCTATCGATAAATTTTCATGAAGAAAAAATGATCCCAATTATATATATGCAAATATGGGCATATTCGGAAAATCACAATCAAGAAAGATGAACTTATCATTTCTATTGTTTTGCTTCGATTCAAACCTTGTGATTTGGAACTCAAGTTTAAATAATCATTTAAGAATAGTGGTGACTAGAGATTTTTAAAACAGAGCTAGTTTAGATGCTTTTTTGATTCGAAATTATAGCTCCATTAATTTTTTACTGTTGGAACCTTGTTAATTATAAGGAGAAATAATGTGTAAAACAAATCTTTAGTTCTTCGATTCTTCATTTTTTTCATTGTTGCTTCATCAATGTTCACAAAACGACTATAATTAAAAATAACCCCATAACACACAACTCTCATTAACCTTTAAAAGGAAATAAAATAATTTTCAAATAAATTATTCTACTTTAATATACAAACTTGAATTTTTATTAATAAGAAGAAAGCGAACAGTACAATCTAGTGGGGAAAATAAAATTCCAGTGCCGATTGTAACAAAGACTACTACAACACAACAAGAACCGTATAGTAATGTAATACGTGGTGAAAACGGCTGAACATATTTGATTGGTTGTCTTTTCTCTTTTTAATCTAGTAACGTATAGCACTACTGTTTTGAGAAAGACAAGGTACATCTGGATAACATGAAGAACACTTTCCTTTTGCTTTAGTGCATATGGTTTGTGCTCCCCCTCCATCAACACGGGTTATATTAACATTATCGAGAATAATGTTGGTGCAGCCAACGATGGTATCACAATTAAGTTGAATTGTATTCTTATCAAGTGAGGTTCCACGTATGTTGAGGTAAGTAACATCACTCACTTCCACTGCTTGTCCAACGTTGTCAATGTATTTAGGGTCATAAAACTGGTCAATAATCACAGGGTGCTTGACTCCAACAAGTATAATATCTTCATACGTGATGTTCCTCGCGTACCCAGATCCTCCCTAATTCAAACAATAAAACATGTCTATTATTCTTAGAAAATTTTGACTTCAGGTATAACTCAATTTTACAAATTCATTTATAAGATAAAGATCTCTATCACTTATACACTTTTTTTATCATGTCGCATATAATCTTATACTATCAATATTATATTACCGTATTAATCACTACAGTCGTCTATTTGATCAACTTCATTTGATGTATCCTTACCTCAAATGTCTTGATTCTAGCTCCATTTGAAGTTCCATTAAAGGTGCAATTTTTTACATGTACACATGTTCTACTGTAGCATACTTTTTATCTTTTCCGAGGCTACCGACACTAAATTCACCAATAGCAAATGTTGGAACAAAAGATGTGTTAATACACACCCTTAAGTTTTGATGATAACAAAGTATTAAATGGACAATTGATGGTACTAATGTTTAAATTAAGTGCAGGAGAATCCAACGTTTAATCAAGAGCACACTTAATTTAAACTCTGATGAAACCAATGGAAGTCTGAATATTTAAGACTCTGAAAGAGTTCAGATGCTACAACGTGGTCAGAAGCTATACAAAGTTCAGAAGCTCAAAGTAGATCAGAGCGTCTGAAAGCTGTTCTGGAACTCAGAGGAGTTTAAGAAGCTCAAGGATGTTCAGAGGCCTACAAGAGTTCAGAGGCTGTCTGCTAGTCATAAATCATTCAGAGGATGAAGACGTTCAGAAGCTGAATTACGAAAGACTATCAGAGGCCAACCATTCAAAGACCAATAAGACTCCAAGTTATCAAAGGTTCATCAGAAGCAAAGGAATTCCCAGTCATCAGAGGGCTACATCAACTACAACTTATCAAGCCTGATGACTTGTTGTAAGGTCAACTAAAATGCAACAGTCACAAAGGATGTGATCCCTCTCTCTAGGAGCTAGTTGTACCTTATAACTGTACCATTGGACAGACAGCAAAGGTGAAGCTTCTCTGCAAAGGAAGACGTGGCTTTACTCAAGGGATCTTCAATGTCTACAGCTCAATGTATTTCTCAACTCATATAAATATGCCAGAAGAGCAATGAAGTCTTGAGCCTGAGTGCTTGAGCAAGGAAGCCTCTGATCTTGTGTGATCAGAGCAAGGAAGTCTCTTTGTCTTGTGTGACTTAGAGCAGGAAGTCTCAAGCTTATGTGCTTGAGCAAGGAAGTCTTTGATCTTGTGTGATCAAAGCAAGGAAGTCTCTATGTCTTGTGTGACTAAGAGCAGGAAGTCTTGAGCTTGTGTGCTTGAGCAACTATTGTAATCCGTGTGATTATAGTGAAACTCTCTTGGAAACAAGGGGACTGGAGTACTCTCAATTTGTGAGGGGAACCAGTATAAATTGTTGTGTGTTCTTCTCTCTCTCACTCTCTCATTTACTCCTTCATCATTTATAACGCCATAAGTTAATTGTGTGAATAATCCGCTGTGCTTTAAAGACTCTGAAAAGATTTTAAATATCTTGGAAAGTTTTTAAAATATCCAAAAAACAATTCAACCCCCCTTCTTGTGTTTTCTCCACGCACCTTCAATTGGTATCAGAGCTCCGGTTCTGTTGGTAAATCACTTAACCGTGAGACAGTCAAGATCCAAAGGAGAAAACCTCCATGGCTCAAAACATGGATGAGTGGAAGCAGAAGCTACATCAACAAGTTGCTGATCTTAGCAAGAAATTTGAAGATGAACTAAGCTTAAATGAAGATCTGAGCAACAATCAAAATCCTTCCACTTCAGGGGCTAATCAAACTTCTGGTATTGGTTCTACAGCTACTACTCTGTGCCTCATTAGTGATGATAATGAAAGCATTCAGTGGGCTACAGTAAATGGCTTGTTAGATCAATATGAGGAGTTTAGGATGGAGGAAAATGAGAGCATTGAGAAAATGAACATAAGGTTTCAAGCTATAACAAGCAAGCTTGAAGAGTGAAATCTGGCACGCCCAGGAACTAATGTTGAATACAATGTTCCAACACTTCTGTGAACACAGTGTTGTAACCAATGTTCCAACCTTATACGAAGCAGCAGTAAATATAATCTAAATGACAGCAACCAATAAAAACACAAATGATTTGTTAACCCAGTTCGGCATAAACGAACCTACTCTGGGGGATACCAATCCAGGAAGGAAGTCCACTAATGTAGTGCTAGATCTAAGCCCTCAGTAAACGCCCCGTTTACAACTTATATCCTAGACACCTACTTGTGCAACTTCTACTTAAGAACTCCTAAGTATGAGATCCTATCTCACCTCCAACTTATCACGCACAGTGATTACAGTAGCACAATGATGATTGCGAAGACACACTTCAAAACACAAGTTAACTCCGTACTTAGAAGCTTAGGAGTAACTAACACACACAACAAAATCAGTCCTTAGCTTGTGTTATAGAATCCACAAGAAAGGCTCACAAAATAATACAAAACTCAAAACCCTAGAATACTATTCTTCAATGACGGCTTTGATAACCCTACTGGGTTTTTCGTTCTTCATATATATACTCCAAGCAACACGGGCTGAACTCCACTTTGGGCTTAGAACACACATTAATCAAGAATCAGAACTATACATAAAGTTTCCTAAAATGTCAGAACATCTTTAGGAAAATATCTCATCGCTGATTCTGTATAAAAATATACTCCTTGGCACACAAGAGTAAAAACGTGGTTTCCTTTAAAAACGCGCTTTCCTTATATAAAACACGCGCGCAAATCATTTGGACACTGGTTGTACCAATGTTGAAACATTTGGTCCAACATCTTGCTTGTATATTTGTTTTAGCAAAATGCGGCCAATTCAAATATCCAACAATCTCCCCCTTTGGCAAATTTTTGGCTAAAACAATCTGAGATTACTTCAACCATTTCAGAGAGATACACAGAGATGTAATTTCCACAGATCAACATGAACATACAACATATGAAACAGAACATCATTTCTTCAAAGCAAATTAGTCATTTGAGCTCCTCAAGATAAATTGCAGATCAGAAAAAAAATAGTATCACTCAGAAATATCAGAGGCATACAACAGCGGAATAGTGAACACAACTAGCCTCACAGGATAAGCCAACAGAGAGAAATGGTCTCTCACACAAACTCAGCCACTTAGGAAAAATAAATTCCCAGTAACTGGATGTTTCAACATGTATCAGAACATAAGCACATACATAAATCACAGCAAACTTGCTCCCTCTCAACATCAGAATCAGAGCAAACATGAACAAGATCTTTTTCAAAAGAAATTTTTCTCCCCCTGAACATGTTGTCATACTACTCCCCCTCAAAACATACATCACATGCATAGCTACTCATACATGCATAATAAACTACTACTACACATACTAGTAGAATGCTTCAACATCTGAGTCCACATTACAAAACAGGGAACATGCACATACTAACATTTTTCTCCCCCTTTTTAGCCACAAAAGTTGACAAATTATCTTCATGCAGAATAACTAACAGTACCATAAGGACATAAGAGTAGATTATTACAGGCCAGCATAGCACAAGGGTGCTCAAATATTCAGGGCAGCGCCCATGATAAGAAAGTCATAATAGAAACATAACAACATAAAACAAAAACAAGAGCTAAGAACAAAGCAGTAGAATCAGTCTTCAGAACTGCTAGCAGTAGCTTCTCCCTCATCTGTATCACCACCAGATGTTCCAGCACTAGTCTCAACATCATCACCACCTTTGTCAGCACCTTCACCAGTTCCTTCCTCAGCATTAACTGCAACATCACCTTGCATATTTGCAGCATCTACAGCCACAAGATCTTCCTCACACTCCAGAGCAGCAATCATATCCTCAAAAATCTTCTTCTTAGCATTAAACATCCTGTCCAGCTCCTCTTTCTTCTCACCAAATTCCCTACAGACATCCTTCAACCCAGCTATAACATCCTTCCTTGTCATTTGCACAGGGGCAGCTTGGGAGGATGTTCCAACAATGTCTGCAACATGCTGCTTACTGAACAGCTTATAGTGGAAAATCAGAGGAGATTCCCTCTTTTTAGCCACATCCTCAGAAGACACAATACCTGGATGTTGATTGAGAATAATGCCACACAGCAGAGTGGGAAACGCAATAGGTAAACTCACAGCACCAGATTTACCATGCCTCAGAGTTTGATCAAAAATATATTGTCCAAAATCATATGGAATTTTATTTGCAACAATGTAGATAAACTTTGCCAAACCTGTTGAGATGTCAGAGGTGTGCAGGGTTGGAACCCAGTTCACAGAGCCAATTCTGTTCAATAAGGCATATCTCACAGTTAGTTTGCCAGCAGGGACCTTTGCTCTAATGGGCCACGCCTTGACCTGTCCACCAGTGAGAGCTTGACATAAGGCATTGTCTGTGACCTCCACTTCAGCTTGAGGGCCTTCGTCTCTGCCCAAATATTGGTTGATCACCTTGGGAGAAAAAATTACCACCTTGCCTCTAACATGCACCTTCTGGAAGTCTCTACTCAGAGGATCATTGCAACCTTCAGGGAGATTAACCAGAAATTCTTTGACTAGACGTTCAAAACAGTCTCCAAAGTCTGTGAC
This sequence comes from Trifolium subterraneum, assembly GCA_951799995.1. Lineage (NCBI taxonomy): Eukaryota > Viridiplantae > Streptophyta > Magnoliopsida > Fabales > Fabaceae > Trifolium > Trifolium subterraneum. The sequence goes on along the minus strand of OX637461.1, from coordinate 39,187,730 downwards.
TGTTTTCATCAAACCAGCAGCTTCAATAAGCTCTATCACATCTTCACGTTTGAGAGCTTCCTTACCTAACTCTCTCTCCAGGGCCATCCTCCTATGGTAGACAGAGTTCCATCTCTGAGCACTGGCAATGGAATGAAAAGACACATTGTTCATAGGGGCATCTTCAGCAGCAACAGAAGCCTTCTTGGCACTGGACTTACTCTTCTTTGCAGGAGGAGGAATAGCTTCAACATCCTCTTCAACATTGTACTCAGAATCATCAGAGTAAGCTAGTCTTCTCTTCTGGGGCTTGTTCTTACTTGATTTAACAGGGGTGCCTTTGCTCCACCCACGTCCTGGTCCAAACAGCACAGGCTTACAAGATGAGTCCTTCTTCTTTGCAGCAGGGACAGTCTTTGTGACAGTAGCTGTCTTCCTTGTACTCCCTCTCAACCTAGTCTTGATAGTGTTCTTCATGACATGGGCAAGGGGCTCAGTAGGGTAGGTTACAGCATCCACATCAATAAACACATGATCATTATTAACAGTATCCTCAGAAGAATCCTTCGTAGTGACCTCAACAGTCTTCTCAATACTTGCAGATTTTTCTATGTCAGCAGTCACAGTTTTCTCAGTAGTGTCCTGAGAACCAGAATTTGTATCAGGTTGAGCCAAGGATGTTTCAACATCCGGCGCAACATCGTTAGGTGGAGGAACACTGGATGTTCCAACATCCTGCACCACATCAGGAGCATCACCAGTTGGTTTTTGTGACTCCAACTCAGCATCAACAACACCAGTGGTTTCACCATCAACAGTCGTAGGTTTCTCAACAGTATTCTCATCAACAGTAGGAACAACAGTATTCTCAACAGACTTCCCTAAAAGATCATCAGATTTGGGATCATCAGAGCCTAGGGTTTTGGGATCTAGGGTTACAGATTCATCAACAGTCCTAGATGTTTCAACATTTGATTTTCCAGAATCAACAGCAACATCAACATTATCGGATGCAAAGGGATTTGGATTTAAATATAAATCTGTCATGGTAAAGGCACGCTTAGCCGCAGATTTAGTACTCTTTTTCTTACTACCCATAGTTTTACTAGGAACAGAGATCGGAGACTTACGCATTTTCTTGGCCTTGTCTTTCTTTGCAACAGATTTACTTCGAGTTGATGGAGTCGATTTTTCTTCCACTTCACTTGCATGCACCGATGTCAAAGGATCAACGAGAGCAATCAACGAAGATGTTTCAACCTTTGATTTGGAGTGATCGGAAGCGCTTTTTGTAGGCGAAGCAGTTGTTTGATCTTTGACAGAGGAGGATTTTTGTGAAGTAGACATGGCGGAATGGGAGTTTTGGTGAGGAGAGATTTGAAAGATTTCACGGTTTGTAGAGAGAGAGAAGTTTGAGAAGTTGAAAAGGTTGTGTGTGGAGATAGAAAAGGAAAATATGAAAAGGTTTAGGAAAGTGTATATTTGATTTCCTAGATTTTCGTGCAGCACTAAAGAAAAGAAGTTGGTTATAACGGCTGCACCCCCACATAACTGTAATTGTTACAACTCTTCAAATAGGCAAATTCCTAACTTGCCCCTTAATTTCTCAAACTGATTTGCATCCAATGCCTTAGTAAAAATGTCTGCCAACTGTTCCTCTGTAGACACATGTTCTAGAGTAACAACTTTGTCTTCAACTAAATCTCTGATGAAGTGATGACGAATATCAATGTGTTTGGTTCTACTGTGTTGAACTGGATTTTTTGAAATATTTATGGCGCTCAAATTGTCACAGTACAATGTTAGAACATCCTGCTCAACATTATATTCTTTCAACATCTGCTTCATCCACAACAATTGAGAGCAGCTACTTCCAGCTGCTATGTATTCAGCTTCAGCAGTTGATAGAGAGACACTGTTCTTCTTTTTACTGAACCATGAGATCAAATTACTTCCAAGAAAGAAACAAGCACCTGATGTGCTTTTCCTATCATCAGCACTTCCAGCCCAATCAGCATCACAATAGCCAATTAGTCTAGAATCATTACCATGTGAGAACAGAATACCATAGTCACTTGTTCCATTCACATATTTCAGAATCCTCTTGACTTGAGTAATATGGCTAATCTTGGGCTCTGCCTGGTATCTTGCACAAACTCCTACAGCAAACGTGATGTCAGGCCTGCTTGCAGTAAGATACAACAAACTACCAATCATACTCCTATAGAGACTTTGATCAACATTTGTCCCACTTTCATCCTTAGTGAGCTTTAGATGTGTAGGTGCAGGTGTCCTTTTGTGTGGAGCATTTTCCATTCCAAATTTCTTCACAATGTTCTTGGCATACTTGCTTTGAGAGATGAAGATGGTTTCTTCCATTTGCTTCACTTGAAGACCCAGAAAGTAAGTTAGTTCACCTACAAGACTCATCTCAAATTCAGATTGCATCTGCATAATGAAATGTTGAACCATCTGATCCGACATTCCACCAAAAACAATGTCATCCACATATATTTGTGCTATCATCAATTTACCACTTTCTTCCTTAACAAACAGAGTTTTGTCATTCCCTCCTTTTCTGTAACCTTGACTAATAAGAAAATCAGTGAGTCGTTCATACCAAGCCCTTGGAGCTTGCTTTAATCCATATAGAGCTTTCTTCAATTTGTAAACATGATCTGGATAAGTTGGATCAATAAACCCCTTGTGTTGTTCAACATAGACTTCTTCATGTAAGTACCCATTAAGGAAGGCACTTTTCACATCCATTTGGAATAGCTTAAACTTGAGGATGCAAGCTACTCCCAAGAATAATCTTATAGATTCTAACCTAGCCACAGGAGCAAAAGTTTCATCAAAGTCAAGACCTTCCACTTGAGTGTATCCTTGTGCAACTAACCTGGCTTTGTTTCTAGTTACAACTTCATTCTCATCAGATTTATTCTTGTACACCCACTTTGTACCAATCACATTCAAACCACTAGGTCTAGGCACAAGATCCCATACCTCACGACGCTTGAACTGATTCAACTCATCTTGCATAGCACATATCCAGAATTCATCAGTAAGAGCTTCCTTTATGTTCTTAGGTTCAAATTTTGAAACAAAACATGAATTAGAGACCACATCAATCGTTCTTCTTGTGGCAATTCCCTGTTCAGGATTACCTATGATGAGCTCCTTTGGATGATTTTTCTGAACCCTTACAGATGGTCCCTTGTTAGTTGGATCATTCTGAGACCCACCTATAAATTCATCAGCCTGCTCATTTGATTGTTTATCGCTGCTGTCAGCTTCTTCTGATGGTTCAAATGTTGCAGCACCTTGTTCAACATCCTTTGCCTTTTCTGATGGTGAGTCATCCACTACCACGTTGATTGATTCCATCATAACTTTGGTTCTTGAATTAAAAACCCTGTAGGCCCTGCTGTTTGTTGAGTAACCAAGGAATATTCCTTCATCACTTTTAGGGTCAAGCTTTCTTCTCTGTTCTCTATCAGCCAGAATATAACACTTGCTTCCAAACACATGAAAATGTTTTACTGTGGGCTTTCTTCCTTTCCACAACTCATAAAGAGTCATGATGGTTCCTGTTTTTAGTGTGACTCTATTATGAATATAGCAAGCAGTGTTTATTGCCTCAGCCCAGAAATTCAAAGGCAAATTCTTTGCATGAATCATCACTCTAGCAGATTCTTGCAATGTTCTATTCTTTCTCTCAACAACACCATTTTGTTGAGGTGTGATGGGAGAAGAAAACTCATGCTTAATACCTTCTGATGAACAGAATTCAAGAAACTTAGCATTCTCAAACTCTCTTCCATGATCACTCCTAATCCTTATGATTCCACTACTTTTCTCCCTTTGTAATTGTTTACACAATTCTTGAAATACTTCAAAAGTATCAGACTTTTCTCTAATAAAGCTCACCCAAGTAAACCTTGAATAATCATCAACCATTACAAAGACGTACCTTTTTCCACCAAGACTTTCTACTTGCATAGGTCCCATTAAATCCATGTGCAATAATTCGAGTACACAGGAAGTAACAGAATGTTGGAGCCTTGGATGCGACATCTTGATTTGCTTACCAATCTGACACTCTCCACAGATGTGTTTCTCTTCAATATGTAACTTAGGTAATCCCCTGATAGCTTCTTCAGAGATGGCTTTCTTCATTCCTCTGAGATGGAGATGACCAAGTTTCTGGTGCCACAACTTTACTTCTTCTTCCTTGCTTAAAAGACATGTGAAAGAGTTAGCTTCCTTTTGAGATGTCCATAAGTAGCAGTTGTCTTTGGACCTTTCCCCCTTCATTATCACCACTCCCTCTTCATTTGTGACAATACACTCAGCTTGTGTGATTTTACTTTGTATCCTTGATCGCAGAGTTGACTAATACTGATCAGATTCGCTGTAAGACCCTTGACCAATAAAACATCATCAAGCTTTGGTAAGCCATGATTGATTAGCTTCCCTGTACCCATGATTTCACCTTTAGCTCCATCTCCAAACGTAACAAAGCTGGTGGCATAGGGTTCAATATTTTCAAGGAACCTGCTAATTCCAGTCATGTGACGTGAGCATCCACTATCAAAGTACCAGTCTTCCCTAGATGAAGCTCTAAATGAAGTATGAGCAATGAGAGCAACACTTTCTCCTTTAGGTTTCCATTCACTTTTAGTTTTCAAAATAGGAGGTTCAGGAGGAAACTCCCTGAAGTGTTTGGGATACCCATAGAGTTTGTAACAGTAAGGTCTGATATGTCCCTTCTTACCACAGTGATGACATATCCATGAACGTGATCTGTTCATGTGAGTCTTCTGATGTCGCTTAGGATGTTGAAACATCTGCCTGGGCACTGTGAAGTGATGATTACCTTCAGCAGTCATAAACTTCGTATCTGGATCATACATCTGCTTTTTGTTGAGAGCTTCATAGTCAAGCCCAATGGGTTGTGGCTTAACAACCTGTTTTTCCAGAATTTCATCTAAAGCATGTGTACTATGGTGCATCATTACAACTTGCTTCTTTAAGTGTTCAAGTTGAGAGTTTAATTGAGTTACCTCATCATTCAAAGTTTCTATTTTGGCAAGATGATTCTTCCTTTCAGTCTTTAGTTGAGTAACCAATTTCCTTTCAGCTTCAAGTTGCTCACATACTTCCTCACTTCTGATGCACAGAGACTTAAAAGATACAGCTAACTCATCATATGACACTTCCTCATCAATTGAATCAGAATCAGATTCAACCACTCCAGTTAAGGCAGTTACATGTCTGGCTGCTTCATTCTCAGCTTCTCCTTCAGATTCATCCTCTTCAGACCATGTAGCAGTCATGCTCTTTTTCTGTCTTTTGAGAAACGTGCCACACTCAGCTCTAATGTGCCCAAAACCTTCACATTCATGACATTTTACACCCTTAGATTGTCCCACTTTGTCATCAGTTTTTGTCCTTCTGAAATTGTTTCCAGGTTTGCTGATGTCGAATCTGATGTTTGGAACATTTCCTTTTGTCTTTCTATCCATGCGTCTCATAACCTTGTTGAATTGCCTTCCCAGCAGTACCATGTGATAACACCGAAAAATGCACTATTTATTTAATATTATTTGTCGTAATATTTTAATATTTTCTCTAAATTATTGTGTTATCAATGAAATAATTAATACTTTTTATAAAAATACAGATGCAGCCGAAATTTAGCAAAATATGAGTTTTATGGGACTAGAAGCTAAAGGACCAAACTAATTGACAAGCATGGCGCCAGGCTTGCACAAGCAAAGAAAGAAAGGCCCAATGAAGGAAGCCCAAGGCGCCAGGCATGGGTCAATTGCTTCTGAGTGTGATTTATGCATAAGGCATGGCGCCAGGCAAGGAAAAGAAGGCGCCAGCCATGCCTATACAATTGGGCACGTGAAGAAAAATAAAGTGATAAAGGCATGGCGCCAGGCAAGCAATCTAAGGCGCCAGCCATGCCTATATAATTGGGCACGTGAAGAAAAATAAAAGAAAAAAAGGGAAAAAGACGTGCAAAAGCCAGCTAAGCACTATCACTTCCTAAACTTCAGGCACACTCACCTATAAGTCCAGTGAAAATAGGATTGAAAGGGGGAGAGAAATATAGGAAGTCAGTTATTTTCTCAGCACTATAAATACATGTAATCTGATTCTTTTTTGGCTCTCGCTGGCTAGCTACGCATTATTTGGAGATTTCAAACTTTTATTATTCTGGTGTTTTTGCTTTCATTCCAGTTGCCATCTGTAAGTTACTCTATTTAATATATTAAATTCAGTTCAGTACTTTAAATTCCTATGAGTTTATTTATTTTTGCCATTGATACAGTACATCTGAATTGTTAATTTTAATTTTCAACTCAGTACCATATACTGTCACGCACAGTATATGGTCTACAGTTTCTTGTTTTTGCTTGGTTTTATGTTTTATTTGTTAGCCGTAATTGTTATCCACTGCTACTAACTTAATTTCAGTCTCAATTATTTTATTGGGATCTGATATGTTCTTAATTAAATCAATTATTATTTACTTAATCGTGATGTTTTTATTTACAATTATGTCGAACTAATTTAATATAACTGGAATGTGAATAAGAAGCTGATTTGGGTTTAGTAATTAAGTTGCAAATTTTATTTTCAAACCAACTAGTTTTCTGTTTCAGTTTTTAATTAAACGATAGACTATAATTTTGCACGAGAGTGAAAATTAATTAAGGTGTAAGTCAACAGCGCGAGAGTGTGAGATTTATACTAGATAGTAAAAACTGGACATTAATTTTAAACACCGCGACAGCTCTTTAAAATTAATTAAACTGTATTAGTTTCCAAAAAATATTTTATAAACTAAATATGAGAGCGAAAGTGAAGTATTTATTTATATTTTATGATTTAGTTCAATAGCGCGAAAGTGTGAGACCTCAGTCTTTAAACTAATATTGTTTTGTGAAAACTAGATCTTTTTAATTAAATTGAATTGATTTTCAAAAAGTATTTTTATAAGTAATTGTGAGAGCGAGAGTGAAGCATTTATTTTATAACTTTACAATATTAACCAACAGCGCGAAAGTGTGAGGAGCGTGTTTTTAAATCGATATCAGTTTGTTAAAAAGTAACATTATTTCTAAATGCAATTTAATTACCGCACCCATTGAAGCGACTTAAAGTAACATTCCAGTTAGTTAAGTCTAATTATTTGAATTAAATCTATTATTTTTCTTTTAACATCCCTTTCCAATTAATATTTAGCCTTAACCTTACATTATATTAAAAACGTAAGCGAAGTTTTGGAAAATAGTCCCTGAAGGAACGATAATCTTTTATAACTACACGATAAGTCTGTGCACTTGCAGAAATATCGCATCAAGTTTTTGGCGCCGTTGCCGGGGATTAATTTAGTCAAAAATTCGCATTTAAGTTTTTAATTTGTAACGATTAAGGCAACCCCTTTAATCTTTTTGATACTTAGGTTGTATGCCCAGCACTCGTTCCTCCGAGGACGACTTAGAGCAACCTAACCCTGAAATAGAGCGTTTTATTCGTTATATTCGTTTACAACGCCGAATTCGCGAATCCCAAAGGTTATTCATGGCCAACAACAATCGTCCTCTCAAGGACTATGCAGTCCCTTCTGAAGAGGAACCTCATTCGAGCATCGTCTCCCCAACCGTTGAAGCTAGGAATTTCGAATTGAAACCTGCTTTGTTGCAAATAGTGCAACAAAATCAATTCTCTGGTTCCCCTACGGAGGATCCGAACCTCCACTTGTCAGTGTTTGTACAGTACGCAGACACACTAAAAGCCGATGGTGTAGGAGCTGAAGCAATACGACTCCGCCTTTTCCCGTTCTCTTTGAGAGACAGAGCTAGAGCTTGGCTCCAAGCTTTACCTTCGAACTCCATCACTACATGGAATGAATTGAAGAAGCAATTCTTGGCCCGATATTTCCCGCCAAGCAAAACAGCAATGTTAAGAGCCCAAATCAACGGATTTAGGCAAAAAGATGGAGAATCACTCTTCGAGGCATGGGAACGATACAAGGATATGATGAGACTATGTCCACATCATGGTTTAGAACAATGGCTCATAATCCATACCTTCTATAATGGGCTGCTCTATAACACTAGACTCACCATAGACGCTGCTGCTGGTGGAGCTCTAATGGATAAACCTTATCAAGAAGCCACACAACTTATAGAAAACATGGCCCAGAACCATTATCAGTGGGGAAGCGAACGCGCTGCCATAGAAAAATCCCAGCAAAAGGGCGGTATATACGAAGTAAGCGGCATAGATCATGTCAGTGCGAAAGTGGACGCTCTTTCTCAAAAGTTAGATAGCCTAACTCTACCTCCCGCAGCTACCGTAGCCGCGATACAACCAAACTGCGAACTATGTGGAGTTCCTGGACACACGACCTCTGAATGTCAATTATTGGCCGGACTCGACCAAGTTAACTATGCCCAAGGAAACTCTTATAATCCTGGTTGGAAGAACCATTCTAATCTCTCTTACAAGAGCAATAATGCACTATTCCCTCCGAATCAGACACCTCCAGGTTTTCAAAAGTCAGTAGGACAACAAGCTGCAACTTATCCACCTAAAAAGTCTAACCTTGATCTCATGATGGAAAAGTTCTTGAACCAAAGTATCCATACGACCGAGTTGGTAAAACAATTATCAACCAAAGTGGATGCTCTAGCCACCCATAACAAAATGTTAGAAACTCAAATATCTCAAGTGGCGCAACATCAAGCAGCTCTTGCCGCGCCAGCCGGCACTTTCCCAGGACAACCCGAACCAAATCCTAAAGGGCACGCAAATGCCCTACATGCTATAACCACTAGAAGTGGGAAAGAGCTACAAGACCCAGTTGATCCTAGAGCCAAAAATCCGAAAAACATTGAAGAAACCGAGGAGATGAATGAGAAAGGTGAACCCTCAAAAGACCCTGTAAGAGAGTCTGAAAATGAAAAACAAAAGGACAAAGAGGAGACAAAGGATCCACCTCCTGTCTACAAACCCACTATCCCATTTCCGCAAAGACTCGCAAAGCCAAAAATGGATAGTCAATTTAGAAAATTTGTGGAAATTCTGAGACAACTCAACATAACTATTCCTTTCTCAGAAGCCATAGCACAAATGCCAACCTATTCTAAGTTTCTAAAAGAAATCTTATCAAATAAGAGGAAACTAGATGAAGACAGTACAATAGCACTTACTGAAGAGTGCAGCGCCATATTCCAAAACAAGATGCCACCTAAGCTAAAAGATCCGGGGAGTTTTTCAATTCCTTGTGTAATAGGCAACTTCGTAATAGACAAGGCCCTATGTGATTTAGGAGCTAGTGTTAGTCTTATGCCCCTGTCAATTAGCAAAAAGCTGAACTTAAGCGATCTAAAACCTACTAGGATGTCTCTACAACTAGCGGACCGTTCAGTCAAATATCCAGTAGGTATCTTAGAAAATGTTCCCGTAAGAATCGGTCAGCTATATATCCCTACAGATTTTGCAGTAATGGACATCAAGGAAGATGCCTGCATCCCAATTCTTTTAGGAAGACCTTTCCTAGCCACTGCAGGAGCAATAATAGATGTGAAGAGAGGGAAACTCACCCTAGAAGTGGGAGAAGAAAAAATTGAGTTTATTCTTTCTAAGTTCATGAAAACACCCGCAGTAGAAGACACGTGTTATGCCCTAGACATAATAGATGAGTGTGTCAAAGAAATAGAGAAAGAATTACCTAAAGAGATGGAAATTCTAAAACCAGCTATGAACGAAGAAGAAGCTTCACTTCAACTTTGTAAAGAAGATAGCTTAAGAAAACATCCACCTCTCTCACCTGATCCTACACTTGGACCTAAGCAACCTTCGCTAGAACTCAAACCGCTACCCAAAAATCTTAGATATGAATATCTGGACGATGATATGAATCGTCCAGTCATAGTGAACGCTAACCTAAATCCCCTAGAGACAGAAAAATTACTAGATGTCTTAAGAAAATATCCTTCAGCCCTAGGGTATAGCATTTCTGACCTGAAAGGAATAAGTCCCTCAGTGTGTATGCATCGAATCTTACTAGAAGAAGACGCAAAAACCTCGAGAGAACACCAAAGGAGAATAAACCCTATCTTAAGCGAAGTAGTTAGGAAGGAAGTGTTGAAACTCCTCGACGCTGGTATCATATATCAAATATCTGATAGCAAATGGGTAAGCCCTGTTCATGTTGTGCCTAAGAAAGGAGGACTTACAGTGGTTAAAAATGAGAAAGGAGAAACTGTATCCAAACGCGTCGAATCGGGATGGCGAATGTGCATTGATTATAGGAAGTTAAACAAAGCCACTCGAAAAGATCATTTTCCCTTACCCTTTATCGATCAAATGCTCGAGCGTCTAGCTAAACACTCATATTTCTGTTATTTAGACGGGTATTCTGGATTTTTCCAAATTCCAATTCATCCCGATGACCAAGAAAAGACTACTTTCACATGTCCCGTTGGTACCTTTGCCTATAGGCGAATGCCTTTTGGATTGTGTAATGCCCCTGCAACCTTCCAACGATGTATGATGGCTATATTCGCTGATTTTATAAACAACATCATGGAAGTCTTTATGGACGATTTTTCTGTGTATGGGGAGAGTTTTGAAGAGTGTCTTGCTAATCTAGAAATGGTGTTACAAAGATGCGTGAAAGTTAACCTCGTGCTCAATTGGGAAAAATGTCATTTCATGGTTCAAGAAGGATTAGTACTAGGACATATAGTGTCTAATAGAGGAATAGAGGTCGATAAAGCAAAGATAGAAGTGATTGAAAACCTTCAACCTCCCAAAACCATTAGAGAAATACGAAGTTTTTTAGGACATGCCGGTTTTTATCGACGATTCATAAAAGATTTCTCTAAAATAACCAAGCCTTTAACCGGTCTTTTAATGAAGGACGCTGAATTCATCTTTAATGACAAATGCATGGAAGCATTCCAACTCCTCAAGAAGGCCTTGATTTCTGCACCTATAATGCAACCTCCTGATTGGAGTGAACCTTTCGAAATTATGTGTGATGCCAGCGACTATGCTGTAGGAGCCGTTCTAGGACAAAGAAAGGATAAAAAGCTACATGCTATCTACTATGCAAGTAGAACTTTAGACGCGGCACAACTAAATTACGCCACCACAGAAAAAGAACTCTTGGCTGTCGTATTTGCAATTGACAAATTCCGCTCATATTTGGTAGGAGCTAAAATCATTGTCTACACAGATCACGCAGCAATTCGATACCTCCTTAGTAAAAAGGATGCGAAACCAAGACTTCTAAGATGGATACTGCTACTACAAGAGTTCGACCTAGAAATCAAAGATAAGAAAGTAATAGAAAACACAGTAGCAGATCACCTATCTAGGCTTGATGATGTCAAAGAAGATCGGATTCCTATTAACGATGATTTTCCATGTGATAAACTAATCGCCCAACTTGATCTTTCTCTTGATAAAGAAGAAGTCAGCAGTGAATATATCGAAACCGCATTAGCGCAAACCACGGTCCCGTGGTATGCTGATTTCGCCAATTACCTAGCTGCCGGGATATTACCAACTGAACTTACCTATCAACAGAAAAAGAAATTCTTCCATGACATTAAACAATACTTTTGGGATGAGCCCCTCTTATTTAAAAGAGGCGCGGATAGTATCTTTCGACGATGCATCCCTGAAGAAGAAATAGAGAGTGTTCTTACTCACTGCCACACCTCGCCTTATGGCGGACATGCTAGCACATCCAAGACTGCCTATAAAATCCTCCAAGCAGGACTCTACTGGCCCAACCTTTTCAAAGATGTTCACTCTTTTATTGCAAAATGTGACCAATGCCAGCGAACTGGAAATATTTCCAAAAGAAATGAAATGCCCCTTAATAACATTTTAGAGGTCGAAATCTTCGACGTTTGGGGAATAGATTTTATGGGACCTTTTCCTTCCTCTATGGGAAACAAATTCATACTCGTAGCAGTAGATTATGTGTCAAAATGGATAGAAGCCATAGCTTCACCGACAAATGATACACGAGTAGTCGTTAAGTTGTTCAAAAAAATTATTTTCCCTAGATTTGGAGTCCCCAGGTTAGTCATAAGTGATAGTGGATCCCATTTCATATCAAAACAATTAGAAAATCTGTTGAAGAAATGCGGAGTGAGGCACCGAGTTGCAACACCTTACCATCCACAAACAAGCGGCCAAGTAGAAGTCTCTAATAGAGAGATCAAATCAATCCTTGAAAAGACTGTTTCCACTAATAGAAAGGATTGGGCTGCAAAGCTTGACGACGCTTTATGGGCTTATAGAACAGCCTACAAAACGCCCATAGGAACAACCCCGTTTAGACTTATCTATGGAAAGTCATGCCATTTACCGGTAGAATTAGAACACAAAGCCTATTGGGCAGTTAAAGCCCTTAACATGGATTACCAATCTGCCGGAAGAAAAAGGATCCTAGAGTTACATGAATTAGAAGAATTAAGATTAGATGCTTATGAAAATGCCAAAATATATAAAGAACGAACTAAAAAATGGCACGATAAGCGCATATTAAAGAGAGAATTTAGAGAGGGGGAACTTGTACTCCTTTTTAATTCTAGGTTGAGATTGTTTCCCGGAAAACTCCGATCGCGATGGTCGGGACCTTTCAAAGTCTCGAGAGTTTTTCAAAGTGGCGCGGTAGAAATAAAGACTAAATCAGATCAAACATTTATAGTTAATGGGCAGCGTCTGAAGCATTACTATGTCCCGAGCGATGGAGACTATTATTCTAGCCTCAAGCTAGATGACCTTCCTCCAATTACTTAGGTTTTCAACCCTTGTCTTGTCAAGCTACCGACATTAAATGAAGCGCTGCATGGGAGGCAACCCATGTTTTATTTCTTTCTTTTTATAATTTGCTTTTAGTTCTTTATTTATTCGCTTTTATTTTTATGATGTTGCTTTTATTATTTTGTCTTTTTACATTTTAGTCCTTTATTTATCAAAAAAAAAAAAAAAAAAAAAAAAAGTTTTCCGTCCTAGGATTAATCACTACAATTGCTAAAGCCATAGGATTAGGAAACCACTTAGAAAACCTTACTCCACTACCTATGCGCTATATTGATCTAGATATGGTTAAATATATGAAATTAGTTAAGGAATTAGAGGATGGCAAGTTATATTTAATGATTAATAATAATGTTTTCCGTCCTTTTGTTTTTCCTGACCTCCACCGCACAGATGTACGTAACCATAGTAATTTTTTTTACCCTCCTGATGATGAACATGTAGCCACTGGTGAGGGCGCCACTTCTATTCCACCTGCACCCACACCACAATTTTCTAACACTTTTGCAGGTAGTTCTTCCTCCTATCGAGAACAAGAAGAACGTGATGGCCTCTTCTATGCCATTCATCAACAACAAGAGGTCATGCTAGCTGAAATGCAATTCCTGCGAGCCCAACAAACTCAACTACTCCAGCATCAAACCGCATTGCACGATCGCCACAACCAATCTGCGGAGTATCATCGCCAACAGCTCGACCAGGTTATGCATGAACTTGGCAGATTGAGTCTACGGTTTGACGACTTTCAGCGATTCCACCAACCTCCGCCATAGTTCACCGCCACTGCAGGTTTTCCGCTCCAAACTTCGGCATGAGTCACAACAGTGAGGACACTGTTGGATTTAAGTTGAGGGGAGGACTTTATTGCTTTTATTTACTTTTCAGTATTAATTTCACTTCCTAGTTTAGTTTTCCTTTCTGCAAATAAATTTTTTCGGTGTATTCTAAATTTTTCCAAAATCTTGAGCCATAACAAAATTTTTGAGAAACAAATAATTTTCGAGAATCCAAAGTCGCAAACGTAATTAAGACTGAACTTTCAAATTAAGTGTATTTTTCGTACCAGCTATATCATTTTAACACCTTAAATTTCCTAATTATGTAGACCAATTTGGATATTTGCTAGAAACTGAACTTAAATTTCTTGACACTTTACTAGTCCTTGAGTAAGCCCATAGGTAGTCGGCACCATCTACGATCACTATCTAAGTAGTTGAGTCGACGAATATAAGTGAATGACTTTGAATGAAAAATGAAAATCAAGGATGTATAAATCTGAAAAGGGACTACGCACTTTAAGTCAGATGACCCTCACCCGGTCATTTAACCCAAATGCGAAATACCTCAAAGATATAAAATATCCTATGACAAAAAGTAAGAAAAGAGAAAAATAAATGATATGAAAAAGAATCGGGTCATAATCACTAACAGGTTCCCTACCATGTGTGTGTGGATAGATAACGGGCTTAATGTGATTACCGCGGGCTAAAAAAGGATAACTAAAGAAGAAATGAAAGTTAAGTTCAGGTATAGTAAAATAATTCGGAACGGTCTATGTAAGGAAGAAATTCATGTTCATTTGTGATTTGTGTTTCCATGATATTTTTTTGGTACGATAAATAAATTAGTTTATCTGATTTGGTCGAGATTGAAAATGTGACTCTTGGAAAATCTTTTTGTTTTGTTTCTCTATCACAAAATTATAATCTTTTTGCTTGAGGACAAGCAATGGTTCAAGTTGAGGGGAGTTTGATAACACCGAAAAATGCACTATTTATTTAATATTATTTGTCGTAATATTTTAATATTTTCTCTAAATTATTGTGTTATCAATGAAATAATTAATACTTTTTATAAAAATACAGATGCAGCCGAAATTTAGCAAAATATGAGTTTTATGGGACTAGAAGCTAAAGGACCAAACTAATTGACAAGCATGGCGCCAGGCTTGCACAAGCAAAGAAAGAAAGGCCCAATGAAGGAAGCCCAAGGCGCCAGGCATGGGTCAATTGCTTCTGAGTGTGATTTATGCATAAGGCATGGCGCCAGGCAAGGAAAAGAAGGCGCCAGCCATGCCTATACAATTGGGCACGTGAAGAAAAATAAAGTGATAAAGGCATGGCGCCAGGCAAGCAATCTAAGGCGCCAGCCATGCCTATATAATTGGGCACGTGAAGAAAAATAAAAGAAAAAAAGGGAAAAAGACGTGCAAAAGCCAGCTAAGCACTATCACTTCCTAAACTTCAGGCACACTCACCTATAAGTCCAGTGAAAATAGGATTGAAAGGGGGAGAGAAATATAGGAAGTCAGTTATTTTCTCAGCACTATAAATACATGTAATCTGATTCTTTTTTGGCTCTCGCTGGCTAGCTACGCATTATTTGGAGATTTCAAACTTTTATTATTCTGGTGTTTTTGCTTTCATTCCAGTTGCCATCTGTAAGTTACTCTATTTAATATATTAAATTCAGTTCAGTACTTTAAATTCCTATGAGTTTATTTATTTTTGCCATTGATACAGTACATCTGAATTGTTAATTTTAATTTTCAACTCAGTACCATATACTGTCACGCACAGTATATGGTCTACAGTTTCTTGTTTTTGCTTGGTTTTATGTTTTATTTGTTAGCCGTAATTGTTATCCACTGCTACTAACTTAATTTCAGTCTCAATTATTTTATTGGGATCTGATATGTTCTTAATTAAATCAATTATTATTTACTTAATCGTGATGTTTTTATTTACAATTATGTCGAACTAATTTAATATAACTGGAATGTGAATAAGAAGCTGATTTGGGTTTAGTAATTAAGTTGCAAATTTTATTTTTCAAACCAACTAGTTTTCTGTTTCAGTTTTTAATTAAACGATAGACTATAATTTTGCACGAGAGTGAAAATTAATTAAGGTGTAAGTCAACAGCGCGAGAGTGTGAGATTTATACTAGATAGTAAAAACTGGACATTAATTTTAAACACCGCGACAGCTCTTTAAAATTAATTAAACTGTATTAGTTTCCAAAAAATATTTTATAAACTAAATATGAGAGCGAAAGTGAAGTATTTATTTATATTTTATGATTTAGTTCAATAGCGCGAAAGTGTGAGACCTCAGTCTTTAAACTAATATTGTTTTGTGAAAACTAGATCTTTTTAATTAAATTGAATTGATTTTCAAAAAGTATTTTTATAAGTAATTGTGAGAGCGAGAGTGAAGCATTTATTTTATAACTTTACAATATTAACCAACAGCGCGAAAGTGTGAGGAGCGTGTTTTTAAATCGATATCAGTTTGTTAAAAAGTAACATTATTTCTAAATGCAATTTAATTACCGCACCCATTGAAGCGACTTAAAGTAACATTCCAGTTAGTTAAGTCTAATTATTTGAATTAAATCTATTATTTTTCTTTTAACATCCCTTTCCAATTAATATTTAGCCTTAACCTTACATTATATTAAAAACGTAAGCGAAGTTTTGGAAAATAGTCCCTGAAGGAACGATAATCTTTTATAACTACACGATAAGTCTGTGCACTTGCAGAAATATCGCATCACCATGGCATCTGAGATACTTTCATCAGTGTCAATGTCATCTAGATGGTCTTCATTATCAGTATTTGACACAAGTGCTATGCTCTTATTCTTGCTACCACTACTTCCAGACCGCTCATTAACTGACATTTCAAATGTTTGAAGCGAACCTACCAAGTCATCAAGCTTAATAGTGTCAAGTTCTCTAAATTCTTCAATGCATGTGACTTTCATATCAAACTTCTTTGGTAAAGATCTCAGCATTTTCCTCACCATTTTCTCTTCTGAAAGCTTCTCACCTAGAGCATCAAAAGTGTTGGCATAATCTAGAATAGTCATATGAAATTCATGCACACTTTCATCCTCCTTCATCCTGAGTTCTTCAAACTTTGTAGTGAGCATCTGTAGTCTAGAGTTCTTTACTTTAGATGTTCCCTCTTGAGTGGTTATCAGGATTTCCCAAGCTTCTTTAGCAACTTTGCAACGTTTAATTAGTCTAAACATATTTTTATCAACTCCATTAAACAATGCATTCAACGCTTTTGAGTTGCCAAGAGCCAATTCATCTTCCTCTTTAGACCACTCACTTTCAGGCTTCAGCTCTTCCAGTTTCTTTCCATCTTTGTCCTGCAATACTGGTGGTTCCCATCCAATTAACACTGCCTTCCATGTTTTGCTGTCAATAGACTTTAGAAAAGCTTCCATACGGGACTTCCAGTAGTCATAATTAGTTCCATCCAACAGAGGAGGTCTATTCACGAACCCTCCTTCTTTCTCCATTTCTACCAGATGTATACGCCCTGAATCTCACCCAATCCAGAACAGGGTGCCTGCTCTGATGCCAATTGAAATCTGGCACGCCCAGGAACTAATGTTGAATACAATGTTCCAACACTTCTGTGAACACAGTGTTGTAACCAATGTTCCAACCTTATACGAAGCAGCAATAAATATAATCTAAATGACAGCAACCAATAAAAACACAAATGATTTGTCAACCCAGTTCGGCATAAACGAACCTACTCTGGGGGATACCAATCCAGGAAGGAAATCCACTAATGTAGTGCTAGATCTAAGCCCTCAGTAAACGCCCCGTTTACAACTTATATCCTAGACACCTACTTGTGCAACTTCTACTTAAGAACTCCTAAGTATGAGATCCTATCTCACCTCCAACTTATCACGCACAGTGATTACAGTAGCACAATGATGATTGCGAAGACACACTTCAAAATACAAGTTAACTCCGTACTTAGAAGCTTAGGAGTAACTAACACACACAACAAAATCAGTCCTTAGCTTGTGTTATAGAATCCACAAGAAAGGCTCACAAAATAATACAAAACTCAAAACCCTAGAATACTATTCTTCAATGACGGCTTTGATAACCCTACTGGGTTTTTCGTTCTTCATATATATACTCCAAGCAACACGGGCTGAACTCCACTTTGGGCTTAGAACACACATTAATCAAGAATCAGAACTATACATAAAGTTTCCTAAAATGTCAGAACATCTTTAGGAAAATATCTCATCGCTGATTCTGTATAAAAATATACTCCTTGGCACACAAGAGTAAAAACGTGGTTTCCTTTAAAAACGCGCTTTCCTTAAATAAAACACGCGCGCAAATCATTTGGACACTGGTTGTACCAATGTTGAAACATTTGGTCCAACATCTTGCTTGTATATTTGTTTTAGCAAAATGCGGCCAATTCAAATATCCAACAAAGAGCACAACAACAAACTCAGCAACAAAGAGCAGGAAGTCTTAAGTCTTGTGTGACTTGAGCAAGGAAGTCTTAAGCTTGTGTGCTTAAGCAAGGAAGTCTCTAATCTTGTGTGATTAGAGCAAGGAAGTCTCTTTGTCTTGTGTGACTTAGAGCAAGGAAGTCTCTTGCTTGTGTGCTTGAGCATTAGTTGTGTAATCTTTGTGATTATAGTGAAATCCCTTGGAAATGCAAGAGGACTGGACTACTCTCGCTTTGTGAGAGGAACCAGTATAAAACTTCTGTGTGTTCTCTCTCTCTCTCTCTCACTGTTTTATTTGTGTTTTGTGTTTAGTCTAGTTTATCATATCCGCTGCATTTCTATATTTCTTGAAGTAAAAGAATCAATTTTTCAAAACACAATTCAACCCCCCTTCTTGTGTTTTTCACCTTCAATTAGTATCAAGAGCTCCGGTTCTGTCTTTTAATCACTTTACAGTGAGACAGTAAAAGATCTTTGAAAAACATTGTATGTCTGGGGAAGAAACATCTACACCTGCATATATTCTTACAACTTCTAATTCAGATCTATCCAACGTTCAATACAACTACGACAACATGAACTCTACCTCTTCAGCATCTAATCATGATTCTAGCAACAAAAATGTTCCAATCTTTAGTGGTGATGCTCTAAGATTTGAATGGTGGAAAGATAGCATTTATCACTATGTCAATGGAATTGATGATGAGCTTTGGGACCTGATAGAAGAAGGAGTACCTATTGATGGAATAGGCTCTGATGGTAAGATTACCATAGCTCAGAAAAGAGCTCTATCTGTTGAAAACAAGAAAATTTTTTCTATACACGACAAGGTCAAACAAATCATGATGTTAGCAATATCTCATGATGAATATACCAAAATCATGGATAGATCTACAGCTAAAGCTATGTATGACTCTCTATGCTCAAACTATGATGGTAATAGGCAAGTTCAGAATGCCAAAGCAAGATAACTGGTTCAGCAGTATGAGCTTTTTACCATGAAACCTGATGAGGACATTGAGACTATGTTTTCTAGATTTCAAACTCTAGTGTCTAGCCTCAGGATTCTGAAGAAAAGTTATACAACCTCTGATCATGTGTGGAAGATCCTAAATAGCTTGACTGACAAATGGAGACCTAAGGTCACAGCTATTGAGGAAGCTAAGGATCTTGAAAAAATCTCTCTTGAATCACTTATCAGCAATCTCAAGAGCCATGAGATGGTATTGAATGTTGATGCAGTGAAGAAGAAAGAAAGATCAGTAACTTTAACTTCAACCAAGAAATCTTCAAAAACTGTCAAAGATAAATCTCTGGAGGTTGAGGAGGATTCTTCCTCAGATGATCAGGAAGAAGAAGATGAAGAACTTGCCATGTTCACCAGAAACTTTCAAAAATGGGCAAGGATGAGCAAGAGTCGTAAAGGAAATAGTTCAAGGAGCACTCCCAACAGAGAAGAGAAGAATTGTTTCAAGTGCAACAAGCCAGGACACTTCATTGCTGAATGTCCTGAAGCTTCATCAAAGGACAAGAACAAGAAGTTCAGTAGCTACAAGAGGAGATTTCAGAAGAGCTTAATGGCAACATTTGAAGACCTGGAAGCATCCTCAGATAGTGATGATGAAGAAGCAAATGTGGCTCTGATGGCTACAGCTAATGAAGACTCTGAAGGATCAGACTCTGATGAATCAGACTTTGATGAATCTGAACAGGTATTGTTAAATTATTCTAAAGAACAACTCTTAACCTACCTTGGTATGTCTTTAAGTAAGTTTGCTAAATCATCCTCTAAACTAAGACTTTTAAAAACACAAAATGATGAGTTAGCTAAGAAAGCTGAACATTTTCAAGATCTATATAAAAATTCTTTAATCAAAATTGAAGAACTTGAAAATGGATGCACAAGATGCAACAAACCTACTGATGAGCATGAGGTTGCTCTTCAGGAATTTGTTCATCAGAACGTCAACAAAAGTAAAATGGCGTCTATGATTTATAATGTTTGTAAAAATGTAGGCGAAGGAATTGGTTACTCATATGGTAAATCATATGGGAAAC
Source organism: Trifolium subterraneum (assembly GCA_951799995.1). NCBI lineage: Eukaryota > Viridiplantae > Streptophyta > Magnoliopsida > Fabales > Fabaceae > Trifolium > Trifolium subterraneum. The sequence goes on along the minus strand of OX637461.1, from coordinate 39,167,540 downwards.
AAAATCCTTACATTAGTTTAAATAATATTCCTGATAATCTTTATTCAACTTTTGTGCCTGAGAAAAACAAAGGCAAAGCTATGATTGTTTCAGACTCTGAAGGTATCTCTGGGGTCTGCAAGACAAGCTCTGAAGCTACTTCAGAGGCTGTCCTTCAGAACCTCAAAGAGAGCAACTCAAGACCTGAGTGTTCAGAATCTGAGACTATAAAGTCTAAGACTCTGAAAACTTTGGGACTCAGAAGCTCATCCAATCAGACTCTAAAACAAACTAAGCTGATGATTAATAATCAACATAAGACTCTGGTAAGCAAAACTAATCCTAAATTAGAAAAGCAATCCAAGTCCTATAGTGATTATCAATCAAAGCCTAGATTTCAAAATCAATGGACTAAGAGGGTCAATTTTCAAAGACCAAATTTTCAAAGAAAATTCTTTAATAGCCCACAAAGTTCTTCATAAAGGCAAAGAAGAACTAAAGGATATAGAACTAACCAAACTGGACCCAGACAACAATGGGTACCAAGATGTAAAATTGTTTTCTATTCAGATTTTCATTATAGGAAAAATCATTTCAAACCAGATGAATGGAAGCAAGTGATCAGCTATGGAAGAAAAGCTTATGTTCCTAAACATTACTTTACTTCCAGAGCTGTTGAAGTGGACAAGGCAAATGATTATTGGAGAGAACTTCACAATGAATATAGAGGATATTATTACAATGATTGACCTTGTTTATTCTACAGCTATCCAGACTGAAAGAAAATAGTAATCAATCATGGTATCTGGATAGTGGATGTTCAAGGCACATGACTGGTAATAAGAAATTGTTCTCATCATTGAAACTTGAAGATGGTGGAACAGTCGGCTTTGGAGGAAATCAGAAAGGCAAGATCAAAGGTACAGGTATTGTAGGTAATTCCTCCCTTTCTATTAATAATGTTTGGTTTGTAGATGGACATAAACACAACCTATTTAGCATCAGTCAATTCTGTGACAATGGGTTTGTGGTTAACTTTGATAAAGGGTTATGTACTGTAATTAGAGAATCTGACAAGTCCATAGTGTTCAAAGGTAAGAGAATAGGCAATGTTTTTAAAGTAAACTTTTCTGATTTGGCAGACCAAGAGGTAAAATGCTTGCTAACTCTGAGTGAAGAAAAGTGGGTTTGGCATAAGAGGTTAGGTCATGCTAACTGGAGGTTAATCTCTAAGCTTAGCAAACTTGACCTTGTCAGAGGCCTACCTAAGCTACACTATCACTCAGATGCTCTTTGTGGTTCCTGCCAAATAGGAAAGAGTGTGAAGACCTCTTTTAAACCAAAGCATGTTGTCTCTACCTCCAATCCCTTAGAGCTGCTTCACATTGATTTGTTTGGTCCTGTGAGTACAGCCTCAATCAATGGGAAGAAATATGGACTAGTCATTGTTGATGATTACAGTAGATGGACTTGGGTTAAATTTCTCAGAAATAAGGATGATGCATATGATGTCTTTAGCAATTTCTGCACACAGATACAAAAAGAAAAAGGTTTACACATTTTGAAAGTTAGAAGTGATGATGGTGGTGAATTTGAAAATGAAATGTTTGAAAATTTTTGTGAAAAATATGGCATCTTACATGAGTTCTCTTCTCCTAGAACTCCACAACAAAATGGAGTTGTAGAAAGAAAGAATAGAACTCTGCAAGAAATGGCCAGAACCATGATGCATGAGACTAACATTGCTATATTAGACCTATTTTGAATAAGACAGCATATGAATTATTCAAGGGAAAGAAACCCAGTGTATCCTACTTTCATCAATTTGGGTGTACCTGTTACATTCTAAATACAAAAGTTCATCTGAAGAAATTTGATGCTAAAGCTTACAAGGGTATCTTTATTGGATACTCTGAACGCTCAAAAGCATACAGAGTGTATAATTCTGAAACTCATACAGTGGAAGAAAGTATGCACATAAAATTTGATGACAAGCAGCCTGACCAAGTGTCAGAGCTAGTTGAGAATTTTGCAGATATTCAACTATCAGATGATGAAGACTCAGAACCTGAAGAGACATCAGGACCAACTCAACAAACCTCTGAAGAAACAAACTCAGCTCCTGAAACCTTGGACTCTGAAGATCACCCAACATCAGAACTTATCAGAAGTAGTCCAAGCAGAATTGAGCAACCAAAACAATCTTTCAAATACAGATCCTCTCATCCAGAAGAGCTAATCTTGGGAAACAAGGACAGTCCAAGAAAAACCAGATCAAGCTTCAGAAATGAAGATTCATTAATTGGATTAATCTCCCTAGTGGAACCTAGTTCAACTGATGAAGCACTAGCTGATGATGCATGGATTGTTGCAATGCAAGAAGAGCTCAACCAGTTTGAAAGAAATGAAGTCTGGAGCTTGGTACCCAAACCTTCCAAGAAGAATATCATTGGAACAAAATGGGTCTACAGAAACAAGTTAAATGAACAAGGAGAAGTTGTTCGTAATAAGGCAAGACTGGTAGCTCAAGGGTATAGTTAACAAGAAGGGATTGACTACACTGAAACATTTGCTCCTGTTGCTAGACTTGAGGCTATCAGACTACTTCTTTCTTATGCTACTTATCATAATATTATTTTGTATCAAATGGATGTTAAAAGTTCATTCTTAAATGGATACATTTCTGAAGAAGTATATGTCAAACAACCTCCTGGTTTTGAGGATACTTCACATCCTGACCATGTTTTTAAGTTAAAGAAATCTCTTTATGGTCTGAAACAAGCACTCAGAGCTTGGTATGAAAGACTAAGCAATTGTTTAGTTGAAAAAGGTTTTCAAAAAGGTCATGTTGACAATACTCTCTTCAGCAAAACATTTAAGAATGACATTCTAATTATTCAAATTTATGTTGATGATATTATTTTTGGATCTGCTAATTCATCTTTGTGCAAGGAATTTTCTAAGATTATGCAGGAGGAATTTGAAATGAGCATGATGGGAGAGCTAAAATTCTTTCTGGGAATACAAATCAACCAAGACAAAGATGGCACCTACATCCATCAAACCAAATATACAAAGGAGCTGCTGAAGAAGTTCAACATGGATGACTGCAAACCAATGACAACACCAATGCATCCAACAAGCAGTCTCAGCAAGGAGGACTCAGAAAGCAAAGTTGATCAGAAGCTCTACAGAGGTATGATAGGTTCTTTACTTTACCTAACTGCATCAAGACCTGATATTTTGTTTAGTGTATGTTTGTGTGCTAGATTCCAATCAGACCCTAGAGAATCTCATCTTACTGCTGTAAAGAGAATCTTTAGATATCTGAAGGGAACCACAAATCTTGGATTATTTTATAAGAAAACAAATGATTATAAGCTGATAGGATTCTGTGATGCTGATTTTGCTGGAGATAAGGTAGAGAGAAAATCCACAAGTGGCAATTGTCAATTTGTGGGTGAAAATCTTATATCTTGGGCTAGCAAAAGACAAACTACAATAGCTTTGTCCACAGCAGAAGCAGAGTACATATCAGCAGCCAAGTGCTGTACACAACTACTCTGGATGAGATATCAGTTAGAGGATTACAAAGTTAATAGTCACAATATTCCACTTTTCTGTGACAACACTGCAGCTATTCAACTTTCTAAAAACCCAATTTTGCATTCAAGAGCTAAACATATTGAAATTAAACATCATTTTATAAGAGACCTTGTTCAGAAGGGTAGTGTAAATATTCAATACATTGAAACTGAAAGACAATGGGCTGATATATTTACAAAACCCTTAGCAGTTGAAAGACTAGATTTTATCAAAAAGCATCTGAACATGACTTTGGTCTCTGAAGATATCAAGCTCTGACTTACAAAATTGTGGATTCAGCCTCTGAACTATGGAAGATCTTCAGACGCTGAAAATTTATTTTAAACTCTGAAGTGTTTACCCATGTGGAGTACACGTGTCAATTAATTTGTCTTTACTCTTAAGTCTGTGATTGGTTAGTGTAAAGGCAGTTTATGACGAAATTCTTTATTGCAACGAATGTACTCCCCCATTATTGTTTTCACTAAATTTTTTCAAAATCTTTTTATTCCCTTCTCGCGCAAGTTCACTTTCCCATCTAGCCCCTCTCTTCTAAAACCCAGAGCACTCCCTTTCTCCCTCATACTAGCAAAACCCTGTTCGCTAACCTCAACAAATGGCAAGCTCATCATCTGTATCAAGATTCCCAGAGGACATTCCAATCAACATCTATGCTCAGGACTCTCATCTTCAAGATGCCACTATGAATCTTAGGTTTGAAGAAAGTAAATTGGTTATGGAAAGACTAATAGACTTTGAGGCCTTAAAAGTCAATGGACATGACTACAAGGAATTCTTCACTGAACAAGGCTGGGGGCACTACTTGGATATGCTTAATGGACCTATCTATTCCAATTTAGTGTTTGATTTCTGGAGAAAGAGTGAAGTTGTGACTTTGGTAGATGCTAATGCTGAATTTCAACGTCTAATTAATCAGAACCCAAGTGCAAATAAAGGAAAATCAAGAGAAGAATTGGGTCTGAGAAAATTCACTGAAACAGAAATTCGCTCTAGTGTTGGAGGCTTTCAAGTCATTCTAACACGAAGCAATTTGGCCAAAATGCTAAATCTTCCCAACACTGGAATGATAAGACTCTATACTGCAGCTTCTGGAAGAAAGTCAGTGTATCTCAATGATATTGCCATACTTTGTTTCAAGGATCAGAAGCTGTCCAAAAAGGTTAGTCATCTGAATGATCGTGAAAAGGTTTTTGCCAAGATTTTATTCTCATCCTTTCTACCAAGGGATACTGGCAGTGACTCTCTGAATTGGGATCAGAGACACTTTATCTACTTCCTCTCCACCAAAAGGAAAATGAATCTACCTGCATACCTCTTTCAACATCTTTGTGAGACAATCTGTGAGGCTCAAAAGTTTGAAAATTCTTCCAAATTGATCTCTCATCCCAGACTCCTAAGCTTCATCTTTGAGCAACTTGGTCTTCCTGATAGATTCATGCTTGCTGGAGTGTCTGACGACCTTGAACAAGTTAGAGCTCCAATTCTTGATGCTAAAGTCTTGGTGAGTCTGCGTTTGAAGAGATCAGACCAGCTCATTTATCCTCAAAAACCTCTTCTGGTAAACAAGACCAAATTCAAGCCAATCAGTGATGCCTTCATTTTTGATAATGAACCTCCTGAAGTTATTTTGGAATACATGAGGTTAATGAAGGAAAGAGGAACCCCCATCACTCATAAGGACATTGGAAGAGGTGATGGCCCAACTTTTGCACAGATTATGAGAGCAGTCAATGAAGAGGTGTTCAGTGACTATGAAGAAGATGAAATGGTTGAGGAACCCTCCATGCATAAGGCTTCTATACATCGGTCAGAGGGTGATCATCCAGAGGCTGAAAAAGAGCCGGTGGTCGCAGAACCTACTATAAAAGACCTGCTAAATGCGAAATTTCTCAAAAGACCTCGCACAAAGCATTGTACTTCTAGGGGACAAAAGAGACAAAGATCAGATACAGGTAATACTCATTCTTTTAATTATTGCAATCGAATATCTGAAGCATCTATTCTAGAACATGTCCAACCGCTAAATACCATTTATCCAACATTCTCTGAACCTGAATTTGTCAATATTTCAGACTCTGAGTCAGAGTCCTCTGACTCCTCGTTTGATGACCTTATGGATAGTTTTGCACAATTCTCTTCCAAGGCTAAGCATATTCCTGAGGAGGAAACAGCTGAGTCATCCCATAGTTCTATCCCTCAATCATCACCCAAAATTCTCACTGAGGAAGAGATTCTACATGAAACTTCTTTTAGAGTTTCTCCAATTCATGAAACCTCTGAACCACCCAATGCCATATCATCTGACCCATCTCCATCAATTCCATCAGACTCTCACCACTCCTCCTCACCTCTGATGCTTTTAGATAGTGAAATTGCAATAAGTGATAGAATTGATGTACCAACTAATCTTGTGACTCGCTTACCTAGTGGTCTAAGTCCATCAGTATCTGCCCCACCAGTGGCTGAACAAGACAATAAGCTGCTAGAGCTGGTAGCCTGCTCAGGGGCTTCTGCAAGACTGGCTCAACAACTTATCACTCTTCGTTTTTCCAAACACCCTTAGTTTTTTTTTTTTTTCTTTTTCCCTTTTTTTTGTTCTTAGCCTATTTTTTTCATTATTTGTTTAAACTTTTTTGCTGATGACAAAATGGGGAGTATTATTTAGTTGTACAATTGTCAGTATTTTTTATTTCTACTCACATAATAATCTGAAACTGTCTGAAATAAGAATCTTATTTTTTCATTATCTTGCAAAATGTTTATGAACTTAAGTGATAAGGGGAACAAATTAATAAACATAATTGTGTTTGTATAGATGAAGGTAGTTAAGATTGTGCTCTTAATTATTTTTATCAAATTCAGGAGTTGAGCTTGCAAACCTCACACTCTGAGAGTCAAGTATGTAGATACAATCAAGTTTATCAAATTGTTCTTATATTGATTCAACTTAATTATGGATAAAACTTAGGGGGAGCTTGCAAACCTAACCCAAATGGTTTAACAGACTCAGGGGGAGCTTACAAACCTCAACAATCTGAAGTTGACATAATTAAATTAATCAACAAACAATTGTATTTAATACCTATGTTTGTCATCATCAAAAAGGGGGAGATTGTTGGAACAAAATGAGTTTTAATTATAAAACACCCTAAGTTTTGATGATAACAAGGTATTAAATGGACAATTGGTATTACTAATGAATGATCTAGTGTGCAGGAACAAAGTAAAAATATCATCCTTGTAGATCATCATTTGGGCATCTGAAGGACACAGTCTGAAGTGTTAAGGCTCCGATATTACTAGAAGCATCAGAGCCTCTGAAGAAGTCCTCAGAGGCCAAAGAAAGAAACACAGTCTGAAGCGTATGTACATCTTCAGAAGATCAAATAAACGATAGTTCCTTTAAGTTGACAATTAAAAACCTACATCCTTAGACATTGTACATATTAAATAAAAAAATTATCCGTTAGGAGAATAAATCGTAAAAATTTCAAATATACTAATCTTAAGAAATTTCACACTAAAATTATATTTTGACGATTTAGTAAAATATTTAAATTTTCAATTTCAATATTTATTTTTAAAAAAAATTGTGGAAGGGGCAAATTTTTAATTTCAATCTACTACCACGTCATACATGTGCATATTTTAATAAGTCGTTTATTACAAGTACCTCGATAGTAATAGTTGTGGGCAAATTTTTAATTTCAATCTACTACCACGTCATACATGTCCCATGCTTTCAAAAAAGCCTTTATAATGTCAAAAAATCAGTTTAAAATAGTGTTAGATTCGAGAAATGTAATCACATATAAGAATTATAGTATATGTATAATTAAGTATAATCATAATCTCATATAAAATTATACATTTGAATCATCGGTTTTTCCATCCCCAATGGCGCCATATGTAAGAACATCAAAAGGTGAATATGTATTAGGAGTTATTCTAGCACACAAGCAGCGTGAAGCAATAACAAACATTAAAAAGATATAAAATTCCTTCATATTATATAAGATACACTAATATACCCAAAAAAAGTGTAAATCTAGAGAAAACTGTATCGTTTTTTGTTTTTTAACCAAAAGCAATATAGTTGTGAAGTAAAAAGTAGAGACACGATTATATTATATAGGCAATATTTGCGTAATAAAATTTTGGATGAAACAAAATTTCTTATTCATTGAATGGTAAAATAATTTAAAGTAATTTTCTATTCAAGAAAAAAATTTATTTGTTTTACCTAGTCAATTTTTTCTTTTAGAAATATATATCTAAATTGGGCTTATGACCCGTTGACTATCAAAAAATAAAAATATAATTTATGATTTATATAAATACCAAAACAAATAATTTGCTTCCACTACACTCTTGAAATTACTTCGTTTAAAGTTTTTATAATTAAAAAATAACTAAAAAATATTGTCTCTTTGAGCCTTTAATAATAAATATTAAATATTATTTAATTTTTTTTAAACAATATTAAAATATTTTGTACATGACTATTCACAAATTCACACAACTTTAAAGTTCCACAAGAAAAACATAATTAAATAATTATTGTCTCTTTTCGCCTTGAAGAAAATGGTTAAATATGTTTCAAGTCCCTTCATTTGGGGGGACTTCTAAAAATAGTCCCTACATTTTTTATATTATATTTTTAGTCCCCACTTTTTTGTTGTTGCCAACATTGATCCCTAATGTGAAATTTTGGTTGCCTTGACAGACGAAAAATGGCACATATATGCCACACAGACTCATTTAATGCTTACTCTTTGTGCGTCCATGTCATTAAATAAGTGTGTGTGACAGCTATATGGCATTTACCTTCTATCCAATCAACCAAAATTTCACAGTAGGGACCAAAGTTGGAAACGAAAAAAACATGGGGGACTAAAAATATAATAAAAAAATGTAAGGACTATTTTTAGAAGTCTTCCGAAATACAAGGACTAAAAACATATTTAACCCTTTAGAAAAAATATTAAATATTATTGAAATTTTTTTAAAACAATATTAAAATATTTTGTACATGACTATTCACAAGTTCACACAACTTTCAATTACAAATTTACCATGTGCGATGTCGAATGAATAGAGCTAACAATTTTCTCTTAAAACACATAAATAAACTAGTCTTTAAGTTAAAATAGAATAAAATAAAATAAATGTAACTCCTTCAATACTTGAAATTTTTCAACCAAATCTTAGACATAAGCTTTTGTGACATATATTGATCTATCGATAAATTTTCATGAAGAAAAAATGATCCCAATTATATATATGCAAATATGGGCATATTCGGAAAATCACAATCAAGAAAGATGTACTTATAATTTCTATTGTTTTGCTTCGATTCAAACCTTGTGATTTGGAACTCAAGTTTAAATAATCATTTAAGAATAGTGGTGACTAGAGATTTTTAAAACAGAGTTTAGATGCTTTTTTGATTCGAAATTATAGCTCCATTAATTTTTTACTGTTGGAACCTTGTTAATTATAAGGAGAAATAATGTGTAAAACAAATCTTTAGTTCTTCGATTCTTCATTTTTTTCATTGTTGCTTCATCAATGTTCACAAAACGACTATAATTAAAAATAACCCAATAACACACAACTCTCATTAACCTTTAAAAGGAAATAAAATAATTTTCAAATAAATTATTCTACTTTAATATACAAACTTGAATTTTTATTAATAAGAAGAAAGCGAACAGTACAATCTAGTGGAGAAAATAAAATTCCAGTGCCGATTGTAACAAAGACTACTACAACACAACAAGAACCGTATAGTAATGTAATACGTGGTGAAAACGGTTGAACGTATTTGATTGGTTGTCTTTTCTCTTTTTAATCTAGTAACGTATAGCACTACTGTTTTGAGAAAGACAAGGTACATCTGGATAACATGAAGAACACTTTCCTTTTGCTTTAGTGCATATGGTTTGTGCTTCCCCTCCATCAACACGGGTTATATTAACATTATCGAGAATAATGTTGGTGCAGCCAACGATTGTATCACAATTAAGTTCAATTGCATTCTTATCAAGTGAGGTTCCACGTATGTTGAGGTAAGTAACATCACTCACTTCCACTGCTTGTCCAACGTTGTCAATGTATTTAGGGTCATAAAACTGGTCAATAATCACAGGGTGCTTGACTCCAACAAGTACAATATCTTCATACGTGATGTTCCTCGCGTACCCAGATCCTCCCTAATTCAAACAATAAAACATGTCTATTATTCTTAGAAAATTTTGACTTCAGGTATAACTCAATTTTACAAATTCATTTATAAGATAAAGATCTCTATCACTTATACACTTGTTTTATCATGTCGCATATAATCTTATACTATCAATATTATATTACCGTATTAATCACTACAATCGTCTATTTGATCAACTTCATTTGATGTATCCTTACCTCAAATGTCTTGATTCTAACTCCATTTGAAGTTCCATTAAAGGTGCAATTTTTTACATGTACATGTTCTACTGTAGCATACTTTTTATCTTTTCCGAGGCTACCGACACTAAATTCACCAATAGCAAAGAGTTACAATGTTAACCAAACTAAAACATGTATAATATAAAAGTTATTGAACTCTAAATATTAATTTAAATTGAATTGACCTGATGCCATGCCCAGGTCCACAAAAAACACCACTTATGTTGATGAAGCTTGAACCATTGTTAATTGCAATGCAATCGTCACCTACAAATTAAAGGAAATCAAGATGAAATTTAAAAAATAAATAATTAAGCTAATCTAATTACAATTATAACTCTATGATCAACCTAACTTTGCTAAAAAAAATACATTTATAATAGTTACGAGTATAATTAAAAATTGCATTTGTATTAATTATAAAGGAGTAATAAATATTCATATTGATCATCAGAAATTCTAGAGTTAAAGCTATATGTATTATAATTACCTGTCTTCATGGTTGAATTATTAATGAGCACATTGGTTGATGATCCGATATCAATGCCATCAGTGTTAGGACTATCCTCTGGTGCTATTATATGAAGATTAGATATGGAAGCGTCTTTGCAATAATTTATGCTTATATGATTTCTCGGACTATCAACGTGAGTCAAGTTGCTAAGTGTTAGATTGTGACAATTATAGAATCGAATAGCCTGCACGTAAATATTATCAAGTAATTATTATATACTTAAATATACAAATGTTGTTAAAATGATAACTATCATGTTTATCAAACTCACAGTTGGCTTGTTATTTTCATTAGACTTTTTAGGATACTTTATCCACCATGGAGAACCTTGACCATCAACCTTTCCCCCTCCGACGATAACAAGTCCATTTATACTCGAGAACTTTATCCATGTTGTATTATCTTCTCTAAATTTCCAATCTTCAACTACTCTTGGGGCAACAATAGTTCCTTTAAGCTTTCAATTAAAAAACTACATCCTTAGACATTGTACATATTAAATAAAAAAATTATCCGTTAGGAGAATAAATCGTAAAAATTTCAAATATACTAATCTTAAGAAATTTCACACTAAAATTATATTTTGAGGATTTAGTAAAATATTAAATTTTCAATTTCAATATTTATTTTTAAAAAAAATTGTGGAAGGGGCAAATTTTTAATTTCAATCTACCACGTCATACATGTGCATATTTTAATAAGTCGTTTATTACAAGTACCTCGATAGTAATAGTTGTGGGTTTGCATGGACCGTGGAACAACAAAGGTTGTAACATGAATGTTTTGCCTTCAGGTATAGTTAGTGTTGGGGTGCCTTCAGTTGTGCCACACGCATTGTCCCATGCTTTCAAAAAAGCCTTTATAATGTCAAAAAAGCAGTTTAAAATAGTGTTAGATTCGAGAAATGTAATCACATATAAGAAATATAGTATATGTATAATTAAGTATAATCATAATCTCATAAAAAATTATACATTTGAATCATCGATTTTTCCATCCCCAATGGCGCCATATGTAAGAACATCAAAAGGTGAATATGTTCTCTCTCTCTCTCTCTCTCTCTCTCTCTCACTGTTTTATTTGTGTTTTGTGTTTAGTCTAGTTTATCATATCCGCTGCATTTCTATATTTCTTGAAGTAAAAGAATCAATTTTTCAAAACACAATTCAACCCCCCTTCTTGTGTTTTTCACCTTCAATTGGTATCAAGAGCTCCGGCTCTGTCTTTTAATCACTTCACAGTGAGACAGTAAAAGATCTTTGAAAAACACTGTATTTCTGGGGAAGAAACATCTACACCTGCACCTATTCTTACAACTTCTAATGTGAAATTTTGGTTGTTTAGACAGACGAAAAATGGCACATATATGCCACACAGACTCATTTAATGCTTACTCTTTGTGCGTCCATGTCATTAAATAAGTGTGCGTGACAACTATATGGCATTTACCTTCTGTCCAATTAACCAAAATTTCACAGTAGGGACCAAAGTTGGAAACGAAAAAAACATGGAGGACTAAAAATATAATAAAAAAATGTAAGGACTATTTTTAGAAGTCTTCCGTAATATAGGGACTAAAAACATATTAAAATATTTTTTACATGACTATTCACAAGTTCACACAACTTTAAAGTTCCACAAGAAAAACATAATTAAAAAATTATTGTCTCTTTTCTCCTTGAAGAAAACGGTTAAATATGTTTCAAATCCCTACATTTGGGCGGACTTCTAAAAATAGTCCCAACATTTTTTATATTATATTTTTAGTCCCCACATTTTTGTTGTTGCCAACTGTACCAGCCCAGGCTCCACCAACCAAGGTTGTCCCGGCACTGCCACCTCACGACCTTCTCCACCCCCTCTCTAGTGGAGTTTTTGTCTTCCGTGGGAATCCAACCACGTACCCTGGGGTTTAAATACGTGTTCAATCCATTCCCACTATCAATTGTGCTAGTAGCTCAATTGGTAGTGGGAATGAATTGAACACGTATTTGAACCTCAGGGTACGTGGTTCGATTCCCACGGAAGGCAAAAACCCCACTAAAGAGGGGGTGGAGAAGGTCGTAAGGTAAAACATCGGAATCACCATGATGGGACCCGGGGCTGTTACAACGGTGGCGACGATCGGAACGGCAAGTGTGGATCGAAACTACGGCGTCATCGCTATGGAGAAAGAGGACTTCTTCTTCTGAGTTTAAAGTGATAGGTAAAGAGTGGGACAAAGTGAAACACAATAATAAAGGAAAGTAATACTAATAAATAATAATAGATAAGTTAATGTTTTTTCTTTTAAAAAAGAAAATCGATTTTTTAATTTATGATGAGCAAGCGAAGACAGTTCAAGACCCAACCACCGCTATTTGACAGTGGCTAGATTCCTTTTTTCTTGTAGTGATGATATAAACATTTATGAAATTTTATTGAATATCGTTAATTTTAATGTGTCTCAATAACGTAGCAAACAATTTTTAATTTTTAAATTTTTTTTATGGATAATATATATGATATAAATTTTTAATCAAACAATGAATTTTGTTAAATTCATTTTCATTATAATGTTATTCACAATTTATTCACCATGCAACACTCGAATGAATTGTGTATGTTAGATGCCTATATATAGATCAGGTAACTAAAACTATAAAAACAGTTTTGTCAAAAAATAAGGCATATTGCATCCATAAGTCCTTTAAGTTTTATGTTTGTATCATATAGGTCCTTTAAGTTTTTTAAGTATCAAATAGATCTTTTAAGTTTTACGTTTGTATCAGATAGGTCCTTTAAATTTTAAGTTTTACCTATTTGATACAAACTTAAAGGATCTATCCACTAGAAAAAATTAGTTGTTTAGCCACAGTTAATTAGCCACGGTTATTCTGACTGTGGGTAAAGAATTCCATTTGCCACGGTTTAAAACATGGCTAACTTATAATCTAATATTACCAAATATAGAATCAACACGTGTAACGCCCCGAATTTTACATATAGAGTTAGTTTATTAGAGAAAATAAAGAAGAAGAAAATAGAAATAAATTAATCGAAATATTTTTATTTTATTGTTTTGAAAATATTTTTTTTGTCACATAGCTTGGGATATGTTTTAAATTATATATTTTAGAGATATGTTTTAGGAATATATATTTTAGAAACAATGTTTGTTAAGATATGTTTTGGAAACATATTTTGGAATGATATATTCTAATTTTTTTTAAACAAAATAATAGATCTTTTAGGAAATTAATTTTTTAAACAAATTAGTAATAGATAGACACACTAGTAGAAAAAACACTTTTTACATCTGCCCAAAAACACTTTTTACATCTGACGGTTCTCATATGCAGACGCACAAGATGTAAAAAAGAATACACTTTTTACATCTGACTCACGCCAGATGTAAAATCAACATTTTTTACCTCTGTTGTTTCCCTTATAGCTTCGATTTGGAACGGCTGACAGATCGAGATCGAGAATGAGAGAGGACGGCTGAGAGTGCGTGAGAGAGAGGAAGGCGGCTGAGAGTGCTGAGAGAGAGGACGACGGCTGAGTTCGACGGCGAGAGAGTGAGTGAGAGTGAGTTCGACGGCTGAATTCGCATGAGAGGCGAGAGGGATGATGATAAAGTACTGATTCTTGATAATTCTCCTTTTCCAATTATTTGATTACAAAAACAATCTTTTTTTTATGACTTGATTCCAAAAAACAAATATATTTTTTTAACTCAAGCGGACATATTACATGTGAGTATATATATGCCTAGATATAGATTTATTTTAGATACTTTTCGTTATAATTTCAAGATTGCCACCGCGTTCAGTTTTGCTTCTGGGATGTTGAAACCAGATGTAAAAAGTGTTGTCCATATATTTTTCACTTCTGTGGATATTGCAACTAGATGTAAACACCACTCCATATAGTTTTTCACATCTGACATATATTCCACATATGTAAAATCTTTATGTAATATGTGATGTTTCTACTAGTGACATTACTTTTGTGATTAAGAAAAATCATTATAAATAGAGAAAGTTAAAGAGGAATTAGCAGTAGCCACAAATAAGAAGGAGAGAAATCATCAACATTGGAAAAAAGGAATCTCTGCAAAAATCTAAGGGAAGGGGATGAGTGAGTTCACATATAGGGCTAGTGTTAACCATAAGAGTAGTCGAGGGGACCTTGCCCTCCTTCCCTTTTCCCTTCTTTTTGTGTTCTTGAATTATCTATGATTATTTTATTTTGATAATATGCCGAGTTTAATTGGCGTTGATGATTGAGTTAGCTTATTTGGTTTAAATGTCTCATAAGTCGAGACATTACGTTAAGAAATTATGTTGGAAAATTTCATTGAGAAATTACGTTGGGAAATCACATTGAGAAACGACGTTGAGAATTATGTTGAGATAACATTTTTAATGACGTTGAGAAACCATGAATTTAAATGTTGAGTATATATTGTTGTGGTTTTCAAGGATTCGCTAATTGACGTGCTTCTTTATTTAGTCGGTATCCTCATATATGCTAAGTTATGTTTTGGTCTCGGAGTGCCTTAATTCCTTTAAGTGTCTATGTTTTCTTGTTCCCTAATCTTATTGTGTTAATACACCGCTGTCTTGTGTGAATTATTCTCATCCCTTGCTATTTGTGTTGTTTGGTTTGGTCCTGCGA
This sequence comes from Trifolium subterraneum, assembly GCA_951799995.1. NCBI lineage: Eukaryota > Viridiplantae > Streptophyta > Magnoliopsida > Fabales > Fabaceae > Trifolium > Trifolium subterraneum. The sequence goes on along the minus strand of OX637461.1, from coordinate 39,152,329 downwards.
TTGTGAAATCGCAGTATCTACAGGTTGTCGAGTTTTCGAGTTCAAGAAACTCACTCTCAGTGGATGAAGTTGTTTGTAAGAAGGTTGGTTTTGTTTATGATGCATCATGATGGAACTAGAACTGTGATGTGTGTGTATTCATGTAGTGTCTGCAAAAAATTTATAACATTGTGGAACATGTTGCGGCTGGGAATGGATGACGACAACAAGGAATTGACGACGTAGAAAACCGCAATGTATGACCATCATATAACCTAATTTATTTACTTGTTATGTCTTATAATATAATAGTATTCTTAATAACTCTCATTAGTATTTTGTTTTTAGTTTAATTTTCTGATTCTATTATTTTAGATTAACAAAAGCTCATGTCTTAATCTGTGGAATGAAAGGAACATTAGCTGAAGTTAACCGGTCAATATGGTACCTCAATTCTTACTTACATTGCCCTTTATTAATTTGTTTTCTCCTTATGGATTGTTTTACTTTTTTATTTACACCCTTATTTTAAAACTTATGTCAGTGACATAATGTCACCATCTAAGACGTTGCCTTTTGTTGTTGCAGGATGCTGTTGATTGTCCTGAATGGATTGTCCCCTTTCATGTATTCAAGTTGTTAATTGAAGAGGTATATATTACTGGTATGTTGCATAATGTGTTTTTGAACTGATATGGTGAAACTTGCAAAACAGTTGCCAGAAACATGTTGTGTGAGCTTTGACATATGGCAAGGAGCTTTAGACATTGGGTTTTTGTTTGAGTGTTGAGATATGTCATAGTTTGTTCTGTTTGGTTTGTGTCTAATTTATATGGATTTAGTGGGAAGAAACTATAGTGTAGCATTGGTTTAGATTGCAAACTATTTAATTAAACTACATTCAAGTGTGTTGAATCTTACATAACAAGTAATTCAACATAGATAAGATTATTATTTGAGTTAGGCCCAATATAATCGTATGAATTCTTGTCAAACTTGTGGGGATAGTATTTAACTAATTAATGTTACAAATTGGTACCTTAACTAATTAACGTTACAAATTGGTTCCTTAAGTTTCATTTTGTTTGTCATATTAGTCCTTTCAACTTATTAAAAAATGATTGTTCTCGTAGAAAATAACTATTGAAAGGTTTTCTTTTCAACAAATCATCCATTTTAGTGTGTTATGTGGTTACATCAATAGTCACGTAGGATAAGTTAACGTTTTTTTGAGAAAAATTAACGGAAAAGACCAATATAAAAAACAAAATTAAAGTTAAGGGACCAATTTGTAACGTTAAATAGTTAAAGCACCAATATGAAATCAATAAATAAGTTAAAGGACCAATTGTCGAAGTTAGCCATAAATGAAACAAGCCTCTGATATTTTTACTTGAACAAGAGGATCTTAACCTTCATACAAAGCTGTCTTAAATTAGACTTAAAGAGGTTATATGCTTAGGTGTGTAACAGTTGGTGCTTACATCCTCACACTCTTTGCTGTAAATTAGCAACTCTAGAGTTATAATAATGTATAACAGACTATTATTGTATTCCAATAGAGTAGCGAAGCAAATGCAGCTTTCTTTAAAATAAAATAAAAAAGTTAGCCACGTTTAGAGCAGTGGCAAAGTTTGATTCGAGGTTTGCCACACCTAAACCCGAAGCCAACAAATGATTTCTGAAAAGTCTCATAATATTAGTCACGGTTTAACCGTGGCTAATGGAACAATAATCGTGACTAAAAATATGTTACCACGCCTTAAATTGTTGTGGCAAATGTCTAGTTTGGCCGTGGCTAACTTTAGCGACGCCGACATAAGCCACCCTCGAGATTTCCGTGGCAAACATTATTAGCTACATTGAAATTTGTATTTAGCCACGGTTAAAGAGCATTTTTTTTGTAGTGATCTGACACAAACGTAAAACTTAAAGACCTATTTATTACTTAAAATATTTAAATGACCTATCTGATACTTAAAAAACTTAAAGGACCAATTTGATACAAACGTAAAACTTAAAAGACATATAGATGTATTTTGCCAAAAAAATAATAATAAAAACTGTGGTAGTTAAAGGAACAGTAGTTTGCCGACATCAAAACGCACAGTTTCTCATAGGACACGTATTCCCTATTGTATTATTTATTTATGATATGAATCGATAATCTTCAACCACAATTTATTATAGATATTTAATCTTGCAAGATATCACCACCTCCCATTATAAATAACAGAACAACCCTATTGAAGTTTTACAAAAACAATCTATCATCATTCATTGCTTACAAACAATTAACAAAGAAACAATGGCATCAAGTGGACCTAATGATTTTTTGGCGGGTGCAAAGGATGCAGCAGCATCAGCACAGACAACTTTGGGGCAACAAGGTGAGAAGATAGGAGCTGCTGCAGCTGGTGCTCAGAAGACTGTAGGAGAGTATGTTACCAAAGCTACTGACTATGTTCAGGGCAAACCAGAGGTGCCCCCTAAATCTGAAGAAGGTGTCATTGGTGGTGTTAAAAAGACTGTTGGAGGCTTATTTAAATGAAAAAAAAAAAAATTGAAATATTATCACTGATTTAGCATCTTGTGATTAATTAATTAATATGGACACTAAACTTGCCATGTCCCTTTTAAGTATTCATTGTTGTGTGTCTTATCATATAGTAATAACCTATAGGATAGAATATATGCAATTTGTTACCACTGTGTTTATAATGGATCGAATATGTAAAGGTAACAGAGTTCTGCTCTCCACTTTACTGTTCCTTCCCCTGTTTGTTTCTGTTCTTCCTAATTTTGTTTCATATATGGAGAAAGAATCTTGCATCTATCTCGAGTTGCTCCCTTGAGCGATCTATCCCTGATTATTATTCAATTTTATTTCCTTGCTCGTATTTTGTTCTCTAGATACATTAAATTATGTTCTCTTTCAAACTTTTTAATTAAGGCTTAAATATATTCTTAGTTTTACATTTTATCCTAGGATCAAAGAATAGTCGCTACAACACGGTTGGATTCCTCGTAACTGTAATTGAGAGATAGCTGAAATTACTTGATGTTAGAACTGACCTCCGAACGTTTGTCAAAAATAAATAAATAAATAACTGGCCTCCGAATTACATTAAACTGAGGTGAAATCCAAAAAAAAAAAAATAGTCACTACATTTTTCTATGCTGAAAAATATCCTATATTTATTCTGTTATTGAATTTCTGTTAAAAAAAACAATTTACAAACAAAATGCTAATGTGATATGACATGAGCCTAATTGAGTTGGCAAATGTCATGATGACACCTGTTGACATTTTTAATTATAATATATGTAATTCTAATATAATTAAAATATCTACTTCTAATATAATATCTACTTTCTTTTATTACTTGATCACTTTTAAATTGATTTATGATTCACGATTTGAAACGAGAGTAAAATTTGTGAATGCTTGAGATTGCATATTATTGCGTTTGTATTCTAGAGATAGATGTGAACCCTTCAAGCCATTATAATTTCTGATAATTTTATGCTTATTCTTAATTTTAAATTTCTTAAGAGATTAGGGGTTATCTTAAGAATAAAGATTTAATTGCTAAGAAATTAGGATTAAACAATCTTGACAATTGGTAACATCTTGAATGAATTCGTCATTAGAATCAGATTAATATAGTTGTTAATATTGCTTTAGCAACCAATCAAACCGAAATCTTTGTTCAGTTAAGTAAAAGTTATAATTCGACAGTAAATGCAATCCTTGGGGTCGACATTCGGTCTTACCATTTTAAATATATTACTTGCACGATTCAGTACACTTGCTGAAATTACCATCGAATTTTTCGTTTTTTTTTATTTGTCGAGTTTACTAATGTTGCATGTTAGTGGTGCATTTTTTGAGAAAATTATCCACCATAGAGCATGAGTTCGATGATTATGTGCTACGACAAATATTGCAACAATAGCATGTTACTGGTCTTCTGCACAATGTCATATAATTGAGGGACAAATCACTAGAGATGTTGAACAGAGCTTCTTCAGATGTGATTTCTTAGAAATGATTTATACGAAGAAGAATCTAGGGATGAGACTTTTGAATACAACGTACCACCACCAGAAGAGGAGGAGTTTTACATGAAAAAGATGGAAACCAATGTTACCTCATCAAATGTTATCAAAAGATTCATTATAATATTATTCACTATTTGTGCATGATGCACCACATAAGAGACTTCTGCATGTTAGACGTCGCCGGCCTAAAGATATAGATTATGTAAATAGTAAGAAAAACTGTGGTAGTTAAAGGAACAGTGGTTTGCCGACATCAAAACGCACAGTTTCTCATAGGACACGTATTCCTATTGTATTATCTATATCGATAAGTAGACCCACACATTAAAATCTTCGACCACAATTTCCATAGATATTTAATCTTGCAAGAACTCACCACCTCCCTCGTATTATAAATAACGGAACAACACAATTGAAGTTTTACAAAAAAGAATCTATCATTAATTCATTATTCATTGCTTAAAAACAATTAACAAAGAAACAATGGCATCAAGCGGACCTAATGATTTTTTGGCGAGTGCCAAGGAGGCAGCAGCATCGGCAGGTACAACTTTGGGGCAACAAGGTGAAAAGGTGGGAGCTGCTGCAGCTGGTGCTCAGAAGACTGTAGGAGAGTATGTTACCAAGGCTACTGATTATGTTCAGGGCAATCAGGAGGTGCCCCCTAAATCCGAAGGGAAGGTGGGAGCTGCTGCAGCTGGTGTTCAGAAGACTGTAGGAGACTTTGCTACCAAGGCTACTGATTATGTTCAAGGCAATCAAGAGGTGCCCCCTAAATCCGAAGGGAAGGTGGATGCTGCTGCAGCTGGTGTTCAGAAGACTGTAGGAGGCTTATTTAAATGAGAAAATGATATAGTATCAATGATTTAGAATCATGTGATTAATTCATATCCCTTAATTATTCATTGTTGTGTGTCTTATCATATAGTAATAACCTATAGGATGATATATGCAAATTGTTACCACTGTGTTATAATGGATCGAATATGTAAGTAAGGTAACAGAGTTCTGCTCGCCACTTTACTTATCCTTCCACTTTGTTTCTGTTTTTTCTAATTCTGTTTTATATTATTATTCAATTTGTTCTCTTCTGGCTACATCAAATTGTGTGCTCTAACCTTTTTGATTAAAGGTTAAATATGTTTTTGTCTTACATTGTATCATATTGTTAAAAATAGTCATTAAATTTTTTTTGGCTTTAATGCAGTTTTGATCCCCTATTTTGAAAAACTTGAACTTTTGATCCCCTATTTTAAAAACCAACTTTTTGATCCCCTATTTTGAAAAATTTGAACTTTTGATCCCCCAATTTTGAAAAACTTGAAATTTTTATCCCCCAACTCAATTTGGTCAAATTTTAGCTGATGTGTCAAACTTGTTGTTGATGTGGCACTGTTCATGTTGACATGTCATATTCCACGTCATCAAATTTCTTTTATGGATACTTCATTAATTTTTTTAAATCAAACATTTTCATTTTTGACAAAAAAATCAAATATATTTTTAAATCGATACTACAGTATTATATATATATATATATATATATATTACAATATATATTACAATATAATTAAAAATCAATAATCAGTAATAAAAAACAGAGTGAGAACACAAAGTTTGGTTTCCAAATCATGAAATCCTAAGAAGAACAAAATCAGTAATCAGTAAATTAACATCGATCCACTTTGTTCTCTCCCTCTCAATCGTTGATCAACTTTGTTTTCTCGCTCTCAATCGGCGGTTGATTCATCATCACGTTGTCGATTCATCATTCTTGAACACTTCTTCAACAGCGCTCGCGTGAACACTTCTTCAACGCTCCTCGCGTGAATAGTTATTCATCAACAAGAAAAATGAAGAACTAGTTTACTTATTACTAATTTTGGCTCTTCTTGGGGTTCCATGATTTGAGAACCAACTTTGAGTTCTCACTCTGTTTGGATTACTGATTATTGATTTTTAGTTTTATATATATATATATATACATATATATAATGTAGCATCCAATTTATGTTATTATTGAATTTGGTTTCTGCCGATAATTTTACAAAAGAAATGCTGACGTGGCCTGGCATGAGCTGCTTTTTAATTGAGTTAACATGATGACACGTGTCAACACAATGCCATTTTTAATTATAAAAGGAAAAATACTTTAATTAAATATAATATTAGTTTTAAAATGTTAGTATTAGTAATTAAATCATAGATAATAATAAAAAATAAAAAACCCAACCCCAGATTTGACCCAATCCTAATTTTAAAATGTTTTTCATTATTTGTATCTTGTTCTTCTATGTAGTTAAGTTTTAGTGTAGTCACTACTTGAGTAATGTGTTTATCTTTTGTCTCTCTCCAAAAATAATCCTTAATTTGATGACATGAATAAAAGAAAAAGAGAAATAACTCCTAAGATGTATAAAATCAAAAGCAAGTAAATTCATGGTTTGATTCATAATACAATTCAAAACTTTATCACACTTTTGGATAATAGTAATATATGTTGAAATTCTGGCACGCAAGGAACTGATGTTGCAACAATAGAAAACTCACAAATGTTGAGTAAGATGTTACAACATTGTACCAACACAGAATATAATAGATAAATAAAATAAAGTAGCAGAAGGTAAATAATACACGATTTTGTTACCCCAGTTGGGTGCAATGTCACCTACTTTGGAGGCTACCAAGTCAGGAAGGAAATTGTAACATCACAGGTTTCCGGGACATTAATTATACACATTTTAAGTGAAAACACTATTTTTTTTTTCCTTATTAAAGAATCAAATAAACTAATAATACCATATATTAATTATCGTGATATACATTTCTTCAAATATAATATTTACAAAAGATTAAATTTATCTTTAACTCAAAATAAAATTCTAAACCAAGACTCTTGGTCTTTCACTACTCAAACACTCAATCTATAGCTGGTCATAACTTGGGGTGCTTGTGAGAATCTTTATCGACAAGACAGACATCAATGTCCACGGATCTCGGAGCCTCAACTACCGCTGCGCAACTCTAATTTATTGGATTATTAACCTGGCCAAATTTGTTCATGAGGGTCGCTCCAAAACATAGGAAAACATAGGTCAAGCATATATATATATATATATATATAAATGCTGAAAACTCATAAATTATCAACGATAAAAGTCATAGATACCAATCACTCACCACACGACACCATAGTTACACTCTCCAATGTTTCACCAAATCCTATAGGTTAGTCTCTATGACACCCTAATGCACCCTATATGATCCGGATATCACCGCTCCGCAGAGTAAAATGTCCCACCATTGGACAGTGTCCCACCGTTGGACACAAATACCCCACCGTTGGGTATTAAGGTTCGGTACTCCACCGTTGGGTATTATTCCAAACCACACTGACACCAATTAATGTATGAATACCCTATCACCATTAAGTTAGTCACACCAAAAACTCTTACACCAAGTAGCTAATCAAACAGAACTTGTCCTAGCTCTAGTTTAGAGACAAGATCACACCAATGATAACCTCAATCACAAAATCAAAAGACACCAATGATGACTCAATCACCCACCAAAAGAAACCATCAATAACCCCAATCAGGAAATTAGAAGCCATAATAAATTCATGAATAACCATCAATAAACTCATGAATTACAATAATACATATATCATTTACACACACCATAAGAGTCACATAAAAGCATATGATATAAATAAGGTAAACAAACAACGGAGGACCCTCTTACCTCAGCAGCAGCAACTCCTAATCAACACACAAACAACAATCCTTGCTCCAATATAAGCTCACCCTTCACAAAGAAATAACTACTAATCTTAGATTTCAAATTCTACTTACTCCTAATTCCTACCCAAGGCTTCCGGTTGATTAACATACAATCCACTACTAATTAATTATTTTATTATCAAAATAAAACATTTTAAAAGTAACGTTACACACAATCAAAATCATTCATATCCACTTACTCTATTATTTATTTTTAATGTTCAAATAAAATACTTTCCTGCTCTACAAAAGTTTACAACCGCCATAAGACCAAAAAGTGAAGCATGTCTTTAGGATAAATAGAAACAAAATATCAACATATATGTTAATAAGAAAATACTACTCTTACAAATAGGCATATCCTTTTTTAGTAGAACCATTCTTTTCATTTAATTAAAGTTACTTAAACCATTATTATGACTAACAATTTGGAAGGAATGAAATCATCTTCATTGACCAAACAAGAGGATTACAACTAGTATTTATACATAAGCTAAGGTCTAGCATGTACCACTAACTGTCAACTACACATGATTGTATCTTAAGTAACTAACTCCTAGTAGAGTAGTAGTACAATTCTAATAAAGTGTAGTACAAAGAGTTGATGTGTAGTACAATCTTCTAGTAACTTGCAGTACAAGAAACAGACTAGCTTGATGTATTTTCTTTCTCTGGCAATAGCTCCCCACAAGATGGAGGATGGTAGATATCAACCATACCCAGCTTGGATAGTAATATGTGGAAAGGTTGGGGGAGAAGAGACTTGGTGAAGAAGTCAGCCAATTGATCTTTAGAGGACACAGGAAGAAGCTTCATGACACAAGCTTGAAGTTTTTCGCGAACAAGGTGGCAATCAATTTCAAGATGCTTCGTACGTTCATGGAAGACGGGATTAGCTGCAATGTGAAGGGCACTTTGATTATCACAATAGAGTACTGGCAGCTTAGGAAATTGTATGTGAAGATCCTTGAAGAGGTAGAGAAGCCATTGTAATTCGCAGGTGGCTGCACCTAAAGCTCGATATTCTGCTTCGGAGGATGATCGTGATATAGTGAGTTGCTTCTTAGTACGCCATGAAATAAGAGATTGACCCAAAAAAAAACACTGTCCTGAGATAGAACGTCGCTAGTCCATGCAGCCAGCCCAATCAGCGTCCGAAAACCCAGAGAGATGCAATGTAGAATTGCGTGGAAAGAATAAACCACGGCCAGGACAATTTTTGAGATACTTGAGCACACGTTGAGCAGTGTTATAGTGTGTAATGGTGGGTTTAGAGAGGAATTGACTAAGTTGTTGAGTAATGAAAGTAATATCAGGACGTGTGTTGGTGGGATAAAGCAAACGACCAACTAAACGACGATTGCCAGGAATATCATCATAAGAAGCAGCATTGTCCTGATGAAGCTTAATAGATGGATCAGAGGGGGTGGAAATTGGCTTGGAAGCCAAAAGTCCAGTGTCATGTAAAAGGTCTAAGCAATACTTGCGTTGACACAAAGAGATACCTTGTGAGGAATGGGCAACCTCAAGACCAAGAAAGTACTTAAGTTGTCCAAGATCTTTGATTTTGAAGGCAGTATGTAAAACTGATTTGATGAAATTGATTTCTTCAATGGAATTGCCAGCGAGGATGATATCATCCACATAAACAAGGAGAATTGTGAAATGTGGAGGAGATGATTTGATGAAGAGAGAATGGTCTGAATTGGACTGCTTGTAGTTATGATGGAGGAGAATAGAATTAAGCTTTTCATACCACTTTCGACTAGCTTGTTTAAGCCCATAGAGAGACTTAACAAGCTTGCAAACTTGATTTGGTGTAGAAGACTTAACTCCTGGGGGAAGAACCATGTACACATCCTCTTGGAGATCACCATGTAAGAAGGCATTATTCACATCTAATTGGTGAATGTGCCAACTATGAATGGAAGCCAAGGCAATGATGGTCCTGACTGTAGTTAATTTCGCAACAGGACTATAGGTATCAAAAAATCCAATCCCTCTATTTGATTGTAACCTTTAGCAACAAGACGGGCTTTAAAACGTTCAATGGATCCATCAGCATGACGTTTAATTTTGTATACCCAGCGACGTCCAATTGGTTTAGCATGAGGAGGCAGCTCAACAAGCTTCCAAGTACCAGTTTGCTCAAGAGCACGTAATTCAGCTTGCATAGCTTGATTCCAACAATCATATTTGCTTGCTTCAGTATAGGATTTGGGCTCAGTTTGAGTGGTTAAAGACAAGGAGTACATGCAATGAGAAACAGACAAGTTAGAATAAGAGACAAATTTAGAAATAGGATAAGAAATACCTGAAGATGAATGATTGGGAGAAGTGGTGGAATTGGTGCACACATAATCTTTCAAATATATGGGAATGGTTTTGGTACGTGATGATTGTCTAGGTGTGGGAGGAGAAACATTATTGTGAACAGGTGGTGATTCTGGGTTAGGAGATGTTTGAGGTGATGGTTTTGATGTAGCTTGGGGAACAAGTAATGAAGGTGTAGGCAATGTAGTCTGTGATGGGTTGGATTTGAAATATTGCCATTGAGTAGTGATAGAGCGAGGATTGGCAGGGTAAGGCAAAATGTGTTCATGGAAAACAACATGACGAGATACATAGATTTCTCTTGTGTGCATATCAAGCAAAACACAACCTTTGAAACCAATAGTGTATCCTAAAAAGATGGATTTGCGAGCACGAGGGTGAAGTTTGGTTCTGTGAGCTTGGAGGGTGGATGAAAAGCATAAAGAACCAAAGACTTTGAAAGAATGTATATCTGGCAGATGGTCATAAAGAATTTGGTAAGGAGATTTTTTATGTAAAAGTGGTGTGGTAACACGATTAATGATGAAGGTAGAGTGAAGTATAGCATAGGACCAATAGGATGCTGGAAGTTTAGACTGGTATAGCAAAGCACGTCCAACATTAAGGAGATGTTGGTGCTTGCGTTCAACCCTCCCGTTTTGTTGGGGAGTTTCAACACATGATCTATGGTGTATGATCCCTTTGGAAGCATAAAAGTGAGAGAGTAAGAACTCAGGACCATTGTCACTACGAATGGTTTTTGGTGTAACATGATGTTGGTTTTCAATTAATTGAATGAAATTTTTAACATGAGTGGAAACTTCAGATTTAGATTTAAGTAAAATGATCCATACAAAACGACTAAAATCATCCAAAATAGTAAGGAAATAGCGATGACTATGAACAGAAGGAGTGGATATAGGTCCCCATATGTCAAAATGCAGTAATTCAAACTTAGAAGAGGCCAATAGAATTGCTTGAAATAAATGGTAAACGCTTTTGTTTGGCAAAATGACAAATATCACATGTTGATTTATTATCAAAAGTAAGAGAAAGATACAAATGGTGCATAGAAGCAAGTCTATCATTGGATACATGGCCTAAACGAAAATGCCATAAGGCAGTGGAAGGTATAGTGCTTGTGTTTACATGTGTATCTAAAACAGGAATTGAAATGGTATTAGCTAAGCTGGAAGAAGTGGATGGAGAGACATTGTGCACCAATCTATAGAGACCATCCACTTGACTACCCAAACCAATCATCTTCTGGGATTGGTTGTCCTGCAATACACACTTATTGGCATAAAAATAAGTACTACAATGTAAAGAGGAACACAATTTGGAAATGGAAATTAGATTAATGTGAAAATCAGGGGAATATAAAACATTTGTGAGATGAAGAGATGGAGTAAAATGGATATTACCAGCATAAGTAACAATTACAGAATGACCATTAGGCAAGGAAATATGGATGGGATCAATTTTATGATATGAAGTAAACCAATTAAGGGAGGAAACAATATGTTCATTAGCACCAGTATCAAGTAACCAAGTAGTAGACTTAGAAGAGAAATTGCAGATAGTACCTGAGGAAGTAGACTCATTTGGTGGATGACCAAATGTAGAGGATAGGCTGATTTGGTTGGTGCTAGAGGCATGAGGGACAACTGAAGAAGGCAAATTGGATTGCTGAAGCAAGCTAACAAGATGATTATACTGCTCTTGAGAAATACTAGTTTGGTTGCTTGAAGAAGAAGCAACCTCAGTGTTCACAATTGGAGACTTCTCATCAACAAATTCAATATGAGAAGCATTGGCAGAAGCAGAACTGCGTTTGTTTACATTTGGATGACCATGCTTGGAGTAGCAAAACTCAATAGTGTGACCTGGCCTATCACAAAATGTGCAATATCTATTGGAATTCCTTTGGCCTGCTGTAGAATTCTTACCACGACCATAGCCTTTCCTTGCATCAGAAGCATTAACAAGATAAAGAGATTCATTGCTTGGAGCAATGAGAGTAGCATTGTTGCTCTCTTCTTGAGCAACAAGAGAGTAAACCTTGTTGATAGAAGGTAACGGATCCATAAGCAGAATCTGAGTCTTGACAACAGTAAAATTTTCATTCAAACCAGTGAGAAATTGAATGATTTGGTCCTCAACACGATGATCACGCGAATCACGCATAGCAGCACAACGACATTGGTGATGACAAGTACACACAGGAATTGGACGATGTGAATGAAGTTCTTCCCATAATCCTCTTAATTCAGTGAAATAGTCAAGAACAGATTTAGATCCTTGTTTTAAGCCATTAATACTAGAACGAAGTGTAGCTATACGAATACGATCAGCTTTAGAAAAGCGTTCATTCAAATCAATCCAAGCATCATGAGCATTTTCATGGAAAATCAGAGTTTGAGCAATAGAAGGAATTACCGAATTAATGATCCAAGAATGGATGAGATGATTACATCGTTCCCAAGCAAAACGATTTAGATCAGTAATCTCTGGAACCGGCAAAGAACCATCGATGAAACGTAGCTTGTTCTTGGCGCCCAACGCACGAGTCATGGATCGACTCCAACTGAGGAAATTTGTGCCATCTAAGAGTGGAGTAATGGTAATGGTGTTAGGTCCTTCACTTGGATGAACATAGAAGATCGAATCAACATCAGAATTGGTTGCAGGAGCTACACGAGGAGGCATGATGTAAAAATCAAAGCAACAAAGCGGTGAAAAGAAACTTCAAAGAATGAAGAAAGAGAGAAGAAGGAGAATGAACGGTGAAAAGTGAAGAATGAAGAAGAAATTGCAGAGAGCTGCAATGGCGGAAGAGAGAAGAAGGTAGAAGACGAGTAACAAACTCGTAACTAACTTCTGTGGAAAAATATCACTGATACCATATTATGACTAACAATTTGGAAGGAATGAAATCATCTTCATTGATCAAACAAGAGGATTACAACTAGTATTTATACATAAGATAAGGTCTAGCATGTACCACTAACTGTCAACTACACATGATTGTATCTTAAGTAACTAACTCCTAGTAGAGTAGTAGTACAATTCTAATAAAGTGTAGTACAAAGAGTTGATGTGTAGTACAATCTTCTAGTAACTTGCAGTACAAGAAACAGACTAGCTTGATGTATTTTCTTTCTCTGGTAATAACCATAAACAAATTTGCTAATTTGCCAAGCTTATATAGGCATGCTACGTTTAAAAGTTTCATTAGAAAAATAGAATAATAGTCTAACATGCATATATTTTCGTTTTGAAGTTTTGATCATACTGTAGAACTAAAAGAAAACTGGAATAAGACATAACAACAATATTTTCCAACAATTAAAAGGATGAAATCTTGTTTTCTATTAATTTTAGTATCAATAATCTAATTCAATTCAAGACTAATACTATCCCCAAAATTTTCATAAATTTAAACTGATATCTAGATATAAATTGGTAATAGAAAGAAAAGAATATGAATAGCAAGAGTAAAAGTATTCTTGGTGACAGAACCTATTTACTAACTCTTAAGGTTGCTCTTTTGCTCTTCTCTATTTCTCCACCGAGTTTCTATTTTACGGTTTCTCCATCTCTAAATTTTCTTTTTATTTTCTAAGAGCGTGAAGTCAGAATGAGAACATTATATGAGATAACTGATTATGAATAGTTTCCTATAATAACTTCTTTCTTGAATAACTAAATAATAGGCACTAGTGGAAAATGCTACCTAGAAAATAGGAAAGAAGTTGTAATCTTATTTTATAACCTAGGCAAACCAACACAATTTGAAACAACACGTATGATCTATTTTTCCAACCAGCTGTACATGTACTATATTGTTTTTATTATCCCTTACTAATTACTAATTAAAACTAACCAAGAAACAAAATAATAATAATGAATAATCCCTATCCAATTATATACCTAAGCTCCACGTGTTTTCTATTTTTATTTTCATTTTGATAATATTTACATAAAATTTCTTTTTCCTTCAAATTAATACAATTAGACTATATATAATAAACACTATAAGATAAAAATAATAAAATACTTGCATATACAATAAAGAAAATTACGGGATGTTACAGAAATTCACTAAATAGTATTAGTTTGAGGACTCCAGCAAACACCCCCGTTTATGTCTTCTCACCTAATCACTACACATGCAATTTCTACTTAGCAACTCCTAGATATGAGACCCCTCTCACTTCTTCTCAATAACAACACCTGTGATTATAATCAAAGACAAACAGTATGGAGACACACTCCAAGAAACAAATCAAAACTCTGCACTTTAAAGCTTAGGAGTGATTCACAAAGTACGACTCAATAAAACACAGTCCTACTCTAGCATCAAGGTGATACAAGAGAAGCTCACAATTAACAATTGAAACACTCAAACCCTAAAGACTCTATTTCTCATAAACGGCTTTAGTAATGAATTAGGTTTTTCGTCTTCCTTTAAATAGCCTAATCAGCATGGGCTTGATGAGCAACATGCTTTACACAATGCTTCCAAGGGTCTTCACCATACATATTTTAGAACCAAACCAATTGTTTCCTTAAAGGTTGTAACATTCGTCGGACAATACACAAAGCAAACGCTGACTTCACATGTTCAGAAATAAGCGAGTCTTGGCGCACAAGTTACATGATAATATGTTCATAAATAAGCGAGTCTTGCTGGTATGAAATTGAGCACACTGATGTTGTACTCACATGTTACGACATCTGGTCCAACATCATACTAGAATAATATTGTTTTAGAAAAATGTATCCAACATACAAAAAAACCCAACATATGTAATCACCCATACTAGAGCCATTACATGGACTTCTCTACTTAAGAGTTGAGAAAATAAGATGGTAAAATATTGATTTTATTTGACCAATAGATATACTTTAATTGTTAGTTCTTACGGGAAGAAATCGATTTACTACCTAAACTATGATTTTGATTTTATTTTTCTTTGACCAATAGATATGCTTTGATTGTTATCTTAAATTAAATTAAATTTATTTATGTTTATAATTTAATTTAACTTGAAGTATCAAACTAGAAATAAAAATTCATTAAAAAAAACTAGAAATATAAGTTTAGTTAAAAAATTAGAAATAAAGGTTCAGCCAATTCTATTTAAAAAAACAAGTTTTTTAATAAATGGAATAAAAAATTATCATTTATATCGTTCCATCCAATTTTCAAACAATGGAATAAATTTTTTGTTCCGCTCTATAATTAATATACGAACAATGGAATAGAAACTATGTTTCATTCCGTTCAATTCCACTCGATTCTATTATGTCTCATTTCGCTCTGTTTGGTTCTGTGTCATACTCTTCAGAATTTGGCCTCTTATTTTCTCAATCTCTCTCCTTATCACATCAACAACATATCACTTCTATCATTTCAGTATCTCTATTATTTTTATTTTTTTATCTCTTATTAAAGTGTTTAATAGATATATGTTTGTTTAAGTTTTAAAAAATAATAATTTTTTTAAAATTAATCTAGAGACTTTTTTGTAGAAATTTTAAAGAAAATCTAGAACTAATCTTTTTTTTTTTTGGAAAATAGTTTTAAAAAAAAATAGATTTTGAAGAATGCTATTGAAAATAGCTTTTCATTTTAAAGAAAAAATAGATTTTTTTATTAAAATGATTTTTGAAAAAATCTAAAACAAACACAATTAAAATAAAAAAATATGAGACAAACAGGGCCACAGTGTCAAAGAATCATTTGACAATAAAATATATGCAATAGAATTAGGAATAAAACCAGAAACAACCAGGGCAGGATGTTGGTTCAATCAGTAAAGTGTGAAACCTTACATATTAGATCCATTATCAGACAGTGGTAACTTAGTACTACTTTAAGAGATGATAAGATACACAACAATTAATGAATATATACTTAAAGGAATGGCAAATTTAGTGTCCTTATTAATTAATCATACAATACAAGATCCTAAATGATGAGTGATAATTCTTTATTTCTTCATTTAAAGAAATCTCCAACAGCCTTTTTGACATTACCAATCACACCTTCTTCAGATTTAGGGGGCTCCTCTGGTTTGGAATGCACATGATCAGCAGCCTTGTCAACATACTCAACTGCGGTCTTCTTAACTTCCCCTAAAGCAGCTGTCACATTCTCAGCTTGTTTCCCCAAACTTGTCTGTGCTGACTCTGCTGCCACTTTTGCACTTCCTAATACCTCGCTCGGTAAAAACTTGTTTGGTTCTCCACTTCCTGCCATTGCAATTTCTTTAGTGTTTTTTTTAAGTAATGAATAACAACTGGTTCTGCAAATGTTAGACTTTTTTTGTTTCAATTATTTATAGATAATACGAGGGAGGGGTTTGATTTTAGGCAAAGGAAAAATATCTATGGAAATTGTGGTTGAAAGTTAATGTGGGTCTACCCTATCGTTTCAAACACGTATAATACAGTCCTACGGAATACGTATTGTATATCCTTTGAAACACTTTTGTCGGCAGCAAACCGTGTACACTATTACTACCACTCTTTTATTTATTTATTTATTTTGGTAATATAGATTAGCTCATGATACAACTAAATATTTTGTTTGGATTCCAAGAGAAATTGAAAGGAAAGGAAGGAAAAAATTTGTCTTAATTAAAGTTTTCGTATCCTTATTTTCAGTTATTATGAAATCGGTTCTCCTATTTTAAAATAATTCATTTTAGTCTATATTAGATTTTTCTACTTAAAAATGGTAATTTAACATATTCTAATTAATGTGACTTACAATCTGATGATAATATTTATTGATCAAATTATAATCATAAAATTATAAAAAAAAATTCATTTAAAACTTCAGTTTTAATGTGATAAGTTATTCATTTTCTAAAATTTAATTAATGAAATTTAAACAATTAACCCACCGGGCTAAATCTACATTACCGTATCGCATGCGTATGATAACTTTATTTTATATAATCATCAAATATTTTTGTGAAGGTTACTTTAATTATAAAATTATTTTGAGAATTTTATTTGTGACAAGGGGATTTTGTTTTATAAAATTATTTTGAGAATTTTATTTGTGATAAGGGGATTTTGTTTTATAAGATTGTTAAGTAAAAAATTAACGATCTCCATAATTCTAAATGGAGAATATGTGGTTAATTATGAAATTGCAATCTTTATAAAAATATATCATTGATACATATTAAACTTTATATTGTTATTCTGTAATTACTTGTGTTGATAATTCTATTATATTCATTTGCAATATATTTGGTTAAATTTCTTAAATATTGATAGATTGTATAACCACTTCAATTAGTTGTTAATTTTGATAGATTGAAAAAAAAAAACCACTTTAGTTGTTAATTTTGCATGCTGGTGAATGAAGAAGTCATTGTTGTTTGCATATGTGAGATCAGCGAGAGTTTGTATACAATGTAATATATTTTTGTGAGGTGTAATATAAATTCCACTTTTGTTTGATAATGAGTTGCGAAGGGATGTGAAAGACATTGTTGTTGGTGGAGGTCTTTTCTTTGGGGACCTCCAATTCTTGCAACTATTAAGTTTGGGGGATTAGGTTTGTACTA
Source organism: Trifolium subterraneum (assembly GCA_951799995.1). Classification (NCBI taxonomy): domain Eukaryota; kingdom Viridiplantae; phylum Streptophyta; class Magnoliopsida; order Fabales; family Fabaceae; genus Trifolium; species Trifolium subterraneum. The sequence goes on along the minus strand of OX637461.1, from coordinate 39,134,598 downwards.
TATATAGTAGAGATCGCCTCATATACTTTTATTGCTTCTAGGGCCAAATTTTGGGTGTTAAAAGATCATTTATCGAGACATAGTGGGGTATATGGTATGAACTATGATTTTGACATAGTTGTGATTTGAACAATTTTACTAGGAAGGATATCGTACCCCTTAAAACCCAACATGTTTTGGCACATCTTCGATTTGGTAAAATTGTTTAGGACATGGAAGTTAAGTTTAACATGACCACAAGATAGAAAGTAGTTTTTGGGTGTTAACAAGCAGCACATACTCGGGATTCTGGCTTACCCTATTGATGGATTAGGCTAACATATGTCACCAGTAGAGTATCGTACCATCGGTAAATATCGCAACATGATTCCTTTATTTTCCGTTGATAAGGTTTGCCCTGTGTTGCCGTAAGGCGTGTTATGATAACTTTGGGGAGCACACAATATATTGTAGAGAGATTCCAGGATTCAAATACGGGCACAACTTTGTTTGGGATGTCTTTTGTGAAATTTTTAGGCGAGCGGTAATATATGTGGAAAAAGAGGCGCTTGTGAACTTTTTTACTGGTCCACATGACGGAAGATCGACTCTCAAACTGGAAGATGTTATAGTGTATGGGTGGGTAGGGGAAACATAAGTATTGTACCATTTATATTTGACATTTTTGGCTTCCTATCACGTGGGGCTGTGGGTCTTTGATACACTCACAAGTGCATGAGTATCGAATTTGTAAGAACTAAGAAGAGAAAGGGTTGTACTTTTAATTGTATGAATTAGAAAGATTAGAAAACTATATATAAAAAAAGTTAAGAGAATATTTAGAGATTTGATTGAGTTTTACGAAGATTGTTCAAGCAAGAAATAGCAACAAAAGATATAATTATAATAAAAATCACCCCAAGGATGATTAATTACCCCAAAAGATATTAATTAATCACACAAGATCCTAAATGATGATTGATAATTCTCTATTTCTTCATTTAAAGAAATCTCCAACAGCCTTTTTGACATTACCAATCACACCCTCTTCGGATTTGGGGGGCTCCTCTGGTTTGGAATGCACATGATCAGCAGCCTTGTCAACGTACTCAACTGCCTTCTCCTTAACTTCCCCCGCAGCAGTTGTCACCTTCTCACCTTGATTCCCCAAAGTTGTCTGTGCTGACTCTGTTGCCACCTTTGCACTCCCTAATACCTCGCTCGGTAAAAACTTGTTTGGTTCTCCACTTCCTGCCATTGTAATTTCTTTCTTGTGTTTTTTTAAGTAATTAATAACAATAGGTTCTGGTGTTAGACTTTTTTGTTTCAATTATTTATAGATAATACGAGGGAGGGGTTTGATTTTAGGCAAAGGAAAAATATCTATGGAAATTGTGGTTGAAAGTTAATGTGGGTCTACCCTATCGCTTTAAACACGAATAATACAGTCCTAGGGAATACGTATCGTATCCTTTGAAACACTTTTTGCTTCTTATGTCGGCAGCAAACAGTGTTCACTAAAATTATTTTTGGTTACGATGATATTAATACCAAATTTTTACCGTTGTTAGCGATAACCGATCTCTGTTGGAAATCTGTGGAGTATATGAAATGAGTTTTCCCCTTTTCACCGAATTTTCTTCATATACATGAGTCGAAAATCGAACCATGACCGATTTGTTTTATTATTACGCTCAAGTGTATATTTATTTTCTTACCGTGCGTTATATTATTTTGGTATATAGTTTAATCAAGTATTTGGTAGTACAGTTGTTTTTTGACGGTTAATTGGTAGTACATTTATTAATATTATTTTGTGCTTAAGATTGGAAATGAGTCGAGACAAATCAAACTTAACCCATCTTGACTTGATTCGATAAATATTAGTAGTTTATATTGAAACTCGACTCGAATTCAGTTTGAATTTAATTTAGAACTACAATAAAAGTTTAGAACTATTGAGTTTTTTTTTTTTTTTTTGGTCTTAGAAGAAGTGGTAATCCACTGAAATTAAACTCACAAATAATTGTGAGATCCCGGGTTCGAACCCGGGTCACGACGTCCGGCCTAACAATTTCGGCATTTTTGCCAATTAAACTAGGACTTATGGGACAGAACTATTGAGTTATATATAACATATTTGGGGATATTTTCCAAGTTAATCACCATAGCTTAATGTCTCACCCTTCTTAATATAATTTAGGACAAATAATAATACTAAAATATAAAATGGTAGTGAAAGTCTAGCGTAGTTGAAGCAAAACTGAGAGAGTTATAGGTGCATAATAAAATTTTAAGAGCCAAAAAACAAACAAGTAAGCTTATAAGTGTACCTTTTAAAGATTCGGGGATCCAATTGCACTCCTCACTCCTACGTAGATCTGCCAGTGTTTGTTGGCCAAATTATTATTTTAAACTTGGGAATCAAAATTGTCGGATTATGATATTAAGAGTCTAAATTATTTTAAAATTTAGTTATAATAATTATTTAATTTATTTATTTTAAGACACGAACGTACGCATGCATGCAAGTGCATGCATGCATGCACATATATACACACTAAGTAAAACCTATATATCAAATCTAGCGAGGGCAAGATATATTGTTCGATTGAATTGTGAACACAATATAAGTGGAGTTGCCTCTATCATCGGATGTGATTCATCCGCACCGTCTTGTGATGTCCTAGTGACATCTCTGGCTCTCCCTCAAAAAGCACAACAAAGGCCAACACAAATGACAATTGCACCTATCAAGAAGGAAGACATAGATTGTGCCTCTAGCTTGCGTTACTACTGCTTCGAAGTAGTAACCTAAGCCTGAGCAAAATATTTCCTATAAAATTTTTAAATTATGTAAATTAGTTTAATTATTTAAATTATATTAGTAATAATTTGCTTAAAATTAAAAATTTAATTTAGATGGTTTCATACCGCATAAATAGTAGACACTAATGTCACGTCCAATCTAAAGATCCTCCAAATGTTTTAATAAAATCTACCTTCTACAACCCAAGCAACTAATATACCTGCAACACTCCCCAAAAAGGAAATCAATGAAACTAGAGAGAGTGCTGGGTAATGGTACTCATCAAGATGATAGTCTAGAAAAAGAAACAAGATTGAATCTTCCTATACCAAATTAAAATAATTAATAAAAAAGTTCTTCAAAAATAATTTTTAAAATATACTTTTTTGTTATTGGTAAAAAGTGTATCTGTTCTTAGGGAAAATTAGTTTTGAAGGGTTGATTTTAGAAAATTGATTTTCATGATATAAAAATTGTATATTTAAAAATAAATTATCTTTATATTTTTAAAATCACTTTTACTTCTCCCAAAAATGAATTTAAACCCGACCAAATTTTTTTATAATATTTTTTTTTGAATAGGAAATTTAGAATATTTAACAGTGAGATAGAGCAACTTACTCGGAGATACTAGAACATGCCGAGCATATACATCCTATTAGGATGAATGTCAATCCAATTATTGTATGAGAACCACCATGATGACCATGGTTAATGGCTCCAACTGTCACAAACAATATGAAGTTTTTAACCATTGTACACCATGGCACCCAAAACAATAAGTAGTGTGCCTACCACCTTCGCTTGATGGCATTTAGATCTTATGTCTATATTTTCAGTCCTAAGAACAAACAGAAAAAAAACACTGGATTAACTTCAATTGAATTTTGTCCATGTCCTAAGTCAATTTAACCCACACTACTATCGTAAGAAAACAACAAGGTCAAATAAACAATTAAACTGTAAGTAGAGTTGACTCTATCATCATATGTGATTCATTCGCACCGTCTTGTGATGTCCTAGTGACATCTCTGGCTCTCCCTCAAATGGCACAACAAAGGCCCACACAAATATTTGATTTTTACAATTACCTTCCCATCAACAACTATCCACCAAAACGGAAGACGTCCAAAAAAGCAACAAATATTATGCAGAGTGGACCAAAGGATTTGCGTTACTACTGCTTGCAAGTAGCTAAGCCTAAGAAAAATAGCTCCTATGAATTTTTTAAATTAAGTAAATTAGTTTAATTATTTAAATTACATTAGTAATATTGCTTAAAACTAAAAATTAATTTAGAGGGTTTAATACAACAAAATAGCAGACACTAAAGTCATGTCTCATGCATCTAAAGATCCTCCAAGTGGTATAATAAAATCTACCTTCTACAACCCAAGCAACTAATGCACTAAAGTTATAATAATTGTTTAATTTATTTATTTTAAGACATGCACGCATGCACACGCAAGTGCATGCATGCACATACATGCACCAAGTAAAAATAAAATTGGTGCCCCTAAAATTTTAGTGCCATGTACGGTCACTTCTCTCGAACAATCTTCGAAACGCTTCTGAGCCAAAACAAATGAGATAACAGGGAGCAAATCGCTCATGGCAGTGGCATAGATTGATGTGGTGTACTTCAACCCCAAGTAGTATAAATCTTGGTCCAAAAGCCTACTCATTAACAAATTAAAAGGTAAATTTAGTAAAAATGTGCATGTTCTATTAATTAATAAGAAAATATGTTTAATTAAATGATAATATGTAATAAATTAATCTTACCCTAGCAGACTAAGTGCCAATATCTTAAAGAATATCCCAATTAATAAAAAAATATGTTTAATTAAATGATAATATGTAATAAATTAAACGTACCCTAGCAGACTAAGCGCCAATATCCTAAAGAATATTCCTATTGTCATTTTTGGCAATTGATTCCTATTAAATAGAAAGAAAAAAACACAATGCATTAAGCTTCAATTTTTTTGCATACAAACTAATGCCAATAGTCGGTTTTATATAGAGACTTATCATTATAATTCTTAGTGCATTTCAGTTTTTTATGGTGACAACAACTCTAGTAAAACAAATGAACTACGAGATGAAGAAAAGAATATATTATACCACTCAAAGTAAAATGAAAACGGTATCATAATCAGAAATGTGACTGTGCTACGATAGGAAAGGAAGACGAAACTGCTCATGCCGTCGTCCATCGCCAACTTTGCAAATAAACTCAGAGTTGCAAATAAAAATTGTAGGAATATGGGAATTATTAATATTCGACTCCTGAATATGAATATTTGGGTTTCTTTGCCTAAAATTTCGATGTTGGGATTGCTCTTGAATATGAATATTCCACACCAATGGATGCATCTTATCCACCTTCATCACATACTGAAGCACTTCCTTCCACACCAATGGATGCCTCTCGCCCACCTCCATCAAAGACCAAAGCACCTCCTTCCACACCAATAGATTTTACTATAAATTCACAAGAGTCTAAGTCTATTTTAAAATTTAGTTATAATTATTTAATTTAATTATTTTAAGAAATGGACACGTGCACGCACGCACATGCAAGTGCATGCATGCAAATATATACACTAACTAAAAGCAAAACCGGTGCCCCTAAAATTTTAGTGTCATGAGCGGTCGCTCCTCTCGAACACCCTCCGAAACCCGTTGATCATAGCTGGAACCGAATAACTCCTTAGACCCACAATGCTATTTATGATTTACTTGATCACATTGAAAAATTTAATGATAGAGGTTTCTATATATTATTAATTGTAACAATTTCCATGTCAGTGTAAATTTCTTTTATATACTTGCATTAAAAAAATTACCAAGCCAATAAATACGTCATCCACTACAGCATTTTGATGTTTAGGCAGCAGTCAAAAACCGTTGCTCAAAGCTAAAAAAACCGTACCTCTATCCAAAGGTAATGGTTTAACAACGGTTTCGCAAGCACGCTCGATACAGACGTGGCCATTTCTATAGAGACAATATATTTCGCCAAGTAAACACCTATAACTATTAAAATTTTGAACTCCAATATAGTGTCGTGGGAGTAATTGTTTACTATATTAAAGCGAATATGATCACGATATTGGTTCAAAATGGACACCTATAAATATTAGGCCTTTCGTTTTCTAGCTAGCTCTATCACAAGACTGGTATTTCTATATAGCTCCAATATCATCACTTTCTATCACGATTACACTTGAATGAAAAGTAAATGGACAATAAGTTGCGTTGCTAACCGATTTTTGATGACACTTAAATTGATCTTACATGATCATAATGATTCTGGCCAATGGACGCCTCTTTGAGAGTGAATGTAAAGTGGGGTATACCTACAAGACACTATGATGCACAAGTATGTATTTGCCTGGAGTAAGAAGTTGAGGGTATATATAGCTCCTTCGGGGAGCCAAGACCATCAATATGAGGGTTGATCTTGCGACATCAATGTTGAAGACTATCGGAATAACGGCTTAAAAGTCATGATTGATAGTAAATGTGAATCATTCTAATGTCGGCCATTACATAAGTGCCAGCTTCTATGGTCGTTGAGCACGGACACTTGACCATTGGCCAACGTATAATTGAGACGAACTTGAAGCCTAAGTGGGTCATGCACGACGCCAAATTGGGCTTAGGCCCGAACAATATAGTTCTAAGCTACCACCCACCACATTGCCATGAAAATTTCTCATCCCACCCCCCTCATGTAGGGGTGTGCATGGTTTAAAAACCACACCACACCAAACCTAATTTATGGTTTGGTTTAAATCCAAAACCATTTAAATCGAAAACCGGTTATTTTTAAAAACTAATTTGGGTTTGGTTCATATCCGGTTCGGAACCAATTTATAACCGATTTGTAAGAAAAATTGAGTTACTCATTTTTAAACCAATTTTAAATTGATTTTTCACTCTTTTTTTTTTCTCTTGACAATAATGACAAATGACAATAGTCAAACCAATTTTAATTTTTTTATTAATTAATTATGAAAAAAAGATTTATTTTATTAATTATTTTAAAAACAATTTTTTTTATTAATTATTTTGAAAAGATATTTAATTTAATGAATAAATACTTTGATTTATAAACAATAAATAAAAGATATTTTTTAAACTAAGCCCAACATTCTTTTTTTTAAAGGAAGCCCAACATTTTTTTTATTTGGCCAAATAAAAAAAATGTTGGGCTTCCTTTAAAAAAAAGAATGTTGGGCTTAGTCAAAAATATCTTTTATTATTAGTTTTTTAAATGATTTCTTTTTCCTCATTTTTTTAATAAAAAATTCCATTTTTTTTTTAAGTTTATTTTAAAGTTCTAGTGTTTATTATATGGTCATTAATTTGAAGATTTTTTTGACACAATTAATTTGAAGATTAATAACTTAATTTTGAAAATTTGGTTTTTTTTAAAAAATTCTAGTTTTTTTAATTTTATTTTAAATTTTCAATCTTTTTTTCCTTCAATTTGTATTATATGATTTTCAATTTAAAGACTTTTTTTTACACAATTAATTTGAAGATTAGAAACTTAATTGTGTGATTCAAAACCAATTTCAAACCAATTAGAAAAATATGGTTCTAGTTTACGATTGGTTTTTTTTATTTGGAGTGGTGTGGTTTTTTTTTCAAATGGTTTGAAATAATAAAATTGGATATGGTTTGGTTAGTTGTTTGGTTAAGGATCACCATATTTTTTGCACACCCTTACCCTCATGTCTCTTTCACCCCCCACACCCCCTCCAAAAAAATCGGGTTCTACTACCCGAATTTTTTTCAGTGTAAATTTTAAAAAATTTTACACTATAAAAAATTTCGGATTCTACGGCCCGAACTTTTTCGGGGGATGTGGAGGGTGAAAGAGATATGAGGGGAGTGGGAAGAGAAACCATCCATTGCCATTGCACTTAATTCTTTGGGTTTACATATTGCCAAATTCTATTTTAATCACCATCCCAATATCAGTGCTTTAATGTGTAATGTACTAATGTGTAACTGGCATTACTATAGTGTGTGAAAATAAATAGTAGATATTAATTTTAGTCAAAAAAAATAGTAGATATGAATTTCTTGCTCGCCTAGCAAATTTACACTTACTCAACCTCTATAACTAGCAACAACTACTGCCAGTTAGAGTGAGAGTTCATCTTCAACATCTAAATTCTTCTCTCATTCTTGATGTATTGTAAGTTACTATGTTTATGCGTAACTAATTCTCTATGTTGTTGATATTGTTAAAAATAATATAAAACTATTGACGTAGCCTTTCCTAACAGCTTAAGCTTTTGGGATAATCGGTTATTTGACATGGTATCAGAGCCTCTATGACTAAGTGGTCTAGAGTTCGATCCCCGCTCCCCTCACTTTCTAATTAAAAAAGTGGAATTTAAGCATATGGTAGGTGGACCTATGCAATATCCACGCTTCAAGTCCAAATGGGTTCTTGCGTGAGGGGGCGTGTTAGAAATAATATAAAACATTGACGTAGCCTTTCCTAACAGCTTAAGCTTTTGGGATAATCGGTTATTTGACAGATATGTTGTTGAGATTATGTCAATATATGTATTTGTGACTTGTTTGTAATACTATCATGTTCTCGTAGATATCTATACCCGCTAATAAATTAGTAAAATTATTTAAATGTCCCTATTTAAATATAAACTCTAGTATTTTTATCTTATAAAAAAAAGGTTAAATATGTTTTTGGTCCCTATAGTTTTCCAGAATTTCGTTTTTAGTCCCTGAAGATTTTTTCGCATTTTTTAGTCCTTGAAGTTTTATCCATCAGTGTTTTTAGTCTTTACTTTTCATTCAACTCGTGCATATCATTCAAAATTTTAAATTTTTTTGTGGTCGTGTTTAGTACATTATATGAATCTCTCTTATAAAAGTTTAATTTTTTTAACAAGAGATGAATTAAATATGAATTTTTTAGTTTTTTGCACATAAAAATTAATAAATAATTCATCTTATGTTAAAAAATTCTAAATTTTTATCGGAGATCTTCTTATAATATTATAAACATGAATACAAAAAATAATTCAAAAATGTGAAAGTATACAAGAGTTCGATTAAAAGTAGAGACGAAAAGCACTGACGGAAAATACATTAAGGACTAAAGAGTGTGAAAAAAAATTTCAAGTAAGGACCAAAAACATATTTTTATATTTAACCCTAAAAACATACCATATATTTAACCCTAAAAAAAATAGTCTTCCCATACACATAAATAATAGGGTATGTTTGATCTGCAATATCTTGTACGATGTTGGATGAATAAAAGATTACTCTGATAATAACTATGAAACTGACATCTTGATAAAAATATATCAATCATAAATTAATATTAAGTTTAATATTGCTATTATATAACCAGTTGTGTTAACAATTCTATTATATTTATTTTTTTCTTAATCTTTGATTTCTTCATCTCTCTTTTTTTTTCTCCTTATTTTTCCCTTCTCTCTTTTTTCTTCTTCTTTCAATAATAATAACTCAAGCGTGGATATTATAGCTATGATTAATTATCTATTAATATGAATAAGCAAGACCTATTTGTCTTTCTCTCTCTTCTAAATATTTTCCTCTCAAGCATTCTCTTCTCTCATTCATTTGACATTAAATTATCAATTATGGACCTATTCTCACATTTTGAATTTGAAAAACATTTCCTTAATTTCCACAGAGCAATAAATGTGATTATTTTCAATAAAACATCTTTATTTCTAATTATAGTAAAAATACGTTTTTCTTGGCACTAGAAGAAAAATTCCTATATTATTAGTGAATAGAAACTATATATGTTGGTGGATGAGATGTTTTAAGTTTGAATCTTCAAAAAACATGTTTGAAGTTTGAACTAATTTATTATCTTTGTGCTTTTGTCGATTTTTATCTATATGTATTTCAATATTTTTAATTTATATATTTTTTATTGCTGATTTGATGTAGAGAGGCATGTCTAGGTTTCCACGGATCCCATAGAGATTGATTTGTGGAGAGAAAGTTGGGATTCATGAGAAATATGTGCAAAATTCAGACTATTGAGGTATTATTTTTTGCAATTGTTTATTTTCCTATTTTTTCTGCAATTATAAAATTAATATGAATACTAACTTTATTTTGCAATTTTAATAAGAAAAGTTGATTATTCATAAGAAGGTAATCAAATTCGGACCGATCATTTGCATATAGCTGCAAGAATCTATTAATATGAATAAGACAAAGCTATTTGCCATTTTTTTTTACAATAGGTTATTTGCCTTTCTATTTTCTCAAAATCTCTTGCTTCTCGTGCATTATCTTTTGTGGTGCATTTGACGACAAATGGCCTCCATTTTTTTTCTCATGTTAATGGTATATATATTGATAAAATAATTATTAATAATAAGTAATTAATTGTAGAAACATAGAATATTTGGGCCACGTTTGCCTTCCTTCAAATGTTCAAATTTATTTTTATTTTTTGGACGAATTTCAAATTTTCAAACATAACAAGGAAATTTTTTTTTCCATAAGAAAACATAATAAGTAACATTATTTTATTATTTTAAAACATGCTGTATCTACAGAGCAACATATTAGGGTCATCTCCTATACAACCAAAGAACCTAATTTATATCTATAATAATAATCTATAATCTATCTATGCAGGATGATACTGTTTTTACTCAATTCATAATTAAAGGCATTTTATTATTTGCGGACATATAAGGAAATTAGCATTTTAATAATAACGAATCATGCACATATAAAAAAAATAATGAATCATGCATGGTTAACTATTGTTGAGACACAAAAATAACGCATGATCATTTTACGTTCTATTTCTTATTTTGAGAAGAAGAAAAAAGGAGTAATATATTTTTTTTATTTTATATTTTAATATTTTATATATAAAAGAGAAGGAAAAAGAGTATATATTGTTTAATTGGTTGCAATGTCGACCTCAAAATTGCTTGGTACTCTTCTTTTCTTAACTATATGTAAATAATTAGCATTTAAATTCACTAATTTATATTGTTCCTAATATCCTTTGAATTTTATTCATTTAAAATTTAAAATATCAGATACAAATATGCAAATATAAAATAAATATGGAATATAACCGATTATCACGTAAACCAATTGATTATCCTTTCAAGTCTCAACACAACATTAGTACTATAAATAGTACTATCAATTGACAAATTTTCTTCACAAACATTTCTTTTTTTTTTTGGTGAATTCTTCACAAACATTTCTATTTCATCATCTTAATTTTGAAATTTCGAAATTTTTTTCAATGTAATTTTTTATATAGTGTATATGTTATGTTTTCACCATTTTCTTTGCTTTTTTTTTTTGCAGGGGATTAAGATGTATTTATAGATTTTTTATTGGTAAGTGATTTCATCAAATATTATTTCTATGATATTTGCATATATTGGTGAGATGCTCATGGTGTGCAAAAGGAACATAAAAATAATGTGATTAAAATCAAGATGATTGTCATTAAATAGCATGTTGGCCATCTTGACAGTTTGCTACATTTAACTTTTTATCATTGTATTAATCTATATATTACTTTTATCGTTATTAAAAAAATTGAGACATAATTTCAAAACAATCGTAATCTCAATGTTTATTTGAATGCATCGTTTATGAGAATTTCAATGTTTGTTTTATGATGTAGGCATGTATAACTTTTCTTTAATTTCAATGTTTGTTTGAATGCATTATTTATGAGAATTTTTTATGGCATAAGGTAATTCTATTAATTCCTTCAAAAAAAAATTCTATTAATCAAGACATAAGGTATGGTAAAATCGGAACACACACACTGTCCAATAAGGTCCTATAACAAAAAACTAGAAGAAAAGGATCCCATCACAGTGCACCATGTTCTTGGAGTTAAACAACACCCCAAATCTCTTAAAAACTAAAATTTATAGAAAAAATTATGTTGCACAATTAAATAATTGGAGACTATTAATGTGTACAATTATACAATAAAAAATTAAGTGCGCAATATGTGACTAATTTTTTAGGTCATGCCAACATGTTTCCTTAGCGTACATATTAAGAATCCAAAAATCAAACTATTCTTTTTACGCAAAAATAATTGGCATTAAACCATCATTTTTACTTGGCAGTTATATATTTTAAACAATAATTGACATTTAAAAATTGGTCAACAAGATGATTATCTAACACCATTAGTTGGCAAAATACTAAAATGGGCAATAAAAAATTTACATTTAAAATATTATTAATGTACAAAAACAAACATTACCTTTTAGGATGAATCTTCTACACCTATTAATAGCTTCTTTATTGTTAGTTTCTAATAAGGTAATATTATCAATTTACTGCCAAAATAAAATTATATTTTAATGCCAAAATCGTTAACATAATGACATTAATCAATTTGAATTTGAAATCTAAACGAATTGTACTGCACAAGATTTTTATATATTAATGGGAAAGCTTTTTTTTCTTTTTTTCTACGTGACCGATATTTCAACTCATACATTAGTACAGGGGCATATTTTATATTGTAATTTCTAGGAAAACATATATTTCTACTTGTGTATAAATACAAATGACTTTTTTTTTTACAATTTTTACTTAGATCTATATTTTTACTGATATATTATTATAAAATACTATTTATTTTATAATTTTTATGGAATATATCTTTTTAGTCAATATTAATAGAGAGACTATTTTTTTAATTTCAATGGAAACCTATATTTCTATTTAAATATTAATACGGGGATCGATTTTTTTTTTGTTATTTATATTGTAGTTTATATTTCTACTCATATATTGATAAAGAAACCTTTTTTTTTTGTAATTCATATCCACCTCAAAGTTTTTTTACGAAACCTCAAAGTTTGTTTCATATTTCTCATTGAGAAATTGTTTTCCATCAACTTTATAATGATTTTAGTGGAGAATAATAGAAACAACAACTATGATATATTTTTAATTTGATAAAAAAAATACGAATAATAAGAATTTTCCCTAAGAAAATTTATGACACTATGCAAAAAATTTACAAGTATTATTTTAATTATTAAATTATATAAGATTGTACAATCTTCCATTAGAATTTAAAATTTTTATTTTCAATTTAAAATAAAATATATTATTTATAAGTCAATATAAACGTAATTTTACCCGTAGTTGGCACGGGTCCGGATACTAGTATATATATATAGGGATGTATCATATGAGAATGACAAAGATATATAAGAATGACAAAAATAAATTAGAGCCATTAGACTTAAATAAAGGGTCTAGATTAAAATATAACTTAAGTCAAGCATGTGTATGTAATCCAATACTCTGTTGTCTCTTCCCAAGCAAAACACATACAGCTGGTTGGTATTCTCCCGTTTTCTCGCCTGCGACAATCTCTCTCACCGGCGAACTATCTCAATCTCGGCGACCCATCTCTCCCCGGCGACCGTCTCTCTCTACGTGCTGTTCATATTCTGCCTTTGCTCCTCTTTCAATTTCTCTTTTAAAGATCTCTTCTCTCTTAATCCATGAGATTTGTGTGTTAATAGTTTCAATAAAAGAGGTTAATATATGTGATTTTAAGTTCTGGATCTGTCAAAGATTATGTGAAATTTCTTCTATTTTTTTAATTTCGATCTTCTAATAAGGTGAATCTATTGGTGTGTAGAAATTTAATTAATTTATAGATCTTGTCCAGAAAAATCCCAATTCATTCAAAAGCTTCTCAACTTGTTGACTCAATTTTTTTCTAAAGTACTCTTGTCGATCTAAATAGCAAGGAATGGATCAAGATTGTTGGCATAACTCATGGTGGTTGTTGGAGAAGAGAAAACAACATGATGAAAGCAGATGAAAAAAACAATCTAGAGAGAAAGAAAGGTCACGTATTTTGGGAAACATTGGACGAGAGAATCAGGCGAAGGGGTGATAAAATTTGGGTTTTAATCAAAATCATTCATTTCAATCTAATGCTTGAGATTTATTCTCATATTCTCATGTAAAGATACCATTCTCGTAGGATATGCCCTATATATATATATATTAAGTTTAATATTTATGAAGTAAACAAATTTGTACCCCTAGTCACTCGGTCTAATATAAATTCCACTTTTGTTTGATAATGAGTTGCGATTGGAGGTTAAAGACATTGTCGTTGGTGGAGGTTCTTTCTTTGGGGACCTAAATGCTTGGAAATATAAAGTTTGGGTGATTAGGTTTGTACTCTGTAGCAAAAGGCCGCCTCATACGCTTTCATGCCTTCTAGGGCTAAATCTTGGGTGACACAAGATCATATATTGAGACATAGTGGGGTATATGGTATATATATGAACTCTGGTTTCGACATTGTTTTGGATGGTCTACGTGAAACGATTCCTGATTTTGACTTGAACAATTTTACAAGGAAGGACATCGTTTCCCTTAAATCCCAATGTGTTGCCACGTGTTCTATTTGGTAAGTTAAATTTGCCAAGACCACAAGATATAAAGCAGTTTTTGGATGTTTGCAAGCAGTTATATTTGAGGCATATTGGTCCAACTTTAATTATTAATTTCATTTTAGTTAGTTAGTTAGTTTACAAACTAACTGTTTTCTAGTTGAGAGAGTTAATCATAATGTCAATTAATAATTCTATAAATAGTTGAAGTTCACTTTGAATTATTCTATTGCAATTCATTTGTAATCTGTTTAGGGAAGGTGAATTAAAAAACAATAAAGATGCTTAAAAGTGGATGAAAGCTTAGAGTTTCTTACTCCAAGCTGAAATACCAAAATTCTTATGTTGATCTTAATTCTTACCTTAATCTTTGTTCAATCATTATCAATAATTCTATCTTGTGATGATTTCTACATGAAATTCACAACATGTATATATATCATCAGAATTGAGAATAAAAACATGAACAAACAGGGGCATGGGATCTTCACAACTCTGCTACCGTACAATACAATACATAATAGATCCATTATCACACAATACTACATCATATCCTATCCTATATTAATTATATGATAAGATAAAAACAATACTTAAATTGGGGTGACAAGTAATTAAAGTGTCCTTATTAATCAAGACAATTAAGAAGCTAAACCCAAATCAGTTAACAATTTTCATTTAAAGAAGCCTCCAGCAACCTTAGCAAATCCACCAAGTCCACCTGACCCTCCATCTTCAGACTTAGCAGCATCATCAACTTTGGGCTCATCAGGTTTGGATTCTGCTGGTGGAGCATCACCCTCATACTTATGTAGATAATCAGCTGCCTTATCAACATAATTTCCTAACCCCTTCTGATCATCCAATTTAGCATACTGACCAACTGCATCTAGAAGATCACCTGCAGCCTCTGCTGTCTTGTCTTTGTCTACATCTTTCCCGAAACCTGATTGTGCTGCCTCTGCTACTATCTTTGCGCTTGCCACAAGCTCACTTGTTGAAATATTCTTCTCTTCTCCACTTGCTGCCATTGTTTTTGTTGATTGTTTTTAAGTTAAGATGATTGAACTGGGTTGTATAATTATTTATAATGTTAGTGGTGAGTTTTATAATGTAAAATATCTATGAAAATTGTGGTTGAAGATTTTAATGTGGGTCTACCTTATCGATTCAGACATAAATAATACAATAGAGTGGGGAATACGTGTTCTTTTGTAACAGTTTGCATCTAACTGTCGGCAAACGTGTTCCTTTAACTATCACACATTTCTTAATTCTTAATGAGATATATTATATATTAGCCAAACACTACTAATCCGAAACCAAACCTGACATCCATTTTGGCCCCATGACTAATGGGGTATATATTTTTTTGGTTACAATTTGATCCCAATTCCCTCAATTTTATTTTATTTCTGCATTTGCCACTTGATGTCCAAAGAATCTTTTTCTTACTATTGAAATCCATGAGATTCAAATCTAGAATTGTTAAACCAAAAGTGGTGTGAAGACATTTGAAGTTTTGAAGATAACAACGTATAAGAAAATAATTTGAGAAATTAATGTATGTTTGAGTGTGCAAGTGCTCAAAGAAATATGTTACTTCTGATAGTAGATATATGCATCTGAAGAATATACTGAACATGCATTGAAAACAGACTCTGAAGGTCTAGTCAACTCTTATGACCAACAAAGTCTGAAGAACTTTGAATGTCTAGTCAATTCTGACGTACAACAAGTTCTCAAGACAAGCGTGTTATGAAGTAAAGAGAGTCAACAAAAGTCAACACTCTAAACAAAAAAAATCAAGTGAGTCATCTTCTCTGAAGAACGAGCTCTAAAAACAGTTAAGCAGAGGATCATCTCTAAAGCTGAAGTGGATTTCTGAAGAAGATCATCTCTAACCATGTCCACAGTCATCGATGTTGTTTAGAGTGAAGTCCCAAGAAAGCTTCAACGAATCTTTTCTTGTACGACAAAGGATTATTTTATCAAGAAATTGATCAAATCAAAAAGAAAGAACTTCAACGTTCTTATTAGTTTTCAATAGATATATTCAACTTTCCCATTTGTATGGAACCTTAAGCAATTTTGAATATCGTAAGAGTTGCAACCAGCAAATAACAAGCTAGACACACTTTAAATCTAAGAGCATAAAAAATCTCTGTGTAATTGCTAGAAATACTTAGGTAGTTTTCTTACAAACTTGGATTTTAGAAAGACTAAGTAGTTTCAATCTGTGCTTAATTATAAGCTTACCACTCTAATAGCACCTTCAATATCTTATTCTAGGATTTATATTTTATTTTTATTAAACCCTCCAGATTTTAGGAAAAGGACATCATGGTAAATTAGAATTTAGTTTAAAAATAAGTAAAGTAATAAAAAATTGTTCTTTATAAAAATTAGATTCAATTTTTTTAACAATTATTCGTCCGAAAAAAAACTCATTAACTACTTGAATTCAACCATTCGATTAGAATTTTAAACTTTAAAGAAAGAAACAATATAATTAGGACCTACTAATCAAAACATAATTTAAATAAAGCGATTTTTCCATCTAAAGAAAGATGTCTCCCACTAGATAGCATAATTAATTAAAGTAATTTTGCCATATAAATAAATATGTCTCCCACTAACTATAACTTTTCAATTGGGTTGCACTCCTAATTTCAAATATAAACAAACAACAAAAAACAACTTTTAAATTTATTGAATTATTCAATTAATTAATTTAAAAAATTACTGTTTGTTTATATTTAAAATCGGAGGGGTTAGAAGACTAGTCAACTGAGGATCACTGCAAGTACGGGTATATTCTCGCTTGTTTTGAACGATATTAAAAATAGTGTTAAAATAAATTGATTTGGTTAAGGCAATTCTAGGTTCATAAGTGTTTCAAAAAGAGTTTCTAAAATGGTCTGAAACTTAATAAAATTAAAATTTAGGTATTTTGAACCGGTGCATAAAAACCTTTAAGCCAGTTTGTAGCTATTGAATTACAAATCGGATTTAAGTATTGTGATTTGGTTTGATTTACTCGATTTAGTTTGCAATCTTACTGCAACTTGTTTCATTCAAAATATGATACAAACCATCACGTACAAGCATGCCTTTATATAGGCTATGAATCCTTCACAAGCATGCCTTTATATCTCTTGGGCCTAATTAGAATAGCTCCTCAGTAATTAAGTATATGAATTAACATGGTTCTATAATCTTCTAGTACTATATTAATTTAATTTCAACGTACAAGAACAAAATTTCACAAACAGGAACAAAAAAACAAAATACGAGAAAGTTAGCAAGTTTGAATAATATATACAACAAAGTTAGGAATAAAACAAACATAAACAAACAAGAGCAAGATCATGGTTCAAACAATTATGCCGAGTCCAATCCAATAATATATGTCTTTTCATTTAAAGAAGCCTCCAGCAGCCTTTGCAAAATCACCTATCCCATGTCCACTCTCATGTCCACCTTCAGATTTTCCAGCACCTTCACTTTTGTGATGATCTGGTTTAGAAGTTGGTGGATGATCGGCGTTGGCGGTGGTTTCAGGATGATAGTGATGTAGATAATCAGCAGCCTTATCAACATATTGTCCTAACCCCTTCTGATCATCTAATTTAGCATATTGACCGACTGCATCTAGAAGATCCCCTGCAGCAGATGCGACCTTCCCTCTGTCAACATCCTTCCCATCAGCTCCTTTCCCAAAACCTGACTGAGCTGCCTCTGCTACCACCTTTGCGCTCGCCATAAGCTCGCTCGCTGAGTGCTTCTTCTCATCCCCGCTCCCTGGAGCATTGTGAGGTGCCGAAGACATGGTTTTTTTTGTGTTTATTGACAATAACTTAATTTATGGATTATGCAGCTTCTCCAAGACTTTAATTGAACAAGGTTGTTGTATTGCTTATTATCTTAATTATTATGATTTTTGAAAGAGAAATTATCTAAGGAAATTGTGGTCGAAGATAGTCTACATTACTGATTCAGATACTTTTAAGGCATACCGTGCTTTGACTCCTTATTGCTCTCCCCATCTCACAATAGTATAAAATTATAGTTAACGGACAAACATATATTTTTGCAAATATTAGATACTCTTATTCTCTTTTTTCTCTATCCTTCTTCTAATTTTCTATCTCTCTTGATTATTATTTTTTTTAATGAAGAATGAAATTAAAATAGATAAAGTTAGGAGATAGAATGAGGGGATTCCTAGGGGTGTAATTGCAGTTTGGATCGGTTTTTGGTTAAAAAAGTATCTGAACCGATGAACATACATTTTCTGGGCTTGTTCCCTTTATACTTTCTCTGCTTCTGTTCTCGATGAACTTACATTTTCAACAGTTTGTAGAATGAAAATGATTTCCCTTATTTCTCGTGCAAATCTAGTTATAGTGAATAGAAAGTATTTGTTTGCACGCTCCCACAACTGTAATTGCTATAAATTCTTTTACAAGCAAATACCTACAGAGCTCATTGACTTGTCACACTGTTCATCATTTAAAACTTTAGAGTAGATATTTTCCAGCTGTTGTTCAGTTGCTATAAGACCTTGATTCACAACTTTAGAGACAAAACAAGGTTTAGAAATTACATCTTTGGATCTTGTAGTGATTCCTCGATCTGGGTTTCCAATAATGAACTCGTTAGAATGGTTCTTCTGGGTTATAATGGAAAGTCCCTTGTTTACTGGAGCATCATTTGATTCAGAGATGGTACTTTCAGTGTTGAACTCTGAATTTTCTTCACTTGCAATAGTATCAGACTGATACACAGGTGTTTCACCATCTGTTATAGCATTGGTCTCTTTGTCATATGATGTGTCATCAATCACAACATTGATAGATTCCATTAGTATGGGCTTCTTCATACTCCTTAAATTCATATGACTCTTAGGTATGTGAGCAACATCATCATTCTTAGGTTTCCATTCTTTCTTTGTATTGACAATGACAGGTTCACTTTTAGGTGGGGTAAAATTTTCAGGGAACCCATACAGCCTAAAACATAAAGGTCTAATGTGACCTTTTCTACCACAGTGATGACAAACCCATCCTTTGGACTTGGATTTAGATTTAGGATTAGCAGACCGATGTTGTTGGGGATGTTGTGGCATCTGTCTGGTTACAGTAGGATCATGTGCCTCTTTAGCAGGAACAAAGGTTCTTGTAGGAACAGATTTTTCTGTTTAGGATAGGTATATTCAACTCCAATCCCCTTTGGTTTTCCAGGAACTTGCCCCTCAACAAGTATGTCTAGCCTCTCAGTTCCACTATTCAGCAGTCTAAGTTGTTTATTTAAACTAGTTAGCTTATAGTTTAATGTGGTTACCTCATCTTTAAGAGCAGATGCCTCGGACAGATGCTTTGCCTTCTCAGATTGTAGTTGAGTTGTAAGTTGAGAAATTTGAGACTGATGCTTCACCTTCTAAGTTTGCAACTGACTTATAGTGCTTAGTAGCTGCTGACACACCTCTTCACTTCTATGACTCAGTGCTTTATAGGATGCAGCTAGTTCATCAAAGGTCAATTCTTCATCATTTGATTCAGATAAACACATCCCAGTAAGAGCAGTAATGTGCTTGACAGTTTCAGTATCCTGATCTTCTTCAAAGCCATCCTCATTAGACCAAGTGACCATCATTCCTTTCTTCTGGTTCTTCAGATATGTCGGACACTCAGTCCTAATATGACCATATCCCTCACACTCATGGCACTGTACACCTTTCTCTTGAGTATCCATGTCCTCAGGTCTTGGTTTCCTTAGATTATTGAACTTATTAGTATTGTCAAGAGAGATCCCCTTAGCATTTGGCCTGGGTCTTCCGTCCATCTGCTTAAGTATTTTATTAAACTGTCTGCCAAGAGAAACTATAGCCTCAGATAAACTTTCATCTGTTTCGGGGACATTCTCTACTTCTTCATTTTCAGTAGTGCTAGAGGAAAAAGCTATACTTTTCTTTTTCTTTTCAGCCTTTTCTTTAGCAGCCAACTCATTCGTTTGTAAAGATCCAACAAGATTTTCAAGTTTCATTGAGGATATGTCATGCATTTCTTCTATAGCCGTGACTTTCATGTCAAACATCTTAGGTAGAGATCTAAGCATTTTTCTTACCATTCTTTCCTCACTTAGCTTCTCCCCTAAGACATCAAAGTTGTTAGCATACTCCAAGATAATCATGTGAAAATCATGTACTGTTTCATACTCTTTCATTTGAAGGTTCTCAAATTTGACAGTAAGAAGTTGTAGCCTTGAGTTCTTCACTTTGGCGGTGCCCTCATGAGTGGTTTTTAGGATTTCCCAAGCATCTTTAGCAACAGTACATTGTTTGATCATCCGAAATATATTTGTATCAACTCCGTTAAACAAAGCATTTAGCGTCTTGGAATTTCCATGTGCCAGTTCATCCTCCTCTTTGGACCAATCAACTTCAGGTTTCAGTTCAGTAGTTGGCTTCCCTTCTGCATCATTAACTACTGGATGATCCCATCCTTTTAAAACAGCTTTCCATGATTTGTTATCAAGAGATTTCAAAAAGGCCACCATTTTGGACTTCCAGTAGTCATAGTTTGATCCATCCAACAGAGGAGGTCTGTTGATGAAACCACCTTCCTTGTTCATTATGCCAGAAAGTAACTTCCCTGGTCCTCACCCACACAGAATAGGGTGCCTGCTCTGATGCCAATTGAAATTCTGGCACCTACTGGGGACAGATGTTATGACAGAAGCTATAGCACTTGACGTATGTAACCAGTCGTAATACCAAGACAGATGCTATAGCGTATGTCCACAGTAGCGATAAATGAACAATTAAAAAAAACAGACAGTAAACGTAAATAACACAAAATATTGTTGACCCAGTTCGGCGTAAACAACGACCTACTCTGGGGGCTACCAAGCCAGGAAGGGATCCACTATAATAGATCTAGATCAAAGCCCTCAGCAAACTTCTCAAGTTCACGACTTATCTCCTAGACTCTACCCGTGCTATACTCAACCTAGGAACTCCTAAGTTTGAGACCCCGTCTCACTTCCTTTCAATCACACACCCTGTGATTGTAACAACAATACAAACAGAATGGTTTCAATCACCAAGAAAACAAACCTTCTCCGTACTTAAAAGCTTAGGAGAGATTACACAAATTGCAACTCAAACACAGTCCTAAACTTGCATCAAGGAGACACAAGAAAGGCTCACAATTAACAAGACTCAAACCCTAAAAATTCTATTCTTCAAATGACGGCTTCAGTAATCTTTTAGGTTTTAGTCTTCACATTTTTATATGACCTGAGTTAGCATGGGCTAGGTCTTCATCTTGGGCTTTAATCTTCAGCTGTCCTTCCTAGACTCTACCCGTGCTATACTCAACCTAGGAACTCCTAAGTTTGAGACCCCGTCTCACTTCCTTTCAATCACACACCCTGTGATTATAACAACTGTTCTGGACTGGGCCTAAATGCCCAACACGTTGAGGACATCCACTTTTGGGCCGTCGAGCAAGGCCCAAAGCACAAGGTCCAGGTCCACTTGACCATTGGACAGCGCACGTCTCCCCTGCGTTCTGTAACGCTCGACATCGGAATGATGAGCATTTAATGCTCATCACGGCTCCTCAGCCGTTTTCCGACAGCCATTGATGGGCATTAACTGCCCATCAACGGCCTTGGCCAAGCGCTGGGGCTATATATATAGAGCACCTCTCATTTGTAAAAGGTACGTAACATCCTCTATTGAAAACCTTCACTTCACCTCAACTGACTTGGGCGTCGGAGTGTCTGCAGGTACACAACCCCCTCTGGGTTTGCTTGGACAAACATAACAACAACCGCCGTGCACCGTCGTCTGGTCGACTCTGATCAAGGTAAAGATCAGTGGCGCCGTCTGTGGGAACTTAAAGTTTCCCCCGTCTTTTCCCAGAACTAGACCAAAACTTACAACAAAAAACCCATTTCTTGACCAAATGGCTGGTGCAAACCATGAATTTGTAGGAGAAAACAATCACCCAAATCCTCCAAATCACCAAAACCAATTTGATGGAATGGAAGCCTCTGTCACACCGAAAGGTAGCGCTGCGCATGCACAAGCAACTCCGCTTGATGTACCGCCGCCGCACCAACCTCCACAACCAGAAGATCCACTGGTGGTTCCACAAGTTCCACAAGGAGCACCCATGGAAGTGGTGATGGCTGCATTGGTCAACACCATCAACAGGCAGGGGCAGATACTTCGCGAACAAGCAAACAACATGCGTGGGCAGAACGAGCTTATCCGCGAGCAGAATCGACGACTCCGAGAAGTCGAAGAATCGCGTGCTGCCTCAAAAATATCGCGAAGTGCTCGACGACAACGATCGTCGACACCTGAGAATAACCGCTCATGATCGAGGTCTAGGTCCCCGAGGCCTGCACCTCGACGACATGCGGAGAGACCAGTGAGTCTTCCCAGAGACATTCCTCGTAGGCAGAATCACTCTCCTCCACGAAGAAACAGCCACGTTTCCCCACCAAGAAATAGACGCTCACCTCCTCGAAGAAATAACCGATCTCCACCGAGGAGCGGTGAAGCAGCTGCTCGTGGAGGAAATGCCCGACATTCCCCAAGAAGGGAATCTCCGGGCAGTGGAGACGAGAGGCACCGAGGGCCCCTCTCGAGAAGAATCATGGACATTCCACTCACACGAGGACTGGAAAAACCCCCAACGCTGGACAAATATGATGGGACAACTGACCCCGACGAACATGTCCAGAGCATCGAAACCGCCCTCGACTACAGGAATCTGCGGGGATCAATTAAGTGCAAGTTATTCCTACTATCTCTAGTTCGAGGAGCATCAACCTGGTGGAGAAACTTACCTCCTGGCTCGATCGACTAATGGGAAGAACTATGTCGAATGTTCACGGCACACTTCACAACCTCTCGGCGACATCCAAAAACGGTGGCCAGCTTAAAGGCAATCGTCCAAGGTCCCGAGAAATCTCTTCGAAATTACATCGAGAGATTCAACAAAGTATCTGTCGAGGTCGAAGCGACCGACAAGATAAAGCTGTATCTCCTCGAAGAAGGATTGCGCGAGGGAACAAAATTCCAAGAAGCAGTTGGGATCCTCGAATTACAAACCCTCGATGCATTCTTCGAGTTAGCTCAACGATATATCAAGTACGAGGATAAGCAAAAGGCCTCCGAGGTCAGGAGACCTAAAACTTTTGAGGTCGGTGGACCCTCCTCGCAGAGAGAAGAACGTCGAGGAGATGAAAAGAAAAGAGAAGGTGGAAAAGTCCGAGAGGCTAAACCACAAAAAGTCAGTTCACCTACCCCACACTCCCCTGAATGCTCCTCGACACAGGATCTTATCCGAGATATCAAATGCTGAGTTCAAAAACGCGGGAATCAGGTTCCCAAAACAACTGCCCGCTAAACCAAACGTGGACAAGAAGAAATTTTGTCGTTTCCACAAAAGTTACGGGCATGTTAATGATGACTGCGTGCATCTAAAGGATGCCATTGAAATCCTTATTCAGAAAGGATATGCACGACAATATGTGGATGGGCAGCCGAGGACTGCCAATAATAATGCTCCTCGACAAAACCAGTTGGCAGTTGATCCAGCGAGCCCAGAACAAACATGTCGAGGAAGAAAATAGAGTGATCGGTGGAGTAGCCCTCGCCATTTCAAGACCTGAAGATTTCCTTCCTCTGCAAACTGACGAGGAGAAAGGGGCCCTTGATTACCTCGCTGCGCATCTGGACGGGAGTTGGGAAAATTTCCCCGGAGCCTTAGTCATCTCCGGAGGAGGATTTAATCCCATAATCATCGGATCCATCAAAAGAAAATTCGATGAGTTAGAGAAAGCATCCCCAGTCGAGGAAATAAAAATAACAGAGGTAAAAGAAAGCTCTGTTCCTTTGCCATTCTATAGGGAAGAGGTCACCGGAGGATCACCGAACTTTCAAATTCCATTGCTCGTTAGAGCAAAAATGGCCAACTTCGACGTGAGAAGAATCCTCGTCGATCAAGGAAGCTCCTATGACATTATGTACTCAGGACTCTTCAAAGTACTACAGCTTACCGAGGAGAACTTGGTCCCTTACGTTGGATCCTACATTCAAGGGTTCAACGGATCGACGACAAAACCCAGGGGATACGTGGACCTGATCGCCACCTTTGGTGAAAACAAGGCCATGAAATCCGTAAAGGTCAAATTCCTGGTCGTCGACTGCCCGTCTCTGTACAACTGCATCATTGGACGACCAACTTTAGCTGAACTGTTTGCAGTGTCCTCGACCATCCATCTGAAGCTGAAGTAGTACACTAAGGATGGGCAGGTGGCCACAATTAACGGGGACATAGAAGCTGCTCGGCGATGCTTTGAAGCTGCGTTCAACTCTGTGGTTACGCCGAAGAAGAAGAAAGCAGAAGCAAAGCTCCCCGGTGT
Organism: Trifolium subterraneum; assembly: GCA_951799995.1. NCBI lineage: Eukaryota > Viridiplantae > Streptophyta > Magnoliopsida > Fabales > Fabaceae > Trifolium > Trifolium subterraneum. The sequence goes on along the minus strand of OX637461.1, from coordinate 39,109,884 downwards.
AAACTCAATCAGTATCGAGGATGGAGTTGAATTGAATGCTCGAACTTCCATGAAGGAGCGCAAACAAGAAAAGAAGGCAAGCAAGGACGACCTTTTGATCAAGGAAAACTATCGCCCCATCCCTGATGGAGAATTCGAACTAGTTCCCCTTGGCGAGGATCCAACAAAGGGCGTGAAGATTGGAGCTGATCTCCCCGACTTGGTAAAAAGACAGTTGAAAGCTTGCTTAAGAGAAAATGTTGAACTGTTCGCTTGTAGTGCAGCTGAAATGCCCGGAATAGACCCCGAGGTCGCTTGTCATCAATTGACCATAGATCCTAGGGCTAGTGCTGTAGTTCAGCGTCGTAGGAAGCAGTCTCCCGAAAAAGCGGAGGCTGCTCGTAAAGCTGTAAAAGACCTCCTAGAGGCCAATTTCATTGTTGAAGCCCAGTACACAACCTGGCTTTTTAATGTTGTACTTGTTAAAAAATCTAATGGAAGGTGGCGTATGTGTGTTGATTATACCGATCTTAATAGGGCTTGCCCTAAAGATGCTTATCCTTTGCCAAACATAGATAAATTATTAGATAATTCCTCCGGGTTTAAATTACTATCGTTTATGGACGCATATTCCGGTTATAATCAAATAAAAATGGCTGAAATCGATAAAAAGAAAACAGCTTTCATGACCGAAACTGGTAATTATTATTATAATGTAATGCCTTTCGGACTCAAAAATGCAGGTGTCACATACCAAAGGATGATGAACAAAGTATTTCACAATGAAATTGGAAACATGCTCGAAGTTTATATGGACGACATGATCGTTAAATCCGAGGAGGAAATCGATCATACTGTCCACCTAAAAAGGGTGTTCGACCGAGCAAGAAAGTTTAACATGAGGTTCAATCCAGAAAAATGCACGTTCGGGGTTAAGGCAGGAAAATTCCTCGGTTTCTACCAAACGGAACGAGGAATAGAAGCCAATCCCGACAAATGCAGAGCTTTCTTCGAATATCCAACTCCGAAGTCGAAGAAATTCATCCAAACATTGAACGGCATGCTGACTTCGATGGCCAGATTCGTTGCCAAATCTGCTCAGCATGCTCTCCCTCTTTTCAAGCTCCTCAGAAAAGAAACAACTTTCGAATGGACTGAAGAGTGCGAAGGAGCATTACAACACCTCAAACGAGCATTGTCCGAACCACCAGTGTTAACACGACCGGTCGAGGGCGAAAAACTCTATCTTTACCTCGCAGTAGCATCAGAGGCCATAAGCGCCGTTCTCATAAGAGAAACCGAGCAAGGGCAAAAGCCTATTTACTTTGTAAGCAGAGCACTACAAGGACCCGAACTCCGATACTTAAAAATAGAAAAAATTGCTCTAGCGGTAATAATCCTCGCCCACTCCATCATCATCCGAACAGATCAACCCGTAAAGCAATTACTGGCACGACCAGATATGGTCGGAAGAATGTTGAAATGGTCGTTGGAACTCGCGGAATTCGACATAAGCTTCGAAAGTAGAAAGGCTTTGAAAGCCCAAGTACTTGCTGACTTCGTCGCCGAAATGACAACGTCGACGACTTCCGAAAAGAATAAATGGACCATCTTCGTCGATGGATCCTCGAATTCACAAGGAAGCGGGGCGGGCATCATACTCGAAAACGGGGATGGGGTCCTAATAGAAGTATCCCTCAGACTTTCTTTTCCAACGACGAATAACCAAGCCGAATACGAAGCTTTCCTATCAGGGTTAAGATTAGCCGAGGATATGGGAGCCGAGGAAATCAAAATATTCACGGATTCACAGCTAGTAGCATCTCAAGTATCAGGAGAATACCAGACAAAAGAGGAACGACTCCTCGAATACCTGAACCTCATCAGGACAAAAGAGGAACGACTCCATTACTTTTGTCAAAAAATCTTCATTTCATTCAAACACTCACAAACATAACACTCATGAAATCATATCATAGCATTTTATAGTTTAATCCGGTCAAAAAACGGTGTACTCTGTATTTAAGTCTCTTCCACCGTTAAACCAAAACAAAAACATCATCAAAAATCATCTTTTTCTTTTTATCTCCGACGGAAGAAACTTAAATAGGGGCATCTGTCATACCCCATTTTTTGACCGATTGATTTTGTTCGGCGTTTAAAAAACCTTCTTGCCTGTTTTGTCATTTCTGACGAAATTTCGGCAGAGAGGTATTTTAAAATACCTCATTTGTTGTTTCTTTTATATTTATTCTTTTTTTATTATTATTATTTATTATTTTTTACCATTATTATTATCTTCTTTCTTTTAAAATTTATTTAATTATTTTATTTACTGTTTTTATTTAATTTTCGTATTTTTATTAATTTAATTTAATTATTTTGTTTTTATTTTTTACTTTGTCCTTTTGTCCTTTTTTTTCCTGATTAAAAAAATCAGGAAAATTTGAAAGTCAACTTCTCCAAAACAGCCAGGGACATTTTTCTGCAGAAAGCAGAAAGGGAGTGTACCAGTTTGTCCAAAATCAGACTTTTGTTCCCCATCTTAGAACCCAATTGGTGTATATAGTGAACAGCAAAAAAATCAGATCTGGACAGAAAAAACTCAGCCGCAGAGCAAATTTCATCAAAACACAGAACCAAAAAAATTGAAAACAAACAGATTATCATCATCACTTTCAACAAACCCAGAAATCAAATCATCATCAACATTCAAACCATTCCTCATCAAGCCAAAATAAAAAAAAAACACAGAATATTATCAAATCACCAAACAAGCCCAGAAGCTGTTCATCACCGTTCGTCACCATCAAACTCAGAAAACGAAAAGAAAAACCCACAAACCTTTTTTTCAAAACCGAATCACCACAAATCCAGATCAAAACGAACCAAAACCCCTTCATTTCGAAAATCGAAATCAAAATCTTGAAGAATCGAAGAAGAATTAAACAAAAACCGTTTCAGTTTCGAACAAACCAAAGGTTGATTTTCTTTTCTGTTTTTGTTCCGATCCGGTCTGTAGAAATTTTGTTTGTTTATTTTGGGTTTAGATTTGGATTTAGGAGAAGATTTTGAGTAGGTTTGATGTTGGAAGTTTTTTAAAAACAATGGAGTTTTGGGTGGTTGAGAGGGTGGCCGCGTGAGAAGAGAAGGAAGAAGGAAGAAGAAGGAGCCGCGGCGAGAGGAGAGAGAGAAGAGAGAAATTTGTGATTTTTTTTCTAGGGTTTGCCTTTTATACCACAGCCTGATCCTGTGCGCGCAGGTGCACAGTCTTATCGTGCACCTGCGCGCCTTTGTCCTCTGATTTCAATCAAGAGGCCTAGATCTTTCCTTCTTTAGTTTTTGATCAGGGCCGTCTGATCCATCAGACGGCCAGAGTTGATCCTGGTTTTTTTTTTTGTTGTTTGTTTTTTACAGATGGGCCTATGTGGGTCTGGGCCTGACTATTATACTGCTATTCACACCCCCCTGTTATTTCGTTTTATGATTCACACCCCCCTGTCTTAATTTTATTTTTATTTTTTTTCTTAGCTTATGAGATAAGTGCTTTTGGCATAAGCTTTTTTAAGCTTTTATTTTAGCCAATCAAGCATGATGTCGAGGCTTATTTATTTATTTGATATTTAGATATTGGTAATATTATTTCATGTTTTATTTTGTTAATTAATTTTTAAGCTTATGAGATAAGTGTTTTTGGCATAAGCTATTTTAGCTTTGTTTAGCCTTGTAAAGCATGATGTCGAGGTTTATTTTCATTGTCTTATTTTCGTATTTATTTACTTATGCTATTCATCCATTACATATCATATTTATTTCATTACATCGATTTATCCATCATTTTTTTACCGTTATTTTATTATTGTAACATTGAGTATTTATCGCTTATTAATTGTCATTTACTTTTGTTTTTTTGAATTTAGGATGTAAATAGGCCAAATGTAAACTCTAAATAAAAGTGCATAGCATACCCCGTCTCTTGCATCATTTCATATTTATTTTCTCGCAAAAATTTTAGAGTGTGATTAGGCCGATGTACCCTAAATGAAAAAATTTGCATCTCATGCATATTTATTTTTTATCGCTTTCCGCCAATACGCGTAACGTTAAATTCCGAGGGAAAAGGCGTCGCTTTGATCAAAATATCATTGCAATTTGTTTTTCACGTGTAATTTATTTGTTATGACGTTTTAGGTTAGTGTCATTTGCGCGCGTAACCTTTACCTATTTTCTTCTCAAAAAATGAGGTCAAAACCTCTTTCAAAAAAAAAAAATACATAATTATTTTCTTCTCGAAATATCACAAAAGCACAAAAAATTTCATCAAACACTTCTATCAAAAACCTTGGAATTCAAACCAAGTGTTCTTTTTCTTACAAAAACCTTGGAATTCAAACCAAGTGTCTTTTATCACTCAAAACATTTTCTCAACAAACCTTGGATTTTAAACCAAGTGTCCGCGTCTTATTTTCATAATCAAATCTCAATCAATTTAACCATATGGACTTTCTTTACAAATTAACATCAATCAAACTCACATTTTGTCATTTTTGGCTTTTGGTATTTTAAAACCATTTTCAAAACCCTAAAATCAAACAAACAAATTTACTCGAAATTTTTACCCCGAACTACGGTGGTTTGATCCTTCGGGTACGTAGGCATGAGACTCGTCTCTCCGATCAATAAAATCAACAAAAACATTTTTCTTCTTTTTCATCACTTTAAGCATTTTTTTATCACTACTTTAATTTCCCACTTGTACATTTTTTACAAGCAAATAAAATTAAGCGCATAGATAGAAATAAAAACAAGAGGTTCCTATAGAGTACTATAGATACTTAGGGTGCTAATACCTTCCCTTCGTATAACCAACCCCCGAACCTTGTTCTCTCAAAAAATAGGTTTTTTCGAACTTTTTCCCTTTCCCTCGGATAAATTAAAGATCGGTGGTGGAATATTAAATTGCGATTCGAAGTTAATTAATAACTCGATATCCAAAAATCACTGCGACAGAAATGGCGACTTCACTGGGGACAACCAAGCGGGTTGAACCTAACTTGTTTTAATCCTTGTTTTGCGCTAGTATTTTATTGCTTATTTGTTTATATGTGTATATATGTTTTTTTGGGATCTCTTGAGTGGTGAGATAAGTCCTAACCCGGGCTTGAGCGACACAATAAGATAGGATGGGATGAAATCATAGTGACATGTCTTTAGATTATGAAGCACATGTGATATGATCCCGCTCGGTGGAGGCCTCACGACGGTAGTACTCGTCGTCATGATAAGTCATGATGGTGTTATTATTTTCAATGTGAGTGTCCGGAGAAGCCGAGGACCTTTAGATTACCTTTAACCCATCTTGGCCTTTTAGGGCGTAGTGCGGTGACTAATCAAGAGTAAGTCTTGAATTTAGTTGTCACGCGAGACTACACTCAAACGAGATCATTTTGTGAATATTGTTGGAACGAGAGTAGTCACGTAATCCAATGATGTTCATAAGGCGGTTGATGACTTTGGGAACTTTGTAGAACCCGTCATGCAGGTACAAATAACCATAGTACTTATCATATGGGAGGGCTTTTACCCTTAAGCTCCATCATTATGTATCCCAACCTTCAAGCTATGTTGTGAATCATTGTAACATAATCATGCATCCATGCATTCATTTCATCATAAAAAAAAAAAAATCTTTTCGAAGGACCTAAGAGAATTATTTTGTAAACATCGCAGATTATGGACCTAAAGAAAAGGAACACTAAGAAGTACAGTTTCAAGGAACCGGACCTTTCCCGACTAAGAGAGCTAGGATCTCTAGTCCCTTTCCCCGAAGATTTCCAAAAGCAATATGGGAAGCTTTTGAGCATCCTCAATACAAATGTCGAAGAAGGGGCTCTTAACACACTTGTCCAGTTCTACGACCCAATTTATCATTGCTTCAGTTTTGTTGACTATCAGTTGGTTCCTACTCTAGAGGAATATTCTTATTGGGTTGGTTTGCCGATCTCGGAAAAAGTACCTTATACCGGCTTGGAAGAATTTCCCGCGCCTTCAGCTATTGCACAAGCTCTCCATTTGAATAGTTCTGACATAGCCTCTAATATCACCAAAAAGGGGGGATCTCAAGGATTGACTGCCAATTTCTTATTCGGAAGGGCATTTATGTTTGCTGAAAAGGGGAGTGTGGACGCTTTCGAAGCTATCCTCGCTCTACTCATCTATGGGTTGGTGTTATTCCCCAACGTCGACTACTTTGTTGATAGTAGTGCTATCCAAATCTTTTTGGGAGGAAACCCTGTTCCTACTTTACTTGCAGATGCCTATCATTCCATTCACTATAGGACTCAAAAGGGTAACGGACTTATTATTTGTTGTGCACCATTGCTATATAGGTGGTTTATTTCGCACCTACCTCAGACTAGTCGTTTCAAAGAGAATCCAGAAAAGCTCCGTTGGTCCCAAAGGATTATGCCTCTTACTTCGGCCGATATAGTTTGGTATAATGCCGCTTCTGATATAGGAGCAATCATTGACAGTTGTGGAGATTTCCCCAACGTGCCTCTTCTTGGCATACGAGGAGGAATCAGTTATAACCCTACTCTTGCTAGACGACAGTTCGGATATCCCATGAGGGATCGGCCTGAGAGTGTCCTTTTGACCGGCATATTTTATTCCAATGAAGAAGGGAGCCAATACATGAGGAAGGAGTTTGCTCGGGCTTGGTACAATGTCCATAAGGAAGGAAAGAATCAGTTAGGAAGGAAGCTTGGTATTGTCTCCGAAGATTACACAAAGTGGGTAATAAGTAGGGCTATGGAACGCGGGATGCGTTATAGTTTTTCATCTTCTGCCGATGCATCTTCTCCTACCACACCACCTTCAATTATCCCATTCGAGACCATAGATGAGTTCCAGGAACTTTTGACTAAATTGAAACTTGAGAAAGAAGCGTGGGAGGGAAGGTTCCGAGGGTCTGAGATTGAGAACAAAGAGTTGAAGGAGAAGTTGAAAGAACAAGAGAAGATGCTCTCTCTACAAAGTGGTCTGTTGGCCGAGAAGGAAGATATGATTAGGGTCAAGGATGCCTTAATGAGACAAGATAGCAAGAGGAAGAAGAGGCAAGGGGATTTATTTTCCTCTGGCTTCGATGGCTAGTTGGCTTCATGGAAATTGGATTTAGTTTTGTTTTATGTTTTTATTTTTTGGAAAAAAATGGTTGTAACCTTTGAATTATTAATGCAATTTTTATTTACTTTTCCTTTTCTTATAAAATGTTTACAAAATTATTGTCTTAAAGTCCTTCAAAAAAAAAATCTCGCATATTTTAACATAACATATTCATGCATCATATCACATTCATAAGTTTCAAAAAATCGAGTCTCATATTCTTTCTCTCCTCTCTGTCCCAGTTAAAGTGGCCCGACGACCACGACCACAACCATCTCGCACGTACAACACTCGAGCAAACAGGAAAAAGAGAATGGACCAAGTTGAACAAGAGAATGTTGAGCTCCATGGGGAAGTAACAACGCTCCGGGCTGAAGTAGAGAAGCTAACCGCCATGGTGACATCGTTGGTGGCTGCGCAGAATCGGCCACTAACCCCTCCTCCTCAAGCTACAGTCATTTCTGAAATTGTCTCTGCCCCAGTTCCAGTGGTACCCGTCAACGCACATCCTCACGTCATGCCCGAAGGTTATCCTTGGGGCATGCCTATGAATTTTAATGAAGGGCTTCGACCCCAAGTTCCCGAGGTCCCCACTCCTACTTTGCCACATGCTACTGTTGTTCCCCAACCTGGGATGATTCTTCCTCAAGTCACTATGTGTGTCCCTCAGTCAACAATGACCATTCCAGCTTCCGTAGCTCACACCGTTCCTTATGTGAGCGAACCAGTCTATCATGCGGAGGATCCAGAGACTTATGGCCGTATGGATACTCTACAGGATCAGTTTGATAAGATGCAGCTCGAGATTAAGGCCCTTCGTGGGAAGGATTTGTTCGGCAAAAATGCCCATGACCTTTGCTTGGTACCAAACGTTAGGATCCCACCTAAGTTTAAGGTCCCCGAGTTTGAGAAATACAAAGGAAATTCCTGCCCTCAGAGCCATCTGGTAATGTACGCCCGAAAGATGTCTACTCAAACAGACAACCATCAGTTACTAGTCCACTACTTTCAGGATAGCTTGACCGGTGCCGCTTTGAAGTGGTACATGGGATTAGATAGTGCCAAGATCCAAACATTCAATGATTTGGGCGAAGCTTTTGTCCGTCAATACAAATACAATCTAGACATGGCTCCAGATAGAGACCAACTTCGAGGTATGTCTCAAAAAGATAAAGAGAGTTTCAAAGAATATGCTCAGCGATGGAGAGAGATTGCCGCTCAGATTTGTCCACCACTAGAAGAAAAAGAAATGACCAAGATTTTCCTAAATACTCTTGATTCATTTTACTATGAACGAATGATTGCTAGTGCACCCAGTGATTTCACTGAGATGGTAAACATGGGAATGCGACTTGAAGAAGGGGTCCGACAAGGACGTTTGGTCAGAGAAAGTGTTCCGGTCAACAGTACGAAGAGGTTTGGGAGTAACTTTGCAAGGAGAAAGGAGTCAGAAGTAAGTATGGTGGCCCATGGACAGCATCAACGACCGTATATGGGCTACCAACACGTTGCAGCTGTCTCACCAGTGCCTCAAAACCCGCCTTACCAGCCACAAATTACCCAAAGACCACCTTCACACTATCCACCACTTTATCAACAAACATATCCTCAACAACCATACCCACAGCAACCACAAATTCGACCACAAACTCCCCAACAACCCTACAATTATCCCAATCGCACCCAGAGAAATCCATCATTTGACCCCATACCCATGAAATACGCTGACCTACTCCCCGCCTTACTCACCAAAAACCTTGTCCAGACGAGACCACCTCCACCTGCGCCAGCAGTACTACCTACTTGGTACCGTAGTGACCTAACTTGTGCCTTCCATCAAGGGGCCCCTGGCCATGATGTAGAACGTTGCTACGCCTTCAAAAAAGCTGTTCAAGAATTAATCCATAATAAGGTGCTGTCCTTCAAGGATGAAAATCCCAACGTCCGAAACAATCCGCTGCCCAATCACGGGTCCTCTGTCCATTTTATCCAAAGTTGCCAAGAAACAAGCACCATTCTCAGTATAAAGGATATCAAAACCCCGTTGGTGCCCATTCATAGTAAAATGTGTGAAGCAAAGTTGTTTAGCCATGATCATGCAACTTGTGAGGAATGTTTGAAGGATCCTCGAGGTTGTTCCCGAGTTCAAGAAGATATACAAAGGTTGATGGATAAAGGAGAATTGGTAGTTGCAAAGAAGAGCGAGGATGTTTGCGTCATAGTACCAGAATTCAATGTCTCTGACCGTCTCGAGATGATATATAATAGTGGAGAGCCCACAGTTACCCCGCTGGTGATCTGCGTGCCAGGGCCTATGCCATATACGTCCCTGAGAGCTGTGCCGTATAGATATGATGCCACCATGTTGCAGGATGGGGTGGAAATACCTATTCCTCCTTTGATATCCGTGGACAATATTGCAGATAATAGCAAAATACTGAGGAGTGGGCGTATTCTTCCGGGAGTGGTTCAAGAAAAGACCGGTAGTCCTGTTGAAAAAACACAAATTCCTGACTCTAGTGGGACTGGTGAAAGGGTGTATGAAGACTCAGATGAAATTTTGAAAATGATCAAGAGAAGTGAGTATAAGATCGTGGATCAATTACTACAAACCCCTTCCAAGATTTCAATCTTATCACTCTTGTTGAATTCTGATGCGCACAGAGATGCACTAATGAAGGTCTTGGACCAGGCATATGTCGACCATGACGTAACCTTGGGCCAATTTGGTAGCATAGTGGGGAATGTCACAGCCTGCAATAACTTGAGTTTCAGCGACGAGGAACTCCCTGAAAAAGGAAAGGATCATAACTTAGCATTACATATCTCGGTAATTTGTAAATCTGATGCCTTATCCAATGTGTTGGTGGACACCGGGTCATCTTTGAATGTAATGTCCAAGTTTACTCTCGACAAGCTCGCATACCGTGGTGCGCCTTTGAGGCCGAGTGCATTAATCGTAAAAGCCTTCGATGGGTCAAGAAAATCAGTAATCGGTGAAATAGACCTACCCATTTCAGTTGGTCCCTATGAGTTCCAAATTACCTTTCAAGTCATGGATATTCAAGCTTCTTATAGTTGTTTGCTGGGACGACCATGGATTCACGAAGCGGGGGCGGTGACCTCCACACTTCACCAGAAGCTGAAATTTGTGCGGGAAGGAAAGTTGGTGATCGTGAATGGAGAGGAAGCTTTATTGGTGAGTCATTTGTCGGCTTTTTCTTATATCAGTGCTGATGTTAGGGACGGTACGTCTTTCCAGGGGCTTTCTATTGAAGAGAAAAGGTCGAAAAAGGGGAAAACATTTATGTCTTCTGCAAAAGATGCGCGAAGGGAAGTACAACAAAGATCACATCTGAAATGGGGGAAGTTATTACAAATGCCGAAAAGAAGACACATGGAGGGTCTGGGTCCTGCTCCGTCTACAAGAACAGTCAATCCAAATAAGGGTACCTTCGTCAGTGCCGAACCGATTTACACTCCACCAGAAACTAATGCTATCATTGAAGACAAAGTTGAAGAAGAGCAGCCTTCTTTCGTGATTCCAGGAGGAATTTGCCGCAATTGGGTCGTTGTTGATGTCCCCTCTGTCACTCCTCTATCTAAGTAATATGTTTGTCTATTTTTGTTTTCCAAAAAAAATCCTTTTGTCCTGCCCAAGGCAAAAGCGAACGCATGTGGGGCTTTGTTTTGAGCTTCAAGTATTTTAATGAAATTGTCGTTTTTATCATGACTTTTATTTTTGTTTTCTTTTTATTCTGGAAAATGGTAACACAAAAAACCAAAGTATATATTTTATTTTCCTTCCACTTCCTAGCTTTTAATCATTTTCCAAAAAGGTTTGCATTCTTTTATTTAATAAAATCAATCATAAATCATATGCAGATTAAGCATCAATGAACCCGTTGAACACAATGTTCCTAGGCCCTCTCCCAACTTTGAGTTCCCTGTTTACGAGGCTGAAGAGGAAGAGGATGAAGGGATCCCTGATGAGATCAAACGACTATTAGATCAAGAGAAGAAAGTCATTCAGCCTCATGAGGAAGATGTGGAGTTAATTGATTTAAGTTCCGGCGAAGGAAAGAAAGAAATCAAGATTGGGGCATCCTTAGAAGCATCTGTCAAGGAAAGGGTGATCGTTTTACTCAGAGAGTATGTTGACATCTTCGCCTGGTCATATCAGGATATGCCCGGTTTAGATCCCGAAATTGTGGAACACCATTTGCCTCTGAAGCCAGAATGTCCTCCGGTAAAGCAAAAGTTAAGAAGAACTCATCCGGATATGGCCCTCAAGATCAAAGAAGAAGTACAAAAACAAATTGACGCTGGTTTTCTCATTACATCAGAATATCCTCAGTGGTTGGCTAACATAGTACCGGTTCCGAAGAAGGACGGCAAAGTCAGGATGTGTGTTGATTACAGAGATTTGAACAAAGCCAGTCCGAAAGATGATTTTCCTTTGCCTCACATTGATGTATTGGTCGATAACACAGCTAAATCCAAGGTTTTCTCCTTCATGGATGGTTTCTCCGGGTACAATCAGATCAAGATGGCAGTTGAAGATAGAGAGAAGACCGCTTTCATTACACCTTGGGGCACATTCTGTTACAAAGTAATGCCTTTCGGTCTAACGAATGCAGGTGCTACCTATCAAAGGGGCATGACCACCCTTTTCCATGACATGATGCACAAAGAAATCGAGGTATACGTAGATGATATGATTGTCAAGTCGGGCACCGAAGAAGAACACGTGGAGTATTTAGCGAAAATGTTTCAAAGGTTGAGGAAATATCGTCTCCGTTTAAATCCCAACAAATGCACTTTCGGTGTTAGATCCGGAAAGCTCCTGGGATTCATTGTTAGTCAAAAGGGTATCGAGGTAGATCCAGACAAAGTCAGGGCCATCAGAGAAATGTCAGCTCCACGAACAGAAAAACAAGTTAGAGGTTTCCTGGGTCGACTAAATTACATCTCTAGATTCATCTCCCATATGACTGCCACGTGTGGGCCGATATTCAAGTTGCTTCGCAAAAATCAGGGGATTGTTTGGACAAAGGACTGTCAGAAGGCTTTTGACAGTATCAAAGAGTATTTAATGGAACCTCCGATCCTTATCCCTCCAGTTGAAGGAAGACCGCTCATCATGTATTTAACCGTGCTAGAGGAATCTATGGGTTATGTGCTGGGGCAACAGGATGAAACCGGTAGAAAAGAGCACGCAATCTATTATTTGAGTAAGAAATTCACAGATTGTGAGTCTCGATACTCCATGCTTGAGAAGACTTGTTGTGCTTTGGCTTGGGCTGCCAAACGTCTCCGACATTACTTGATTAATCATACTACTTGGTTGATATCCAAAATGGATCCAATTAAGTACATTTTTGAGAAGGCAGCTCTAACCGGAAGAATTGCCCGTTGGCAGATGTTGTTATCCGAATACGATATTGAGTACCGTACTCAAAAGGCAATCAAGGGTAGTATTCTTGCTGACCATTTGGCTCACCAACCAGTTGAAGATTACCAGCCAATCAAGTTTGATTTTCCAGATGAAGAGATCATGTATTTGAAGATGAAGGATTGCGATGAACCGGTGTTTGGCGAGGGGCCAGATTCTGAATCCCAGTGGGGTTTGATATTTGATGGGGCCGTTAACCTCTACGGTAGTGGAATTGGGGCAATCGTTGTTACCCCTAAAGGTGCTCACATTCCTTTCACTGCGAGATTACAGTTTGAATGTACTAACAATATTGCAGAATACGAAGCTTGCATCATGGGCATTGAAGAAGCTATTGACTTAAGGATCAAAAACATCGACATTTATGGAGACTCAGCTCTTGTGATTAATCAGATCAAAGGAGAATGGGAGACTCGCCATGCTGGTTTGATTCCTTATAGAGATTATGCAAGACGGTTGTTAACTTTCTTCAATAAAGTTGAGCTACATCACATTCCTCGTGACGAGAATCAAATGGCTGATGCCTTAGCCACTCTATCTTCAATGTACCGAGTTAATCGCCGGAACGAGATACCAACCATCAGTATTCGGTGCCTTGAGAGACCAGCATATGTGTTTGCAACCGAGGAAGTGGTGGATGACAAGCCTTGGTTTCATGATATCAAGATGTTCCTTCAGAAGCAAGAATATCCCCCTGGGGCATCTAGCAAAGACAAAAAGACTCTGAGAAGGCTGTCCAGTAGTTTCTTCCTGAATGATGAGGTGTTATACAAAAGAAATTTTGATATGGTTCTACTGCGGTGTGTGGACAAACATGAGGCTGATCTATTGATGCATGAAGTACATGAAGGTTCATTCGGAACCCATCCTAATGGACACACAATGGCCAAGAAAATGCTAAGAGCCGGCTACTATTGGATGACAATGGAGTCTGATTGTTACAAACATGCCAGGAAATGCCATAAATGTCAGATTTATGCGGATAAGATACATCTACCGCCAACTTCTCTGAATGTTCTCTCTTCTCCTTGGCCGTTCTCCATGTGGGGTATCGACATGATTGGTCGGATTGAACCAAAGGCTTCCAACGGACATCGTTTCATCTTAGTGGCTATTGATTACTTCACCAAGTGGGTTGAGGCGGCGTCTTATGCCAATGTGACCAAGCAGGTGGTCGTACGTTTTATCAAGAACCATCTTATCTGCCGTTATGGTGTTCCTAACAAGATTATCACAGATAATGGGACAAATTTGAATAACAAAATGATGAAAGACCTGTGTGACGAGTTCAAGATTGAGCATCATAATTCATCTCCTTACCGGCCTCAGATGAATGGCGCAGTTGAAGCTGCAAATAAGAACATCAAGAAGATCGTGCAGAAAATGGTGGTCACTTACAAAGATTGGCATGAAATGTTACCTTTTGCTTTACACGGATACCGTACTTTAGTTCGTACTTCGACAGGGGCAACCCCTTTCTCTTTAGTATACGGCATGGAAGCAGTACTCCCCGTAGAGGTTGAAATCCCATCAATGAGAGTCTTAATGGAAACTGAGTTGGTCGAGGCCGAATGGTGCCAGAATAGATATGACCAATTGAATTTAATTGAGGAGAAACGCATGGCGGCTTTATGTCATGGACAGTTATATCAGAGAAGAATGAAACAGGCTTTTGACAGGAAGGTTCGGCCTCGTGAGTTCCGTGAAGGTGACCTTGTGCTCAAAAAGATTTTGTCCTTTCAGTCGGATTCTAGGGGCAAGTGGACGCCGAATTATGAAGGCCCGTATGTTGTCAAAAGAGCTTTTTCTGGTGGTGCTATGACTCTTGCAACCATGGATGGTGATGAGCTCCCTCGTCCTGTGAATGCCGATGCCGTCAAGAAATACTTTGTCTAAAAAATAAAAGAACAGCTCGCTAAGTTGAAAACCCGAAAGGGCGGCTTAGGCAAAAATGAGCGTCTCGGTGGGCTGAAAACCCGAAAGGGCGGTCCAGGCAAAAATTAGAGACATAAACAGAAAATAATATCCTGATAGGTCGAAAACTTGAAAAGGCGATCTATGCAAAAGTTAAGGAATAAGACAAGTAACTGCATCGGATCAGACATCACTTGCTCAGAGTACCTCGATTGACAGAATATCTTTGGCTTACAACATTTTAGACTGCAAATTCAAAGTTGTTAGGGAGAATAGCGATCATTGTGTTTAACATACCTTTCCCACCCAATTACCATTTTTCATCTTTGTAACGATCTGTGGGGTTGTGCTTTTCGCCAATCGCCACTCTTTTAATCAAATTCGAGCCTGTGCCCTCTATTTGGAATTCAAATTTATTTGCAATTTTGTTTCGCCCTCTTTCAATTTAAAGTACTTGAAGCAAAAACTCAAAAAATAATTTAAAGTTTTTTAGTAGTTCTTTTTTTGAAAAAAATACAAATGACAAACATACTTCTTAGATTCATGAGTCATACAAGCATATATCAACATTGTTCCGAAAGCAGACAGATTCAACAAGGCAAATACAGTCATTGCTAAAATGAAAAAAAACAAAGCTCGACAAGTCGAAAACCTGAAAAGGCGGCTTAGGCAAAAATGAGCACCCCGGTGGATTGAAAACCCGAGAGGGCGGTCCAGGCAAAAATTAGGGGCAAAACAAAAAAGAAGTATATTCCCGGTGGATTGAAAACCCGAAAGGGCGATTCAGGCAAAAGTTAGGGATTTCAAAAAAAAAGGAAAAAACAAAAGAATGACTGTTGAAGCAAAGACCATGAGAAAATATTCGGTTTCAGTGTACGAAATGGCAACTTCTGCCAGACCTCTGACCGATGGGCTTTACCCCAAGAAGTAATCACTCTTAACTTGGATTGACACACCATACCGGGTTCTACCCCGAGGATCTGATTTATTTCACCTATAACGATGGTGTCCCCAGCGGAGGACTACCGAGTGGTTGTACGGATACGTCGGCCCAATGTTCATCTTTTCTGATCAAGCTTTTGTCTCATCCAGTCGTGTACAAATATCATTCAATCATACAAATACAAGCTTCATAACAATCATTCATACATACATACATACATACGTGCACACATACTTACAATCATTCACATGTCCATACATATATTCATATTCATATGCAACGTGCAAACAAAATCATTCATACATGCTGCATTGACCATCACGTGTCCTGCTTCAATACATCACAAAAAGAGTCATCCCCAGTGTATCTGGTCCAGAGATGTCTCCATCAATCATACATCACAAAAAAAGTCATCCCCAGTGTATCTGGTCCAGAGATGTCTCCATCAATCATACATCACAAAAAAGAGTCATCCCCAGTGGGTCTGGTCCAGAGATGTCTCCATCAAGCATATTTCCAGTAGCAGGTTTTGCGAACAATCAACTGCAAACTTATGGTTGATTTCCCCAAAAGAAGTCATTTCCAGTGTGTCTGGTCTAGACGAATACATATTCTTGTCATGTCTCGCTCTCCCACAATGTCAGCAGACAATTTATTTCCTTGATGTGTCCTTACCATCCCACAATGTTGGTAGACACTGCATTTACTTGTCCTTACCATCCCACAATGTTGGTGGGCACAATCTTTACTTCTGTCCGTACACAGGACTTTATCTGCTTCTGTCCGCACACAGGACTTTATTGCTTTCCGTCTTTACTTCTGTCCATACACAGGACTTTATCGCTTTCAGTCTTTACTTCTGTCCGTACACAGGACTTTATCTGCTTCTGTCCGCACACAGGACTTTATTGCTTTTCGTCTTTACTTCTGTCCATACACAGGACTTTATCGCTTTCAGTCTTTACTTCTGTCCGTACACAGGACTTTATCTGCTTATGTCCACACACAGGACTTTATCGCTTTCAGTCTTTACTTCTGTCCGTACACAGGACTTTATCTGCTTATGTCCACACACAGGACTTTATCGCTTTCAGTCTTTACTTCTGTCCGCACACAGGACTTTATCTGCTTCTGTCCGCACACAGGACTTTATTGCTTTCCGTCTTTACTTCTGTCCATACACAGGACTTTATCGCTTTCAGTCTTTACTTCTGTCCGCGTACAGGACTTTACCGCTTTCTGGCTCCATTACTTTTGTCAAAAAATCTTCATTTCATTCAAACACTCACAAACATAACACTCATGAAATCATATCATAGCATTTTATAGTTTAATCCGGTCAAAAAACGGTGTACTCTGTATTTAAGTCTCTTCCACCGTTAAACCAAAACAAAAACATCATCAAAAATCATCTTTTTCTTTTTATCTCCGACGGAAGAAACTTAAATAGGGGCATCTGTCATACCCCATTTTTTGACCGATTGATTTTGTTCGGCGTTTAAAAAACCTTCTTGCCTGTTTTGTCATTTCTGACGAAATTTCGGCAGAGAGGTATTTTAAAATACCTCATTTGTTGTTTCTTTTATATTTATTCTTTTTTTATTATTATTATTTATTATTTTTTACCATTATTATTATCTTCTTTCTTTTAAAATTTATTTAATTATTTTATTTACTGTTTTTATTTAATTTTCGTATTTTTATTAATTTAATTTAATTATTTTGTTTTTATTTTTTACTTTGTCCTTTTGTCCTTTTTTTTCCTGATTAAAAAAATCAGGAAAATTTGAAAGTCAACTTCTCCAAAACAGCCAGGGACATTTTTCTGCAGAAAGCAGAAAGGGAGTGTACCAGTTTGTCCAAAATCAGACTTTTGTTCCCCATCTTAGAACCCAATTGGTGTATATAGTGAACAGCAAAAAAATCAGATCTGGACAGAAAAAACTCAGCCGCAGAGCAAATTTCATCAAAACACAGAACCAAAAAAATTGAAAACAAACAGATTATCATCATCACTTTCAACAAACCCAGAAATCAAATCATCATCAACATTCAAACCATTCCTCATCAAGCCAAAATAAAAAAAAACACAGAATATTATCAAATCACCAAACAAGCCCAGAAGCTGTTCATCACCGTTCGTCACCATCAAACTCAGAAAACGAAAAGAAAAACCCACAAACCTTTTTTTCAAAACCGAATCACCACAAATCCAGATCAAAACGAACCAAAACCCCTTCATTTCGAAAATCAAAATCAAAATCGTGAAGAATCGAAGAAGAATTAAACAAAAACCGTTTCAGTTTCGAACAAACCAAAGGTTGATTTTCTTTTCTGTTTTTGTTCCGATCCGGTCTGTAGAAACTTTGTTTGTTTATTTTGGGTTTAGATTTGGATTTAGGAGAAGATTTTGAGTAGGTTTGATGTTGGAAGTTTTTTAAAAACAATGGAGTTTTGGGTGGTTGAGAGGGTGGCCGCGTGAGAAGAGAAGGAAGAAGGAAGAAGAAGGAGCCGCGGCGAGAGGAGAGAGAGAAGAGAGAAATTTGTGATTTTTTTTCTAGGGTTTGCCTTTTATACCACAGCCTGATCCTGTGCGCGCAGGTGCACAGTCTTATCGTGCACCTGCGCGCCTTTGTCCTCTTATTTCAATCAAGAGGCCTAGATCTTTCCTTCTTTAGTTTTTGATCAGGGCCGTCTGATCCATCAGACGGCCAGAGTTGATCCTGGGTTTTTTTTTTGTTGTTTGTTTTTTACAGATGGGCCTATGTGGGTCTGGGCCTGACTATTATACTGCTATTCACACCCCCCTGTTATTTCGTTTTATGATTCACACCCCCCTGTCTTAATTTTATTTTTATTTTTTTTCTTAGCTTATGAGATAAGTGCTTTTGGCATAAGCTTTTTTAAGCTTTTATTTTAGCCAATCAAGCATGATGTCGAGGCTTATTTATTTATTTGATATTTAGATATTGGTAATATTATTTCATGCTTTATTTTGTTAATTAATTTTTAAGCTTATGAGATAAGTGCTTTTGGCATAAGCTATTTTAGCTTTGTTTAGCCTTGTAAAGCATGATGTCGAGGTTTATTTTCATTGTCTTATTTTCGTATTTATTTACTTATGCTATTCATCCATTACATATCATATTTATTTCATTACATCGATTTATCCATCATTTTTTTACCGTTATTTTATTATTGTAACATTGAGTATTTATCGCTTATTAATTGTCATTTACTTTTGTTTTTTTGAATTTAGGATGTAAATAGGCCAAATGTAAACTCTAAATAAAAGTGCATAGCATACCCCGTCTCTTGCATCATTTCATATTTATTTTCTCGCAAAAATTTTAGAGTGTGATTAGGCCGATGTACCCTAAATGAAAAAATTTGCATCTCATGCATATTTATTTTTTATCGCTTTCCGCCAATACGCGTAACGTTAAATTCCGAGGGAAAAGGCGTCGCTTTGATCAAAATATCATTGCAATTTGTTTTTCACGTGTAATTTATTTGTTATGACGTTTTAGGTTAGTGTCATTTGCGCGCGTAACCTTTACCTATTTTCTTCTCAAAAAATGAGGTCAAAACCTCTTTCAAAAAAAAAAAATACATAATTATTTTCTTCTCGAAATATCACAAAAGCACAAAAATTTTCATCAAACACTTCTATCAAAAACCTTGGAATTCAAACCAAGTGTTCTTTTTCTTACAAAAACCTTGGAATTCAAACCAAGTGTCTTTTATCACTCAAAACATTTTCTCAACAAACCTTGGATTTTAAACCAAGTGTCCGCGTCTTATTTTCATAATCAAATCTCAATCAATTTAACCATATGGACTTTCTTTACAAATTAACATCAATCAAACTCACATTTTGTCATTTTTGGCTTTTGGTATTTTAAAACCATTTTCAAAACCCTAAAATCAAACAAACAAATTTACTCGAAATTTTTACCCCGAATAGCAAAAACAGGAGTTATAAATGGACGATGTCATGATATTACATAAAGGGCGAACAAGCGCCAAAGTAAATCAAAAGCCTAGGTGAGCATAACGCCGGCATATAATTACAAGGTCAAAATAATAAAGACAAGTTAAAGTAAATCTAATCTTCTTCATTCGGGGAGGGGGAGACGATGGCACCATCTTGAACTTCCTTGAGCTCGGATGCGCCTTCTACAATCAGCTCCACGCCCGGATTGAGAACCATCAATTGGGCGACGACGTTGTCAAAGCTCGACTTCGCAACGTCAAATTCCTTGCCTTCGAGCTCGAAAATCCTGGAGACCAGAGCTGCTCGGGTGAACCCCTAATATTCACCATTAGGGTCGATCACAAGTTCATCAGCATCTGGGGCAGTGCCACTCGAGCAAGGCCTGCTCTCCAGATCTCTCACCTTCCCCGCCAAAGTATCTCTCTCCGTCGTCAGGTCCTTGATCCTCCCCTCCAGCTCCGCCTTCTCCCCAACCAGTCGAGCAGCTTCCGTCTCTTTCTCGGCCAGTTTGGTCACCAAACCTGCTTGGAGCGTGTACTTCTCCTTGTAAGTAGCATGATTGACTTTGGCCTGCTCCAATCGCTGGTTGGCGAGGACGGCCTCCTCCCTTGCTGCATCCCTCTCCTCCAAGTATTTGCATTCCCGACCGTTGAGAAAGCTGGAAATCTCCATCAGCTTGAAAGTTGCGACCATCGCATTCGCGAGCTCGTTCTTCAAGGCTTCGGAACCCATGTCGTTCATTATAGCCTGCTCGGCATCAGAGAGAGAGACAAGGGATTTCTTGACAAGGTCCGGACTACCGATAGCCGGAGGGAGCACGAATTTGGGCGAATGTGGAGTGACCCGACCAGAAGCAGAGCTGTTGCCTTGATCAACCCGGGCAATCTTGGCAGGACGAGGCTGGTTGTCGGCATGGACAACCACATCCTCCAAGTCCACGACCACAGCATTGGCCCGGGCATTATCCATCATATCCCCTCCAGGGGAAGGAGCAGCATTGGCAGAAGCGCCAAGCACCGCATCTTGCCTTTCTCCTTGGCAGCCTTGGACTTTCGGAGCTTCGCTGCAATGGTCGACATTTCCTCTGCAAAATGAACAGAGTAATCAGTAAACTTACGAGAAAACTGAATTCACATATATAATACGATGAAGTTAAAATAAAGTATAACGAGCATACGGAAACACGCTTCCATCTCTGCCACGCTCTTGCAAGCGAGCAGCCTCCGCGTATCAATGAAGGTCTTCTTTGTTACAGGGAGACCCATTCCGTCGAGGACAGGGTTCCCTTGCTCATCCTCATAACATTTGCGAGGAAAGCCGCTTACGAATACTTTCATTTGTTCGTAATTGGACAGCTCCTCGACTGAAAGTTCTTCCGTGGAGTAAATAAAATCGCTGGCCGGTTTCAAATAATGACTCCTCCTCCACGACAAGGGAAATCGACTATAATCCTCCAAAACCGGTCGGCCATCTGGACCTCTTAACGGAGCACCGGTTGCATCCTTGGCCGGTCCTTGGTAAATAACACTTTTCCAGTAAACAGAGTTGAGGGGTCTGACAAAGAAATAACTGTCCTTGAAGCCCCGGACAGACTCCAAGAACATTTCGAACAACTTCACGCTTTGCTTCAGCGAAACCCAATCGAACTTGTTGGCAGCGTCACCCTTGGGCCTCGACCTTTGTAGATGGAAGGCGTGGAAGAATAGCGGGATGGTCGGCATAAATCCCAGATATGCCGCCGTCATCTCAAAAGCCCTAATGAAGGCTAAAAAGTTCGGATGCAGCTGGGAGGGTGTAAGGTGTAAATATCTGAAAACTGCGACCTCGAAGTCACTGAAAGGCAATCTATAGCCCATATGCTCAAACGCAATTTGATACATGGGGAAGGAACCCCACTGGAATTTGCTGCAAATACGGCGAGTGGTGTTCGGTATACAGGCTTTCCAATCGTCTGCAGGGGGGCGTTCAATCGTCCTGAACATTCCGTCCCCGCCATTAAGTGAGAACTTCGAGACGGTGGTCATCGGCTCGTCGGCCACCCATGCATAATCATCCCCGTCTACATTCGAAGTCGAGGCAGAAGCTTGTTCTTCTGCCATTACACCTGAAAAAGCAGAGGAGAAAGATGAATTCGACATTTAAACATTAAATCCACCCTTCCACCGCCAAATCAAGTGAAAGGGCGAGGATATAGAGAGCCTTACGAACACTTGTGTTCAACGCCTATCTAATTTTCCTAAAGGGACAGTGCTCGGCACAATGATATCCTCGCGGACATACCTGGTCGACAAACATCATTTCTTCCTAAAGGGAAGAATGTTCGGCACATTCATATGAATGCTCGCACATTCATATGAATGCTCGACTTAATTTATCAAATCCAAAAAGCTAAAGTGAGTTCACAAAGCGAAAATCGCCAGTGAACTCTTAAAACAAGGACCTAGTATCAACTAAACAACGTTTTAGTTCTGTTTTGCGGGAGGGAAATGCGCTAATCACTGCTTAAACCTCTAAACCACAGAACAGAACCGCAAAACCACAAGAAATAAAGGAAAATGCGAAGGAAAAAGCTTAAAACAACTAGCAAAATCCAAATCAAAGCTTGTAAACAAACAACAGAGAGTAGAAAATACTTACTTGTAGTTGGTAAACAGCAAAGATGTCAAGAATCCGCAAGATTGGAGGGATCGAGAGAATGGGAACTAGAGAGAACTTGAGAAATGTTGAGAGAAGCTGTGAAGTTGAGAGAAGTTGAGAGAGTTGAGTAGGAAGTTTAAGAGAAAAACAGTAAGTGTTTTGAAAATCCCTCCACTTTCCTATATATAGGTAATCACCAACAAGCGCACCTGCACGACGCGAAAAGGCGCCATCAGGATCTGAACCGTTGCTTTGATCTAAAGGCCACGATTCATGCGGATCCTACTGCCCAAACGTAGTCATCAGGAAAACAAAAGGGCGCGAAGATCCAACGGTTGCTAATCATCCTCGAAATTCAAACCTACGGAGGAGCACTTAAGTGCTATCACAATAGCCTTTACACGTGGCGAAAGAAGGTGGAACGGCTTGTCCATCCAAGTCACATCCATCTGTTCGCAAATCTCGCCGAACACTAGGGAAAATCGCATCGAAAATCTCGTCATACTTAATCCTCGGCGCTATTTACGGATCGCAATAAATGCGCGACAATCCCGCGAAAAAAGTCCTCGATATTTCCTCAAACGCTCCCCTCCTCGACAAATCTCAACAAGCTTGTTTCTCCTAAGCGAACAGGTCGTCGACGTCCCAACAAGCAATGGACCTCTCATCGACATTACCTTCAAGCAATGGACCTCTCGTCGACATCGCCTTCAAGCGAATGGCCTCCTCGTCGACATCTCATTATGCCCGACGTTAAAGATCCAAACCCTCAACGCTATCAGCCTAAGTACCAGGGTCACGGCCAACTAAAGTCGTCACCCTCGTGTCCGAGAATCACGACTTGGGGGGCTCCTGTTCTGGACTGGGCCTAAATGCCCAACACGTTGAGGACATCCACTTTTGGGCCGTTGAGCAAGGCCCAAAGCACAAGGTCCAGTTCCACTTAACCGTTGGACAGCGCACGTCTCCCCTGCGTTCTGTAACGCTCGACATCGGAATGATGAGCATTTAATGCTCATCACGGCTCCTCAGCCGTTTTCCGACAGCCATTGATGGGCATTAACTGCCCATCAACGGCCTTGGCCAAGCGTTGGGGCTATATATATAGAGCACCTCTCATTTGTAAAAGGTACGTAACATCCTCTATTGAAAACCTTCACTTCACCTCAACTGACTTGGGCGTCGGAGTGTCTGCAGGTACACAACCCCCTCCGGGTTTGCTTGGACAAACATAACAACAACCGCCGTGCACCGTCGTCTGGTCGACTCTGATCAAGGTAAAGATCAACAACAATACAAACAGAATGGTTTCAATCACCAAGAAAACAAACCTTCTCCGTACTTAAAAGCTTAGGAGAGATTACACAAATTGCAACTCAAACACAGTCCTAAACTTACATCAAGGAGACACAAGAAAGGCTCACAATTAACAAGACTCAAACCCTAAAAATTCTATTCTTCAAATGACTGGCTTCAGTAATCTTATAGGTTTTAGTCTTCACATATTTATATGACCTGAGTTAGCATGGGTTAGGTATTCATCTTGGGCTTTAATCTTCAGCTGTCCTTTTGCAAAGTCCAGCACACATAAAATGGAAAGAATCACTTGTTTCCATAAATGGCGTAGCATCTTCTGGAAATATAACCTGGTGCAGCCGCCTTATAAAACCTCAATGAAAACGTGCGTCTTGGTATATAAGGAAAGGCGAAAATATTGTTTAGGCGAATCTTCAAGGATATGGCGCATAAATACAGCGAGAATTACCGTCACGACAGATGCTGTACCCACATGCTACGGCATCTGGTCCAATATCTTGCTAGAACTTGTTTTTGCAAAATGAGGCCAACATACAAAACACCAACAATCTCCCCCTTTGGCAAATTTTGGCTAAAACAAACTAAGACTAGTTCTGGAGAGATGCAGTACATACCTTCCTTCAAGTCAAGGCAAACACACAGCTAAAAAAGAAGATAATACATTGTCACATTATTTTCAAAAGAGGTCTTCAAGTGAGAAATAATGAACAAGCAGCATCAGAGGCATGCAACAGCGGAAATACACAACTTAGCCTCATAGGGTACAAGATAGGAGAGAAATAAACTCTCACACATAAGCGTCATACAGTTAAACCAGGGAAAAATAAATTCCCACAAATATGAATCACCATAGGAAAAATAAATTCCTATACCATTGAGAAAAATAAATTCTCAGGTATCAAGTAAAAGTGGATTCCTCTAAAACAGACGAGATGCCTTGGCATTTGGAATGACATCTGTCACACACAACATGCATCACAAAAAAATACTACTCCCCCTGAGTTCATGCATATCACACAGTAGAGATTACTCCCCCTCAACATGTCAGAGCATACATACACATACACACACACAAGATACTTACTCCCCCTCAAGCTCTGCACACAATAGATCATACTACACTCCCCCTGAGTACATCAAGCCATGCATATCAGAACAATCATACAACATCCTGACACATGCATATATCAAATGCACACACTATGATATTATCATCATCACTACATCACAGCTTCACTACATCAGAATAGACACAAGGACTTCTTCTGAATACTTGAAGCACGCACAAGCATACAACAACATCATACGTAGTACAGAGGTCATATGTCAAGGACACATGTTCCAGCATGTGGCACCACATCAGAATACCAACTACTCCCCCTTTTTAGCCACAAATTTTGACAACCAGAGTCATGCATAGAGTAGAAATCCAGAACACAGAGTGACATATATAAGGAACCAAGGAGTACCACTATTCCAAACCACAAGCACATGAAAGTGCATAGAATATCCAGAGCATAGCCCACATGAGGATAAAAGAAAACCAGATCACAACATACATATGACAAAGCATTTGTCAAAGCATCATATAGAGGTACCATCATATTACTCTCCCTTTGTAGCCATAATTCAGACAAACAAAGTTTCATTCATAGAGTACCAGAGAGTATCACAATGAGAAATTAGCAGAAACATAGAGGGAAATCGGTCAGATTTATTTTCATCAGAGCCTTCAGCCATAAGTTCATCACCATCTTCACCTACATTCACATCACCTTTTTCTTCTACACCAGCATCCTCCTCTAGCTCTAAGGCTTGGATCACAAATAAAAACATCCAAAGAACAGAAGCAGAGAAAGTATAAAGGGAACAAGCCCAGAACGTTGCTACATACTTCAATATCACACCATAAACAAAAAGGACACATGCGAGCTTCCATCCACAATACCATAACATCTTGGAAAAAATGAAATATCATTAACAATGCTCCAACAATATAACATGAAGAGCTATCTTCGTTGAAACAAAAATTTCCACTTCTGGACATACACAGACTCTTCATGAGTGTTAGCATCACTATCAACATCTAGCTCAGGTTGGCCTGAGGATGCTTTAGCATCCGTCACAACATCTGGTTTGGAACCAGTTTCATTGAGGACACACTCAATAGTGGCTTTGACAGGGGCAACCACATGATCAGGAGCATTGCCAGCAGGAGATGACACATGCTCAGAAACAACACATTTGGTAGGTGACACAAGAGCACTTTCATCAGCGACATTAATCACCAGCGAATTAAACAGCACACACACAACTTCAAACGTTGGAAAGCTACTACAATTGAAGATAACACCGTGGGAGTCATACCATATCAGATATAAATCAACATTGGAGGAAACATATGATATCCACCACATCAAACATCATAGTCACCACTCATACAACAGACATCTCCCCCTTGTTTACACAATATCACAAGGGCATAAGAAAACATTGTTCCTAGAACAACATATACAAACCAGCAGACAATGTTAGAAAGATGACGATCCATGTCCACATCTGCCTTAGAGTCACACACACATTCTTCACAAAAGAAACAACCACTTCATAGCAAAACACTCAGACACACTTAGTTGTAGTAATCACATTTAACCGCATTTAATACTTTTCAGCATAACTCATATCCACACACAACTAAGCATAATAGGATCAATATTCATTCATCCTATCAACCATGGTTTGATAAGGTGAAGGATCATCAGGATCAGTTTCTTCCACCACACCCAACACTTCGAGACTAACACCTAGATCAGCCTCTGTATTCTTAAAATTTTGGTTCGCAACCACTTTAATATGAGGTTCTCAGAGTGCTCAAACAAATCAACAACATTCTCAGAAGAGGATTCAACACCATTATCTTTCAGGACACATGCTCCAACATCTGGCTCGACATTTGTAATAGAATCACTAACAAAAACAGTAAAACTATCATGTTTACTAGACAGTTCAACAGCCTCATTAGATACAAAATCTACTTGACTCACAGAAACAACACGAGGTTCTGCAGGGATATCAATCACAAACTCTTTGACACGACCAGTAAGAAGAGTCATTTGGTCAGTTAATGGTTCAGGACTAGTTTCTTTAGTGGGTGGTTCACTATCAATACCATCAACAACAACAGTAACAAAAGTAGAGTTTTCTAAGTTCTCTTTAAAGATAGGATTATCCTGACTAATAGACTTAGAAACAGTTTTCACAGATGCTTCAACATGTGGTTCAACATGGGTTTCAACATTAGATTCAACATGCAAATTTGAAGCAGTTTCAGAAGGTTTCACAATACTCACAGAAGCAATGAGAGTTTCAGTAGCATCAATATTTTCGTCCACATAAGAAAAAGGAATTGTGATAACATTAATCGAGTAAGATGAAGTTTCAAGAGAACTTACATTTTCAACAGTTTGTAGAATGAAAATGATTTCCCTTATTTCTCGTGCAAATCTAGTTATAGTGAATAGAAAGTATTTGTTTGCACGCTCCCACAACTGTAATTGCTATAAATTCTCATACAAGCAAATACCTACAGAGCTCCTTGACTTGTCACACTGCTCATCATTTAAAACTTTAGAGTAGATATTTTCCAGCTGTTGTTCAGTTGCTATAAGACCTTGATTCACAACTTTAGAGACAAAACAAGGTTTAAAAATTACATCTTTGGATCTTGTAGTGATTCCTCGATCTGGGTTTCCAATAATGAACTCGTTAGAATGGTTCTTCTGGGTTATAATGGAAAGTCCCTTGTTTACTGGAGCATCATTTGATTCAGAGATGGTACTTTCAGTGTTGAACTCTGAATTTTCTTCACTTGCAGTAGTATCAGACTGATACACAGGTGTTTCACCATCTGTCATAGCATTGGTCTCTTTGTCATATGATGTGTCATCAATCACAACATTGATAGATTCCATTAGTATGGGCTTCTTCATACTCCTTAAATTCATATGACTCTTATGTATGTGAGCAACATCATCATTCTTAGGTTTCCATTCTTTCTTTGTATTGACAATGACAGGTTCACTTTTAGGTGGGGTAAAATTTTCAGGGAACCCATACAGCCTAAAACATAAAGGTCTAATGTGACCTTTTCTACCACAGTGATGGCACTGTTCACCTTTCTCTTGAGTATCCATCTCCTCAGGTCTTGGTTTCCTTAGATTATTGAACTTATTAGTATTGTCAAGAGAGATCCCCTTAGCATTTGGCCTGGGTCTTCCGTCCATCTGCTTAAGTATTTTATTAAACTGTCTGCCAAGAGAAACTATAGCCTCAGATAAACTTTCATCTGTTTCTGGGACATTCTCTACTTCTTCATTTTCAGTAGTGCTAGAGGAAAAAGCTATACTTTTCTTTTTCTTTTTCTTTTCAGCCTTTTCTTTGGCAGCCAACTCATACGTTTGTAAAGATCCAACAAGATTTTCAAGTTTCATTGAGGATATGTCATGCATTTCTTCTATAGCCGTGACTTTCATGTCAAACATCTTAGGTAGAGATCTAAGCATTTTTCTTACCATTCTTTCCTCACTTAGCTTCTCCCCTAAGGCATCAAAGTTGTTAGCATACTCCAAGATAGTCATGTGAAAATCATGTACTGTTTCATACTCTTTCATTTGAAGGTTCTCAAATTTGACAGTAAGAAGTTGTAGCCTTGAGTTCTTCACTTTGGCGGTGCCCTCATGAGTGGTTTTTAGGATTTCCCAAGCATCTTTAGCAACAGTACATTGTTTGATCATGCGAAATATATTTGTATCAACTCCGTTAAACAAAGCATTTAGCGCCTTGGAATTTCCATGTGCCAGTTCATCCTCCTCTTTGGACCAATCAACTTCAGGTTTCAGTTTAGTGGTTGGCTTCCCTTCTGCATCATTAACTACTGGATGATCCCATCCTTTTAAAACAGCTTTCCATGATTTGTTATCAAGAGATTTCAAAAAGGCCACCATTCTGGACTTCCAGTAGTCATAGTTTGATCCATCCAACAGAGGAGGTCTGTTGATGAAACCACCTTCCTTGTTCATTATGCCAGAAAGTAACTTCCCTGGTCCTCACCCACACAGAATAGGGTGCCTGCTCTGATGCCAATTGAAATTCTGGCACCTACTGGGGACAGATGTTATGACAGAAGCTATAGCACTTGACGTATGTAACCAGTCGTAATACCAAGACAGATGCTATAGCGTATGTCCACAGTAGCGATAAATGAACAATTAAAAATAACAGACAGTAAACATAAATAACACAAAATATTGTTGACCCAGTTCGGCGTAAACAACGACCTACTCTGGGGGCTACCAAGCCATGAAGGAATCCACTATAATAGATCTAGATCAAAGCCCTCAGCAAACTTCTCAAGTTCACGACTTATCTCCTAGACTCTACCCGTGCTATACTCAACCTAGGAACTCCTAAGTTTGAGACCCCGTCTCACTTCCTTTCAATCACACACCCTGTGATTATAAAAACAATACAAACAGAATGGTTTCAATCACAAAGAAAACAAACCTTCTCCGTACTTAAAAGCTTAGGAGAGATTACACAAATTGCAACTCAAACACAGTCCTAAACTTGCATCAAGGAGACACAAGAAAGGCTCACAATTAACAAGACTTAAACCCTAAAAATTCTATTCTTCAAATGACGGCTTCAGTAATCTTTTAGGTTTTAGTCTTCACATATTTATATGATCTGAGTTAGCATGGGCTAGGTCTTCATCTTGGGCTTTAATCTTCAGCTGTCCTTTTGCAAAGTCCAGCACACATAAAATGGAAAGAATCACTTGTTTCCATAAATGGCGTAGCATCTTCTGGAAATATAACCTGGTGCAGCCGCCTTATAAAACCTCAATGAAAACGTGTATCTTGTTATATAAGGAAAGGCGAAAATATTGCTTAGGCGAATCTTCAAGGATATGGCGCATAAATACAGCGAGAATTACCGTCACGACAAATGATGTACCCACATGCTACGGCATCTGGTCCAACATCTTGCTAGAACTTGTTTTTGCAAAATGAGGCCAACATACAAAACACCAACAGTTTTGATCAAAATATCATTACGAATTGTTTTCGCGCTTAATTATTTGTTATAACGTTAGTATTATTTCTTTCCGCACGTAACCGTTACCCATTTCTTTTTTATCTAAAAATGAGGTCAACACCTCTTCAAAAATATCAAAGCAATTTATTCTCAAAAGCACAAAAATATTTCGTCATCAAACATTTTCAAAACCTTGGATTTCAAACCAAGTGTTCATTTTCCTTTCGCAAAAACCTTGGACTTCAAACCAAGTGCATTTTTAATCAAGCAAAAAACCTTGGACTTCAAACCAAGTGACTTTTATCATTCAAAATGTTTTCTCAATAAACCTTGGACTTCAAACCAAGTGAACGCGCTTTTTTTTTTTTTCTTAATCAAACTTCAATCAATTTAACCATTTAGACTTTCTTCACAAACTCACATTTTGCCACTTTTGACTTTTGGTCTTTAAAACCATTTTCAAAAAAACCTTAAACAAACAAATTTACTCGTAATTTTTACCCTGAACTACGAGATTTTGATCCTTCGGGTACGTAGGCATGAGACTTGTCTTTGCGAATCAAATAAAATCAATAAAAACTTTTTTCTTCTTTTTTCAATTTAATCCTTTTTTATTTATCACCTTAATTCCTATATTTGTACATTTTTTCACAAGCAAATAAAATTAAGCGCAAAGTTAGAATAGAAACAAGAGGTTCCTATAGGATAAAGACCAAATTTGCGACCTTGATCTCTAAAAATAGGGTATTTTTCGAGCAAAAGCCAAATAAAAGCTCGACTTTTGGCTTTTGGTTTTAAAGACCTTGATCTCTAAAAATAGGGTATTTTTCAAGCTTTTTCCCTTTCCCTCGGATAAATTAAAGATCGGTGGTGGAATATTAAATTCCGATTCGAAGTTAATTAATAACTCGACATCCAAAAATCACCGCGACAAATATGTTCTATCATAAAATGACTAGAATGATAATGTCGATCTTAATACATAAAATGACTAGACTATTCAACCTTTTTCCTGACAAATCCTTATAAGAAAAAAAAGTCTTAATTGTGGAAGATTTTTTTAATTCATCATTATCCAATGATTTCCACATTTTCGCATCAAATAAAAATTTAAAAATACTTTCAAATACTTCTAACTACTCAAATATATTTTTAATGAAGTTATAACAAAAAATAATTGACACTAAAAGATTCCTCGAGTAATTGTATTTCTTCATCATTATCATTCTCGTCATGTTGGAAGTGATAGTATACCCATATATCAAATGCAAAACTTTTGGCAATATTCATGCTAGATGCAAATCATTCATTTCTATATTTCTCAAAGTACAACATTATGTCTTCCACTTCTTTCATTGTAACTCCAATGCACGTTGATTATATTGCAATTTCTTATGATGTATTATTGTACATATAAACAACAATACCTAACGACGTATTATGGCAAATATAAATCTTAAATATATTTAAATTTAAAATCTCCAAAAGATATTTAAACATATAATTTTCAACACCTAAAAACTTTTGTATTTATTTATTTATTTAATTTTTGATATATATATATAATAATATACCCCTAAAAAAAATTATTTTGGACCCCTAATTTTTTGGGACTTAGAACGGTCGACCTCTTCGCCTTACGAGATGAAAAGAGAGACGGAAGGTGAAAGTGAAGAGATCAGAGGAGGGAGAAGGTGGGTGGAGTTACAGAGGGTTTGGAATCGGAGGAAAAATTGGTCACCGGATATAGAAGAAGAAGGTGCACGGATATGAAATTGGATGAGATTGAGTTGAGGGAATGAAGAGGGAAAGTGAGAGAGAAGTTGTGATTATGCATGAGAGATGGTAGGAAAAGGATTGATGAGAGCGACATTGCAATGGTGGGTGAGGAGTAAAGAGGTTGGTCTTAGGAATGGTGTGAGATAACCCATTCTAGCGCTTGGAAACAAGCAACAAGAACAGATTTATCAGACATCGTTAATTTCTTACTTATCAAGTGAATTAAGTTCATTCTTACACCATGAAACCTCGGCGGCGATTCCAAACTCGGATCTTCCACGCAATAAGGAAGGAAAAGACTATACCACCAACGTTGCAGTGGGGCTACCCATCATATATGACGAGCAATCCGGCTGCATTTGTCTCATATCTAGCATATCCCTAGGTAGACAACAAGTTCTGGATATAGTTATACAATCTATAACTCGCAAGATATAGACCACGAAAAATATGAAGGTGAACCACAATGAAAAACATACTTGCTCCATTAGCATGCATATACCGGATGGGAGATATTCTTAAATGGTCGCGTGACCAAATAAATTGCATTTGATCACGCTCACAAAAAAGTGAAATAAGTATGTAAAAATAATTAAGGCTTTAATGCACTTTTGATCCCCCTATTTTGAAAAACTTGAACTTTTGATCCCCTGTTTTAAAAGTCAACTTTTTTATCCCCCTATTTTGAAAAACTTGAAGTTTTAATCCCCCAACTTATTTTGGTCAAATTTGTGATGATGTGTCAACCACATTGATGACGTGGCAGTGTCTATGTGTCAACCTCATATTCCATGTCATTATTTTTAAAAAAATAATGAGATTGACACATAGACACTGTCACATCATCAATGTGGTTGACACATCATCACAAATGTGACCAAAATGAGTCGGGGATCAAAACTTTAAGTTTTTCAAAATAGGGGGATCAAAAAGTTAGCTTTTAAAATAGGGGGATCAAAAGTTCAAGTTTTTCAAAATAGGGGGATCAAAACTGCATTAAAGCCAATAATTAAATAATATATGTACTTTTCAAATTATTAAATGATATAATATCTTTTGTGAGTGTGACCAAATGTAATTTGTTTGATCACATGACCATCTTCCTTAAGATAGAATATCTCACTTAGGAGTCTCATGAGCTTGACTCAATTGGTTGGACACCGCATTATATATGCAGGGGGCCGGGGTTCGAATCCGGATCATCCCACTTATCCACTTTAAGGGTGGAATTTCAAGTCGTTGGCCTACTTGACAAAAAAAATATATATCTCACTTAGGAGTTTAACTAATAATTGAGAGACGATGGGTTTGTGATGATGATCATAATGATAATGATATGTCAGATGTGTGAGAAATAAATTTAGCACTCTTCTTCTAATTTCCAATTTCAATTCCACCGGTTCAATTTTTTTTTTCTTTCCCCAATCAATTCAAAGAAGCCTCGTCACATATTCTCTAGATAAAGCATCGGGTAAAAGAGAAAACCATAATTTATATTTTTTTTCATCTGAAATTGACAAAACCTTATTCCTTTGTCAAAAGTAACTATAATAGTATGACCTTTTTTTTTAGGTGTGCTATTTGAACATCAATTTGATGACAACTTTGGGACACTTTTTATTTCTCAAATTCTTATTGGATAAAAACACTAGAGAGAGAAAAATGCAGAGGGAATAAGAATGTAATGTGAGTATGAGAGAGAATGTTGTCAAATGTTGTCCAAAAGTTGATGTTCAAATAACATTTCTTTTTCTTTTTTGTTTTTCTTAGAGTATCTCCAATAACAGTTTTATTATTGAGTTTTAAACACTATACAACTATACCATGATATTTTTCCATTGGAGCCACTACAAGAAATTTTCCATATACCAACGGCTGTTTATAGTGACGGCAACTAAAACCGTTGGTATAGGCTACATATACCCACATACACTTAAAAGACCATTGGTATAAGTGTCATATACCATCAGCATTGAACTTTTTCAATGCCAACAGATTATTTCTGTTAGTATAGGCATTTTTGCTACCAATGTTTTACTACAAATTGTGTTGCTAGCAAATCTGGATTAAAAATACCATTGAAATACCAAGCTACTTCCAAGTCCTAAACAATATTGTACGAAAGAGTATTACTTATTATTAATATTTTTATTTTTTGAACTTATATTATTTTTTTACAAACCACGTCATTAATACGTTTGATCAAAATACAGAAAAGAAAAAAAAGCCATATCCCAAGTCCATATTTTTTATCTCCCATATTTAAAAAAAAAAGCGATCGTTTGAAATTTAGTGGTTTTTTTTATCTCCCAGTATTACTTATTATGATCACTTTTCCAAAGGAGTTCCCAAATCCCAAACAGAAGTTTCATCTCCGATAACCACCATCTTCGATCACCGATTCACCATCTTCGGTTCAACGATTCACCATCTTCGATCTCCGATTCACCATCTTCGGTTCATCGATTCACTTCTCCGGTCTCTAATTCACCATTTTCTGATTCACTGATTCACCGTCTCCGATTCACAATCTCCTATCCATCGTTGATTAATCTGTTTCTCCGATTCATCGCCATCTTCGATTCATCCGCAATTTCTTCTTCATCAGCAAAGACTTCAATTGTAATTGATCAAATGTGCTTTCGAGCTTTTTTCGCCTAAAGGTATTAATTGATTAATTGATGATTTATAATTTTTCTTTTTGTTGCTGATCTATGATTGTGTGTCAGTGTTTATTGAAATTGATTTTATGCTGAAAATTAAGATGAAAATTGAGTTTCAGTTAGGGAAGCGCAAAAGAGTGAGCAGAACCAAGCTTGATAAGAAGGAGTTAACACAAGCTCATAGATATGTTTTATCTAATTGTGATGCAGTCGCTCCATTTATAATGTAAGACACTGATCATATTTCACTTTTACATTGGTTTTTTTTTTTAACTCCTTTAATTATGTTATCATTTTGTTTAGAGAACACATTACACTTCTTAAGAGGCAGTCTCGGTCACGGCGATTGTCACAACTTGAAATTGATAAACAACATGGTCAAAAATTTAGTGACTGGTTTCGAGATAGGGTGCGTGCGGAAGAAATGAATTATTTACAATTTAGTGGTTTTTTTCTAGTGCATCTAACTTTTGTTGTTGAAATTTTAGATTCGTCTCTTGGATGAGCAAAGTAGCCAACAAGTCACTGATGAACTTAGATGGTTAGCTCGTGGACCAATTGATAATCACATTGATGATGAGGAGGAAGAGGGGGAGGGTATGTTTTAATTAGGAATGGTGTTAACAGTCCTTGTAGAATGAGGTGAAGAGGACTAGTATTTGTGTGTAGTGGGGCGGTGCCTTTTGTTAGTGAGGAGGCTGTAAGTTTGTTGAGCTTGTGGTAGATTTAGTTTCTATTCTTTTGCTGATATTTTGTTATAGGTACCATGGTACGAAGGCATCAATATAATTCACTATTGCTGCATGGATAGTTGTTGATGAATTTTCTGGAGGCAAAGGGTGGTTACAAAGTAGATTAGGATCAAATGGACAGTTGTTTATTTTTGTTTCTTGTGCTAATGTTTCCTCTAAGAAAGGTAGTCTGCAAGGAGCTATTCCTAATTTGAGTTCAATACCAAGACTTACATATCTGTAAGTATATTTTTGGGTTTTGCTTTGTAAGTATACCAAGACTATTTTTTGCTGGAGATTCTGTTCATTTTATCAGGTAAGACGTATATTTCGTGAGTTGAAATTTCGTAAATTTTCCGAACCACAATTCTTAGCAATTTTTTGTTGATAACTTTTATAGATGAAAAACAGCAACTGCTTTTATGTTTGAAGTGTTCTAATAGACAGCAGCCAGTGTTTTCTTCATCAGCCAGCAGCCATCGCTCTCAACAATGCTTTACTCAAGCCCCATTTGGAGGCATTAAACGTACTGGTTTAGGCCGTGAACTTGGAGAGTGGTATGGCAATATTTTCTTTATTAGCAAACTTAAAAGTTTCCTTAAATGCTTTTCTTTTTATTTACTTTTGGATGAAGAGGTGATCACAACTTTTTAATATGCAAAAGAAACCCACAATTGCAAGGTGAAGCATATGGATTGTTGAATGCACTAGTATAATTCCCTGTTGACAGTGTATTGATTACCAGGTCCTGCACAACTAAATTCAATCTAATTTGTTTCTACACAAAGTAGAAATTAATTTATTGGTTCGTGTATTCTAACCATACTGTGTTATGAACTTTATTTATAGGGACATTCTTGGATTAGTAGAGCATCAAGATAGCGTAATTCGATTGGGAAAGTAAGCGAAAAACATTCAGGTAAAGCTTCTCAATTTTATGTTCAATTACTGAAATGTGTTTTAAATGCCCTCATTTTTTTTTTTTTTGACCAAAATAAAAACTCATATATATATAAAATTGATGTGAACTAGAGAACAAATCTACTCGTTGGTTTGCAAGTATGAAGGTAATGGATAGACTTAATCTATCTGCAGGTCAAGTTTCTTAAAGCTTGTGGTATGATTATTATATGACTACGATATGAATATTATACCTTATACTTGTTCTTTGGTAATCAGTGCTAAATTGCAAGTTACATTTATTTGAGGAGAGTTACACTTCCATGATATTTAAAGAGTGCTTTTGCAGTTGCAATTTTGATACAATTTAGACTAGCTTGTTCCTATGATCAAATACACGACATTATTTAGTTAATTTTTGACTAGTTTGTTATTTTGGTTTGACACAACCTTGATTTACATCATTAATTTGTTGAATAAATGGGATTTCCTAGCTGTGGTTTTGGGGGGAATGATTAAATAGGTGAAGAAATTAGTTCATTGATATGTGGAGAAATCAATCACATGTATGCTAGTATTTTAATTAATTTGGAGTCTTTTAATTAAATAAAAAATAAAAAATTTGGAGTCTTTTTGCATTATGTAGTATTAGCATCTATATAGTAAAGATGATGAATGATTTAAGCATTACAATCTAGCCTAATCAGTTTTGAATAGAGATTTATTGTGAAATTGTTGTGATAATATCCTAGCGATTTAGTTAAGAAACATAAATTGGAAATTAGCTAGGATTTTCTTTATATTAGTTGCAAATAAGCTAGGAAATACTTTGCTAGATAATTTTCCGCCCAATCCATGCTACAGCTAAGTCACAACAAATTAGTAGCTAACTCTGTTTTACTAGAGATTAGCTACGAATTAGCTAAGAATACCCTCGTAGCTAACCCCAGTTTTTCTTGTAGTCGACCGTGGGTATAGCCGTTGGTATAGCCCCAATGTCTTTTCAAACAGTCAGGAAAACCATCACTATAGGCTATTGTGACGGTAAATATCCATTGGTATAGGAAATTAAAGGTGACGGTCGTACACTACCGTTGGAATAGGTTTTTTTGGTATAGCAACGGATTTGTGCCCTTTACCTACGGCATTTTGCTGTCACTATAAGTCAATTTTCTTGTAGTGAGCGCATCTCACTACAAGAAAACATGCATTTACTGGCCGCCTAAATCCGTCACAAAGTGGAGAAAATGGCCACAAAATGGAAAAAATGTCCAATTTACCGGCGGCCATAATCGCCCACAAAAAACGTCGCTGGTAACACTTACCGGCGGCCTAGGCGGCCACAAAGTAAGGCGACAGCGCTGACACATTTCAGTGAGATTTACTGGCGGCCTAGGCGGCCGCAAACTGCACATTTATTTATAAAAAAAATATTTATTTTAATTATTTTGTTATTTATTTTATATTTTAGTAAAAAAAATAAAAGTCAAACAAAAAAATAAAGGAGAATGACTTTCCAAAAATGCATTATACAATTGAAGCAGATCAAAATCAAAAAGGAAAATTTCTACTTACTAAAAAATCAGATCAGCATCATACAATGTTATTCCTAAATCAACAATCAACCTTGATTTCAAACCCTAATCTTAACACTATTTTTTAAGCCAATGCTTTTACACTGAAAAGGTGAATTTTACAGAGAAAAATATACAAACAAAATTACAAAAAAAATCCTAAAATAAGTCCACTGCATCTCAATCCTCCATAAATCCATAGTAGCAACCTCGCCAAAAAACCAAAAGAAAGGAAAAAGAATCAGCAGGAGCAGAACGAAATCAAAGCAAATAGGAACAGAAATAAAGTATATGAATGTTTTTTATCTTTAAAAATTTAATCCATAAGGTGGTGGTAGGATATGAAGAAGTAAAGATAAGCATTTTTAAAGGCAAAATAGCATTAAAAAAAACTTACAACAAGATCCAGAGGATACATACCATCAGTTTCAAAGAAGGAAGTTTCACATCATAACAAGATCCGGAGGATTTTATATGGAGAGATCTGACCAAAAAAACATGATAAAAAGAAAAAAGGGTATTTGTTTAAGTCCTTTCTCTGTGGGTTTTTAAAAGGAGAGATCTGGCAAAAAATAATAATAAAAAGAAAAAAGAGAAACGGTGGTTTCTGCGGTGGCGCTGTCGTACAGGTCCGGCCGCCACCGCGCCGGGATCTAGGTATCACAGTGGTAACTCATCGAAAGAGATGAATATTCATCTCTGTTCTTGAACAAATCAAGAACCCTAGCACAGCATAAGAAAATTTCGTAGAGAGGGAGAGAAAGTTTAGAGAGAGAAAGTTTTTGTAAAATGAAGGAAATCTGGGATTTGGATCCTCTCCAATTTTTTCTTTCCAATTCTTTTTATGTGTCTTTCTCACTCATCATTTCTTCTCTCTCATCATTAATTGTTTATTTTTTATTATTAATTTCTCTCTCTTCACATGAGAGAGAAAGACACATTACAAAAATTGGAGAGGGAATTGAAGAGAAAAAATTGGAGAGGATCCAAATCCGGAAATCTGGTGGGTTTGGGAATTTATAGTCCATGGATTCAGTGCGCGCACGTACATCGCAGAACTTCCATCACAGGCCGTTGATCTTCATCAAACGGCCCAAAGGGTTTCTCATCAAGATCTCATCAGAGTTGTCTGATCAATCAGACGGCCTATATCATCCCCCTTTTTTTTTTATTTGCTTCAGTTTTTGCGGCGGTTTAGGCCGCCAATAAATTTTGCGGAGGCTTAGGCCGCCGGTAAGTTGTCAGTTCGTTTCAGAAATAATATTTTTTTTATTTTGTGGCCTTTTTTCTTCACTTTGCGGCGGCTAAGGCGGCCACAAACTTACTGGCTGCTAAAACGGCCAGTAAGTTAATATTGAATCTGTCACTAAATTGTTATTTTCTTGTAGTGTCTACGTGGCAATATGAGTTTTATAAAAAGTTGTAGAGTATCTTATTTTAAATACCGTTAATATATAATTAATTATGCTTGTAATCAACTAACAAAAGAATCAAATAAACTATAGTACCTTATAAGTTGTTTAAATATACATCATTGTAATAAAATTATTGTTGGTTATATAAATGTAATACGGCACACTGGAGCCCACTAAATAAGAGATAAGCTATCCAAAATGAGTTTCATAAATTATGTCCATTGAAGATACTCTGATTTAAAATAATAATAATTCAAGCTTCCAAAAAAATTAAAATAAAGTTACATTGCTTTTTTAATAATTTTGCGACATTTATTTAACAAACGATATAAGTAGATTTTTTTTACTCTCACGAGCTTAGCTCAGTTGGCAATAACATTGTATTATATATGTAGAGAGCCGAGGATCATACCTCGATCATCACATTTATCCACTTTAAGGGTGAAATTTTTAGCTACTTCACAAAAAAAAATTAGATTTTTTTTTACAACTACTATATAAGTGGGTATGTTTGGCCCTACTTGTTTCAGGCTTTTCTACTCCAAAAAAGAAGGAAAATTAATTTTCCGACCCCTGCCCATTTCTTTTTTACCCCCCAAACTGACGTTTTTGCCCTCGGGGGGTATGAAAAAAATTTGCCAAAAAAATTCGGTTTTTAGAAACCGAACTACTTCGGTTCGTAAAAACCGAAGTTTCGGCAACGGTTTTTAACCGTTGCCTTAGAACAAAAAAATGTTGTCTTTAAGAGCTAACGCAACACTTCCTCAAAACAGTATCCATATGCATAACACGTAACGGTTTTAAAGCGTTCTCTAAAGTGTTCTATGCATGAATTTCAACTAACACTTTAGATAACACTTTAAAACCGTTGCGTGTTATGCAAATGGATACGGTTTTGAGGAAGTGTTGCGTTAGCTCTTAAAGACAACGTTTTTTTGTTCTAAGGCAACGGTTAAAAACTGTTGCCAAAACTTCGGTTTTTACGAACCGAAGTAGTTCGGTTTCTAAAAACCGAATTTTTTTGGCAAATTTTTTTCATACCCCCCGAGGGCAAAAACGTCAGTTTGGGGGGTACAAAAGAAATGGGCAGGGGTCGGAAAAGTAATTTTCAAAAAGAAGTTGGCCCAAACAATTTTTTTAAAAGTTCTTTGTAAGATAGGAGAAGTTGCTCATGTTATGATACAGATATATATGATTGGATAAGAAATAAGATAGAGACATGATAGGACAAATATTTATTCTATCATCTATTTGGTACACATAAGATAAGAAATATGATATTCCCTCCGTCCCAAATTTTGGTCCTTTTATCTTTTTAGTTTTGTCTCAATCTTTAGTCCTTTTAAGAAACCAATGCACAATTAGTAATGTTTTACCATTTGTACCTTTACTAAAGCTAAAACATTAATTAAATACATTTTCTCTTTCTTAATAAAGTAAGGGTAAAAATGACTTAACTTATCAATTTTTATCATTTCTTAATCTCCGTGCAAAACTGTAAAAGGACTAAAGTTTCGGGACAGAGAGAGTAGCATTGTTTTATTTTTTCATGTGTTTAGTGCACATAATAATATTGACATGATAAGAAGACACATTATATTTAAATGACGTGATACAGTATTATCAATGCTGCACTGCATCATATCATTTCTGTTTTGCATGTCCATATCAAAGCAAATGTGCATTAAAATAAAATAAGGATCTTGATAAACGAGTGTCTCAGGACACTTTTTAAATATTTTATTTAAAGAATTTTTTTTTTAAAAGTTAAACACTATAATTTTCAATGCTTTGACTTTATGCATTTCCACAAAAATTCTATAAAAAAACTTATTATTTAAGGTCTTTCTTAAAGAGTGCCCCGAGGGTACTCGTTAGCATTTGTTTTAAAATAAAATAAAATGTATTACCACCATGTGGTGTTTTTTTTCCTTAAATGAAAATTCACTAATTTTGCAGCGAGTAAACAGAAGAAGAAAAAATTGCACAAGGGTAAATGATAATTTAGCTAATTTTTTAGGGGGGTAGTCATTTACCCTCGAAAATATAAACACATAAGATTAAGATAAAATATTGTAAAAAAATTAAGATAAAGATATACTCCTTCATGTCCTTTTTATAAGGAACAATTTGAAAAAATTACACATACTAAGAAGCACATTTTCCATAGTTATTTTCATTTAATGCTCTACTAATTTTAAATTTATTTCATGTATACCCTTATTTAATTACTCTCAATTCAACTAACTTACTTATTTTTAATAAGGGCATAAGTGAAATTAAACAATTAAAACATTTGAAAATTTGTCAAAGTTTCTTATAAAAAGGACCAAATTTTTTTCCAAATTGTTTCTTATAAAAAGGACTGGAGAAAGTAACTTATAACAATTTGATGGTGTACAGTTTTTTATCTCTAATTAATAAACAAATATTTATTTGACTGGAGATTAATAAACAAATATTTATCAAACTATTTCTTTTTTTTTTGTTATATCTTATCCGTAAAACAAAACTTTTAAATTTGCTTAAATTAGTTTTTTTACTTTTTTATCTTTTAACGTTATATTTCAAAATAATATTAACAAAAAAATAACTTAAGTATATTGACTAAAAAAAATACCTTAAGTATTGCTCAAGTTAGATATTAGACTTTTTTTTTAACACAAGTTAGATATCAAATTCGAATATTCTTGATTGAAAATTTAATTTTGAACTTAATCTAAAATTAATAATTTTCCTTTTAGTTTAAAAATTTAAATGTTGCAAATTTTAATTAAAAAATGAAGAAAACATAAATAATATACCATAACACTATTTTATTTTATTTTTTCTGAATATTAGATAAATAACACAATTTATTTTATCTCGTTTTCATGTGTTAAATATGACTTTTGAATTCTCACACTTTTTTTTTTGAACGGAGGTCTCATGCATATGAATCACAAAGAACATTCACCAACCAATTGAATGCATAACACCTTGACCAAGATGAAGTTTAAATCAAAATATTAATATTAATAAATTTTACACAATTCCATCATTCTCGTGTATTAAATATGACTCTTGAAATCATGCATATCAATATTAAAATACACTCAGAGCCAGTTATTACATGCATAACACCATAAATATATTAAAAATTATTTTCCGTGCAATACTGCATGTTTGCATACATTCATAAAAATAAAAGTTAATTGTGTAAACTTACACAGTACATTGCTACTATAAATATTTGAAATTTAATTCACTTTTCATTTTGGCTTCTTCAAAAAAAAGAAATTTAATTCGCTTTGAAAAGAAAATTAGGTCTTTTTTAAGCCCAAAATTTTGGGGCCTAAAGCCCTTGCTTTGATCGACCGGCCCTTAGGCCGGTCATGTTACAAATTAAAATTCACCAATGTAAACCTCAAGTTCCTCCTTTATTGGTGTGTTTCAAGATTTGCAACTGTCCCCTGCTTCTTCGTCTTCTTCATCAACTGTTTTTTATTCTAAAATTTCAATTTTTTCATGTTTTTGTTAATATTTTTGTTCATCAATTGTTCCTTCGATGATGACTTGAATACAAATCTGAGTGTTTTTTTTTCTTTTCATTTTTTGGATGTCTTGATGATATTGTTGGTTGATATTTTTATGATTATATTTTTCACCTAATTTATTCTTGTGGATGGAGCTTTAGATGTAGAATTTTTTTCCCTTTGAAACTTGCTTCAACCGAATTCCGACGAAATTTTTTTTTTTTTGGGCGGAAATGAGTCTGTTATGTGCATCGGCGATTTGGACTGGGTAGAGTTTTTGGTTCCAAATTCTCCTTATGGTCAGTTGTCCACCCCATAGGGATCAGACAAATTTAATTAATTGTAGCAACAGAAAAATCCTCAATTTGTTATACTTTTTCTATAACTTCTCTCTCATGTCTCTACTCGTATTCTCATTTCTATATGAGCTTGTATTTTCCAACTGTGGATGTTACACAAGTGACTCCAAACACATAAGAGGGGGTGAATTGAGTGTTTAAAAATTTAATTAAAAAAGCACTTTAAAAAGGTTTAGCAAAATAAAACTGAATTACTTGAATTTTAAAAGTAAATAAAATGCAAGACAATATTAAAGGTGCAAAAGGATAAAGAGAAAAAGTAAATTGCGGAAAATAAAGAGACGAAAGGAAAAGAAAAAGAAACAAGAGAATTATCCTGGTTCGGCCAAAAAACTAACTATGGGCCTACTCCAGTCCCCAAGGAAAGTACCTTGAGATTTCACTAAAAAGAACAAAGCTTTTAAAACAGGATTAGCTTAAAACCTTTACAACCGAGAACTCTCAACACAAAGCTTTTAAAACAGGATTAGCTTAAAACCTTTACAACCGAGAACTCTCAACACAAATAATGGGATATCACCTCCCTTGTGCAAGAGCCTCTAAAACAAGAGATATCACCTCTCTTGAAATACTTGGGATCACACCCAATACAATTTAAAAGGAGATTACAAAAAATATTACACCAAAGTGTAGATTAAAACAATTTGAAACACAAAAATAATACAATTGAAACTATGTAGTAAAAGCTCTCAAATAAAATAAATTAACGTGAACGAATTAGCAATATCAGTGAGACAGAATATGAGTGTGAGAAAGCAAGAGTTTTTAGAAAATTTTCAGTGGTTTTGAAAAGTGAAAAAATATGTCCTATTTATAGGGCTGGTGTGCGAAATTATTTTGGAAGTGTAATGAATTCACGGTATGCATATTCCTTTCTTGTCACGACATAGTATCAAAAATATTTATTAGAAACGGATATAATCTTCTATCATATTCAAGAGTTTGACTTTTGAAATTTGAAAATAGGAATATTACGGAAATATGCTCTAGTAAGTTATATGAGGCCCATTAAGAAATATGCATATTACAAGTTCATAGTTAATTTCCAAAACGTGATAATACTGATGGAATCAAGTTATGCTAGAAAACCTCCTTTGTTTTTGACATGTTAAAATAAAGTTATCCACTATAACTTTAAAATAATTTTCTTACCACTTTTTCAAAAATATTTCAATAGAAAATAGTATTAGTAAAAACAGTTTTGTGAGTGTGTGATTTATTTTAATGAGAGCTTTTTCTACTTACACAAAGTCTCTAAAAATGTATGGATCATAGAACTGATTTTATAGTCCACGTCTTTAAGCGCCGGGAATCTTTTGACCGCTTTTTGCGTATAATATTTTTTCTTTGTCCATCATCAAAATATAATAATCCTGTCAAGGCACATATTCACAGTGGATTGGGCGAGGTGGTGTTTATGGGACTGAATCTGATTGACCCAACCTGTTCTTCACCCTACCCACATTGGATCTAGATCCTCTCATGTTGCCCGTGTTGTCATCATCTCAACCGCCCATTCATATTTTAAAGATGGAGTCCTTCACAGCTTATCCAATTTTAAAGATGAATTCTATAGTTTCTTTTTGGATAATAAGAATGATATTTGGAAAGCTTAGTTCCACAGTGAACACTTT
This sequence comes from Trifolium subterraneum, assembly GCA_951799995.1. NCBI lineage: Eukaryota > Viridiplantae > Streptophyta > Magnoliopsida > Fabales > Fabaceae > Trifolium > Trifolium subterraneum. The sequence goes on along the minus strand of OX637461.1, from coordinate 39,065,812 downwards.
TTCTAATCTAATTGAAGATGTTAAAAACTACTAAATGGAATAATGTACAAGACATTTCAAGCTCCGTACATTTATCTTATTCCCACCTTTGTGGTGCTCAACTCTTCTAGTTTCTTACCCAATTATTGAAATGGTGCAGCAAGCTTCTTACCTTCTCACACTAAGATCAGTTGCCCAAGAAAGGGAATTTAACTTCAGCAAATAAAATAAAGAGCAAGATAATGATTTTATCTAGGTTTATATTTCACATTCCAACCAAAATTTTACATATTTGACATATACCTTTTTGGTAACTTTTGAAAACATGTTATAACTTATATGACAATTTTTTGACTTTATTTTCTCTTTTGCTCTAGAAATAGTTTATAATAAGCACTTACATGAGAAACGCTTACTATAAGCACTTATATGACAAACTCACCTAAAAAGGAGCAAAATCAGTTTCCTCATTCAGGTTGAAGGCTGATAATCACAATAACTAGCCAACATTCCAAGAATATAATTTGATTTCAAACAAAACCTTTGAACCTTGGCACCGGAAGTACTCCCTTCGTCCCAAAACATTAGTCCCTTTAGATTTTGCATGGAGATTCAAAAACGATAAAGATTGATATGTTAAGTAATTTTCACTCTTATTTTATTAAGAAATAGAAAATATATTTAATTAATGTTTTAACTTAAGTAAGGGTATAAATAGTAAAATATCATTAATTATGAATTGGTTTCTTAAAAGAACTAAAGATTTGAGACAAAACTAAAAAGATAAAATGACCAAATAATATGAACAGTATTCTTATAGTAATATATTATAGAAATTGAAATATTTTATTAAAATATAGTACAAAAGAATATTATATTAAAATCATATTTGAGAAAGTGGCAAAAAATTTAACAGATAATTATTCAGTAATATTACAATTTATAATTTATTGAAATATAAATTGTAATATTATGATTATAGGTAAAATAATGTTGAGTTCTATTCAATTGGATACTTTGTAAAATATTTTCATTTATTTATATTTATGAATTTTTAATTTTTTTTTGGGACAAAGAATTTTTATTTAAAGTTCTTATTTTTAACATTAAATTCAAAGCAACTTTATGACTAAAAAATGGTTGGCCAAACGTACAACTTATTTTTACTACATGCACAGAGAAATTCTAATATAGGCATAGACATAAACCCAAATAAAAATATTTGGGCACACACAATTGAAAAAAATTTAAATATAAAATTATTTAGCCAATCATTTCATTACGTTTTCTATTAATTTTTTAAAAAAATTATGTGTGTACATTCTTAACATTTAGGCTTGTGCCTAAGTAAGAATACCTCTACATACGTATGATTTATTTAGTTATTGGATCAATCAGTGTTTTAAAAACCGGACCGAACCGGCCGGTCGGACCGGTTGAACCGTGAACCGGAGGGGTAACCGGTCTGGTTCAAATGTTGGACCGGGCATGTAGTTAGACCGAAGCGAACCGTTAAAAACCGGAAAAACCGGTGAACCGCCGGTTCGATTGCGTCTGCTATTTTTTTTTTTTTTTTAAATCAAAATGACGTTGTTTTTTTTACATAATTATTTTTTTTTAAAAAAAGTAAATAGAAAAAACTAAACTAAAACAAATAGTGTCCGAAACAAATATGTCTCATTGGAATTAAATTTATTATTAGACTTTGTTATTTCGTTTATGTTGCGATTAAATTATGTTGCAACTAGACTTTGTTTAAAATCTATTTGGTTTTGTAATTTGTACTATTTTATAGTGCGTGGTGACAATATTTAAGATTTGAATTTAAGAACTTGTGAGTTGCGACATTATGACATTTTAAATTTTTTAAATTTTTAGTTGTCATTAACTTTTAAAGAGATCGAGTCATCATGTTCGACCGGTTTAATAGCTATATAATTTTATTAAAGAGACCGGTTCATTCCTCCGGTTTATCCGGTTTGATCCGGTTTATGCATGCGGTTCAACCAGTGACCCGGTGGTTCGACCAATGAACCAGTGACCCAATACCCTCACCGGTTTGATGATCGGTCCGATTTTTAAAACATTGGGATCAATATTCCAAATTTTTAAGGGATAGTGTAGGAAAACTTAAAATATAATAATAATAATTATTATTATTATAATACAATATATGATACCAATAATAATAATAATAATAATAAAGGTTATGCTAACAAGTGTCCGAGCACTAATTAAGAATAACAAAATACTCCAAAATAAATAGTGTTGTTTGTTTATACTTTTAAATGGTCAATTGCACATGTTCCAAAGTTATTTTACTATTTTGGTTCCTTAACTAGTGTCCCTCCATTTTTCTAATAATAATCTTAATATAATAATAATAATACAAGCTGCGTTTGCAAATTGCAAGCTGACCTGGGCTTTGGCCTTCTTTTATACCAAAAAAAAAAATATTGCAAGCTGACCGTCTCAGCAACCAACCCATCATTAGCATACCAATCTCAATTATCTCGTTTTTCACTTCTGTCACAATTCAACCTTTGTTCTTGTCTTCTTCTTTGTCGCACCACAATTCAATTTCAGGTTTTTCTTCTTTATTCTCTTATCATCTCACATATCTAATACTTTTCTGAATCTAACAATTATATCCACTAATCTGCCTTACTTGTGCTTTTTATTCGTGATTAAATTCAGTTTTACTTGCTTTCGAACCATGTCTCTTTTTTATTCAATTACATTTCTTTAAATTTTAATCTCAAATCCAATTTCTTGTTTTATAATTTAAACATAGTTGTTGTAGCTTATTCTATGAGAATTTCATGCTAGATTATTTATTTACGTAGCATAGTGGTTGTTGTAGAAGCTTGAACAAGTGGAGTGTTGTTTTATATTGGAGTCCCTGGAATGCATAGACCTGTGGCTGTTTCGGCCACACCTCGAGGTGGATTGCCTACTGATAGTGGTGACACTGTTGTCACTTTAGATCAAGTTCCGCGATGGAATGATACCGATCAGTCGCTAGGGTATGAAAACGAAGATGCTCCGTTTTCTGGTTCTTACTTCCCTGATCCTTTAGCATCGGCCTCAGGAGAAGATGGTAGCTCGTCGGCATCTAGATTTCCTGTTGATCATGAAATTAATTCGAGGATTTATTTGTGGAGGGGAAATCCTTGGAATCTTGAGGTGGATGTTGTTGTAAACTCGACTAATGAGGTATGTACTATCTTGCTTTTTTCATTAGTTTGTTGTTTAAGTTTTCATTCATTAATTGTTAGAAAGTAGGAATGTTAATGTAGAGGTGAGAAGTGGAAAATTTTCGTAGAAAAAAACTAAGATAACAGACAATTTTATTGAATGATTAAGTTTTTTTTTTTTTTGCTTGCCCTCGTATTTATATATTATGTAGTATTGTTGAGTTGAGGACGATCTTCTGTGGACAGTAGTTGTGGGTTTGGTAACTACAAAGCTGTGTTATTATTGTCATGTTGTTTTCTATCACGGAAATGTTCCCCCATGGCACACCCAGAATATGGGGCCAGAAATTGCAGAGGTGCAGGATCCGAAGCGGTGGTGGCTACTAGAATGGAATATTCTAAAGCATTCGCTTCTGAAAGAATTTGAACTAATTGTGCCACGGGAAAAGGCGCCCAGAAGTGACGAGCAGTGGCTGTCAAAGCTTGGCTTTAGGCAATAGGCTAGCAGTAAGCTTGGCTACAGCGAAGCGCTTACCAAGCACGAACCTCCAAGTCAAGCGTGCTTTACCAAGGCTTTGTCATGATTTACGGAAACTCGTGATGTAACTCTTAAGTTCATTTCTTATTTGTTTCTACTCTTCAAGATAACCAAGTATGAGAATTTAATGAAAAATTTACAAATTCCCTGCTGGCTCAAAGTTACGATCCATATGTCCATGTTATTGACGGTTATTGTAGTGTTATGGCAACTTAGATGACTTTTATGTTTCTTTCCTTATCTTCATTCTTTTACGAGATGATAAGGATGATTAGGGAGCATGTTGACCCAAATAGGCTACCAATGTGGTTAATTTATTATTTGAAGTGTTTGTTTTGTCATGAAACAGAAAAACGAAAAACTTTCGCCCTCCCCTTGCCCTTCCTTTTATACATTATAGGGAGATATTTGATAAACACCCCACTTTCTGTGGAAATGCTTGGACTTGTTTCTTCTGATGTTTAACAATGTTTTGGGGGGAGAAAGGTATAGGTATACGTTGGATATAAAAAAATGTTTAAGGAGAAAATCAGGTTGAAGAAAATTCGAGATGAAAGGAAGAAAGCACTTAAGTCTAGGTATTATTGATTGTGCTAACTATAGAGGGATTAAGTTAAAAAGCCACAGTTGTGGAATTATGAGAAAATGTATTAACCATATTAGGACTAAGCTCCAGTAAATAAAATGAGGGTAGTAATATATTAATTTCTATCTGGTTTTCATTTCTTATTGTTGACAGAATATGGATGAAGCACACAGCAGCCCTGGATTGCATGCTGCAGCTGGGCCTGGTCTTGCAGAAGAATGTGCGACTCTGGTATAGTTAGTTATTTAGCAAAATTGTATTATATGCTCCATGTTGTATGTTGATAATATGTGAGCTTGGGACATAAGATACAAATTTATTATTTATTCTATTATTAGTGCAGCTCCAGTTAAATTGTCATATTTCAGTAACGTGTCAAGAAAGAAACTTTCTGGATACGATACTGGGGAATATGAACTAATAAATCTTTAGTGTTAACAGGGTGGATGTCGAACAGGGATGGCTAAAGTTACCAATGCATATGACCTTCCTGCAAGGTTTGATTGTTGGCTTCCTTTTATTTACATTTTCAAGCTAAAGAAGCAATAATCTCTGTTTTATTAGTAGATCAGTTCTACAAATAATCACTGTTTACAATTTGTTTCTCTTGTTGGTGACACAGACATTCTGAATGTATTTAAGTATGTGTTGTCGCATTGATTGAAAGGAGCTCCCCCATACTTTATTTGGGGAGTGGTGGTTTGGGCATGGGATTTATATATTACATGTAATTGTTAAACTGCATGCTTTTTCTTTTCCTTTTCCTTTTCCTTTGGTATGGACTTAGAATTGAGATGTTTAATAGTATGTCATGCTGCACAAATCATGTGGTTGCATTTTACATTTCTATCTTTTGTTACTGAACTATATTATGATCTTTACGTTAATAAATTTCCTTCAGGAGAATTATCCACACTGTTGGCCCTAAATATGCTGTGAAGTACCATACTGCTGCAGAGAATGCTTTAAGTCATTGCTACCGTTCTTGCCTGGAGCTTCTAGTCGACAATAGACTTCAAAGGTTCCCCGTCACCACAAATTTTTATATAACTTACTTATTTTCTTTGAACATTTATTATTTTGGTGAATCTAATGGCTTTTCAAAGATGCAAAACTTACTTAGCCATATTTTTTGATGTAGCATTGCTATGGGTTGTATTTATACGGAGGCAAAGAACTATCCCCGAGAACCTGCTGCTCATGTAGCTATAAGTGAGATTTTCTTTTTAGCATGATATTTAGTTTTTCAATTTGTTTCTTGTCATATTTTGACCTTATACATTAGTTAGGTTTACTTTGCCAATTTCATGGAAATTGAATGTATGGTGATCACTATTGCTCTTCCATTAAGTTTCAACCATACATAAGATACTAGGACTTGATGTCAAAGTTCAGAAAAATGAGTTGCTGACATGATAATAAAGAAAAAGAAATCTTTGAGGGAAGGAGAGTGTGGGAAATAAAATGATAAATTGTGCTCTCTCTTCAAATTGTCGGTCAATTTGTCACAATTTGCTTTAACGGATTTTTTATGTTACGAAGTGGTCTTTAGATTAACGATCACAGGGATGACAGGTGAAGCCTGACAAAGAAAACAAAATGCACGCATTCTATTGTTTTATTCATAAATCATTCTACCATGATGTAATAATCCTAAAGACCTCAAGTTAATTTATCATGTCCCTGTGGAATGCATATAGTAGATAATATATTTGATTCCTGTTAAGCTGAAAATTACTTCTAGATGGTTGGTGGATGACATGTTACTCTTAGGTTAATTTTTCTTTTACTTACCTTTCCTTTTAATGTCCTCTATGCAGGAACTGTACGACGGTTTCTTGAAAAGCAGAAAAATAACTTAACAGCTGTTGTATTTTGCACCACTAGCACAACCGATACAGAAATATATAAAAGGTATTTTCTGCATTTTTTTCCCTTTCTATTTTGATATCTGCAATTTTCTTATTGACATGAACTTTGTTATAGTTATGGAAGTTTGGTTGATTTTCTTTTCAACATGGCCTTTGGACTTTGTGTTACTTTTTATTATTTACCTTTCATATTGTTTCATGTAGGCTGCTTCCACTTTACTTTCCTCGGGATAAACATGAGGAGCAAGTTGCGTTGTCAAAACTTCCTGCAGATGTTGGGGATGAAAATGGTGAGACCATCATAGATGAGCGTAAAATCAGAATAAAGCCTTTGCCTAAAAAGAGTGTTTCAAGACCACCCGATGTTGCAGTTGATCTTCCTGTGACTGATATTGGCCTGGTTCAAAAGTCAGTAATTTTCTTAAAATATTTTGTTGATTTCTCAGCATGTTTCATTGTGAAAATAAATACTATGAGTCATGAGAGTCGAGATGCATAATCAATCTAAGAATATGTAGATGTTAATTTACATGACCAGATATTATATTTAACATTTCTATCACAAGTTTACAGCTTCTGATGAATGCATCTGAGCATTTTTAGATTCATTTGCTTGCAAATTGCAATTTAGTTGTATTTGCTTGACTGTTTTTGTTGTATTTGACTAAATAGAACATCACTCATTTTTAATCTCACTTCTGGTAGAATTTTCTTGATCCATGTGTTATAGGAATTCACCAAATTTAGATTCATTTTTGGATCCTGCCTTCATGTCCTTGATTAAAGACCCTGATCAAAGGCGTCTCGAGCAGTGGGAGAAAACTGCTGAAGCACAAAGAGGCTTTAATTGTGCTAAATTACTTGGATATGGTGACCTTGAGGGGCCTCCACTGTCTGCTGCCGAAGAATATTCTCTCCACTCTAGATACCTATCCAAAGCAAACTCTTTAAATCTTTCTGAAATTGCAGAAATGAAAATTGTGTGAGTACCATTTATTTCATAATCTATTTTGCACTACTCTGAGTTGTAATAAATCAGTTTTAGCCATTTCTGTCTTGGTTCTTCTAAATAAAATTTAAATTTCATCACAAGGTGGGGTTACCTAATGCATTGTCCATTCTAGAAGCCCTAATGGGCTATTGCATGTGGGTTGCTCCAAATACAAAAGTAACAAAACCATCCATGTATTTTTACTCAACATCTTAACCTTTTGGGATATCTAATTTATGACCAAAAATAAAATTCTTATCAGATGTCAATCCATTAAATGAATCATGAATGTTTTGTGCTATTTAAAACTTTAAATATTCTTGCTTTCCTTAGCCAATCAATGCAAATTCTTCATGCATTTGTTCAGATTGATCTTTCCTCTTTTTCCCTGGTGAAAAAATGTTTAGGGAGAGGAGAGGTTGCCCCATTTCAAGGTTAGGGGCATGCCAGAAGTGATTTCTTTTTTCATCTTTGCATTTTATGACTGTGATACTTATGTTTTCCAGCTACCGTGGAGGCGTAGACAGTGAGGGTCGTCCCGTCATGGTTGTCGTGGGGGCTCACTTTTTGCTAAGGTGTCTTGATCTGGAACGATTTGTGTTATATGTGGTTAAGGTAATTTAGTACTTAAGCTGAACGTCTTTTATTGTTGGAAAGCATTAGTTTGCCTATTAAGTTTTTATCTTCTGGATATTTCCAAGCATCATGTTTGTAATCTCTGACTCTTTTTTTGTTCGTGTTGAACTTTAGGAGTTTGAGGCTTTAATTCAGAAACCTTATACTATTGTCTACTTCCACTCTGCTGCATCTCTCCAGATGTAAGTGTTAATTAAATATTTGAATCCTTGGATGTACTAATTGGTCTGGTATTTCATAAAATATATTATGTTTTCATATTGCAAAATTCCAAGGATTGTCTCCATTATAAAGTATTTGAATGTGCAAGGGGAGATGGCTTATTGTTGTTAAACTTCCTATGCAGCTAGTTATTTTGTGTGAATGATGTTAAGAAGTCCCACATCATATGTGGGATGACCTCTATATATGGGTTTATAGGGTTGAGTTAGGCTCAACTCTTAATTCTAAGATGGTAACAGAGCCTCTACAAGATCTGATGGTAACAGAGCCAATAGTGCTAGGCGTGATGGGGTGTTAAGAGTCCCACATCAAATGTGAGATGGCCTGTGTATGGGTTTATAAAGTAGGGGCAATCCTCACCGTACAAGTCGGTTTTGTAGGGTTGAGTTAGGCTCAACTCTCAATTCTAAGATGATCACTATGTCAAACGAATTAAATTGTCCGGTAGCCTAAGTTTTGGTAATCTCATCTGCTTTTACATTATTAGAGAAGGGAACAAGAAATTTAATTAATAGTCATGACATGAATATAGGTTGAACATTTTTCTGTATACATCTACAATGGTATGTTGGTTTCCAAACTTATACTGTAATTGTAGTACTTTGCATATTTCTTAGAAACATCTGCCTGGCCATTGGTTTAGGCCATGGGTGGCATCATATCACTGAAACCGTACCTTTGTTTATCACTTAATACAAACTGACTCATCAAAATTTGAGCAACCCTTTGTTTTGATTCAATGTGACTTTATGCTACTTTGTTGAGGACGGCTTAGCTATTAAATGCTTTTTTCGGATAGGGCATATATTCTTGTTTACTTTTATGAGGCTACACTAAAAAATATAGACAGGGAGACCTTTTTTGGTTAAATAGTGTTAAAATGAATTGAAGTTGTACAACTGGAATGAAGAAAGTCACATTTTGAAGAGCAAGTTGATTTGTGAACTGTGTATAATAACTGCATTTATTAGTTGCTCCTGGTTTGTATGCAAATCCCATGATGCTTCTTTGTTGACATTTTGATTTTACTTTTCTCGTCCTTTTTTGGTATTAGGCAGCCTGACCTGGGTTGGATGAAAAGATTGCAACAAATACTTGGTCGGAAGCATCAGCGCAATCTGCATGTATGTACTACTTATATTTATTTATATTTTTGTTTTTTAAGGATTTGTACAACTATGCACTATTTCTATTGCCCTAATAATGCATTAAACTTACAGACATTATTTTGTATTCTCAATCTGATATCTGTAGGCAATATATGTGCTCCATCCAACTTTTGGACTAAAAGCAGCAGTACTTGGACTTCAAATGTTTGTGGACAATGACGTATGTAGTGAAATCTAAATATATTTAAGGATATCATATTCATATATATATTAAAAATTAATTATTGTAAAAAAAAAATTAAAATTTAATTTTCAGGTTTGGAAGAAAGTAGTATATGTTGATCGACTTCTGCAGCTCTTTAGATATGTACCTCGTGAACAATTGACCATCCCTGATTTTGTGTTTCAGTTGAGTCTTTGTTTTCCCCATGAACATTTTTTCTAATTCTAGTTTGTACAATGCTTACATTTCAATTTACGCCTTCTGAAAATATTTGGAGCGGGAACAGTGCTAGCATATTGGGGATGCCCTTTGCTAATAAGGTATCGCCACACCAGTAGGCGAGCTTACTAATGTGTGTATACTTCTATTCACGCAGGCATGACTTAGAAGTGAATGGAGGGAAGGGTGTCATTGCGGATCCCAGAACAAAATTTGTGTATGACAAACCATGACTTGCATGCCGTTCTACCATTAGCTGACTAAAAAAAGGGTAGTTTGCTGCAGTTTCCTCATCATTCGTCTTTGCCCTTACGCTCTCCCTTAAAACCAGGAGGGCTGTGTTTTGTAATGTGTAGCATTATTTTTTTAATCATTTGAAGTGATAAGTTTCTCTGTATCTATATGTAGTTGATGGTGAAAGCTAGATGGTTGTTTGTTATGATTGTCTTGTACATTCGAAGAAGCATATTTTGAATAAAATCATTGTATTATTACTAATTTACTATTATTTGTAAATAGTACCTTTGAATGATTGAGTGCGGTTTATTTCATTACTATGTGAATATATAATTATGATTGCTATATACCCAACTTGCATGGTATATTCTTTCCTCCGATATAATGATGAAGATGTTGCTGGAAATCTTATGGATGTATGTTTCTTCAATTCACTAACCAGGTCCCTATCTCCATTGCAGTTTATTTTGTTCAATATATGTTTCTTTTTATAATCGAACTTTTTGGTTTTAATGTTGGGAAAATTACCTCACCTCTCTTTGAGGTATGTTAAAATATCACTCACACCCTCTATTTATTAAATGATCACTAATCTCTTTAAATTTATTAAATGAATACTAATCTCCTTTAACTTTTTGGTTTCATGTCTAATATTTTAAAAGTAGGACATTCTGTAAATAAGGAATACAAATCCTATAGATTTCGATTTATGCAGTCACATGTTTGCTCAAAAGCAAAAGGATTTCTCCTGTTGGATTTTAAGGTTGCGCTCCTCGATAAACTAGCTTTATTGAGTGGAAATGGCCATCAGAGAAGCTGGCGAGATTCAAAGAGCAGCTCCACCGGACGTTATTCACATGCGTCCGCCAACATGATGTTTGGAAAAGTAAGTATTTTGACAAATTCAACCAATGGAGTTCGCCAGCTTGTAGTATCATAATATCAGTAAGCACAGCAACTTTGGATCAACTTCAATTAAATTAATAATTTTTTTTTTTTACCACAAAACTATTGGACTAATAAATATTAATGAGATAAAATATTGGAACCTAATGAGTTCGTTGGAGTTGTACTATTGAAATAAAAAATGAGTTAGTTGTTTTGAGATGACGGGGCTTTTTATACTCCCTCTGTTTGGATAACTATTACTTGGCAATGCATGAAAAGATTAGCATTGTTCAGAAGCTTCAAATTTTGGAGTCATCTGTCAACAAAGCATAATTCGTATGAGATTTTGAAGTAAAAAATCTCCCCCTAAATCCAAACAGCTTCATAATTTATTTTACATTAATTGGTGAACAGGAGAAATTAATAACCAGCTGCCACAAAGCATAATTCGTATGAGATTTTGAAGTAAAAAATTCTCCTATAACCATAATAGCAGTCCTATGTCTCCATATAGTATAGATAACTTGCAAAATTTACTGACAGTGATAAACACCGATATCCTAAAACCATAATAGCAGTCCTATGGCGACGTGAAACTGATTAGTTGGAAGCAGGGCCAGCATACCAGAATAGTTCTTTTCATGGCATCCCGTAGTTGGTGGAACATCTTTCTGGGAGGTGGCTCATATCTTTTGTATCAACTCTAAGAATTAACTTCCAACAGAATTTGTCAAACTCACTATAATATCTCACAAACATCATTGAGAAACCATATTCCTGAGCAGTGGGCAAATTTAATATGTTCAACAAGAAGGAAATTATAATCTACATCAAATGCCAAATATTAATACTATAAATACATCTTTGAGATGAAATGCCGCACATATAAAATGTCAAGTACAACGGTAAACTAAAATATCGAAAACGTCAAGTTTTGTGACAGAGTACTAAATACTCTGTAAATGAGCATGATGTTTCCTGCCAGGAAAACTAGAAACTATATGCTTTGTCATAGGAGACATTACCTACTGATTGGTGTGTTTGAGTATTTCTGCAGAAATGACTGACTTGAACTTCACTGCTTTTGTAGAAATCAGTATTTGTTGAGCATGACTCTACAACCAACATTCCCCCAGTTTTAATGACAGGCCCAAATCAAAGATACCATTTGCATTCACATATCATATAGTACACACAAATTTACGAAGATCTGTGAAACAGAAAGTAACCCACGAGAAAATTGGTTCATATCATTATCTTTCCTCTTCACATTTGAATCACTCTATCTCTCATCTCTTCCATAATCCCTCTAAGTACATGTCCATGTTGTCATTGTTCTCTTACGGAGTCCAACCCATCATTTATAGGTTTCTTTAATATTAGGTAAACTCTTATCGAGCCAAGTCTTCAAGTAGAGCTTATGAAAGTTCCATGAATTTACGTAGATCTCGAGCTAAACGCAGCCTTGCTTCTATTGCAAAGCCATTTAACAACTTCGTGCTGACCTTTTGGTCAGTGGCCGGCCTCCTCGGACCCATCAGTGCCTGCCAATCCCTTCAAGTTGTATCCCCAAACGACTATCTGCAGTTTTACAAGACTCATTTTCAGCAGTCAGCACATCTCTGGCAGGGTGATCATGAAACCAGTCCGATCGCTTGTTAAGCAGGTAGTTTTGCTTTATGATCACATGATAATGAACAGAGGTGATATGATCAAACAGCCACACGAGCATGTGTATTATTGTTGACATCCATCTCCACTGAACTGACACCAGGATCCTTGTTCAATCCGTTTTGCTTTATCATCTTCCTCACCTGCTTGACCATGCCCCATCTTCCATCCGAAGCATACAGGTTTGAGATGAGCACGTAGTAACAAGCCTGATCAGGGTGCAACTCTAACATTCTCCTAATTGCTACTTCTCCTAATCCAAAATTGGAATGAAGACCACAACCATGGAGAAAAGCTCCAAACACACCAACACCGGGTTGAACAGGCATTTTGTCTATAAAATCCAATGCCTCTTGGAGGTTGCCAGCACGTGCCAAGAGATCAACCATACATGTATAATGCTTCATGGAAGGAACATAATTTAACTCCTTAGACATGAAATCAAATAACCTCAATCCCTCTCCAACCATCCCTGAATGGCTGCAAGAAGCTAATAAAGTTGTGAAGACTGCTTCATTAGGCACAAGTTCCTCTTTCAACATATCCCTAAAGAGAGCAAGAGATCCAACTCCATCACCTTGCATGCCACACCCACCAATCATTGCACCCCACGTCACAGCATTCTTCTCTCCCATCCCATCAAACACCATGCGAGCTGACATTGCATCCCCACATTTTGCATAAAAGTTAAGCAGTGCAGTGCCGACGTAGATACTAGAGGATACCAAGCCATATTTGAAAGCAAAAGCATGAAAGGATGAACCAACTTGATGACCGCCAACAGAAGCACAAGCGGAGAGAACACCGACAACCGTAACCGCATCCGGCAAAAACAACTCCAATCTCATCCTGTTGAAGATCTCAATAGCTTCATATGCAGAACCACTCTGTGCATAACCAGAAATAACCGAGTTCCAAGAGACAACATCTTTATCAACTGTAGTTTCAAACACATAGCGCGCATTGAAAACGAGTCCACACTTTGCATACATATCAACAAGAGCATTCCTCAATGAAGTATCATCCAATCCATATTTAACTACCAGACCATGAAGTAACTTTCCCATAACAATATTTTCCATTTGAGCACAAGCAGAGAGCAAACTCGCAAGAGTAACAGAATTTGGCAAAACCCCATACCATTTCATATCACCGAACAATTCCAACGCAGTTTCAGTATAACCTCTTTGAGTATACCCAACAATCATTGCCGTCCAGAAAACAAGATCATCACCATCATAAGTACTTGAAATCGAAAATTCATCAAACACAGAACGAGCATCACCAATATCACCACATTTAACATACATATTCAAGAGAGAAGTTGCCAAAAAAGAATTAGGCTCAATCCCATTCTTAATAACATACCCATGAACCCATTTCCCTTGATGTAAACACCCTAATTTGGTACAAGCAGTAACCAAGCTTCCGACAGTAAACAAATTCCCATCAACAAACCCTTCCCTCATTCGGTTAAACAACATCAACCCTTCCTCAGCACATTCATTTTGAACATAAGCAACAATCATCGAAGTCCACGACACAACATTTCGATCAGGTATTTCATCAAACACCTTGCGTGCATAATCAAGTTTACCACATTTAGAATACGAATCAACTAGACTAGTTAGAACAAAGCTATCAGGAGATTTTGCTTTGAGAATTTGGCAGTGAAGTCTTGTGGTAAGAACAAGGTTGCGTAACTGAGAAGAAGCTTTAAGGAGAATGGAGAAAACGACGAGGTCGTTGAAGATACCGAGAGTGAGTCTAGCGAGATGGTAGAAAGAAACGACGTGGGAGTGTTTGTCATTGAGAAAATGCCAACGAATGATTAGTTTGAAGGAGTGGAGATTTGGAGATGGTAAAAGGTGAAAGAGGTTGCGGGCATGGCGGAGGGAGCCGAAGGAGGCGTAGAGGGGGATGAGGTTGTTGGTGTCGGGTGAGAGACCGTGGACGAGGAGGGAAGAGTGGAGTTTTTTTACGGTGTCGAGGTTTCTGCACAAACGAGAGAGGTCGAATGTTGGAGGGAGTGAAAGGTGGTGATTTTGTCGATGACCGTGATGGTGGTGATAGGTGAAGGTGCTCCATTTTTTGCATTGAAGACGAAGCACAGTTCTTGCTACGGTAAACATGCTTCATCAGTTTTCTATGTTTCTTGCCGGATACAGTTTACAAGAACTTGGTAGGAACAGTTAGTTATTTGGTTTAAAAGTGATTTGCCTCGGAGGAGTTGAAACCATTTGATGATATACCTGAATCACATTAGACAATACAATGGGTCAGACGAATTTTTCTCTTCCCGCCCCGAGTTTCTTTTCTACCCCATTTTTCCATTTTTGTCCTTGTATAAAAACTTCCCGCACATATAGTTTTTAATTTTACCTTTTTCGAACGTTATAAAAATGAGATATTTTAGAGAAATTTGGAAACCACCATCTGCTATCTGCCTAACGGACAGTGTAGCGGATGTATCGATGGTGAAGTCTTTTGCACCAGTTAAAGGTCTGTCAAGTGGTCAATTTTGATTGGTCACTTGTACGGCCAAGAAATGGCATTCGTCGATCACGAGGTAGCAAAAATTCTATATATACTCTCGTCACTCACCTCTTCTCTGAACTTCTCCTCTGTTTTTGTTTTTGTTAGTGTTCAGATTTGACCTCAAATCCACATCTCCGAGAGATTGTCCGCTTTGGGGTTAACCCGTCACGGTTTTGTCCTTTGTAGAAAAGGCGCCTCGGTGGTTTGAAAGGTGTGGGTGTTGTATATAAACTACATTTTGCCTAGAGTACCAAGTGATGTGAGACTATTTTGGTGTATCCAGAACAAAAGCCCCCCAGTCGAGGCTAAGGGGCTAACAGGTGTCGACCACATGCATGCGCGGGGCACCCACAAGTCGTTTCCCACATACGGCGTCACTGTTCAGATTTGAACTCAAGTCCACATCTCCGAGAGATTGTCCGCTTTGGGGTTAACCCGTCACAGTTTTGTCCTTTGTAGAAAAGGCGCATCGGTGGTTTGAAAGGTGTGAGTGTTGTATATAAACTACTATTTTCCTTGAGTACCAAGCGATGTGGGACTATTGGTTGTATCCAGAATAGTTAGTTTTTGTCATTTCATGTGTAAACGGCCACAAAGTAGGTTGTGGGTCAGTCATTATAATCTCTTCGGTATTCTTTAAAGAGGATGATTGTGATCGTTATGTTAATCAACGAGAGACTTTTTGTGAACAAATTGAAAACGCTATGATTAATCGTGATGTCCCCGCCCTTTAAAGCATATAGTGGTTCTGCAGTGTCGATTTCTTGAATCCATATTTTATTTGTTTGTTTAAAAATTGTGATGTGTAACCGCTGTATTAGATTCATTCAATTTTATTCAATTTTCAAGCTCAAAAGGAAGTAAGAACTATAAAGGTAAAATTAAAGCATTCATTTCAAAGAAAATGTCATTATGTAGTTAAAGCATTCATTTCAAAGAAAATTTTAACACAATCTGTTGTCAAGTTTTAGAGGAAATAACACAATTGGGACTCATTCCACTCAAGCAAGAAAAAGGCAATAGATTTTTGCATTTTGGCCCTTTATGGTTCAAGTTCTCACAATATAGTGGTTAGGCTAAGTGAGAACTCTATTTATAGATTTTCTTGTGCTGAAATTTGCACGCCATCGTGTCATTATCAGTCCCATTATGAGACGATGCTTCAGTAATTCTTATCTGGCACGATATGTGTCATCGTGGCACGATGCAAGCTGTCATATTTGTTCAAAATTTCTCATTGTGGCACAATGCATGTTATCGTGGCACGACCCCTTCAGAGCAGATTTTCTTCATTTTTTGCTCTTTTTTGTGTAAATTCTTCAACTCATTCTTCTTGTTTAAGTAACTTAATTCCTTAGACATTTTTCATTAAATGACTCTCTAAAAACTACTAAAATGACTAAAAATTATCCTTAAAACTATCTAAAAACGGCTCTGTCTAGCGTGGGAGACCTTCATAGGTCTCTCACGGTGCAACACCTTTTATAATCGTTGGATTATTAAACACCCCACATTACACTATGAACCCAAACACACTTGATTGTGTTTCTTCTCTCTCTCTCTTATGAGCTTTCGTCCTTCAACTCTCTTTCTTGCTATTTCACTCTTGGCTTTTTCCTCACAATATCAACACTTTTTAAGTTCAAATTTCTCAGTCATGTAAATGTTTTTCAATCAATTATTAATGCTTGTTCTTTCTGATTCATCTTCCACTGTTATTGTTAAAAGAAAAAAAAAATCATTTATTATTGCTTATATTTGGGATAAACGTAGAAAATAATGGCTTTAAAATTTTCATATCTACCTAAGGGGAAAAAAAATCAGGTTCAAAGATAGAAGAACAAAATTAAAATTCAGGTTCAATAAATTTAGATTTTCATATTAATCAAAGATAGAAGAACAAAATTTTGATATCCAAGAAAGAAGGTAAAAGTTTTGACATTTAACTTACCACCATCAAGGTTCAAACTTTCAAATCCATAAAAATCACAAAAATTATCAAATCTTTCAACAATCAACTACTCCTATGTTATATTAGTTTGTTTTTGTGCAAAAAAGTATGACTCACACATTTGAAGAAATACTGAGAACAAAGAATGGAAAAGGGTGTTCCTTGTGGGTAGTTGCAGTAGATTTGGGTTGAGAGGAGAGAGAGTGTGTTAAAAAAGTGAAAATGAAATGAGAACCATTTGGTGTTGACAATGCATGATACGATCCATACAACTTCAGGATCCAACGGTTGAAAATAGAAATCTAAGACTAGCATACCGTGAGAGACCTATGAAGGTCTCCCACGCTAGACAGAGCCGTCAAACAAAATTGTCATTGAGTTAACAGATAAGTTTAGATGATAAGAATTTCACAATCTTGTCTTTTGTCGGTAATGGAACCATCGATCTTCACTGCAACGATAATAGCAAGTCCAACAGATGTTCCACAAAATCCACAATTTAATTTTTTTTCTCTCTCTCACAATTTCGCTCAATTTGAAAAGGATGTTCACTCAATCAACATGTAACATGCAATTTTGCCAAAGGCTTGAAATAATTTAAGATTATAACACTTAGATAACCGTAAGATATTTTTAAGAAAGTGGACTAAAAGTTGAAGTTAGATATCCATTACTCTTCCTTATGTATGAAACCTTTTACCCAGTACTATTGATAACGTATGCAAGAGAATTTAGCTATTATAATAATTTTGAAGGAACCAAATTTTTTCCGATGTGTATGGTCCTTATAATAATTTAGCTATTATATAAATTTTATTTAATAAAAGAGAGTTGGAAAGATAGTTAGAGTGAATATTTATAGTATTTTTCATATGTTATACTAGAACTTCCACCCGTGCGGTGCACGGGTCTAATTAACCGTAATATGAAAAAATAATATATGAAATTTTTAACACCAAAACGTATATAGAAAAGTCGAGTACCATTAAATAGTAGTTCGACAGTAAATTTGGATAAATGTTCATATACAACAGAAATTATTCTATATATACGAAATACTTCTTTATAGACTCTACATTGAAAGTTTTATTCGTATTTTCACCGTCATTGTCGATAATCAATATTTTTAATCACTCTCTTTGAATAACTCTTGAAGTTGCAACATGCAACTGTCAATGTGAAAACACTGTCGACAAAAGATATATCCGAACATACTTAAGAGATTGTCCCTGACTCTTATTAATATAGTCATCGCAAAAGAAAAAATTAAAGGGATGCGGGTTCGATTCTCATGCTAGACAAATTTGTATTTTTTTTTAATATAATGGACCACATGAAAAAGAGGAAAAATGAGAGGAAAAAAAAGGTTTAGAGCTAACATTTCGGAGCAAGTTTAGAATATAAGAGATATAACAATAATAATAATAATAATAATAATAATAACAGGAAGTTAATAATAATAAATATTTAACATGGTGATTTAAAGATTGTAGGTTGGATTCTTGATGAGGTATTTTTTAACATTTTATTTGAATTAATAATAATAATAATAATAATAATAATAATAATAGTAGTAGGAAGTTAATAATAATAAATATTTAACATGGTGAGTTAAAGGTTGTGGGTTCGATTCTTGGTGAGGTATTTTTTAACATTTTATTTGAATTAATGTTAGGGTAAATTGAAAGGGAAAATGAGCGGGAAAAAAATTAGGGTTAAGAATAGCAAAACGGAACAAATTTATAATATAAGAGATTTGAATTAATGTTAGGGTAAATTGAAAGGGAAAATGAGCGGAAAAAAAATTAGGGTTAAAAATAGCAAAACCGAATAAGTTTATAATATAAGAGATGTTAAAACAAACTTTTAACCATTTGTAACCAAAAAAAAAAAACTTATTACTCCATTTGAATTTGTTTTTCTCACTACTTGATAACCTTAACTTGTGTAATGTAGTAAAACTTGAACCAATTAACTCAAATCAACCAATCGGGTGTAGCCTTAAGATGAATTTCACTTGTTAAGAGTGTTGGAAAGTGTTAGAGCGAATATTGATAATATTTTTCATATATTAAAACAATTGATACTCGAGATGTAGCCCGGATCAACCTGATCAACCCACACAAGGAGTTCATGCGCATCGAATTGAATATTAATTTGAATGCATGTGATAAGGTTCAGTTTGCAGAAGAATTGCTCCCAGAAACAATTTGGATTTCTTCTTGGCTACTACAATAAAAATGTGTTCAATGGAAAACTAAGCTACTGACAAAACTGTGATTGAGGAAAACAATCATACCATACAGAACCATAAATAAAGGAAGAAAGTTACATTTCATTCAAAAAATAGTAAAATTTGATGGAGCTACATTTCATTCAAAGCATGCAGCTAGTAAGCAGTGTACAAGAAAACTGACTAGTAAAAAAAAAAAAGCGAGAGTGCACAAACTGGCACATATCTAAAACAAATCTCGAAAGAGATAAATCATGCAACATTATTCAAGAATAATACAAGTTGGTATCATCCGAAGAATAACTGAAAATCGAGCATATATCCAAATACGGGTTTGAAGAAATGTACATAGAGAAATCCCCGCGCTTTAGACATCACATGTCTGATCAATATATAAATTGGCCCACCTTACCCTCTATAAATTCTCATCTATAAATTTAAGCCTCTTACAATAATTAGGTTAACCGAATTGACGGAAGAATACCTGCCGGGCACCTCTGTCTACGCTGCCTTCTCGTTGTCTTGCCCCAACCTGTTAGGCTTCTATCCTCCAAACCCACTTCAACATTGTTAAGCTGCTGCATCAGTGGGGTACAAGTTTCAATGGTTGCCACTGGAGGAGGGGGGGATGGTGGAACCTGTGACCGCCGCCTACCCCTGCCAAACCCATTCCTAGAAGAGCTTCTTCTAGTTAATCCATTCCATGCATGACCTGTTGCTTTCATAAGCCCGCCAAAGGTCTGAAGGTCTTCTGTAACTTCATGCCTTGATAAAGATGAAAGGCCTGGAAGGATGTCCCTTTGGAAATCCCTCCGCTGCCTACCTCTCCTTGCTGGCCCCTTTCGTGCCCGCGTAGGTAATGAAGTTGTTCCAGTTTCTTCTAGTATGAAATCTTCTGGGACAAGTGGCTGGGGCATGTAGTCTTCTTCCTTGATCTCTTCCAGTTGCAATGTCATGGACTCAAAGTAATCCATTTCTTGGGAGGAAGATCTCCCTTTCCCCTCACAAATTTTTCCCCTTGAATTATCAAACTTTCTCTGCATATCATCTACACACGAGGAAGCTACATCCGCAAACCAACTTAGTGGGTCCATTATTGGCGTTTCTGATGGACTGCTAGCCGGATCATCCACTTGATTGCAGCAAAGAGATGACATGGTAACAATTGCCTCTGCTGCATACCTCATAAATTCATCTTGCGGTTGTTCAACTGTGACTTGTGGGCCTAGTGGTGATACTGAAGAAGATTCAACCTGCTTTTCTTCAAGAATGGCATCCTCCTCTGTCTCGGGAACAGCAGGGGTTTCAAGATCTATTACCACCTTCATTTTTACATTGGTGGTTGGAATAGTTGTCGGAACTGTTTCATCCTCACTCATACTCAAATTCAGGTCAATTTGATTTCTAGAGGTGGCTTCCATTTTAGAAAATCCTTCCTTACAAACAATAATTTCAGTGACAGATTGTTTGTCCATGTCAACCTCCAGAACATCAGCGTCACAAGGCAAGTTAATATCAAGTACCAGGTTTTTCCGATTATTTTCTACCAGTCCTGTGACTGATGGATTAGGAACTGACACAGGTAGAGAAGTGAGTGAAGGTGACTCCTTAGCAGAAATCAGAGGCATACCAAAAATGGGAACACCAAGAATTTTATTTTTGCTACTGCTCTCACCGGCTTCTATCATACAAGGCCCATTAACATTTGAACACAAATCTGAAGTTACATTGTTCATAAAATTTTCACTAGCCCCCTTTCCAGTTTCATCTTTTTTAGATAAAGAAGCAACTTGGAGAAAACTCAATTCTCCAGAAGTTACGTGTCTGCCACTACCAGAATTTTGAGCCTCATTCTTACATGTAGTCTTGGATCTAAGCCAAGGCAACACTGCAAGCTGCTCCCCGTGCTTCTGTTCTCCATCTACGGTTCCAAGACCCGACTGAGTAACTAAACCATTTGAAAGTCGCACATTCAAGTTAATATCTTTTCCAGATGTCATGTTGCAAATTAAATTTGACCTCTTATTGTAGTTTACTGAACCATTGTTAAAGTGTTCAGCAATCCTGGGGTGCACAGGTGCCTCACGGTGAAAATTTGGATTATTATGCTTGGAATTGATATTCAGAGGCCAACCATCTCCCAAAATCCCATTGCTTTGATGTAACTGAGAACTTCTACTCAAGGCACCAGATGCATTTAGAAATGGAGATGGAGGAATCGGAACAGACATTAACTTCTGGTTTAGACTACTACTTGCCATTTCCCGAGCTGACAGAGACCGGGACTTGGCAAAGTCTGAGGAAGGAGAAATTGCAAAGAGCCCAGGACTGTGGGATGATATAACAGACTCTAGATACTTATCAGTGGAGTGCGCATTATTCCTTTGACTGATATCCAAACCACCTACCATCTTTTCCCTCCATAAACCAGTCTTGCTTCTATTACTTAGATAATCAGATGTAGGTTCGGAACCTTTACCAAGTGTATCTTGTATCGTTGTGGATGAAAAAAATGACTGCTCTCGTTTGAGGACTTGAGGAATGGGATTCGAACTGCTTTTACCTTGCCCTGTAATAATCATTAAGAACTTAATTGTTACGATGCAATTTATCAGATACCATATCAATCACAGTACTTATTTATTGTTACTATTGCAAAACCAAAAAGGAAACTTTGGTCCAAAGGAAAAATATATCGAAATAATAAAAATTTCTAAAATATTTTCAAAAATAAAGTTAGAGCAAAAAAATCCAACTCACCAAAGCACAATTAACTCTTTCTATAATTTTAAACCAGCTACATGATAAAAATCTAACCTGTCTCCTTTGATGAAATCCACAGTTTTCCACTCCCATCATTCTTCAGATATCCATTATTTGAAGGAGCGCGATGCGGGCTGAGTAAATCTTCCGTGGGAAATCCAAAAAACCTTGACTTCTGTTTGGCAGATAGATCAGAGCATTCAGCTGCCCCTTGATAGGGATTATGGTTTAGAGGAGGAATACATGCAGCAGCATTTATTTCTTCCACTTGAACCGGTTCATTTAAGTCAGCCAAACCATTTCTGCTCCTTAAACACTGCTCAGATCTTGAAGTGCCTTCATGGCTACCAGTCTTCTCACCATTGCCACAAAAAAGATTCACATCATCTCCCTTCCCATCTTTACAACATCTATCAGGAATTGTTGTGCCACTTATATTTTCATCACTAAACTTCTCACCTTCGTCGGTATCAATGTACTCGTCAGCCGGGAGGTGAAGGTCAAACATTTTTCTCCTCACCTTTGAGGGCCTAGACTCCAGTATCTCAACATCTTTTGAACTACTCCCGTTTGGTGATGGAAATAGACAAGTTTGCTTATTGATTCCTTTGTTAGAACCAAAAGGAGAATGAATGCCCTCAATGCCTGAAGTAGATGGTCTATCACAAGCAGAACTTCCTGTTATTGGAAAGCTAGGAGTGAGCCACTTTTTAGCATCTTCAGATCTTATTTGAGTTGACAAAGGACCTGGGGAAAATGATGTACCAACAGATCTATGGTTTCTGTGCAATTCTTTCATTTTTACTTCATCCATCAAATCTCTTTGTATTCTGTATAAACGATGAAGTTCAAACACCTGATTGATAATACATAATTTAAATATATCAATAGTTTCACCAATCATAGATACATAAAGAATTAAGCCAAACTATATCACCCCTTGAACCATGTTAGAAGAAAAACCTTATATCTAAAACTGATTAAAGTCAATCTTTAATCACCCAAAACCTTCCATGAGCATATTATTTAACCTACAGGCTAATAATGAAAAGAAACTAGAACTACATACCTGATTCTTAAAGATGGCCTCGTGCTCAAGCATTGTCTGCTTCACGACATCCTTATCATAAGCCGAACATACATCTGCAGCAGCACTTGGAAGATGGTTCTGATAATATTGCCCATTTGCCAGTGCTTTATCTCCATAAAATAAGGGCCAGCCGCAACTGCTGGATTCCTCATTAAGATCTCTCATTGAGTAGTATCCTGGAAGACTCTGAACTTTGGTTCCCATCCCTGATAATTAAACACATATTTTAATAAGTAATTTTTGTCATAGGTTAAGTGATAAGTGATATATAGCTTCTCTTTCGACACAATAATATCACAATCTATGCAGTATCTTAATTTATTTCATACTCATGAGTTGTGTCATGAAGGTATCCACTTTTATTAACATTCCAAATGCGGCATGGCATCAAATAACTCAATCCATGAAAAGAAGACAAACAATTGAATGATTCAAAATCAGATTTAATGATGTGAACCCATATCCAAATAGTTACACTAACAATGAAACAACATCACATATACAACACTAGAAATTGCAAAGATAGTATCCTATGCAGAAATTTAAACTTTGTTCCCATAACCATCCATTAAATATACATGAACGATCAAGTGAACTTCTCAGTAGAGAAAAGGAAAAAAAGTAATATAAAATATATGAATTAATCAGGTTTTCACATCTTTTCAAGTACATTGATCTCAAAGTGTAACGAATGAAACTAAATCTTAATATAAAATATTCATAACTCAAGTACAGTTGAAGAGTATTTAAGTAAACTTGTTATTAATTTTTCTTCAATTTTTTTTTTCCATGAGCAGATTAACATTTTAGTCCCATTTCATTAAGAAAAAAGTTATATAAAAAGTGTTGAACCATAAAACAAGGAGCAAACACCTCCTAAAATTCTAATTCCTAAGACATACTACTTTTAGTCCCCAGCTTCACTGTTAGGAACCCAAAAATATATCCTAACATTCACATAATGAAATAGCTATGCGAAAAATTCATTCGATATTGGCTGTTCAAAAAAAATAGTGCACAATGTAACTCATAGTTAGCATATATCTTAGCCTTAAAATCCATAACAACCATAACTACTGATGAAAATTAGCAGCTCCTACGTGTAGAAGTATGGGCGAAATATTGCATAACAGATGTTGCAATATTTAGTAGTACCAAAACAAAGTACGTATTACTTGCAGAAGGGTTAGCGATGTAACAAACATTCGTGAAAATAGGCTTTCAGGTCAAATAATACATGCATTTGTTAGTGTTGACCAACAGTGTAATATGACATTAATTAAGTTTGCAAGAAGACGTTCAGGTATATAAAAATGAAAAACAACAAGCCCATTCATTCCAATTTCCAATTTAACTTACGCTAATGCACTAATCTCATGATACCCTAATTTGGTGCAAATACTTCTTGACACCCAATATTGGACTAAAGAAAGCTTAGCAATCATCATATTTCAATGTTATTTTGTCAATATTTATGACCAAAAATATCAACGGTCAGTTCTATAGAGGACAAGGATTGCAATTTGGCTAAAAAACCTACCCACTCCGATTTTGGCTTAGTTGTCGATAAATATTTCTATAGAGGACCAGGATTGCAATTTGGAAGAATAAATTTGAATCCAACTTATCATTCCACAAGGTAGAAAGTAGAAACCAAACTTAACTCAAAAGTTCCAAATGCATTAAAAACAATTCATTCTCCATCAATTAATATTGGAACTAGGAATTTCAAAATCTCAAATGTAATAATAATAGTTTTCAACTTGAATAATTACAAATTTCAAATGAAATGCATATTAAACCATTAAAGTAACAGAAAATTTCAATTGTATTACCACTAAACTGTGCAAGTCTTCCGTTAATTTAATTACAAATTCACAACAAATTTTCAAACATTCTTATATATAATTAAACCTAAATAAATGACAAATTTGAATTGAGCAGATCCTATTCAACAATTATCAAACCAAAGATTATTTATCACACAGAAAGAACAATTCAAAACAATAAAATTCAACATCTGAACATTTCAGCTAATCAAATAAATAAAAAGAAAGAAAAACACAATTTAAGTTTATCTATTCAGTTGAATAATTCTAAAAACCAAGAATTTCATTTTCATAAAACTCAAAACATTATTAAAAAAGGATTAGTAAAATTACCAAATTGTATCAAATGATTAACTAAAAATTAAAATACAATTCAAAAAGGATTAGTAAAATTACCTCAAACCCACATCCTTGTATCACTTTGCTATTAAGAATCCGCCATGGAAGAGAAATTCAGTGTTTTGACTCAAACTATAAGAAAAAAAATTAAAGTAAAAAAAAAAAAAGGTAGTTAAAATTAAAATTAACAATTAACAAAGTGGGTGTTGTAGTAACAACATTGAAGAAGCTTAGATCGTCGATTTCGATCTATTGGGTCTTTCTGTTAGTTAGACACATACAAAGTGAAGAAGAAAAAAAAAACAAAATGAAGTGTTTTTTTGTTAGAGAGAGAGAAAGGGAGAGAGAAAAAAAAAAGGAAAAAAAAGAATTATAGTGAAGAGAGAGATCCCAGATAAGAGAAATCTCTTCTCACAAAAACAAACGACCTTCTAAGAACAGTGACATGAAATTTGTCAACATCCGGTCTCTTTATATTCTCTGCTTTTTCTTCACTTCTTTCTCTCTCTTTCAATTTTTTTTTTCTTTTTCATTTTTATAAAAAAATAATATTATTAATGTATTTATGGTCTTTCTGTTTTTGAAATTATCTAAACAAATGTATATTTCTAGATTCTCTCCACTTTCCTTGCTTTTTTGTTTAGTTGTATATCAAATCAGATATTTTACTATTTCTGCTGATTATTCATACCATGTAGTCCTTTTTTCCAAAAAAATTTGGTACAAAGTCCTTTTTTACATTTATACTATGTGTATTTCTTGGAGAATTTTTATTGCGTTGAGATGCGTCTGATCTGTTAGAAAATAAGGAATTGTACAAGACAACTTCAATTATACTGTGTTTCTGAGATTGGATAAACTATGCTAAGGGATTGGACAAAAATCGAAATTATGGTCCTACACTGTATCACGAGACAACTTTTTGTCTTATGTACAAGTTGTCTAAAATATCAAAATAATCACCAACATAGTATGTCCAAATGATATATATTTTGACCCCTTAACCATTTGGCTCTGGGTTCGAACTAGCCAACGCGTATGAAAAAGCGTTTGTTGGAAGAGTTCAATCCCTTAGATGATCTCAGATACATTGATGAATTAGTCTATGCATTGTACAATGACAAAATTTATTCAACACTTTTTTTAAGCCAAATTTTTATTCAACACCTTAAACTTTGTGATCATGTATTATTTATTTTATCTTATACTATTCTGTCCAGTACTTATATTTTGCAGATCAAACCGATCCTATAAAACTAATTGAATATCAAATAAAATATTACCATTTGTGCTGAAAATTCATAATAGGTCCTTATTACAATTATACCATGTATATCTTGCACAATTTTTATTATGTTAAATTATAATATTATTTTATACCTTTCTGCCTTAATTATAGACTATATACATTTTTTTTTGGTATAAAGATCTTTTTTACTCTTATACCATGTGCATTTTTTGGACAATTTTTATTGCGTTAAACTATAAGGTTAATTGGATATATATCAAATAAAATAAAAATATTACTATTTTTGCTGAAAACTCGTATGTCCACTTTTACATTCATACCATTCTTGCACAATTTTGAGTATGTTAAATTATAATGTTATTTTATATCTCGATGTTTAATTATGTACTAGATACATTTTTTATTTACAAAGCCCTTTTTCCATTTATACCATGTGTATTTCATGTACAATTTTTATTGCTTTAAACTACAAGGTTAATGGATATATATCAAATAAAATATTACTATTTGTGCTGAAAATTCATAACATGTCCTTTTTCACATTCATACCTATATTTTGATCCATTTTTATTATGTTAAATTATAATGTTATTTTATACTCTTTCGCTTTAATTATAGACTAGATATATATGTTATTTTTATAAAAAAAAAAATAGATAAATTAGTTATTCAATAAAGTTAAAAAGTCTTTTGTTTATAATTAAGGATAGAGTAGTACCTCATGCGTATGAAAAAAGTTCGAATGAAAAAGAAAATGCACCTATCTTAATTTACAGTTTTTTTATATAAATTCATCACCACTAATTATAACAGTGGAAATTCATGTGTATAAATGATAACCTAAATATGGACACCCGTGCTCTCTTAAAATATTTGCATTATGTCATAGTTTACTAGTGTTGTATATTTTAAAATTGATATATATATATGGGGTTTGCTAATTTACAACCATCTAAAAACATTAAGGTGTAAATTAGCAATGCGCACCTTTTCATTTTGGACCAAAATATCCTTCATCTTTGATATTCAAAAGTAGTGAATTGAGGGTTAGTTTTGTAACTTTGATTAAATTATGTACACCCAACATGCTAATTTACACTCACTTATTTATAAACACATTTAATGTTTCAAAGAGACAATTTTAAACATGAAACAAATTCTTTCAAAAATAAAAAACATGAAACAACACATGAACACAAACATGTGATCAGACACTTTTAATTTTTTTTTTTTTTACTTTTGTTAAAGATAAATTATTATTTGGAGTTACTCTATAAATTTTATTAAATAATAAAATGTTATTACATTGTGAATTCATGCCTAGAAAACAAATCGTATATATATAAGGCATTAGTACTATGAAAAAAAAAAACAAAAGAAATACAATGCACAATGTTTTGTTTAAAAACCAAAATTATGTAATTTATAAATTTGTGTTTGGATTGTATCAAATTGTCTTTTTTAATTTCCTGGGTTGTTTATTTAGGTTGCATATATTTATAATTATATGGGTGTAAATTAGCAAATGGGTGCACAACATTTAATAAAATTTACATAATTAACCCTCAATTTTCTAGTGTAAAATAACAAAATGTCAAGGGTTTTTTGTCCAAAGTAAAAAGGTGTGCATTGCTAATTTACACCTTAATATTTTTAGATGGTTGTAAATTAGCAAATCCCAATATATATATATATATATATATATATATATATATATATATATATATATATATATATATATATATATATATATGATAAAATAAATAAATATATATTATGTGGATATGGTGCAGGGTGGGTACAAAGTTACGCGTATCCATACTAGTTCATTTTTTTGGATAATTATTCATACTCTTGCCCATATCTAAAATGGGTATTTTTACTTTGTCCGTTATGGATATTTTTTATGGTTACATCTGGATATGAGTGTGATTGTGATCCCTAAGATGAAGTACTCCCTCCATCCCAAAATATAAGCAACAAGTGGTCAACAAAAGTGAATGTATTTAGTCAAAATTTTTAACTAAATACATTAAAAAAAATTGATTCACTTTTGGTTATGTTTTGGGACCGAGGGAATATGAAATAGTAGTAGGAAAAATAGTATTTTTATGTTGTTTTTGTTAATCATAGTATATTGTACTTTTATCAAAAAGAAATCATAAGTACTATTGTACTGCTAGGCTGCTAGCATTTATTATCATTTCCATGAAGAAGAAAAGAAAACATTTTTATCATTGTTTTTGTAATGACGTTTTTTTAAAAAAATTATAATTTTTTAAATTTAGAATTAGGAAAAATAATTTTTTTTACAATGAATTAGGAGAAATATTTAGAAGTGCAAAATATAGAGAATGTAATAATTTTTTGAATATGTGCATATTACTCCAACAGCAACTGGCGCAGCAAACTTGACAAAATATACTACTGGTACAATCTTTTCGAACCTAGTTGTTAGGGCAATATTAATATAATAATTAAAATAAAATTGCCATATTAAGTACGTGTTTTAATCTATAATTGGCTGTTACGACAGGCAGAGAAAGTAAGTGGGGCCCTACAAACTGTGGGAAAGATGTGGTTTTTTTAAAAAAGGTTTAGTTAATGATGCAATATTGCAATCTAAAATATGCTATGAAAATGCCCTTGGGAACAATAGATATTTACAAGAATGGGTTTGTTTTGTGATTCTCTGCTCTCTCTGTTTATCTTGTTTTTTTTTTTAAAGCTGTGTAACCGGCCCTAGAACCGACTAATCCGAGAGTACCAATCCCACCATCTACTTGCGGGGTTCCCATTTAAAGCCAGAGTTTTTTACTCCGTATGGACTAGCCCACCGAAATTGGCACCAGAGGGAATCGACCTTGAGAAGAACATACTCCGAGAATCCAAGCCAACACCACTATCTGTTTATCTTGTTATTTGGAGGAGTTTTGTTTCTTTTTCACTTTTTTGATTGGTGGAAGGATCCTCTGCATCAGTCTAGTCTTCTTCTAGGAGTAGTACTATAGTGAGTTAGTTATCTCATAATAGTACATATTTTGTCAAACAGACTATTATAATTATGGACAGTATTCCTCCGATCTTGAATATAAGCAATAAAAAAGAAATTGTTAGTCTCAAATATAAGCAAAATTTTAACGCAATCATTATGTCTAAATTTATAATTTCAATTTTACCCAAAAGAAGAGAAGAATGTGCAATTAATTAATTTAATTTAAATAAAAGTAAGGGTAAAACTGGAAATATAATAGTACTTTTTTTCAATCATTAAATTCACTTAACCTACTTTCTTATAGGGAGTGCTTTTTTGATTTTTTGCTTATATACAAGACTTTACTTTGACTAAATTCACTATTCATTTATCTTGCTTTGACCATATTTTTTAAGAAAAATGCTAAACAGTGTCCCCGGGACAATGATTAAGCATTATTGAAGAACAAGACATGTGATGGAGCAGAAGAGACCGGAAGGTTGCAGAACGGCGGTGCACGGCGGAACGACAGCGCACAAAAAGTTTCGAGCGACAACCACGGTGGGAAGGGAATATATGGGTGTGATAGGTTGTTTGAAGATGATAACAGCTTTTCTAAAGGCATGTGGCATGTTATAGTGTGCGAGATTGATCGAAAGGCCAGGATTATGCCAAAGGCAGGGTGACTTTCCCGCTCAAAAGTCACCCAAACCTTGTCCATGGTTCTACAACATATCTCAAACATACAAAATAAACTGTAGCAGTCATAAATCATAATATAATAATCTAGGGAACATAAAATCTGGCAGTGAGGCCTCATAAACAATATCTAAGAAAATACATGAAAGATAACAACATCCTAATGGTGCCACTTATAAGAGCATCCTAGACTACTACAACTCGAAATAATCTAGAAAACGGTAAAGTAAGGAGTAGCATAAGCTAGTCTCCTCACCACGAATGATCCGAACAACAAGCAAGAAGCACAAACTAAACTCAAGGTATATGATTCTCAACCTGAAACTCCAAACCCCCAAAGGTCCAACAAGTACACAAAATAGAGAGTTAATTATTGAAATTCACATAATTGCACGTAATCACGGATACTAAACATTTAAATTAAATAGACATTAAAACTACCATTATTCTACCAACCAAAAAAAAAAACTACCATTATTCACATCATAATTAAATAAAAGATTAAATCACATGTAATCAAGTATAAATTGTTAATGTCAAGTATCACATAGCAATTAAGAATGAACACATTCATCTCCTAATGCAAACTAATATCACAACTATGAAATGTTCCTTAACATTTGCTAAATGCATGTGGTACCGTCTAGCTCAACTACTTCCTCCGGTCTCGATTATAAGAAACAAAAAAAAATTGTTAGTCTCAAATATAAGCAAAAGTCAACTGCAATCATTATATTTAAAGTCATAATTCCAATTTTACCCAAAAGAAGATGAAAAGTGTGCAATTAATTAATTAGATTTAAAATAAAAGGAAGGGTAAAACTGAAAATAGAATACTTTTTTCAATCATTAAGTGCACTCCACCTACTTTCTTAAAGGGAGTGCTTTTTTGAATTTTTTCTTATATACAAGACTAGAGGGAGTATATTGGACCAACCGAATCCAAATCTCAGATATTTCAACAATATCATCACAAAGGATGCTCAACTATAATGCATCAAATGAATGCATGAATGATCAAGTACCAAATATACTACTCAACTATAAATCATCATGATATATATGGATAACATAATCCACAATCTTCAACTATATTACTCATCATCATGTCTCAACTATAACATCACAACTATCATCATAATCATCATTCCTCATTACACTACAAGAAAACTCTCATTTACAAACAAATTTTAAAATAACTTACAGGCGGAATTTTCCCTCAATAAGTTATTGAGGGAAAATTCCGCCACTAAAACATACATTTCCGCCAGTAAATTTATCAGAATTTTAAAAAAATAAAATAAAACATGGTGGAGGAATATTCCGCCACTAAATGAAGAATATTCCGCCAATATTTGAAATGGCAACGGCTAAGAGATTGTGGCAGATATTTTCGCCAGTATCTTGTCTCGAGAAGAAATATTTTGCACGCACTGACACAACTACAATGTGGCAGAAAATTCCGCCAGTAAATGGCAAGGAATTTTCAACAGTCAAACAATTACTAGCAGTTTTTTCCGCTAGTAATTAAACAGCATGCAACGGCTCAATTTTTCTCCCCATGTATAAATATTCATTCCAACTTCTTTCACTTTCCTCCCTCTCATATCTCTCTAACTTCTCTCTAAATTCACTCAAACTTTTTTTACTGTAATTTTAAATTTGTAATATTTAAAACTATTTTATGTGGGATGACATTTATGTAGTATGAATTTATTTTGTTGAATCTAGTTTATATTTTATGTCGTATGACATTTATTTAAATATATGATATTTATTAAGTATTTATATATTACATTGCTATAAAAACAAACAAAAAACAGAATTAAATACAGATTTATGGTGATTTCTTTTTCTTTTTTTTAAATACAGAAAAGTTACTAGCGGAAATTTCCGCCACTAACTTATATTATTAAAAAATAAATGCTTGTTACACTTACTGAGGAAAATTTCCGCCAATAAGTTTGAAATTCTGACACGCACTTACTGGCAGAATTTTTCGCCACTAATTGTGCAGAAGTTTTCCTTCAACTTTTTGGCGAATTTACTGGCGGAAATTTCTGCCACAAAATTTACTAGCGATTGATTTACTGGCAAACTGATTCCGCCAGTAAATTTGAACATACTGGTGAAAATTCTTACTTATTGAGGGAATTTTGCCGCCACTAAAATGGGTTTTTCTTGTAGTGTTATTACAAAACAATTGATAAGCATACATTTATTAAATTACTCATAAACATCGATCCTTTCATACTTATACAAAAACTCTCGAGTCATACTTTAATAAGCGATAAATAAATTCCATCAATTAAGCACATGAAGTTCATTTAATATATAGGGTTAAATATGTTTTTGGTCCCTATAGTTTCGTCGAATTTTGTTTTTCGTCCCTGAAGATTTTTTTTACACTTTTTAGTCCCTTACGTTTTTCCTGTCAGTGTTTTTAGTCCCTACTTTCATTCAACCCGTGCATATCATTCAAAATTTAAAATTTTTTTCTACGGGATGTTTAATGCATTATATGAATCTCTCTTACAAAAGTTTAAATTTTTTTAACAAGAAATGAATTAAATATTAATTTTTTAGTTTTTTGCATATAAAAAATTCATAAGTAATTCATCTTATGTTAAAAATTCTAAATATTTATGGGAGATGTTCTTATAATATTATAAACATGAATACAAAGTTATTCAAAAATATAAAAGTATACAAGATATACAAGAGTTTGATTAAAAGTAGGGACTAAAATCACCGACGGAAAAAACTTCGGGGACTAAAAAGTGCAAAAAAAATCTTCAGGGACTAAAATCGAAATTTTGCGAAACTATATGGACCAAAAACATATTTAACCCTAATATATATAAAGTAGTGTCAACAATGAGAAAATTGTATAAACCAAGTTTTTATCTCAAAAAACTAACTCCGAAAACGGAATTTACGCGAAAAACTTTGAAAATTAGATTTTGAGTAACAAAATTCAACAAAAAGTCAAAGACAACGCAAAAGTCAACCCTAAGTCAACTTGGGCTGACGGTCGTCATAGAAGATGACACCCACCTCGTCAGGAAGCATGACGGTCATACCGTCAGCCGGCATGACATCTGTCATGGTTTTCGAACTTGCAGAATTCTGCAGGTGACGCGAATCAGCGTTGGGATTATCCAAAAAAGTGATTTTTGATACGAAAATAAAGTTGTAATGTCCAAAAATGCATACCAATCAATTAGTTAACTTATAGCTTATTCAAAAGCACTTAAAACAACTTTAAAATCATCAAACAATTCATTAATTCATGATCTTTTACTCATTTTTACAAAACTCATAAACTCATTCAAATAACATCATCAATAGTCAACGCAAACATTTTTCTAAAATCAAAACACTCAATAATCATGATAAAGTATGTAGAATCAAGTATCAACACATAAAGCTAAAAAATTAATCACATTTCCAAAATTTCCCAACCAGCCCAAATGAGATGAAGAGAGTTTGGGAATGGAGGAAAATGTTTTCTCCCCTCTTATATTAAGGTTATCTCAATGAATTTCAAACCACACTCTTACCTTAATTAGGATTAGGATGGATTATTTACTCCTTCTTCTTCAACCTTATTCTTCCTCTCTTTGTTTTTCTTCAAAAACCTCTTCAAAACCTTTTTTTTCCTTTTGTTTTCTCTTTTTACCTCTTTTCTTTCTATTTCATGATTAAAGACTATTCTTTCTATCTTTTTCTCTAAACCTAATTTTCTCTACCATTTTACCTTAAACCCCCGTAATACTTCTTAATACTCAAATTTTTAATTATAGGCTCAAAACCAAGGTTGCCAGAACCGGACCGGTCTTCGAACCGACGACCTTACCGGTTCAAGGTTCAACTGGTCGGACCAGGGTTCAAACGGATCGGACCGTTTTTAATTAATATATATTTCTATTATTTTATTATAATATTACAATAAAAAAAATATTTGTTGGTCAAGATAAAAATATATGTTAATATAATACAGTAAGTTATTAAGAAAGAAATGTATACTTCAAAAAAAAAAAAGTAAAAAAGAAAATGTGTTAAGGTATTTTTATTTTAAGTTAATAACCTTTTTTATAAGAAAAATAAATAAATAAGAGTTGATATAATAAAGAAAAAAATTACTATGGGCTTCTCATTTTATAAAGTCCAATACAACTTTGAACCCTAAATAACTATCAATTGGAAAACAAATGATGACAAGCAGGCAGCAGCCGCCGCCTAAGTTTGTTTCACGCTTGTTTCACTCTAAATGACTATGCATCTTCAATCTCTCTTCTTTCATACGCATGCAGCATGCTCTTTTTCTCCCTTTTTTTTTTCTTTCTTCCTTTATTCTCATGCATATGGATTATAAGAAGACATAAACAGCAAAATGAATTTCCCTTCTTTTCCTTTCTCGCTATCTTAGTATTAGTTCTTTAATTTTATTTCTAATTCATTCTAGACCTTATAATTTCAACATGAAATTTTCAAGTTCAGCAAAGTAGATATTTCACCTTCTTAATCTACATATATTATTGCTGCACAGTAAAAAATTAACCAGAAAACCAATATGCTTCAAGTCTCTAACTTCTTTTATTTCCAAGAACAAAAAGAAAAAAAAACAAAAAGCGCTCAAACCGTGTGAACCGCCGGTTTTCTGGTTTTTAAGCGGTTTTCCGGTTTTTTGTTCGGTTTAATGTACAAGCGGTTTTGAGAGTTAGCCGGATCGGACAGGGGTCCGGTTCACAGTTGAACCGGTCGAACCGCCCGGTCCGGTTTTAATTACCTTGCTCAAAACACATAAAGGCCACCAATTCTAACTAATTAATTAATTCTCTTAATTCTAATTAGTTTAAAAACTCTCAACCAATTAAAAATGTAATAATAACCATTATACCCCCAAACACACATAAACACAAATAATCACATATAAAATAATAAAATGGTAATAAATACTAATAATTTAAAACGGGATGTTACAAATCATAGCTTCTGTGGCGTAAGCAAATTGACTCAACCCAATTATACTGAGATTTGAATCATCTCATTTTTATTCTCTCCAATTCCCTATTTTTAATTTCTCTCTCTTCACACTCACAAAAAAGTGAATTGGAGAAAAAAAATGAGAGGATCCAAATCCCACAACACGTATATTCACAACTGCAATTTATTATCCTCTTATAAAATTTGTCTTTGGAGCATATATTTCGCGTCAATCTTATTTTTAAATAAATCACGTGATAATCATGCTGCATTTTTTTCTTTCTTTTCTCTATGATTTCTTGTTCGGTCTTTTTTTTTTGTGATTTTTTGGCCTCCCTTTTTGAATTTTTTTGAAATACACGTGACTGTCACACCTATCCCAATTTCCTCTCTGTTTTGAGTCTTACATTTGTTTGTTTACAATGAAGGCGAAAATCGAATTAAAAACGTACTACACAAACTCCTAACCACTGGACCAAATCTACTGAGAAAAGGGTATAAATCAGCGTACCGGTATATTTTCTCCAATGTGTTTGCTGTGTGTTTTTTCTCTCCTCTTCTCCTCCCTCTCTTTTTTCTCTTTCATTTCTCTATGATTTCTTGTTCTGTCTGTTTTTTTTTTGTGATTTTTCGGCCTCCTTCTTTGAGATTTTTTTAAATACACATGACTGGCACACCGATCCCAAATTCCTACATGTTTTGAGTCTTACATTAGTTTGTTTACAATGAAGGCGAGAATAGAACCAAAAACGTACTACACAAGTTCCTCTCCACTTGACCAAATCTAATGGCTTAGAAACATTGATATCTACAAATATTAAACCAAACGTGCGTATGGTAGTGTTGTTTTGTTCTATTTTCACAACATGAACGACACAAACACAGCTACGTAATATAAAAAAAATAACAAATAAAGGCAATAAAATAAATACAATTTGTTGAGCACAATAAGAAAAAATGAGAGAAAGAAAAGGGTATAAATCAGCGTACCGATATATTTTCTCCAATGTGTTTGGTGTGTGTTTTTTCTCTCCTCTTCTACTCCCTCTTTTTTTTTTTTTTTTTTTTTTCATTTCTCTATGATTTCTTGTTCTATCTTTTCATTTTTTTTGATTTTTCGGCTCCCTCTTTGAGATTTTTTGAAATACACATGACTGCCACACCTATCCCGAATTCCTCTCTGTTTTGAGTCTCACATTTTTTTGTTTACAATGAAGGCGAGAGTCAAACCAATACCGTACTATACAAACTCCTCACCACTGGACCAAACCTAGTGGCTTAGAAACATTAGTATCTACAAATATTAACCCAAACATGCATATAATAGTGTTGGTTTGTTCTATTTTCACAGCATGAACGATACAAATGTTGCAATGTAATACAAAAAAATAACAAATGAATGCAACGAAACAAATACAATTTATTGAGCACAATAAGAAAAAAATTAGAGAAAGAAAAGGGTATAAATCAGTGTACCGATTCTACAATATGTTTGCTATGTGGTTTTCCTCTCCTCACCTCCTCCCTCTTTTTTTTTCTCTTTTTTTTCTCTATATGATTTCCTGTTCTGCCTTTTTTTTTGTGATTTTTCGGGGTCTCTCTTTGTAATTTTTTGAAATATACATGACTACTACACCTATCCAAAATTTCTCTCTGTTTTGAGTCTTACACTTGTTTGTTAATTACAATGAAGGCAAGAATCGAAACTAAAACGCACTACACAAACTCCTCACCACCGGACCAAATCTAATGGCTTAGAAACATTGATATCTACAAATATTAAACCAAACATGCGTATGGTAGTGTTGTTTGTTCTATTTTCACAGCATGAATGATAACTCAAAAGATTAACAAACTCAAATCATGTAGTAAATAATAATAATTAACAATTCAACATGAAACTAAATTGTTTTATGTAATCTATAAATAGTTAATTTAATTTTTATTCTCTACATCGATCCTTGCAATTTTACAATATCAATGTCATTCTTTAAAATAAAGAAGGGCAAAATACACTCACCTCCCCTGAGGTTTAGCTAAATGCAACATACACCCCCTCTAATTTTAAAATAGACACAAACCTCCCTTAAATTATAATTAAATATATTAATACACCCCAGCTTAACACCGTTATTTTTCCGTTAAAATTAAAAAATACCCATAAAATTGAAGTCCTAACAAGTGAATTCCTTATCCAATTTCTTCAACTGTTGCGGCAACGGCGACCAAGCAAAGCAAACCATGAAGGTTCTTTATACCAAATAGCCATGTTTCTTTATTTTATAGTTTCAAAAGAAATTCCTTCTCAAAAACTAATACCAGGAACAATGTAAAAATGAACAGGTATATACAGAAGGAGAAGCAAACCATGAAAAATAAACCCTTTTTCTCTTGATCTATGGATTCAAAACAGTTACAAGGTATTTTTGTAGCTTCCGTGTTCCACTTTAATATTGAATGGAATACCTGATTTAATGACTCATTTGGTGAATCTTAGTTTAGAATGGAATCTCAGGGGAGGTGGACAGGATTGCTAGCTTTATTTTCTTGAGTTTGATATAATAGAGAAAGGTTTTGTGCAACTTGTTTGAAGCAGACAAAATGGTAAAGACAATTTTAGAGAGACGGAAGATGTGAAGTGACTGCCCTGTTCCTTTTTTGAAAGAAAAAAGAATAAAAAAAAATTAAGGAGACGGAAGATGGACGGAACAAACGGAGAGGGGAGGTTTGTGTTCAATAAGAAAATAGAGGGGTGGTTTGTTACATTTAGCTAAACCTTAGGGGAGGTGAGTGTATTTTGCCCAATAAAGAAGTTTCAATTTCAATAAAATAAAACACCAATAAAAATCGAACAACATTAAACTCAAAACAAATAAAGTTTAGTCTAACTTTTCCTTTTTTAAGGTCTAAAAATGTAAAAAATACAAAATGGATTAAACTTATCTGTAAAGTTCGAAAAAAGATTGAGTTTGAGAGAACAAACCTCTCAAATTGTAGGAAAAATGATAAAAAATAAAGGGTAAATAGAGTTTTACCCCCCTGCAAAATAGACGAATTTTGGATTACCCCTGGAAAAATAAAATTTAGGATTCGCCCCTTGTAATATGTAGATTCTATCAATTTACCCCCTGCCTGTACAAGTAGACATGTGACGTGGACAAAATCTTCATGTGGAATTTATTAATTTTTTGATTAATTTTTGTAGTGACATGTAGATAATTATATTACCACATATTCCTATTTATTTTTTAAAAAGAAAAAATAAAGTCATAGAAAAATTCTCCATCATTCTTGTCATTCGTCCATTGCACTTCTTCTTCCTTCTTCCATTTTTCCATGTTCATCATCTTCATCCATTTAACCTAGATCTTCCATTCTTTGATTAAAATAAATAAAAACAACACACATGAATCTAAAATCCAAAATTTTACCATTGTTAATACAAAACTAGCTTTTCATAATGCAACTTCAATTCAATCCCTAACCCATAAATTCAAAAATCCAAAAACTCATAAATTTACCATTGTTAATACAAAACTAGCTTTTCATAATGCAACTTCAATGACACTATTATTCACTACCAACAAATCCAGAATTTTTACAAGAACAACAAGAATATATTCATAAAACCAAATCCAGATTTTTTTTTCTTAAAAAAACTTAGAAAACTCATAAAACCAAATCCAAAAATCTCTTTGCATCCCAAATTGATGAACCCTAAATCTTCATCTTCAACAACATTCATCTTCCTGAAACCCATTCCCATAAACCCTTTCCATAAATTCATCAAATTTAGATCTGAAGAACACCAAAATTCATTCTTTCTACCAATTCAAATCATTCTTTCTCAATTCAAATCATTCTTTCTCTTCAAAATTTTCTAATGAATCTCTCATTGTGCGTGTTTCCTGATAATCGTTGAGGATAGCATGTCGAGTGAAGATCAATCGATTCGAATTTGAGCTTGGCCAGTGGCGGTGGTGAGTGTTATGGCGGAAACCTGTTGTGACTCAATGCTCTAGAACCTCTTTGTGTGACAACCTGCATAATTCATTACATACTAAAAATAAATAAAACCTTTCAATTTTCTGATTTTTTTTTTTGTTAAAAAATGTCAAAGAAAAATATATATAACTGACGTGGCAAAAAAAAATAAATTAAATTCCACATGTCATATGCCACATGAAGATTTTGTCCACGTCACATGTCTACTTATACATGCAGGGGGTAAACTGATAGAATCTACATATTACACGGCGCGAATCCCAACTTTTTTTATTTGCAGGGGTGATTCAAAATTCGCCTATTTTGCATGGGGTAAAACCCTATTTACCCAAAAATAAAAACAAAATGCATGTGGGCTAACTCAATCCGCCCAACCCCGCCCTACTTTTTTAGCGAATTAAGCGGGACAGACCAACTTAGGCACCGAGTTAAAAGCCTAGGCTCCGTCCGTAAAAATGGATGGTTAAATGGGTCGGTCTGACGAATCTGACCCGTTTTACCATCATTAATTAAAATTGTGGAAAACTAAACTAGTGCTCCAATGTACTGATAATTAATAAACTAATAATATAATAAAAGAGTGTTGAACTTGTGTAGTACATTTTTTAAAACTACATAAAGTTATTCTTTTTAATATAATTTTTTTCAACTAAATGGAAGGAATCTAAACTCTATTTAAATATGCTTATGTCTATGGATATTATGCTAAATTTATATATTTTTTATTATTAATTAATAATTATATCATAAAAAGAAAAGCTAAATGAAATCCATTTGGAATCATGACAATGAATTATTACATTTGTATAATTTCTAGAATAAATTAAAGTAATTGAAAAATGCTTGACAAAAAAAAAATTGAAAAATTTATTACATATAAAATAAATGAATTGAGTTCCCATCTTTAATGGAAAAGGACAACGTAGTTTTCTTTTGGCTTACAAGTTACAAACGAACCAACAACTACTAATATGTTACTCCTTCTGGTCCTATATATGAAAAAAAGTTTATTTTTAGATTCATAATAGAATTATGTATCTGGACTATAATATTATATAAATACATTAATGCTAAAATGAATTTAAAAAGTCAATATTTTCCTTACATATAGAGGACCGGAGGGAGTACATAAATAAATAAATAAATTAATTTAACACAAAAGTATGAATTTGGAGTATTCATTCTATACTAATTTTAATGTTTATTAAGCCTAGAGAGGACAAAAATGGTAGCTGAAGATGTAACTAGAGCTGCAGCGAAACAAGCAAGATCAACGCCTGTAACCAAGGGAACATCGTTAAACTTCTCTATTAGTCCCACTTGAAGAATCATCATCACTGCATGCCCAATTTTTGACTTTGCTTGCTCAATTGATTGCATTCCCAACCACCTTGGTGATGACTGAAATTTAAATGGAATCAATATCATTTATATATGTGTGTTAAAATTGAAATTAATTAGAACATTCAGTACTAATTATATATAATTAGCTTGTATTTATAGTAATGATTGTGAAAATAATTAAGTACCTTCATTATATAGAGGCGACCAGATGGTTCATTTTGTTTACATGATCCCACAAACATGACATACAAACCAACCCCAAACATGAGTAAGGCTGTTCCAACCAGGAACATATCTGCATGCAACAAAAATTAATGGAGATTTAATAAAAAAATAAAATACAATTGAGATTGATTATTTTGTCAGCATAAGATGAACACTCTGGGACACATCTTATTTAAACATGTACCGGTACACCGTTAATGTATAAAATTCTAATAGGTCCACAAATAGTATTTAATATAAAAAAATTAATAAGCACTATTTGTGAACCTATCACAATTGTCGACTCCAACAAGTGTACATGTATATATCTAAATAAAATGTGTAGCTAAGAATTCACGGTTTTACAACATTAATTTATCTAACACTAATTTATCTAACACAAACAAACCTATGGCTTCAATAAGTAGATGAATCAGATGTCCCTGATCCAACCTTTGAGACATTGTATGCAAATAATGCGAGTATGATTCAATAACAAGAACACAGCCCTGCATTTCAGAAGCCACATGTTTTTTACTGTTAGAACTTTCTTTGTGTTAAAAAATAGTAACACATTAATACCAAAAAAAGTAGTACTACTAGCACTAAATGGATATAAAGCTTGAATGGATGGCCGAACTAACTCCGAACCAGATTAAGTGGTCAAGTGAACTAGATACTGGTGGCACAATTAATTAAAATAAACAAAGCTTGAATCATTAATTAATTACCTCAAGAAAACACAATACCGAGCCAAGTAAAGATCCAGCAACAGCAAACAATGTAAAAAATCTGCAATCTATGATGGCCTGCACAAGTAATTGAAGCAACATTAATCACAATTAACATTAATTTTACAGTTTAGCTCTAAGTAGATCATTTTGCCTGATGCTTGGACCCGATCAATTTGAATTTTATAAACACATTTTCAGATCACACCCAAGACCAGACACATCTTGAACATGATACATGTGGCTCAACAGATCTTGAGTAACTCTCGGATACCATCATCCTAAAATTGACTTGACCTGACTCCATTTTGATAAAATTGACTTGTTTCCCGCTTATAAACACATTTTCAAATCATATATCATCCAATTGAAAGAAAAAAAAGAGATAAATCCAATTATAGAACTACCTTTTCAATGACCATCTGGGGATGTAAATTCCATACCAATTTCCTTTGAATCACAGCTTTCCGCAAGAGAAGCACGAGCATAGCATTGCGAATACTTTCAATGATCTCAGCTAACAATTCTGACAATCCTTGAGGAATGTCCTGTTGTACTGGTCGCGATATGGTTAAGTGGTTGGTGGTAGTCATAGATGCCTTCACGGCCACAACATGTTTTCTTTCTCCTTTCTGATCAGCGGAAGAAGCTATGGCATGATCTCCACTCAAACTGGCCCTGCTTTGAAACCGCAGCAAACATTTCGACGAAATAGAACGCGAGGATGAAGAAGATGATGAAGAAGAAGGAATTATTCGATCAAATGGCACCTTAGAGTGTTTTAACAATCTAGTGGTTGGCATTGATCTCAATTCAAGTTGGGTCAATATTAATTATTAAATTCCAATTACAAAGATTTGAATGGTATATATATAAGAGAGAGTGTGTGCCACAAGTATATGTGCATGCATGATGCACATGACATGAATGAGACGAAGATTCGAGGTATATTTGATTAGGTGAGTTTTGGACACAAACTGAACGATCAAGCTGAAATTTCCAACGGACTGAGTGAATCAACACATGCCAATTTCGTGTTTCCAATATTGCTGGACATTGAACGTTGTTTCGTTTCAATTTCAATTTTACAATACTACTAGTCATATATTCCCACAACGTGTGGAACCCCTCACATTTTGCAACGTACACGTGTCCTGTAATTGTCTTTTTGACAACTTTTTATTTTATGCAATTTTTCATTAATTTTTTTTAGGTACAAAGTTTTTCCACTGTGGAACGTTTATAAACCATTAAGAAGTCTCACATCAATTACTATTTGTAAGATAACCTGAATATGAGTTTATAAAGTAACTTACAAACAGATTTTGACAGGTTGATGTTAAACTCAACTCACGTTTTTAAGAGAAACTAACATATATGATGAATTATTTTCTAATGACAGAAATCGACTTCATTGTTGGTTTATTTTTAAAATGTTACTTCGGTATTAGAAGTTTTTAAGCAATGTTTAAAAAA
This sequence comes from Trifolium subterraneum, assembly GCA_951799995.1. NCBI lineage: Eukaryota > Viridiplantae > Streptophyta > Magnoliopsida > Fabales > Fabaceae > Trifolium > Trifolium subterraneum. The sequence goes on along the minus strand of OX637461.1, from coordinate 39,023,031 downwards.
TGTCTTCACAAAATATTGAATTTAATGGTTTAAGGTTTATTATTAATATATTTTTGTCAAAAAAAATCTTTTTTTTACACACAAATTAAAATAATAACATTTTAAATAGTAATGTTAGTGTTTTATTTTTTACGAAGTAACATTATATATAATTTTTGTTGACTAATTTCTCAAGTCAGATCCAAATGTGAAAAAATGGACAAAATAAATATTATATATTGGTGTTCTACTGTCTGTAACTTTTGACGTACTATAAACTACGTACTCCCTCTGTCCATGAGTGGGCCAATTTAACTAAAACATTATTCACATATCTTGCTTTGACCATATATTTTACTAATAAATAAAAATAAATATTAGCATATAAGATGTTGTTAAATTCATCTCAATAAATATCAAATGTGCAGCAGTCAAATGAGTCACTCTTTATGAGAGGGAGGGAGTAAGTGATTTTATGAAAATATTCGTATAATTTGTTCTGATTCCGAGTTGATATTTATTTGCTGACTGTTGTATACTTGTATTGCTTGCACTTCTTCTTGGTAGTAGCATGGCTGGCAGCCGCCAAGCTGTCCATTGAGTTTAAAGGGTTTCGCAAGGAAATGAAAAATTGAAAACAGGGGAATTGTGTTTGGAATTTTGTAGGTTCCATTTCAGGTCAGATTACGCTTTTATGTGTATGACCAACAACTTTTATGCACTACAATTTCGTATTTCATGACAAAAAATAATTAAAAAGAAAAAAAGATACAATTTCGCTAACTCACCTACGTCATGCGCGATTGGTGTGTTGTTATGGAGTCCAAACTCTGAAATCAAGGCTGCCGTCCATTTGTCTTTTTTATTAGGCTAAATTGCACTTTAGACCCCTTAAATTTCACAAAGTTGCAATTTTGGCCCCATAATTTTCAAAATTACACTTTTGACCCTTATGTTTGCCCCCTTTTGCAAAAGGTCAATTTAACTAAGTCAACTCTGATGTGGCAAGTCATTTAAATGACTCAGCTGCCACCTAATTAATAATAAAATAAAAAAATAAAAAAATTAAGTAAAATGGAAAGGAAGGAAGTCATTGCATTGGTTTGGCTTAGCTTTTGCAGTAAAAGTGAGGGAGGGCATTGCTCTCTTATGTGTTATGGAAAACAGAGAAAACGTTGTAATAATATGAAACACTGGTGGTGTTTCTATGATTTTCCGATCAGTGTGTTTTTTTACTTTCACTTCTGTCATACCCCATTTTTTGACCAATCGCTTTTATGCGTCTTTTTACGACGGTTTTTTTTCTTTGTTCATTTCTGACGAAATTTCGGCAGAAAGATATTTTAAAATACCTCATTTGGTTACATTTTATTTTCCTTTTATTATTTTCTGATTTTTATTTTATTTTTATTATTCATTTTCATTTTTTATTATTATTGATATATTATATTTTTTTATTTTATTTTAATTGTTATTTGTGTATTTTTCCATTTTGGTGTTTTTTTAAAGAAGTCCAGATCAGTTTTTTTTTGTCCAGGCCCAAAGGGGCAATTTTGTCCAAATGTCCAAATGTGGTAATTTTTCATCTGCCAAACCCTAGGTCTGACACAGTACAAATAGCTCAGCACAGTTCCCAAGTCAGTACAGAGAAATAATCAGCCGCACCAAATCATCTTCTTCACAAAATAAAAAAAATAGAAAATTGCAACAATCATCATTGTTCATCATCGTTGTTCAATCATCAGAAACCATAAAAAATCATCCATCCACAAATCAAATCCAAACCCAAATCCGGATCCAAATTCAAACCAGATCGAAATCAAAATCAAACCCAGAAATACAATTCAAACCTTCATCCGTAATCAAATCCAAAACCATCGAATCCGGATTCAAAATCATCCAACCCGAAATCAAAACCAAAAACCCACTTATGTTTCGAAATCAAAATCGGAAAACAAATCAAAACCAAAACATAAACAGAATCAAAGACGAACAAGAAGAAGAAGAAATTGGACATTCGAAACCAAATTACAACAAGGTCGAACCAACTTTATTTCCATTTTCGTCTTGATTTTGGGTTCTGATTTGTTTATTTTTTGAGTTTCAATTTGAGTTTATGATATGTTTGTGTGTATATTCGAAGTTGAGAAGTTTTGAAATTGGGGTTTGAGAAGGAACAGACAGATCCGAGAGCGAGGAAGAGAAAGTTTGGCCGGCGGTGAGAGAAAGAAGAAGAAGAGAAATATGTTGTGATTTTTTAGGGTTTTCGTATTTATATCCCCCTGTTTGGATCCTGTGCGCGCAGGTGCACGTCCTTACGGTGCACCTGCGCGCCTTTGGCCATCTGATTTAATCATGTGTCCCTGATTCTTTTCCTTAGTGATTAGATCTGAGCTGTCTGATCAATCAGACGACTCTGATCTGATTTTCGCTTATTGCTTCATAAACCCCCCTCTGGGCCACGCCCCCCAGCTGGGCTTGGGCCCAGATTTGCTTTTTGCACCCCCTTTTCAGTTTTAATTGTTATTTGCACCTCCTTCTGTTTTTTATTTTATTTTTGCATAATTAATTATTTATTTATTGCATTGTAAAGACATTAGATTGTATTTTTTAGGACTTGATGTAAATTTAAATATTGCATAGCATTATCTTGCATTCATTTCATATTTATTTTTCTCGCAAATACCTTAGAATGTAATTAGGAGCAAATGTACACTATAAATGAAAAAATCGCATCTCATGCATATTTATTTATCGCTTTCCGCAAAAACGTTAGCATATTTAATTCCGAGGGAAAAGACGCCGTTTTGATCAAAATATCATTACGGATTGTCTTCGCGCTTAATTTGCTTTTTGCGACGTGATTATTCTTTTAGCGCTACCTTTTAATTTTAACCCAACATTCCATTCAAAAATAGTTAGTCATTTTATTCTCAAAAAATGAGGTCAACACCTCTTCAAAAAATATCACACAATTCATTTTCAACATCGTTAAGCATCAAAATCATTTTATCATCAAATATTTTCAAACTTTGGACTTTAAACCAAACGTTTCTTTTATCGTGAAAACCTTGGATTTTAACCCAAGAGTCTTTTTATCGCGAAACTTGGACTTTAAACCAAGTGCCTTGGAATTTAAACCAACGGCGTCTTTTATCGTGAAAACCTTGGATTTTAACCCAAGTGGCTTTTTTATCACCAAACTTGGATTTTAAACCAAGTGCCTTTTATCACTTCAAACATTTTCTCAACAAACCTTGGATTTTAAACCAAGTGTTCGCGTCTTATTTTCATAATCAAATCTCAATCAATTTAACCATATAGACCTTCTTCACAAATTAACATCAATCAAACTCACATTTTGCCACTTTTGGCTTTTGGTATTTTAAAACCATTTTCAAAACCTTAAAATCAAACAAACAAATTTACTCGTCTTTTTATCCCGAACTACGGTGGTTTGATCCCTCGGGTACGTAGGCATGAGACTTGTCTCTCCAATCAATAAAATCAACAAAAACATTTTTTTATCACTTCAAGTATTTTTTAACTTTTATACATTTTTTACAAGCGATTAAAATAAAGCGCAAAGTTAGAAATAAAAACAAGAGGTTCCTATAGAGTACTATAGATACTTAGGGTGCTAATACCTTCCCTTCGTATAACTAACCCCCGAACCTTGTTCTCTAAAAAATAGGGTTTTTTCGAACTTTTTCCCTTTCCCTCGGATAAATTAAAGATCGGTGGTGGAATATTAAATTGCGATTCGAAGTTAATTAATAACTCGATATCCAAAAATCACCGCGACAGAAATGGCGACTTCACTAGGGACAACCAAGCGGGTTGAACCTAACTTGTTTTAATTTATTATCTTCGCGCTTTTATTCTTTTAATTGTAAATATTTGTATATATTTGGGCTTGATTTTGAGTGGTGAGATAAGTCCTAACCCGGGCTTGAGAGAAACAATAAGATAGGATGGGGTATAATCAAAGTATCGGGCTAAGAATAGTCTTAGACCCCGATGCATGTGATATGATCCCGCTCAGTGGAGGCCTCATGATAGTAGTACTCTGTTGACATGAATAGTCATGTCGGCGTTATTACTTATCAATGTGAGTGTCCCGAGAAGCTGAGAACCTTAGAATCACATTAACCCATCTTGGCCTTTTAGGGCGTAGTGCGGTGGCTAACCAAGAATGGTCTTGGAATTAGTCGATACGCGAGACTACACTCAAACGAGATTGTTTTGAGAATATTATTGGACCGGGAATTAGTTCCGTAAGCCGGTGATGTTCGAAAGACGGTTGATGACTTTGGGAACTTATTAGAACCCGTGATACAGGTACATATGAACCCTAGTACATACCATGTGGGGGGGGGGGGGGGGGATTTCACCTTTGACTCCAACATTTTACTTTAACCCCACCATGTTTTCCGCATCATGCATGCATGCACTCATTCATAATTTCTTTTTCCTCATCCGATATCGAAGGACTTAAACAAATTTTTTACAAACATTGTAGAGAATATTCATTTCAAATGACACATAATAAATCTTTCTCTTTTCATCTTCTTTTCTCCTAACAGAATCCATATCTAAATGTTTACAACCAATTTGAGATAAGTCCTTCGATAACAAAAAAAAAACATTGTATATTTTAGCATAAACACATCATGCATCATAATGCATTCATAAGTTTCCAAACTCAAGTCTCATATTTTCCTGTTCTCTCTACCTCAGTCAAACAAAGTGGCCCGGCGTATTTGGTACAAAGCAGTCCGTGTCTATAATACTCGGTTTAAGTTGAAGAGCAAGATGAATAGTTTTGAGGAAGAAAATCATATGCTCCGTGAACAGATGACAACTATGCAAGCAGAAATTGAGAAGTTGACTAGCATGGTGGCATCTTTGATGGCTACCCAGAATCAGGTGTCTGCACCAGCACCACAGTCTAGTAATGTTCTTGTATCTCCTCCTATTGCATCTGCGCCTCTTGGCGCTCCTCAGTTTGTCATGCCTGAAGGTTACCCATGGGGCATGCCAGTCGGCTTTCTTGGGGCAGAATCACGTCCTGTAATATCAGAGATTTCTCATGTCCAATCGACAGTGCCTATTCCTCAGCTCAGCAATACACTTCCTCAGGTTACAGCAATGGTGTCTGCACCTTTGGTTCATACTATCCAGCAAACTCAGATGCCCATTTTTCATGCTGAAAGTGTAGGAGGTTATGATAGGATGGATGACTTACAGATCAAATATGATGAGATGCAAAAAGAGATGAGGGCCCTTAGAGGAAAAGATTTGTTTGGCCAAGACGCGCATGAACTCTGCTTGGTCCCTGATGTTGTGGTCCCACATAAATTTAAGGTCCCAGATTTTGAGAAATATAAGGGGAGCACTTGTCCCAAGGCTCACTTGATAATGTATGCCAGAAAGATGTCTACTCAAACTAGTAATGACAAGTTGTTGATCCATTATTTTCAGGATAGTCTGACCGGTGCAGCTCTGAGGTGGTATATGGACCTTGATAGGGCTAATGTCAGCTCCTTTAATGATTTGGCTAGTGCTTTCATTTGGCACTACAATTACAATTCATATTTGGCCCCTGATAGGGATGAGTTACGGGCCTTGGCACAAAAAGAGAAAGAACCTTTTAAGGATTATGCTCAAAGGTGGAGGGAGCTTGCTGCTCAGATTCGTCCTCCGGTGGAAGAGAAAGAATTGTGCAAGTTATTTTTGCATACTCTGAGCCCATTCTTCTATGAGAAAATGGTTGGTGTTGTATCAAGAAGCTTCACCGAAATGGTGGAAATGGGAATGTGCTTAGAAGAAGGAGTCCGTCAGGGACGGTTAACAAGAGAGAAAGCTCCGACTAATACTGCCAAGAGATATGGTAACAACTTTTCTGAGAAGAAAGAATTTGAAGTTGGCATGGAGGCCCAGGGAGGACATAATTCGAGTAACCCAGCTTATCCACATATTGCAGCCATAGCACTACCACCACAATACCCACAATCTCATCACCTACCATCTCCCCAACAATCATTCAATCATAACCACACTCAGAAAAATCAACCATTTGCCCCGATACCTGTGAAATATGCTGACTTACTCCCCGCCTTACTTGCTAAAAATTTTGTTCAGACAAGGCTACCTCCCCCTGTGCCAGCAGTACTACCTCCTTGGTACCGCAGTGATTTAACTTGTGCCTTCCATCAAGGGGCCCCTGGCCATGATATAGAGCATTGCTATCCTCTCAAGAAAGCTGTTCAGGATTTAATCCGCAACAATGTGCTATCTTTCAAGGATGAGAACCCTGATGTTCAAAGTTCGTCCTCTGCTTAATCATGGGTCTCTGTCATTTTCAAGATTATCAAGAAGTTTGTCCCTAGGATCACTAGGCCTTTTATGTTCAAATTGCAATTTCTTTCTTGCCAAGCATTTATTTGCATTTTAAAGTTGTATCTTTTAATTAAAATTTCTAAACAATGAGCATGCATATTTTGGAATCCATCCATTCGTATTCACTCTTTTCTTGTGCCATCATAAATGATAATGTTTTTCTACTTCACTTTTCTTGTTTACAAACTTGAGGGGAGAATGATGTAAATTAAATGTTTAAAATTGCTGATATATGCTTTCATTAGTAAGACTCGATTGATGATGTAAGGCATTGTTTCACTTCCCAAACACCGGAGAAATAAGGAGATAATCCGTAGTCAACCCCTTTGAGCCAGAAGTTGGTGTTCTTTCTATAAAAAAACCTTAATCTTAACCCGGGGCAGGGTAGTCTTTCAATTAATTTAATGACACATCCTAATACAAGAGGATAAATCTGTCAAGATAGAGGAAGTCATGAGTAGACAAAACTCACAATAGCATGTGGCAGTCACAAACATCTTACACCAAAACAAAAAAAAACACAAACAAAAACAACCACAAAAAGCCCGCTAGGTAAAATAACTTAGACAAAATTCAGGGCATCCCGATGGTCCATAAAATCCAAAAGAATTGGTCCATGCAAAAATAAGGGATAAAGAGCACAAATGTTGAAAATAAGCTTGTGAATGAAAAGTGATTGCCACTTCAAGAATCTTAGCTTCAACCAAAGCGTCAACCTCAAACATCATTGTCAAAAGAAATCCTCTTGTCAACCAAAGCATGTCTGATGAATTAATTGAATGAAGGAACGAAGTACATCAAAGGAGAGTGGGTGGGTTAAAACAGAATTTTGAGCCTAATAATCTTTTTTTTTCATAACCGTGAACCAGGCCACGTTATAACCCTCAAAAGACCTAATTGAAGCTAGGTTTACTTTGAAAGCACAATCAGCAAAATTATTGTTAAAACTGACTCCACCTGTTTGTCGAGTAACTATCTTTTACACACACCACATGTGTTTTCTATAAAAATTTCGATTCCAAAACTTGCATGTACATTACATCAGAAATATTTTTCGAAAGAAACAATTTTGTCTGCAAATTTATATTTGGCATCAAGGAAATTCAATCAAGTGGTCTAATCAAGGACAAATCAATTCAAAACGCTCCTAACTTGGGGCAAATTACCTCAGGAACTTACCGATCAGGAACACGTCTTTACACACAGGGGCATACGCTTCAAAGATACAAAGTCAAGGTTTCACTCACTTGGAGCACCTGAAGTGGTTTCCAGGGGGCAATCCAGATCTGCCAAGGTAGTTGTTATGTTTCTACCTCATTGAGCCAATAATCATCGAGTTGATATTTTGGGTTCTTATGGACATGTTGTTACTATGATATACTCAGCGTATGTTCCGATATTCCCAATTGAATATTGAACTTGACTGTTCTCCGGTAATCTCCAGCAAGCGGTTATCTTTAAAAAGCTTATATGATTTCCTTTCCCCCAGTGAAAGAAAAAGTTGAGACCCCTTGGGAAGCTCATACCAACAGCAAATGGCATCTCTTTGAGAAGTTTACATATCATCAGCAAATGGCATCTCTTTGAGAAGTTTGCATATCTTCAGCAAATGGCATCCCTTTGGGAAGTTTGCATATCATCAACAAATGGCATCTCTTTGAGAAGTTTGCATATCTTCAGCAAATGGCATCCCTTTGGGAAGTTTGCATATCATCAGCAAATGACATCTCTTGGAGAAGTTTGCATATCATATTAGTCTTGTTTCTTTCTGTCAAAAAAAAAAAAGCAAAAACAAAAAATATAGCAAAAAAAAAAACAGCTCGCTAAGTTGAAAACCCGAAAGGGCAGCTTAGGCAAAAATGAGCGTCCCGGTGGATTGAAAACCCGAAAGGGCGGTCCAGGCAAAAATTAGGGGCAAAACAAAAAAAAAAAAAAGAAATATATTCCCGGTGGATTGAAAACCTGAAAGGGCGATCCAGGCAAAAGTTAGGGATTTCAAAAAAGGGGAAAGAAAAAAAAGCAAAAAGCATGACCGTTGAAACAAGACCATGAGAAAATATGCAGTTCCAGTGTACAAAATGGCGACTTCTGCCAGACCTCTGACCGATGGGCTTTACCCCAAGAAGCAATCATTCTTACCATGGATCAACATACTATACCGGGTTTTACCCCGAGAATCTGATTTATTTCACCTGTAAGGGTGCTGTCCCAGCAGAGAATTACCGAGTGGTTGTACGGATACGTCGGCCCAATGCTCATCTTACCTGATCAAATCTTTTGTCTCATCCAGTCATGTACAAATATCATTCAATCATACAAATACAATCTTCATAACATACATTCATACATACATACATACATACATACACACAATTGTACATATACATACATACAAACATACAATCATTCACATATGTATACATACATTCACATTTACATGCAACATACACACAAAATCATTCACACATACACAAAAAAAGTCATCCCCAGTGATTCTGGTCCAGAGATGTCTCCATTGAACATATTCAAAGTAGCAGATTTTGCAAACAATCAACTGCAAACTTACAGTTAATTTCCCCAAAAGAAGTCATCTCCAGTGCGTCTGGTCCAGACGAATACATATTCTTGTCATGTCTCGCTCTCCCACAATGTCAGCAGACAATTTTTTTCCTCGACGTGTCCTTACCATCCCACAATGTTGGTAGACACTGCCTTTACTTGTCCTTACCATCCAACAATGTTGGTGGACACTGTCGTTACTTCTGTCCGCACACAGGACTTTACTGCTTTCTGTCTTTACTTCTGTCCGTACACAGGACTTTATCTGCTTATGTCCGCACACAGGACTTTACTGCTTTCTGTCTTTACTTCTGTCCGCACACAGGACTTTATCTGCTTCTGTCCGCACACATGACTTTATCGCTTTCAGTCTTTACTTCTGTCCGTACACAGGACTTTATCTGCTTATGTCCGCACACAGGACTTTACCGCTTTCTGTCTTTACTTCTGTCCGCATACAGGACTTTATCGCTTTCTGTCTTCATCACTTCTGTCAAATAATCTTCATTACATTCAAACACTTTGTAAATATAGCATTCATAAACATAGCACTCATAAGCATAACATTCATAACATAACATCATATCATAGCATTTTATAGTTCAATCCGGTCAAAAAATGGTGTACTATGTATTTAAGTCTCTTCCACCGTCGAACCAAAACAAAAACAACATCAAAGATCATCTTTTTCTTTTTATCTCCGATGGAAGAAACTTAAATAGGGGCATCTGTCATACCCCATTTTTTGACCAATCGCTTTTATGCGTCTTTTTACGACGGTTTTTTTTCTTTGTTCATTTCTGACGAAATTTCGGCAGAAAGGTATTTTAAAATACCTCATTTGGTTACATTTTATTTTCCTTTTATTATTTTCTGATTTTTATTTTATTTTTATTATTCATTTTCATTTTTTATTATTATTGATATATTATATTTTTTTATTTTATTTTAATTGTTATTTGTGTATTTTTCCATTTTGGTGTTTTTTTAAAGAAGTCCAGATCAGGTTTTTTTTTGTCCAGGCCCAAAGGGGCAATTTTGTCCAAATGTCCAAATGTGGTAATTTTTCATCTGCCAAACCCTAGGTCTGACACAGTACAAATAGCTCAGCACAGTTCCCAAGTCAGTACAGAGAAATAATCAGCCGCACCAAATCATCTTCTTCACAAAATAAAAAAAAATAGAAAATTGCAACAATCATCATTGTTCATCATCGTTGTTCAATCATCAGAAACCATAAAAAATCATCCATCCACAAATCAAATCCAAACCCAAATCCGGATCCAAATTCAAACCAGATCGAAATCAAAATCAAACCCAGAAATACAATTCAAACCTTCATCCGTAATCAAATCCAAAACCATCGAATCCGGATTCAAAATCATCCAACCCGAAATCAAAACCAAAAACCCACTTATGTTTCGAAATCAAAATCGGAAAACAAATCAAAACCAAAACATAAACAGAATCAAAGACGAACAAGAAGAAGAAGAAATTGGACATTCGAAACCAAATTACAACAAGGTCGAACCAACTTTATTTCCATTTTCGTCTTGATTTTGGGTTCTGATTTGTTTATTTTTTGAGTTTCAATTTGAGTTTATGATATGTTTGTGTGTATATTCGAAGTTGAGAAGTTTTGAAATTGGGGTTTGAGAAGGAACAGACAGATCCGAGAGCGAGGAAGAGAAAGTTTGGCCGGCGGTGAGAGAAAGAAGAAGAAGAGAAATATGTTGTGATTTTTTAGGGTTTTCGTATTTATATCCCCCTGTTTGGATCCTGTGCGCGCAGGTGCACGTCCTTACGGTGCACCTGCGCGCCTTTGGCCATCTGATTTAATCATGTGTCCCTGATTCTTTTCCTTAGTGATTAGATCTGAGCTGTCTGATCAATCAGACGACTCTGATCTGATTTTCGCTTATTGCTTCATAAACCCCCCTCTGGGCCACGCCCCCCAGCTGGGCTTGGGCCCAGATTTGCTTTTTGCACCCCCTTTTCAGTTTTAATTGTTATTTGCACCTCCTTCTGTTTTTTATTTTATTTTTGCATAATTAATTATTTATTTATTGCATTGTAAAGACATTAGATTGTATTTTTTAGGACTTAATGTAAATTTAAATATTGCATAGCATTATCTTGCATTCATTTCATATTTATTTTTCTCGCAAATACCTTAGAATGTAATTAGGAGCAAATGTACACTATAAATGAAAAAATCGCATCTCATGCATATTTATTTATCGCTTTCCGCAAAAACGTTAGCATATTTAATTCCGAGGGAAAAGACGCCGTTTTGATCAAAATATCATTACGGATTGTCTTCGCGCTTAATTTGCTTTTTGCGACGTGATTATTCTTTTAGCGCTACCTTTTAATTTTAACCCAACATTCCATTCAAAAATAGTTAGTCATTTTATTCTCAAAAAATGAGGTCAACACCTCTTCAAAAAATATCACACAATTCATTTTCAACATCGTCAAGCATCAAAATCATTTTATCATCAAATATTTTCAAACTTTGGACTTTAAACCAAACGTTTCTTTTATCGTGAAAACCTTGGATTTTAACCCAAGAGTCTTTTTATCGCGAAACTTGGACTTTAAACCAAGTGCCTTGGAATTTAAACCAACGGCGTCTTTTATCGTGAAAACCTTGGATTTTAACCCAAGTGGCTTTTTTATCACCAAACTTGGATTTTAAACCAAGTGCCTTTTATCACTTCAAACATTTTCTCAACAAACCTTGGATTTTAAACCAAGTGTTCGCGTCTTATTTTCATAATCAAATCTCAATCAATTTAACCATATAGACCTTCTTCACAAATTAACATCAATCAAACTCACATTTTGCCACTTTTGGCTTTTGGTATTTTAAAACCATTTTCAAAACCTTAAAATCAAACAAACAAATTTACTCGTCTTTTTATCCCGAACTACGGTGGTTTGATCCCTCGGGTACGTAGGCATGAGACTTGTCTCTCCAATCAATAAAATCAACAAAAACATTTTTTTATCACTTCAAGTATTTTTTAACTTTTATACATTTTTTACAAGCGATTAAAATAAAGCGCAAAGTTAGAAATAAAAACAAGAGGTTCCTATAGAGTACTATAGATACTTAGGGTGCTAATACCTTCCCTTCGTATAACTAACCCCCGAACCTTGTTCTCTAAAAAATAGGGTTTTTTCGAACTTTTTCCCTTTCCCTTGGATAAATTAAAGATCGGTGGTGGAATATTAAATTGCGATTCGAAGTTAATTAATAACTCGATATCCAAAAATCACCGCGACAACTTCATTTTAACTGTTCTGTTTATATACTTGTACTACATTTTAATTCAAGTTAAGTTTTGTAATAATATGAATTTTTAAATGTTGATCCTCATTATTTTATACTTAAAAAATCATTCTCGGAACCTTCCACCTGGTGACAAAAAGCTTCAAAAGGAAAAAAAAATGGTTCCATTCCATTGAGTTATTTTTTAGATACTACCATTCCATTGAGTTAGAACTTGGAAGAGAAAATAGAAGAACATAAACATCATTAATATTAATATATATATATATGGAAGGTGGTGCAACGAAGGAGTTAGAGAGAAGAAAAAAAGCAAGTTTTTGAAAAGGTAGATACAAAACGAGAAAACCATAGAACTGTTGAGGCAAAATTTCTAATTGATGTTTTAAAGATAACAAACCTCTTAATTATTTTTTAGTGTAATTCTAATATTTTTGGTATCTAACAAGTGCTCTTGAGTGTTTTAATTACGCTAGGAACAATTGAGCTATTTAGATCAAATATCATGTTTTTATTTTGATAAAAACAAAAGCTTGGAGAACGGTCTCAGATTGATCTCTGAAACCTGCGCAATATCATTTTCACACAATCAATGCAAAAGGACTTATGGATAAGTCAACTATGTACAAGACAAATGATCACTTTTACATTAGGCTTCACTCACAAAATCTATACAAGTCCAAGAGATCATTTAAGGCAAATGTTTCTCTCATGAATAGAGAACTTACTAATTTTACCAAGTTCTATGTTTAAACATGTGAAGATTGAGCATATGACACAAAGATATTTTTATACTCAATTAATGGAACTGATCTTGTATGGACCATGGAGAATTAGACAGCACAACCTAGTCTTGGAAATTGACTTGTACTTTAAAGGAATAAAGAAAGAACATTCTCCAATGTTGTTTCTCTTTCTCTATGACACTTGTACTTGCAACAAGGACACTATGGAACATCAAGTACAACCTCCAGCTGCTGTTTTTATCCATAACAGCTGGTCTTTTCGTGCTCTAGCTTCTTTGCTCCAAAGGAAGAAATTCATTCACGCCAGAATTTGGAGAACGGTCTCAAACCAATGCTGGAAAGAGAAAACGTTCACTTGGAGTGACACCAGCTTGCATACAGCTGTTCAAAGGTTATCCAAAAGCTGCACAACGGCTATACTTGTTTGTTAAGCAACATACAACAATATTACAACCCAACAACAGCTATTCATACACTCATCTTTTAAAAGTCAGAAGAAGAAACTTTGGAGATCAATCTCAGACTGATTTGTTTTCTTCAAAATACATGAGCTGTCATTATGCAGAGCTACTAGCCGTTATTTTCAAGCTTCCAACGGATATACTTCGTGGCCAAGACTCCCTAATCATCACTCATCTATATATAGAGGTCCTTGGCAACTTTGAAGAGAAAGAGTTTCCACTACAACTTCAACACTTGTTTTTGCAATACAAGTTTTTATCACGAGCTCTTCTTTTCTCTCTCACTCAGATTTGTAATTCATATATATATAGGATCAGAATATCCAGTGAGTGTTTTGAGAGTTTATCCATCCATTTTCAAAGCTTCTCATAGTGTATTGAGTGAATAGGCTTTGATTCCAAAATCCTTCATCATTGTAATCATTGGCTCAAGTTAGTACGTAACTACTAATTGGGTGACACCTTCATAGTCAGTGTGACTGAGGTAGATAAAGCTTGTAGGGCTTAGAAGATTATTTGGTCTTGGATCTAGATCAAAGGATGTGTAACTTGAGATCATTAGCATCTCTTAGTGGACAATCTCACAAGGAGTGTGGGGACTGGACTAGCCCAAGCATTTTGGGTGAACCAGGATAAATTACTGTGTGCATTCTCTTCCCCTACTCTGATTTAATTCGTGCAATCACTAATCACACAAATCACAATTTACTAGTTATAGATATACTGTCAGAGAGTGTTTGGAGAACGTTCTCCAGACTGCAAGACTTTTGAATATTTGTTTTAACTAACAATCTAATTATATTCTTCAAGTATATTGTGTTTGATAATTTTTATAGGGAATATTTTAAAGGTTCACAATTCAAACCCCCCCTTTCTTGTGAAAAACTTTGCTACTTCAATTGGCATCAGAGCATTGGCTCTAAGGATAAGCATCTAACAAGTGCTAGATGAAAAGATTGAGGAAGGAAGTAATGGCTAAGAATGCAAAGTTTATATCTGAAGGAGGATCATCAAACAGACCACCTCTATTTGATGGTGATAACTATTACTATTGGAAGGACAAAATGGAGCTCTTTCTTAGATCACAAGATAACAACATGTGGCATGTACTGGAAGTTGGAGAATATGTTCCATTAGCTAAAGATTCAACAAATCCTAAACCTCAAGCTGAATGGACAACAACAGAAGCTGATAGAGTACTCCTTAATACTAAAGCTAAACTATTTATTAAAAGTGTTTTGTGCAGGGAAGAATATGATAGAATAATGGAATGCAAAACAGCAAAAGAAATATGAGAAACTCTGCAAACTCATCATGAAGGAACCAACAGTATCAAAGAAACAAGAATAGACATTGGAGTGAGAAAATTTGAACTGTTTGAAATGAAGGAAGAAGAAACCATAGATCAGATGTATGGTAGATTCACAAGCATCATAAATGAACTCTCTTTGGGAAAAGCATATACTACACATGAAAGAATAAGAAAAATTCTTAGATGTTTACCAAAGACTTGGAGACCAATAGTCACTGCCATCACAGTGGCAAAAGATCTCACTAAAGTATCACTAGAAGATCTTATTGGATCATTAAAAGCTCATGAATCTGTTCTTCAAGAAGATAAACCAAAAAGGAAGATGACTGCTCTTGAAACTCAATCTGGAGAATGCTCTCAGAAAGATGAAACACTTTGTGAAGATGAAGAATCACTTCAAGAAGATGATGAAGAAGAATTAACATTTCTATCAAGAAGAATTCAGAGATTGATGACAAGAAGAAATCAACTCAAGAAGAATTTTCAACCCAAAATGAATGGAGCTAAACCAGAAGTGGATCTAAGCAAAATACAATGTTATGGATGCAATCAATTTGGTCATTACAAAAATGATTGTCCAAAGAACAAACAGAAGAAGCCCTTCTTCAAAAAGAAATCCATGATGGCTACTTGGGATGATCTAGAAGAAGCTCAATCAGAAGATGAAGAACAAGAAGCAAATGTATGTCTTATGACACACTCAAGGTAACACTTGATCCTTGTTCATCTTGTCAAAAAACTGAACATCTCTTTGATAACTTACTATATGACTCTCAAATCCTAAATCAAAAAAATGCTAAATTAAGAGATGAGATTACTTTATTAACAAAAGAAAGAGATAAATTTAAGAAAGAGAGCAGTCTTAAAAGTGAAGTTATCAAAGGTATGCAAACTGCTCACACAGAACTTTCTAAAAGATTTGAAATTCTTAGAAATGATAAAAAAGAATGTTCTGAGGTACTAAAAGAAAACAGTATTTTGAAAAAGACTATTTCAAAATTAGAAAATGATTTAACAAAGTTTATTAACACTACTACAACTTTTGAAAACATTTTGGGATCACAAACTGCGTTTTATGATAGATCTGGTTTATGACATAATCCTTATCAGAACAGAAAGCTATATGAAAAATGTCTCATTCCAAGTCACACAAGACAGAGAGACTTCCTTGCTCCTACACTCAGCAGAAGACTTCTTTGCTCTAATCACTAAGATTGAGACTTATGTGCTTCTACACTAAGCAGAAGACTTTCTTGCTTCTACACTAAGCAGAAGACTTTCTTGCTTCTACACTAAGCAGAAGACTTACTACTAACTTATAAGCTTAAACTTATTACAAACATAATAACTTCAGAGGCTTAAGTTAGTTTCTATTCTCACTTCATTTGAGAGATGTTTTCTATTACAATTCAAATTCTCACTTTATTCTGAGAGATGTTTTCTAATGAAGATCGTTAGTCATCAATTCTTTCTTTGGCATATTTATATGAGTTGAGAAAGACATTGAGACGTTGGAGAAATTCCCGTTGTAAAATGAACAGCTGTAGTCTTTAAAGATCCATTGAGTAAAGCCACGTCTTCTTTTGCAGTGAAGCTTCACCTTTACTGTTTGTCCAAAGTACAGTAATAAGGTACAACTAGCTCCTAGAGAGAGAAGGATCACATCCTTTGTGACCGTTGTAATTAGTTGACCTTAGAACAAATCATCAGGCTTGATAAGAGTAGTTGATGTAGCCCTTCTGATGATTTGGGGAATTCATTTGCTTCTGATGAACCTTTGATAACTTCGAGTCTGATTGGTCTTGAATGGATGGCCTCTGATAGTCCTTCGTAATTCAGCTTCTGAACGTCTTCATCCTCTGAATGACTCATGACTAGCAGATAGCTTCTTAACTCTTGTAGGCATCTGAACATCTTTGAGCTTCTGAACTTCTCTGAGCTTCTGAACTCTTGCAGACATTCTGATCCTCTTTGAGCTTCTGAACTTTGTTTAGCTTCTGACCACGTTGTAGCTTCTGAATTCCTTCAAAGTGTAAAGATTCAAACTTCCATAGGTTTCATCAGAGTCTAAATTAAGTGTGCTCTCGATATAACGTTGGATTCTCCTGCACTCTTAATTTAAACATTAGTACCATCAATTGTCCATTTAATACTTTGTTATCATCAAAACCTAAGGGTGTGTATTAACACATATTTTGTTCCAACAATAATATATATATTTATTAATTTAATTTATATTATTATATAAAATTATATGTATATTAGTTTTAAAAAATACAAACACTATTAAACTATTATCCATGTTTTTAATAAAAGTGTTTATTTATAACATAATCAAACACAACGTGAATATGTCAACAGAGATATGACCTTGAACATGAGATTAGTAGTAATTTTGTTTATAATTTTCATAGATCGACATTAAAATCTTTGAATTTTCTTTGAATTTTATTAAAATAATATGATATTTTATAATTGATCGATTAATTCTTCGCAAAAGTGCGGGTAATGGGTACGGGTATGGGTACTTAGGTACCCACAGGGTATGGGTACGGGTGCAAAATTTGTTACCCAATCGGATATGGGGACGGGTACGGATATTTTTTCAAACTGCGGGTATGGGGATGGGTACTATAGTACCCTACCCATACCCTACCCATTGCTATCCCTACCATTGTGTGTCATTTTTTAAATATTACGTGTGAGACTTTTTATATGTTTCTAAAATAATAATGGAAAGATTCAAAAGTAATCATTTATGTGAAGGAGGGTGGGAATATATAAAAGATCGATGAGGTTTCTTAATTTTTTCATCATGTGTACATATGCCTTTAAAAAATTATGATATATTTTTTTGGTACATAAAAAATGTTGATATTATTAAAAGATTTTTGTATCTTATGTATGGTGCATAAGTCACTCACAGCCATCAGATGATTTTACACGTGTAATAATCATAACTGAAGAACTTACTATTTTTGCTTGCTCAATTTCGGCCACATTTTATATGCGATTCGATCACTTATTTCGAAAACTAATACCGGAAATATTCATAAAATCGAACGACGATCAAAACGGTATAAAGAACGTCGAGTTTCGTTGATTATTGAGGGAGAAAGAACCGGGTCGTCGCGACCCATTTCTGCAGAAAATGGGTGCGGAAGATGATGAACAGTGACACGCCTCCACGCCCACTCTCACTGGTGGTGCGTGGGGGCGCGTGCGGTGCCAAGGAAACTCCAACTTTTTTTTATTGTTTTTACAGAAAAATAGTAAATAATTTTCTAGGAATTTTGGGACCAATTAGGTATTTTTCTGAGACCTGGAACTATTTTTAGTTAATTAAATGAGGTAAATATGCTTTTATAAATATCAGGTATTAATAAAATTTTCCCAAAATTTTATTTAGGGTATTTTGAATTATTTGGAACGGTTGGGGATACCTCACTCTCTCTGGTTTTATATCGTCTTAAAAATTTAAATTTACTTCACAATTAATTAAGTTGATTTAAAATATGTACTTTCGTCGGTAAATTAAAATCAAGTTAATTGGGTTGAGGTACTGATAAGAGGAGTAGTAGGCTTTTGTTTTGAGAGAGTGAATGACTAATTGAGTGTTGGAGTACATCTAAAACTATTAAGTACATCAAATGATTTTGGAGAACAACTCTTTGAAACCATTCCACAACAAAAATGGTTTCATACCGTTATACACTGAAACCATTAGTCTAGTTAAATGTGAAATTCTGGCGTGCAGTGGTAAGATGCTCTATATCATGTTGTAGCATCTTCTACTGCATCAGACTAACAGAATATGAAAAATAAACAATAAAGGGCATGAAAGTAAATAACACAGTATGTTGTTAACCCATTTCGGCGCAACTCACCTACTCTGGGGGATACCAATCCAGGAATGAATTCACTTCTATAGTTCTAGTTCAAAGACTCCAAAACGCCCCGTTTCTATCTTATCGCCTAGACACTACCTCATGCAATCCTACCTAGGAACTCCTAGATATGAGACGCCCCGTCTCACTTCCTTCAAACAACACAAACAACGTTGTTTACAAACAAAACAATCAAATGGTGGAGACACACTTCAAGACATAACAACTCCTTGCTTAAAAGCTTTGGAGAAGTAACACAATCAACACCTCCATACCTAAAGGCTTAGGAGACATTTACAATTTACAACTAAACTAAACTAACTAACTTTGTACGTAGATATTCAATGACGGCAACAGAGAGGTGTACATGAAACCCTAAAGCACAAGGCTTACAAAGACACAAAACCCTAAAAGACTACATCTTTGATATATTTGTTTAAGCTTCGGTTTTGGTAAATAAAATAGCTTTAGCAACTTTCTTTATATAGGCTTCACAATGCTTCAGCTCCAAGAAATCTTCTAAAGGAAAAATATATATCTTTACTAAATCTTCTTTGCATCAAAATATTCCTCCCATAAATATATTTGTTGAAAATATATTTTAAAATTAAATCTTCTAATCTTCTTGAAGCACAAAGATTTATTTGAAATAAATCTTTTATATTCTCTACAACAATCTTCACAAGATATATTTTAAAATCAAATCTTCTTGAAGCACAAAGATTTATTTGAAATAAATCTTTTATATTCTCTGCAACAATCTTCACAAGATATATTTTAAAATCAAATCTTCTTGAATATTTTATCTTGAGGAACAAATAATCAAGTAAACCGACTTCTGAATATTCTGGAAAACACATGCGTCTTGGCACACAAGTTTGCGTGGATTAATTCTTCAACCAAATCTTTCTGGGATCTCACACAAAAATAAATCTTCCAAGAAGCGCTAAAAGGGCGTATACTATGATATTGTACACAATGTTACCACATCTAGTCCAACATCTTGCTATAACATTGTTTTAACAAAATGATGCCAACAACCAAAAACCCAACAATCTTCCCCTTTGGCAAATTTTGGCTAAAACAATCTATGACTAGCCAACAAGAACAGGAGGGATACAAGACATACCTTCTTTCATTTCAACACAAACACGCATCTTTGAAAGAAAGTAAAAACCTCGTTAATGCAACTTCAAAAGATATCTTCAACTGAAAGTAACGCACAGGGTAAAGAAATAAACTTTACCAAATATATCAGAGGCATGCAACAGCGGAATTTGAAAGCACCCATCCTCACAGAACAGAAAAGAGAGAAATAAACTCTCATAGTTGATTCATAAAATAGGAGAAATAAACTCCTATAGGAGAAAAATAATTCTCACCAAGATAAAATTAGAGTCTTCAGAACACATCAGGAAAAATAAATTCCATCATACAAACTGAGAAAAATAAATTCTCAGACATACTCAGAATCAAACAAACTGGATGGTAGCCAGGATGAGGTAGCATCACACATCACATCTGTATAAAAACTAAATTGCTCCCCCTCAATTCATACATGTCAAGATATCACCAGAAGAACTTAACTCCCCCTGAAAACATGCATACTACAGAATACATTCGCTCCCCCTTACTTCATGCATAGCAGACAAAGCAAGAGAAACATGAGTTACTCCCCCTGAGTACGTACATCACTCCCCCTGAATAAAATCACTACATGTAAAACAATCATCACATGTACAACCAAAACTGTTACTCCCCCTTTTTAACCATAATAAGATATTCATGAATATAAATCAACGGAGTAGAGTGTTAGAACATATATGGTACCGGAGTGCAGAATACTAAACCAAGTAAGTGCAGATTATGTACTATAATATCTTCTCCTTCATCTGCTTCTTCCGTGTCCATAGTGCCAGAAAGTATCTTCCCTGGAGCTCACCCAGATACAGAACAGGATGCCTGCTCTGATACCAATTGAAATTCTGGCGTGCAGTGGTAAGATGCTCTATATCATGTTGTAGCATCTTCTACCGCATCAGACTAACAGAATATGAAAAATAAACAATAAAGGGCATGAAAGTAAACAACACAGTATGTTGTTAACCCAGTTCGGCGCAACTCACCTACTCTGGGGGATACCAATCCAGGAATGAATTCACTACTATAGTTCTAGTTCAAAGACTCCAAAACGCCTCGTTTCTATCTTATTGCCTAGACACTACCTCATGCAATCCTACCTAGGAACTCCTAGATATGAGACGCCCCGTCTCACTTCCTTCAAACAACACAAACAACGTTGTTTACAAACAAAACAATCAAATGGTGGAGACACACTTCAAGACATAACAACTCCTTGCTTAAAAGCTTTGGAGAAGTAACACAATCAACACCTCCATACCTAAAGGCTTAGGAGACATTTACAATTTACAACTCAACTAAACTAACTAACTCTGTACGTAGATATTCAATGACGGCAACAGAGAGGTGTACATGAAACCCTAAAGCACAAGGCTTACAAAGACACAAAACCCTAAAAGACTACATCTTTGATATATTTGTTTAAGCTTCGGTTTTGGTAAATAAAATAGCTTTAGCAACTTTCTTTATATAGGCTTCACAATGCTTCAGCTCCAAGAAATCTTCTAAAGGAAAAATATATATTTTTACTAAATCTTCTTTGCATCAAAATATTCCTCCCATAAATATATTTGTTGAAAATATATTTTAAAATTAAATCTTCTAATCTTCTTGAAGCACAAAGATTTATTTGAAATAAATCTTTTATATTCTCTGCAACAATCTTCACAAGATATATTTTAAAATCAAATCTTCTTGAATATTTTATCTTGAGGAACAAATAATCAAGTAAACCGCCTTCTGAATATTCTGGAAAACACATGCGTCTTGGCACACAAGTTTGCGTGGATTAATTCTTCAACCAAATCTTTCTGGGATCTCACACGAAAATAAATCTTCCAAGAAACGCTAAAAGGGCGTATACTATGATGTTGTACACAATGTTACCACATCTAGTCCAACATCTTGCTATAACATTGTTTTAACAAAATGATGCCAACAACCAAAAACCCAACAAAATGGTTTCATGGCGTTATACACCGAGACCATTATTATAGTTAAATGGTTTTATGTGAGCATTAATGCCAATATGTTATACACTGAAACCATTAGTCTTGTTAATTGGTTTCAAGATGTTATACACTGAAACCATTTGTCTAGTTAAATGGTTTCATACTGTTATACACTGAAACCATTAGTCTAGTTAAAACGTTTCATAGCGTTATACACTGAAACCATTATTGTAGTTAAATGGTTTGATAGCGTTATACACTGAAACCATTAGTCTCTTTATTTGGTTTCAAGATGTTATACATTGAAACCATTAGTCTAGTTAAATGGTTTCATAGCGTTATACACTGAAACCATTATTTTAGTTAAATGGTTTCATATGGGCAATAGTGCCAAGATGATATACACAGAAACCATTGTTATTAAGTAAAACATCGCATAACCATTTTACAAAACCATGCTATATAAAACAAAAAATCATATAAAGCAATTAGGGTTAGTTTAGTTGAGAAAAAATTGGATAGTATGCATGAGATATTTGATTCGATCATTTTTTTATTGTAAAGAAAAAAATCCATATATATACTCCCTCCGTCCCATATTATAAGGGAAAAAAAAAACACACTTATTAAGAAATTCAAAACTTGAGAATTTGAAATATGATTTTGTGGGTTTTTCTTGAAATAAGTTGCATGGGAAGATGTAAAAACAAATTTGATTGGTTGTTGTTTATTGAGAAAATGAGAGAGAGAAAAAATTAAATGCAATTTGCATTTAATTTTATAAGAATAAGTAAAAAACATTCTTGAAAGTTGTTTTTTCCCTTATAATTTGGGACAAAAAAAAGGGTCATTTTCCCCTTATAATATGGGACGGAGGGAGTATGTAATTAATGTATGAGATTTTATTTATATTGTGATTATGATTGATAAAACTTAAAATTAAATTGTATGTTTGACAAGTATGCTTTATATATACATGAACCATTGGTTATTATGTTGGGCTTCGAGGGGGTGTATGACGAAAATAAATTAAAAATGGATTCTTATAATATATACTTCAAAGGAACAAAAGTTATTATTTAATTGGAAACGGGGGGCGTGCTAGAAATTTGGGGGGGTGCGCTAGAAGTTTGGAGGAGGAAAAAAAATTGAGGGTGCGCTAGAAATCTGGAGGAGGAAAAAAAAATTGGGGGGCTCACAAGAAATCTAGAGAGAAAAAGGAAAAAAAAAACTGGAGGGTGCGCTAAGCAAATGGGGGGCGTGCAAGTAATGGGGTAGTATTTGGGGGGCGCGTGAGTAATGAATTGCCTAATTTTTGGCTTGGGCTTACTTTTGGTGTAGGAAGCAAAGAAAATTACTTTTCCGACCCCTGCCCATTTCTTTTTTACCCCCCAAACTGACGTTTTTGCCCTCAGGGGGTATGAAAAAAATTTGCCAAGAAAATTCTGTTTTTACGAACCGAAAAAAACCGAAGCTTCGGCAACGGTTTTTAACCGTTGCCTTAGAACAAAAAAGCGTTGTCTTTAAGAGCTAACGCAACACTTCCTCAAAACAGTATCCAGATGCATAACACGCTTTTTTGTTCTAAGGCAACCGTTAAAAACCGTTGCCGAAGCTTCGGTCTTTACAAACCGAATTTTTTTCATACCCCCGAGGGCAAAAACGTCAATTTGGGGGTAAAAAAGAAATGGGCAGGGGTCGGAAAAGCAATTTTCGGAAGCAAATATGCTGGGCGTAGGAAACAAGTTTATGCATGGTGCATAAGTTTGGGCTTATGCACCATAACCACACCCATAAGTAGAATTTTTTTTTTCTACCCCTACAAACTTCTCTATACCCCTACAATTTTTTAAATATTCCAGTTATACCCTTATGATATTTTTGTATATTTTATGTTTTTTACTTTGTCTTTTTATCACTTTGCCGGTAAAATCCGTACACCCTTTGAAAAGTGCACCGATCAGACCAGAATCCTTTACCGGTACGTCACATTTACCGGTACACTTTTTCTAAGTGTACCGGAATGCTTTTTTTTTAAAAAATATATTGCGGTACACTTGTATACAAGTGTACCGATTTTGGAAAACATTTTAACATTGCGGTATACTTTGTTTCAAGTATACCGGTTATAAAAATAAAAATGGGAACCGATACACTTTTATAAAGTGTACCGGTATGTTAACGTGGAAATTAAATTTTTTTTTTTTTTTTTTTCAACAGATATGGCGCAATCCGGCGACACAGGTCAAAACTCGGTTGATACTACGGATGTATTTACTACGAATGATAAATTTGATACACGAGAAGATGTTCTTAAATGGGCGGAAGATGTTGGAATTGCTAACAAAGTCAGTATTATTATTACAAGGTCAGATAAAAAGAACGGCGTAAGAGGAAGGAATGACAAGTTGATTTTGGGCTGCGATAGAGGTGGAAAATATGACACTTCACAAAGTTCGACGTCAACTGCATCAAAAAAGTGTAACTGTCCATTCAAACTTAGAGCCACACCTTCGATAGATGGTTCAGGATGGAAAGTTCAAGTTCAATGTGGAGTTCACAACCACGGGCTACCTGACTAATATGCAGGTCATCCTCGTAAGACACGTTTAACTGCAGAAGAAAACAAACATGTTGAAGAACTGACAAAGTGTCGTGTAGCACCAAGGAACATCGTTATTTCTTTGAAAGAAAAAAATTCAGAGTCTGTTGTTGATGCCAACCAGATATATAGGAAGAGAAACAAACTACAAAAAGAGGAAAGAGGTCCTAGAACAGACACTCAACACTTGCTGCAAAGGTTAGATGATGCTAATTTTGTCACCTGGAATAGAAGAAGAGATGATGGCTCTAATGTTTTGAGTGATATTTTTTGGGCACATCTAGATTCGATAAAGTTGTTGAACTTGTTTCCCACTGTGTTGACGATGGACTGCACATACAAAACTAATAAATACAGGCTACCACTTCTTGAAATTGTTGGTACCACGTCAACTAACTTGACATTTAATGTTAGTTTTGCTTATATGGAATCTGAGAAGACGGACAATTATCGTTGGGCATTAGAGAAACTGAAGAGTTTGTTTACTAAGCAAGATATATTGCCACAAGTAATTGTGACCGACAGAGAACTTGCTTTGATGAATGCAATTGAATCTGTATTTCCGCATGCTGTTAATTTACTTTGTACGTGGCACGTAAACAAAAATGTGTTTGCGAGATGCTCAGTGCTTGTACCTAAGGATATGCGTGATCTAGTAAAAAAATTGTGGAATAATGTTGTATTCAATTCAAATGAGGTTGAGTATGGGCTGAATTTGAATGAGTTTGAGCAAGCATGTGTTAATTCAAGCAAGTTTCTTGACTATGTCAAGAATTCATGGTTGAACAATTATAAAGAAAGATTTGTTGCAGCATGGACCAATAAAGTGATGCATTTAGGAAACACAACGAGTAATAGGTATGATTTGTTTTGTTTGAAAATTGTAATAATTTGTTTTGTTTTGTTTTTAGGTATGATTTAATTTACTTTTGTGTGCAATTTAATATTTAGAGTTGAGTCTGCACATTGGAAACTAAAGCAAATATTGGAACACAACAAAGGTGACTTATGCAATGATTTGGATGCCATGAATAAAAATATAATTCTGCAAGTTGGCAAAATTAAGGCGTCATTTCAAAAAAGTTTTTACTATACAGAGCACATTCATAGTGGTCAATTTTATCAGAATTTAAGAAGTTTTGTCTCCAGGGATGCTATGACACTAATTTCTGATGAGTTTGAGAGGGTAGGCGCTGTTGGAACTAATAAGAACCTTTACGGTTGTGCACTTAGGTCAACACATGAATTGCCTTGTGCGTGTGAATTGAGTGGGTATATGTAACAGACACGCCACATCATCAAGTGTAATCGTCATTTCACCAAACGGCAGGTGAAATGACGATGTCTCTGGATGCCACCTCTCAGTAAAGGCTGATAAAAGCTGCGGATCCACCTTACTTAAACTCGTCCGCTCAAGCCATTTCAACCCAGAATCATCCAACCAGCCTTGAATATTTGGGTGATGTTCACCAGGACCAGGAACCCAACCAGTAAGCTTCGTACCAAGAGATGCTATACGTAACTCAGGTTTCGGTCCTTCAATACGCTCCTACATATATTTAAACGAAATCAGTATCACAACTAGAATGACATTTAAACAAAAACATTATCAGAGTTATGTTGATAACTTCATCAATATAATTAACAAATAATAACAACGCAAAATAATTTATACCGTGCCAAACCATATATAACGAGCAACATGGTCTGAGTACCGCGTCAGAATACTCGTATCAAGCGGTCCTCCAGGCAATCCATGCTGCGCAACATCCTCATCCTCCTGCATCATAGGCTGCTCGACAAACACAGGCTGCTCAATATCCTGTTCCTGCTCAACAGGAATAGAAACTCCACGTCCTACGCCGGCATGTCTAATTCTACCGTCTCTCCCTCTTGTACGCACCACTGAAATGGAAGAAAGAAAAAAATTAAAAAAAAAAAAGTAAAAAAAAAAAAAAAACGAAATGCACTGCGGTACACTTCAAAACAAGTGTACCGCAATTATAAAATTTTACACACTCGGTACACTTGATAAAAAGTGTACCGCGGTGCATTTTTCAATCGGTACACTTGATAAAAAAGTGTACCGCAATGCAAAACGCGCGGTATACTTTTTACCAAGTGTACCGCAAGGTACAATGTTTGAAATATTGAATTCCGGTACACCGCTAGCAATGTATATTGCGGTACACTTGAAAAAGTGTACCAGAATGAAAAAAATCACTTACTCTCTATTTTCCGAAAATTTTCTACTCAGTACACTTTTTCAAATAATGATGAAAATGATTTTTTTTTTACAGTTTTACCTTTTATACGAGGGCATATTTGTCATTTCAACATTAAGTGTAGGGGTATAGAGAAGTTTGTAGGGGTAGAAAATTTTTTTTTCCCATAAGTATTGCCATTTATTTTTTGACTTAAATGCGGTTTTGGTCCCCTATTTTTAATTTTTTAAAGTTATAATCCTTCTATTTTAAAATCTAACTTTTTGGTCCCCATATTTCAATTTTTTTTACATTTGATACCCCACTTCAATTTAGAATCAATTTTAATGATATAGTCAAATCAATTATTATGTGCAATATGTAGATAAATCAAACTACTTTAGTTAAAAAAATAATAATAAATCAAAGTACACGTCATTATTATTTAATTTAATTTTTTTTAAAATATTATAAAATATTTACATTCATTAAAATGTTATTTACCTCAATAACCCTATATAATACATTAAATATTTTGTAATATAATATTCATTATTAAAATTAAATTAAATAATAATTAAAATTGTCAAATCATTAAAATTGACTCTCAATTAGAGTGGGGAGAAGTAAAAGAAATTGAAATAGGGACCATAAAGTTGATTTTGTTAGAAATAGACTTCTAAAGCTAGATAATAGAGATAGAGAATATGAAAGCTTTGTATTAGTTTCTTCATATTTGTGTATCTTTACACTGGAACATGAGTCTTATTTCTAGGATACAATGAGGGAAGTGAAATACCAAAGCTAATTAAGGTTCACTTCATTAGTGGGAGTTATAGGATAAGGACGAGGTTAGGATGAACATCCACTAAGTAGTCCACTAAGAGCTATTATTCTTAACAGATTTTTAAAATAAGAGATCAAAACTTTAGAAAATTGAAAATAGAGAACCAAAACTACATTTAAGCCTTAAATATCTTTTTATGGGACGCCTAATCTACGGCGTGACTATCATGTGGCAACGCTTCAATGAGTATTATGAATATCATGATATATAGATTAATATAAAACAAAACAAAAATCATAATAGAGGAAAAAGTAATTTTGTTAGTTTGTGACATTGTTGACTTGACTGAGGTTTGGTTCTCATTAATTTGTCATTATTGGGACAGAGACAAACACAAAATAACGAGATTGCACATCGATCATTCTCGGCCACCAGCCCACCACCATCCCTCACGTCATTGCATTTGCAGCATGATTGCTGTATGTACTTGTTAATTTTTATGGAGAACACAAAATAGGAAATAAATATGAATTTTATGTATAAATAGTCAATTCTTAAATTTTTAAGCTGCATATTAATCGGGTTAGATCCCCTTTAGGGTCAGGGAAGGCAATATGGCCAGCCTAAATTTTTATGTATTTATACATATTTTTGTTGGGGGAGTCTGGAGAAGTTCGGGACAAACAATAAGTCAATACTATAGGATTTCAAAGAGAGGGAGGTACCACATCCCAACTCAAAACCTTAAGACATTATCTCTTATAAATTCAACATTCTTCCCATACATAATTAATGTGAGACTTAATTACTCACACTTGAAAACAATTATTTTTATAGTTAAATATTATGCATATTATTGTTAAAATATAATAATAGCAAACACGTGCATGTAATGATGTGCTTCATCACTAATAGAAGATACAATATCTATCCCTTTTTACCTCTCACAATCTCACATCCTAACTTGATCATCAGAATCAGGGACTAACTCAGAGGGGGCAGACGGTGGCCAAGGCCCCTCCCTCCCCTCTTATATTTATGTTATGGGAAATGTTAACATGTGCCCTTGAGGCACATTTTAAGAATATAAATGTAGTAATATTCCATTGTAATATGTGCATTATACTTTTTAAACATTAAATTCTTATGGGTTATTAAATACAGATTTCTACTTTTAGCTATCTTAACATGTGCCCTTAGGGCACATGTTAACATGACCCTTATGTTATATGTATTTTATACTCTCAAGTTTTAACTACTCATTTATACATTTTAATATTACATAGGGTTAAATATGTTTTTGGTCCCTATAGTTTCGCAAAATTTCATTTTTAGTCCCTGAAGATTTTTTTCACACTTTTTAGTCCCTGAAGTTTTCTCACTAAGTGTTTTTAGTCCCTACTTTTCATTTAACTCGTGCATATCATCCGAAATTTTAAATTTTTTTCTGCGGTCATGTTTAGTACATTATACGAATCTCTCTTACAAAAGTTTAATTTTTTTTAACAAGAGATGAATTAAATATGAATTTTTTAGTTTTTTGCACATAAAAATTCATAAAAAATTCATCTTATGCTAAAAAATTCTAAATTTTTATCGAAGATGTTCTCATAATATTATAAACATGAATACAAAAAATCGTTCAAAAATTTGAAAGTATACAAAAATTTGATTAAAAGTAGGGACTAAAAACACTGACTGAGAAAACTTCAGGGACTAAAAAGTGTGAAAAAAATCTTCAGGGACTAAAAATGAAATTCTGCGAAATTATAGGGATCAAAAACATATTTAACCCTATTACATATGCATAAATTAATATTATAGTATCGTACAAATACATGAAAAAAAGATTCTCAAATGCGTCTTTTATTAGTAATTTTTTGGACATATTGACCAACATAAAGCACATTTAAGGACCAGATGAAGAAACATTTGAGATTCAAAATGAATAAAAAAAATATATTTAAGCATCAATATAATTATTTTTATATTTAATTTGCATATTATGGATATAATATATTATTATAAATATATACATTAGTTTTATTATATTCTTATTTTTGGCTTCTCATATAATAAGTTTCTGAATCTCTCCCCAATCAAAATGTTTATAGATATCTCCAACTTGCATCTAAATGACTATTCCTCAGCATAAAACCAACATTCTAATCACCCTAGAACATCCTCATTTTTATTATACATTACTATCCTTTCAATTTTAAATAATTAATGATCAACAATTAATAAAGATGATTTTATAAAATCATTAGACTTCTTATTTCTTTACAATTTTTTAATCCAAGCATAAAGTGACATTTAATATAAAACTTATGTTATGTAGTCACTGTTGTTGTAGTAGACATTTTTTTTTGGACAAATTAGTAGACCAAGACTTTATAGATAAGGGAAAAATATTTACAAATATAAAAGTTATATAAGTGAAAGAAGGGAGAAAATTGCAGGCAGCAGCAGATAAGAGGTATCTGATATATGGGGCGTGGACTTTTTGTTGAAATAGAGAATTAAGATCAAAACACTAACTGAATCATTGTTTGATTAAATTTCATTCATTTGGCTTTTGTTTGTTATCAATAAAGTGAATGGTTGGGGGTGGAAATGGAGAGTGGCCTGGTGGTGGTGGGGGGTTTAGTCCTGGTCCCATGACTCTGCTTTCCAACTTGTTTGGCGACAACGATGACGGTAAGACGTTCTCCGAGCTCCTTGCTGGAGCCATGTTGGATGTGGAGCATGGAGGTGGAAGAGGTGGTGGTGGTGGTGGTGGTTTGTTAACAGCTCCACCTCAGGTAACAAACCTCAACAACTCAACTTTTTTTTCTTTTGTCTGTCTTTGTTTTATTAGTTGGTTGGTTTCGTAGGGTCAAGTAAAAAGTCCACCACATGGCCTTATGCTGAATGAAATAAAAAGTTGCACATTCTTTCATATTCTCTAAATATAATTTTGTCATAAAAGATACTATAGTATAATCATCACAAGAATTTTTTTGAATGGATCACAAGAATAAAAAGTGAGTATTTTGTAATTTTACCCTCTCCTTTTTCTGTGGTGATGAATTTTACTCTCTTTCTCATACTAATAGTATTTTTTTAATATTTATTTGTTTTATATTATTTGCCACTTTATGATAATAATAATAATAATAATAATAATAATAATTATTATTAATATTATTATTATTATTGTTATTATTATTATTTATTTCACTAATATAGCTTTATTAATTTAGTGTAACTCAATTTTTTTAACCAAGTCACTGACAACTCTATTCATAAGGATACTTTAGTGAATAAAACCTACTCCTTCCGTTCCATATTAAAAGGAAAATGACTATTTTTTTGTCCCAAATTATAAGGAAATAACAACTTTCAATAATGTTTTTTACTTATTCTTATAAAATTAAATGCAAATTGCATTTAATTTTTTCTCTCTCTCTTTTTCTCAATAAACAACAACCAATCAAATTTGTTTTTACATCTTCCCACGTAACTTATTTCAAGAAAAATCCACAAAACCATATTTCAAATTCTCAAGTTTTAGTTTTCTTAATAAGTGTGTTTTTTTTTTTCCTTATAATATGGGACGGAGGGAATATTCTATTAGTACATTCAATAGCCTTTAGGAGAAAATAATTTTTTTCTCACCGTAATATGTATAATTTAAAAAATGTATATACATTTAACTTACAATAGAGGAAGTAATTAATATTGTTTTTCGAAATTTAGCCTTTTGAGGGAATTTTTTTTAGGGTTAAATATATTTTTAGTCCTTATAGTTTCGTCGAATTTTGTTTTTAATCTCTGAAGATTTTTTTCACACCTTTTAGTCCCTGAAGTTTTTTCCGTCAGTATTTTTAGTCCCTACTTTCCATTCAACTCGTGCTCAACTCGTGTATATCATTCGAAATTTTAATTTTTTTTTGCGGTCATGTTTAGCACATTATGTGAATCTCTATTACAAAAGTTTAAATATTTTTAACAAGAGATGAATTAAATATTAATTTTTTAGTTTTTTCATATAAAAATTTATAAATAATTCATCTTACATTAAAAATTCTAAGTTTTTATCGGAGATGTTATTATAATATTATAAATTACATGAATACAAAAAATCATTCAAAAATGTAAAAGTATACGAGATATACAAGAGTTTGATTAAAAGTAGTGACTAAAAACACTAACGGAAAAAACTTCACGGACTAAAAAGTGCAAAAAAAAATTTCGGGGACTAAAAACGAAATTCTGCAAAACTATAGGGACCAAAATCATATTTAATTTTTGTTTTACTCTGAACAATAGTACTATAAGTAGTAGTCCAAAACAATGGGAAGTACATGGAAGTACCTTCATCTGGGTTCTAGCCGAGAACATTGCAGTAGTGTGTAAGTTTCATTGGTGTTTACTACTCTCTCCGTTCTAAATTATATGTCACTTTGATATTTTTATACATATTAAGAAATGTAATATTGTTGTATGGAAAAGAGAAATTATGAGTTGATTTACAAAATTGTCCTTCATTTATGGTATTAAAAAAATAAATTGAAGAATTGAAAGAAGATAGAGTAATGAATAGTTAACGGTATAATAGGAAAAATTGCATTAAATGATTCATTGGTAATGTAAAGTGACATATAATTTGATGCAAATTTTTTCTTCAAAGTGACATATAATTTGGAAGGGAGGGAGTACTTTGTCTACGGACAAAAAATAAACACTTTTCACTTTGCAGCAAAATACAGCCTCAACAGTTTTTTCATTTGGCTCATTAACAAAAAATAAACACTTTTGACTCACTTTGCAGCAAAATTTAGCCTTTTTTCTGAACTTGAATTGAAGTGTTTCTGTTTCCTTATTCTCCTAACAGCAAGCACAAGGCTACTCCAATGTTCAAATCCAAACTGAACATCCATTTTCTGTATCACTACTGCCTACTACTACCTCATTGACACAAATTCCTGCAGTTACATTCAATAACATTCCACAACAACTGATACCAAACTCTGAGGAATCAAAGACAAAATTAGTCGATTATTCTTCCAACTCAGAACAAAGATTGCAGCAGTCTTCTTTTGTTGAGAAAGCTAATGATGACGGCTACAACTGGAGGAAGTATGGACAAAAACAAGTGAAAGGTTGCGAGTTTCCTCGAAGTTATTACAAGTGCACACATCCTAGCTGTCCTGTGAAGAAGAAAGTCGAACGCGATCCTGTTGACGGTCATGTTACTCAAATTATTTACAAAGGAGAGCACATTCATCAACGTCCTCATCCTAGCAAGCTCACAAAAGAGAATTCAAATGTGCAACAAGATTTGTTAGAAACATGTGACAGTGATGAAGAAGGAGATAATGAAACTGAAGTAGATTATGAACCTGATCTCAAGAGAAGGTATAGTTTAAGCTCATAAAAAAATGTTGGTGTTGTGATATATTTCATTTTTCTAAGTTTTATGATTCTGCAGAAACACAGAAGTTAGGCTCCTAGATTCATCGTTTTCACACGGGACTGTCTCAAAGCCTAAAATCATTGTACAAACAACAACTGAGGTGGATCTGTTAGAGGACGGATATAGATGGCGTAAATATGGCCAGAAAGTTGTCAAAGGCAACCCATATCCAAGGTGATTACATCTAATTTATGTCTCGGGTCGAGACGATTTAGTTTAGCAACAGATGTGTCACCAATCTAGTGTCTAAAATTGTCGTGGTCGAACAATTTAAGTTAGTCTGTTAAATTAATTAAGCTTTGAAAAGATCTATGAAATTTAATATATTTTGATAACGTTTTAGTGACTAAATTCAATAAATTTAAGGACTAAAATGTCTGTTCCCTCTGATCACCGGGAGGAGGCTAGAACCACTTGATGCCAGAGCTGACCCTCCAAACCAGATTTACCGGTCTAGTGGACCGGATACTGGTGGTGAAAACAAACAAAAAAATGTTGGTTCCCTCTGACCACTTCTGAAAAACTTGTTCCCTAAGAAATGCTCAATTATATTCATCATACTTCTGATTATGCTACTATGATTCACTGTATACTTATTGGATTTGAGATCGTGTTCTAGAAAAGACAGTGATGCATTGTTGTGTCATGTAGGAGCTATTACAAATGCACAACCCCAGGTTGCAATGTTCGAAAGCATGTCGAGAGGGCTTCAACGGATCGTAAAGCCGTGATGACAACATATGAAGGAAAACATAATCATGATGTTCCAGCAGCCAAGACTAATAGCCTCACCCTTGCTAGCCATAATAGTGCGTTACAGCAAAAATCACAAAATGTCATACCGGAGATGCATAATATGAACAGAAGGGGTCAGCAGCACCAATCAACGGTGGCACGTCTAAGGTTGAAGGAAGAACATACAGCATAGTCTTTATGATTCTGCAGAAGCACAGAAGTTAGGCACCTAGTTTTTGAGTCTAAGGCCAAAGTTTTGACCAAGGCCTATAAGCCCAATCGTATACAAAAACTAGCATTGGAATTATGAGTGAGTAGTTAGTCCTACATTGGATAGAAATTGTTGCTGCCGATGCTCAACAAGTAGAAGGAGAATATGTTAATTGAAAAAGTTTGCAAAGTGAACATTGATTTTGGATGATGTTTGTAACAATTATGCCTTCGGTATACTTTTAAAATATGAAAGTTTGTATAAGTCTCTTTTCTTTTTTGAGTGGTTTTGTAATATAGTTTAGTTGTTCATAGTTGAATAATGCACTTCCTGCAAAATTATGTTCAAGAATGTAATAAAATATTATCATACAATGAACTGCATTTTAGGCCCAGCACGCAGCCATCACCCATTTTCGTCACCTTAAGAAAGCAAAAGTAACCGGGCTAAAATTAGCTGACTTTAACGCAAAAAAACACAGTAACACATTCTGCGTAAAATCTTCAACCACCGAGCAGGGACGGATCTAGGATATTTTTTTTGGTGTGGCCAAAATTTATTAGCATTAAAAGTTTTAAATACAATGTTGAATTCAAGCACGAAACATTTAAGCTATTTGTCTCAAATCTTTGGTCATTTTAGAATTTCACACATAAATTAAGAAAATAATAAATATTGAAATGTTATGTTATTTTTACTCTTACTTTTTATTAAAAAAATTATTTTATAGATGTTTTTAGTTTTTATAAGGGAACAATACGTAAAATATCATTAACTGAACTTTGGTGTTTTAAAAGAACTAAAAAAAATTCATAAAAAAATATAACTAAAATTTTGGGAGAAAAATAAAAAGATAAAAAAATAAAAAATTAGAGACTGAGAATATTAAAAGTTTAGTATTCTCTTCACCATATTTAACATTAAATTTATCCAAGTGGAAATTTACATCGCTAAATAATTGTACTTCTTTTTCATTTATCATTTTTTGACATGATATGTATTTAAATATAACTATTAAAAATGACAACAATTCAAGATAAAAATAATGAAAACTATGACCCATAAATAAAATATTTTGTTCTTTTTCTTTTTTAGATGAACTTTTTTTAACCATACCTACAAAATAATCATTCAAAAATACAAATTTTCTTAATAGTAGAGATCAAAATTGCGTGGATGATAATTTTTTAGGGATTAAAAATTTAATAAAAATTAAGGAAAGTCTAAATTTAAAATGTCACTATTTTATAGAGACCAAAAATATATTCAACTTTTTTTTTAGTCCAGTAGCCTAGTAGATAGAAATTCCACCTTAAAGATGAATAAGTGAGTGTCCGGAATTCTAACCCCGACTCTTGAATAATATATCCGATGTCTCAACCAACTGAATTAAGCTCACGAGACAAAACATATTTAACTCCACACACACACACACACACACACACACAGATATATATATATATATATATATATATATATATATATATATATATATATATATATATGTATATGTATTAAAAAAAATTGAAAATTTTGGTGTGGCCAAGGCCACACTTGGCCTCTACATAGGTCCGTCCCTGCCACCAAGTCATAGTGATATTTTTATGGTTAAGAATGTTTTTGGTCCCTATAGTATCGCAGAAATTCATTTTTAGTCGCTGATGATTTTCTTCACACTTTTAGTCCCTGAAGTTTTCTCAGTCAGTGTTTTTAGTCCCTACTTTTAATCAAACTTTTGTATAGTTTCACATTTTTGAACGTTTTTTTGTATTCATGTTTATAATATTATGAGAACATCTCCGATAAAAAATTAGAATTTTTTAGCATAACATGAAACTTTTATGAATTTTTATGTGCGAAAAACTAAAAAATTCATATTTAATTCACGACCTTTCTTTTGTAACAGCCCCTGGGCCCCATCATGGCGATCCCGGTGCTTTACCTCACGATCTTCTCCACCCCCTCTCTAGTGGAGTTTTTGCCTTCCGTGGGAATCGAACCACGTACCCTGGGGTTTAAATACGTGTTCAATCCATTATCACTATCAATTGTGCTAGTAGCTCAATTGGTAGTGGGAATGGATTGAACATGTATTTGAACCCCATGGTACGTGGTTCGATTCCCACGGAAGGCAAAAACTCCACTATAGAGGGGGGTGGAGAAGATCGTGAGGTAAAGCATCGGGATCGCCATGATGGGGGCTGTTACAAAAAAAAGTTAAAAAAAATTAAACTTTTGTAAGAGAGATTCATATAATGTACTAAACATGACCGCAAAAATGAAATTGTGCGAAACTATAGGGATCAAAAACATATTTAACCCTATTTTTTTATCATGTAAGTCATATTAATATTGGTATCGTCTGTATGCAAGTGATTTTAACGATCTTTTACAACTCTGATGAAATTTGAACCTTGTACTTAAAAATTACAACGCTAAGCTCTTCCCTATTGTACTTGTGCAAAAACTTATATAAGCAAAGAGACTGAGTAAAACTCCTCTCTTTTCACTACAAGGAATTTAGCGGTTTGCGGCAGTTTTGGAAGGATATTAGCGGCGGTTTAAACCACCACAACATGATATGGCGATGATTGAGAAAAGGTTGTAGATCTTGGCGTCGACACAGGATATGGCGATGGTTTTGCAAACTGCCACACAAATCGCCACAATAGAATTTACATCGGTTGAAACCATCACAAAAAAAAAGCCAATTGGTAAAAAGCTTTTCGCCGCAGTTTCAAATTGTTGCCATTTTATTTAAATTTTTGTTTTCTTCATTGCCAGTTTTGAACCGAAGATTTGCTTGAGAAGTTGAGAAGGATTGCGTGGCTTTGCTAAGAAAGTAAATCGAAGCTTGAGAGAACGATTATGAAGTTAAACGATTCCGGTGGTGAATGTTTGTTGTCGTGAGTGTTTCGTCCTCTAACCTTTCTACTCATTGCTATTTCAGCGGTTGGGCTTTGGTGACGTATGTGAATCAACACCGGCGAAGTGATGGCAACATTGTCCCCTTGGTGGTGTTTGTGTTTTGTTTTGCCGGCTGTTTGTGAGCTTCTTTGCTTTTGGATCCTGTTCAAATAAGAGGCATGATGCTGTGATTTTTTAACAGAGGTGTTCTCGTCGTCACTATCGTTTCCACGTCTTTCTTTAGGTTTGACAATGGGTGCTTTTGAAAGGGCATGACTTGATGCTTTTTCCAGGGATTTGTTGGTACTTGGATCTTCTTTGTGTTGGCAGTCGATTCATTCACCTACACGGATGCATTTAACATTTTTTTGCTGACATTGTATATATCACCCTTTGTAGTTTGATTATATGTTACCGCTATTCGTATCAGTCCATGTGACTGATTCCAAACTGATTTGATATCATCATTGGATGTTGGAATGCTTGACTTGAAAAAGTCATTTTGCTTGCAACTGTTTACTGTAGAAAGTTGTTGGTTCTTGGATCAGTTTAATGTTGATGTTTGGTGTGTTAAACCAAAATGGGATTTAGGACAATCCCTCTAAAGTTCGGTACTCTAACATATGTTCAAGTGTGCAAGACAATGAATTAAAAATCTACTTCTCATAGTAGAAATCTGCATCTGAAGGAAATGTTGAGCGCGCGACAAAATTCAACTCTGGATGATAGAAGTCAACTCTGATGGTTTACAAATTTTGAAAACTAGAGTGCTTCTGAAGAAGAGAGTTACTGAGAAGAGTCAACAAAGCCAAAGCTCTGAGCAAGCGCTCCAAGCATTTTGTCTATGCTGCATTAAATGCACACGATAAGTATGCTCACAAGTCACAATCAAAGATTTCATAGAGGCTTATAAAAAAAAAAACGATGTTCATAGAGTACATTTTTAAGAAAGCTACAAAGAACCATTCCAAGTACAACAAAGGAATTGCTTATCAAGTCAATGGTCTGATAAAATGAAGAAAGGATTTCAACGTTCTAGTTAGCTTTCAACGGATTTATCCAAATTGCAAAGTCTTCATCAACAACTCTATTTTTCTCTCCTATATACATGGGACTCTAAGCAACTTGAAAACCATCAATTATACCATTTTTCATTCATTCAAACTGTTTTATCTTTAAAAGATATATTTTTTAAAAAGTTAACACAATTCAACTTTTTTTTTTTTTTGTTTTTCTCACCTTCATGATCATTCACGGGAATATAGACTACTATTTCTAAATCTATTAGGATTAACTAAAAATTTATTATTTGAGTAGTCCCCCACTTTTGTATGGACTCATTGGATTCAGTTTATGTACCCCAATATTTGTATTTTTTTTCCTATTTATTAACATATTAAGAAAATGTAATTAAAAAATTATGATAAAATATATTTTATCCTCTTATGTCTAGATATTTTTCGCTTATTTAGAAAACAAAAATGTTAAACAGTATTCTCTGATACTAGTTAAGCTACCTATAAATACTTCAAAATACTAGTACTCCGTGGAGATTACTCATTTCGTCCCAAAATAAATGACCTAGTTGACCACTGTCACATTTGTCAATGTACAATTTAATTGTTAATATCTTAAATTATATTTTATTAAAAATTATAAAAATTATATATTTTGAAAATACTCATCGAGACAAGTCAAACATCTCATATGGTAATATTTGCATATATATTAGTAAAAAAATATAGTCAAAGTAAATCATATAAATACTAATCAAAGTCAAAAATATGTCAGTTATTTTGGAACCAGGGAGTATAAAGATAAGAAAGTCATGGGAGAGAGAAACAAGGTGGGGTGGTTGTTGGACATTCACTCACAAAAGTAAAAGACAAGTAGAAACAAACAACCATCGGTTGCTGTGATCTCTTGCACATGATTTGCCAATTTTAAAAAAGGTAAACAGTGCTCCTACACTATAGGCAGCAAAACATTGATAAGAGAGAAAGTGCAGAATTTTCTTGGCCATTTTAGCACACGTTCCTATCGCAATACATGGAGATGGCGTATAAATTACCGGAATATTCAGGCACACTTTTGAGTTTTTCGACCCTGCCAAGGCGCCAACCATGCCCTTCACAGCTTCACGCATCAAAATATTAAACAAGGTGTCTCTCATAAATAGGGGTGTCTGGTTTAAATCGACTTTGAGGCAAAATTTTATAATCTAATTTTATGCAATGTAATTTGGATTGATTTTTGAATATTTAAATTACAATTGTTTGAGTTGTCGTACACAGATATACTGAGTTAGGTATATATTCTCCAATTTTTTTTATATATACTTTTCTTTTCTATTTAATAGTGTATAAAGAAATATAGGCAAAAATGATGAGGTGAAAACTTGTTTTGAATAAAGAAATATACTAGACCAACTCAAGTGGGTTATAACATATCATATATTAAAAAGTAATATTTTGGAATGAAAATTGTTAATTATATTTGACACGTATAAAATACTTAAAAATAGATTAAATTGTATTTTAATGATAAATTAATGTAATATATCTTACTAATAAAAAGTTAAATGAATATTAAAATATATGTATGCAGGTTGATTCAGTTATGAAAAATTATTTTAAAATCCGATCTAATTCAATGATTTTACAAATGAACATCCAAACACATTTAAAAATATTTAATTATTTGCAATTTTCAATTTTTTAAATCGATTTGAATTTGAATATCTCTGGACATAAATAATAAATAAAATGAGATTATTATACTAATTTTTGTAGTCACGGAAAAAGAAAGTTCTACCAAACCCATGGTAGTAACTCGGTCACACTGTCACAGATCCCCCACCACCACCAAGTACTAGCTCTACTAATTAAAAACCTTTGCACCCAACCCAACATCAATAATCATCAAAATCCAAAATCAGACAAAGATTTTTTCCCTTCATTAAACTCCACACCCACCACCACTAACTACTTCTTCAACCCCATCTCATCTAACTTCAAAACTACATCTCATTACAAGTTAAAAATCTTTTGCTTTTTCTACCAAAAGGTTAATAAAAATATTTCTTTTTCATTCCTTCCGTCCATTGACAAAAGAAAAAGCAAATGTTGGGGGAAAGAAACAAAAAATTAACATCCCTCTTTTAGTTTTTTTTTTGTCTATTTTCTGCATTGTGTTTTTTTTGTACTTTTCCTTCGAATTCACAAATATGAGGAAGCATGGATGGCAGCTACCTTACCATCCTCTTCAGGTAATAGCTCTAAATTTTCAATTTTTTTGCTTAAGTTTTTTTGTTGTTATGCGGAGTTTACTCATTTTGATTTTTTTTTGCAAAGGTGGTAGCTATTGCTGTGATTTTAGCTCTGGGGTTTGCTTTCTATGTGTTCTTTGCTCCTTTTGTTGGAAGCAAGATGCATCAGTATATTGTCATTGCCATTTACACACCGCTGGTAGTAACCCCTTCTTCCAATTTTCTCTGTTGTTTGCTTCTTTTTTTGCGATGCTTTCTAAGTTGGTTGACATGAGATCTTTGATTCTTTTTGTTTGTTTTGTGTTTCATGTGTTTGATTTGTTATATGCATTACTAAATTCTGCCTCTTGTTCTTTGTCAAAAAATAATAATTCTGCCTCTTGTTCCTTTCACTGGTGCTCTAAATTGTTAGCACATTAGGCACAAACTGTTCTAAGGTAAAGGTAGAACTAAATCATTCTTATCTTATTCTGCCTCTTGTTCTTTTCATTGGTGTTCTAAATTGTTAGCACATCAGGCACAAAATGTTCTAAGGTAAAGGTAGAACTAAATCATTCTTATCTTAATTTATTTATATAGTTAACTTAACCCGTATATAAAAAAAGCGAGTAAACGAGACATCTTAATGGAACAAGGTAAAACAACTTGATAGCAGGCGGCCTAGGATCGTGGAGAAGCCTCTGATACCATTTTAGAATTGAGAGTTGGGCCTAACTCAACCCTACAAAACCGACTTGTAAGGTGAGGATTGTCCTCACTTATAAACACATATTCAGGTCATCTCGCAACCGATGTGAGACTTCTTAACAGAGAGAAATGAGAGGAGGGTAATTTTAGGAAAACTATGCGAATTGGAATAATACCAAAACATGATAATATTTTTTGTTTGTAGAAATCCAATGTAATTAAATTAGAGTTTTTAGCTTCCTAGTGAGTTCTGGCAGTATCCCACTGGCTATGAGCTTTATACTTCGGATCTGTTACGAGGCTAAGTTTGAGTGCTTAATTCGCAGTTTACGACTATCAGATGTTTCTCAAGAGTGTGATTTGCAGACATTGAACTGAAGTTCTCCCCTCCATAAGCTCAATACTCCTTTTAGTAGGGAAAGTTGAATCCATGACTTCTTTATCTCTCCCAGTATTAGGATCTATACTAGCACTGAGCAGAGAGGCAATCTATAGCAGTGAATGATTAGTGTAACAGATTGCAAAAGAGGCAATCAAGGGAAATAGAATGGTGTGCTGTATATTTCTCAAATTGTTCTCTATTTTTCTTTGAGAGGGAAAAACAAATTCTTGGAGACCATACCATATCAGTCTCAACTGTGGATCCATCTTACAAAATGACAGGGAAGTAAAAAGAGATGTAAGTAAACCATAGGATTTAAATTTGATGGATGAAGTGGAAGGTTGTTTCAGGTGTTATTTGTGAAGACAAAATAGTACCCAACCTTAACGGTTAACGAAAATTTCACTGCATAGTCGTAAAGCCTGCAGTGTTGATGAAATTGAATACTTGGCACTAAGAGCCAACAAGAAAATCAGCTCAATTTCCCACAAATGAGAATATTATGGTGGATGAGTGGACACACAAGAAGCACTCAAGTGTAT
The DNA here is from genome assembly GCA_951799995.1 of Trifolium subterraneum. Taxonomy (NCBI): domain Eukaryota; kingdom Viridiplantae; phylum Streptophyta; class Magnoliopsida; order Fabales; family Fabaceae; genus Trifolium; species Trifolium subterraneum. Next base: position 38,981,512 of record OX637461.1, on the reverse strand, counting down.
GGAAACACCGTGACACAGGTGGATGACCTGTGGTGATGTATGAGATTGAATTCTAGGGTGCAAAAAACCAGTGAGAAACTAAGTTTAATGTTCATAAAAAAAAAAACTAGGTTTAATGTTGAACGAATGATATGTTGGGACACGCATGAATATATTAGGATTTAGGAATGAATACATAAGAGAGAAAGTTGGGTATTACCTAATGTGGAAAAGATGTAAAATCTTGCTTTAGATGGTTTGCACATGTATGAGAAGACATGTAGAAAAATATTGGCCATGCCATTACGAAGGATTTTAAATTTAGAGGATTTTTCTTGTGCACGTTGCAGTATCGTTTGATTCATGTAGTTGATCCCACCTAAGTGGAACAAGCTTTTGTTGTTTGGATTTGCTAGCTCTAAAGGACAACCCTTAGCAATAATGTCATGAAACCGCTATCCGCTGGAGCACAATAATCTTGAGTAACCAAGTATTTTAGAGATAGTATTCTATGCTGATATGCACTTTCTATCCTCTGATATTTCTTTCTTGTTATGGTTATTTTGGCTTCCCCTGCTATATGACCATGCTAGGGCTGTTATTGGCCGATGTTATTTTTAATGTTATTTAATGTGTGTTCCGATCCAACCTCAAGTCCACATCTCTGAGAGATTGTCCTCTTTGGGGTTAACCCGTCACAGTTTTGTCCTTTGTAGAAAAGGCGCCTCGGTGGTTTGAAAGGTGTGAGTGTTGTATATAAACTACCAAGCGACGTGGGACTATTTTGGTGTATCCGGAACAATGTGTTTGCAACATAATGATTACACAAGGATGGCTTTGTTTTAATAATTGCACTTTTTTTTTTATAAAAATTCAAATCCCAAAAAGGGCATTATATTCTTTTAGTGATATATCACCTCTTTGCCAGATTACTGTTGTTTTTGGACTCTACATTTGGTGTGCTGCAGCAGATCCAGCAGATCCTGGGGTTTTTAAATCCAAAAAGTATCTTAATATTCCTGACAGTGCCATGGTATTTGGGCTAAAGAATTCTAAATTAGGTGAAGAGTCAACTTCATCAATGCATGATGCAAAGGCTTCAACAGTTGGAGGAAATTCCATGGATAATGAAGCACTCGGAACAGAAGGAAATATGAAAGATACCTCTCATTCAGCAGAGAAGGAAAATCCATCGTCTTCTTGTTTATCACGTTTCCTCTTGGTTTGCTCTCCTTGTGCTTATGTCTGCCGCTGCTTTGGTTCAAGTGATGAATCTTCTGATAAACAAACCAGTGAAGACGGCATGTTCTATTGCAGTTTGTGTGAAGTTGAGGTGCGTTGAAGCTTTTTAACTAGAAACATATTTTCCCTCTGTTGGTGTTCACCCCAAAATGAAATGTGGATATGAAAAGATGATTTTACCTCAAAAGTAGTGCATGCAGAATTTCACAATCACCTTCTGTGTCATGTTGCAGGTCTTCAAATACAGCAAGCACTGTAGAGTCTGCGACAAGTGTGTAAATCACTTTGATCATCATTGCCGAGTATGATTATCTGATTTCTCATTTCTTTACTCATTGTTTGGCATATGTTCTGAAAAACTGTTGTTTCCCGAGTTTTGCAGTGGCTTAACAACTGTATTGGGAAAAAGAACTACAGGCAATTTTTCAGCCTGATGATTGCTGCTATACTATTGGTAAGCACCTATGTATATGAAGCTATAACCTAAAAATCACCCCGAGTAAAATTCTTAGTTTCTTATTTCCAATTTATTTTCATTTCGATTAACTATTGACAGGTCTGTACATGTTTTGTGAACCTTTGGCTTTGAGATTGCAGTTTATTCTTCAATGGTCAACTGGGATACTTGTGCTCATTTGCTGTTTTCTTGAGAGGAAGCAATTTTCTACGGAAATCTCCTCTAAGTTAGGAAGCAGTTTCTCTCTAGCTCCCTTTGTTATTGTTGTGGTGAGCATTGTTTTTCCTCCATTTGTGTATTATGTGATTGCTGTACTGCTATAATGTTTATTATTTACCCATCTGACATATGGATTTAAATTTGTTCTTCTTTGATAATATCATTTGTTTGATGAAAAATCATTGAGGCTATTTCCAGCTACAGTTATTCTTACACCTCAACAACTTATTTTCTGTTCCTTTTAATTTTTTTTCAGTCTGCCTGTACCATTCTGGCTATGATTGCTACCTTACCTGTTGTTCAGCTTTTCTTCTTTCATATTCTCCTCATTAAAAAGGTAAGATAATATGCTTTCCAGTTGAAAAATATAAGTTTATATCATATTTTCACATTTAGCAACAATAACATCATTAGTGCTTAATATTATGGTTTTTGCGGGTGACACAGGGACTCAGCACATATGATTACATTGTAGCTATGAGGGAGATGGAGCAAGAGCAGGAGCAGTTAGGAGTTGGAGGCCAACAAAGTCCCCAAATGTCAACTGTTAGCTCATTTACTGCGTTGAGCAGTGTCAGCTCCTTCAATGCTTTACATCGTGGTGCATGGTGCACACCCCCACGCATGTTCCTTGAGGATCAGGTAACACATTTTCAATCCAGACATGCTTTTTTGTATTATGGGATTTCTTTTTCTTCCTAAAATGCCTTTAGTTAGATCACTTTGCTTCAAAAACACTGCTGCATGTAGATTGTCGTCGTGCGAACTCTTTGAGCATTTGAGTGCACATAGAATTGTTTGTTGTTAGGATTTGCATAGAGGAATTCAATAATATTACCTACTGTTAGGAAAATGAAATTTATCAACTATTAAGCCTTTTCATCTGACATACTCTAATTGAGTGCTAATTGAAGTTCTACTGGTATGTCTTAACTTAGTTGTTCTTGAACTATTTCAGTACTATTATGTAATAAAGGGGTAAGGTGCTCTGAGCAATAAAATGGATTTTGTCATTGGATAGCATGATCTCATTTATTTTTTCATTATTCTATTTCCTATTTTCTTTCTTGTGCTTGCTTACTGATCACCACCTTTTTCCTTTTTTGTGGGGTTGCGGCATTGTTATAGTATGATGTAGTGCCCCCAGAAACAGGTTCTGTGAGTTCGCTGGGAAAGAAGTCAACGAGAGAAGAGCCATTGAAGAAAAAGAATCCCGCTGCAGTCAAAATTAGTCCTTGGACGTTGGCCCGATTAAATGCAGAAGAAGTTGCTAAGGCTGCCGCTGAAGTAAGAAAAAAGTCCAAAATTATGCAACCTGTGATAAGACATGAACAGGCTTCCAGGCTAGAACCAGACAGCCGTTTTGGTAGCAGCGGCCGAAGAATGGTTCCCACAATTGAGAACAATAAAAAGCGCATTTACGTTCCAGCTGACATATCTATGGAATCCATGACAAACGCTTCTTCCAATAATACCAATATGGGATTCATTGGAAGGTCTGGGCTTGCCCCTCCCCATTTACGTAGTGCATTTCAAACAAGCCAAGCAATGTCAAGCTCAGCCGGCATTGTTTCGTCATCTCCTGAGAGCAGTTTGGACTCTCCCGATATTCACCCTTTTCGGGCAACGGGAGCTGAAGAAGCAAGACATCTTGCAGGTCTTTCAGCTGCTGGTTCTGAAGCTCTGAAGGAAATTCCACTGTCAAGGTCAACAAGTGATGGGTATGATGCCTCCGGCGGGGAAGATAGTGACCAGGTTCCTAGTAGGGTTGTTCAGAGAATTGCAGATTGGAGTAGTGTTCTTTTTGGAGCAGATCAGGATGAGAGGGCTTTTAGGCCTACATTGTCATCCAGCATGAGTCACAGTAGACACTAGGAAATTGTGACCACCAAATTAGATGTCAATTAGACAACTATCTTTCTGACTATTTAGATTGGAATTGTTCATTATTTGATTTGTGAGCTGGAGATACTCCATAATCTTCTTATCATGTTATTGTTAAACTACGCTGCTGAGTTTTGGAGGGCACAAAGGTCAGGCGGCATTGACGATGTACAAAGTTTTATGTCAATAGTAACCGATATGGTTCAGCTTCCTATCGCCTTGCCATTAATGCTTCTAGGCTGTTCTATCCGGTTATGGTTCCTCATGGTTGGGCAGCGTAGTTACTTGTACCCCTCCAAATGATTGTTCATTGTATCCCCATCTTTTATTTCTATTAGAATTAGAATCAGAATTAAGATGTCTGAATTATGCCACAAACAGTTGACAAATTTAACAACTCTTTAACTTTCTTCAAGTCCTAGTTACTGCTATTGGCTTTTTTAATGACTTGTGTTCTTCTATGTTTGAGATGATGAATTTGTAGTAAACAAACAGGTGAAATATTGGTAAAAGATAATCAATCACATTTGCTACTCATAATTGATTTGCCACCAATAATATCCACTAATTACACATTTGATATGTCACAAAATTTTACACAATCCAATGACATTTGATTTTTTCATCCATCACAAGATTTTATACAAAATCAAAACATCGAAACATTTACACACTTACTACAGACACAACACGAGGAACTTTGCTATCGTCAAAAGGCAAACTCACATACTGCCATGCAAACTCCTCCGCAATCTCAGAAGCCAGTTCACCGTGAACAGCCTTGCAGTACATATACAGCACGGTGTTTGCGGCGGCGTTGTAAAGCATAAGTACCGTCAACACGGTTGAAGTCAATACAATCTGAACCACGAAAGCCCAATCCCTCCACGAACCGCTATCAGTACTCACTGCAGCGAGAAGTGAACCGCTCCACAGCATAATTCCTTCCAAAGAAGCAAAGAACAGAAAGCAAGAAGCTCCGGTTGATTTCATTCCTTTCATCAGAGCCGCGCTCCGGCGGAGAGGTTGAATTCCATAGTTGTTTTCCACGACGGCGATGACCGAGGCTAGGATCCATGAAACACGGAGGTAAAAGAGGAAGAAGATGAGTGCGAGGAGGAGGACGGCGGAGGCGGTGAGGATGATTGGAGAGAAGGAGAGGGAGGGGCCGAGGAGGAAGGAGAGGAGGGGGATAGGGATGGAGAGTGAGAAGAGGATGAGGTGGGAGAGGATTGAAGTGACAAGGAGAGGGAGGAAGGAGGAGATGAGGGAGGTGACGGCGGAGAAAAGTTTTACGGGACGGCCGAAGAAGCCATGGAAGACGCTGTGGGTGATGGTGGCAAGGGCGGAGAGAGAAAATATGAATAGAAGGAATAGAGATAATAAGAGAAGTGGAAAGGGAAGGGGGAAATTGAGAGAATTAGTTTGGGCTTTAAGGTGGGCTTGGGTTTGGGTTTGTGCTAAGCGGAGGAGGATGTGGATAGTTGGGGAGTTGGAATGGGTGAGGAGATGGAGGATGGTGGGAGAGACGATAAGTGAGAAGGAGAGAGGAAGGAGGCAGATGACGGAGAGAGCTAGGAAGTGACGAGAATGAGCGTTGATGATTCGTTTTGATTCAGAGAGGATGGACCATAGGTTGAGGCTCGCTGCTGTAGTTGCCATATTGCTTCTGCCGCCGTCTATCAAGTCAACACAAGTGAAGGAAGGAGAAAGTGATGATGGCGTGTGGATTGCCAAAAGATCGAGAATCATCCATCGTTGAGTTCTAAATTATTACTATAGTCTCGTATATATAAGAAATAAAAAAAAAATTTACAAAGTCTTAGTCTGAAAAGTTACTACAATCATTACGATTTATTTTGAATATTCTAATTTTATCATTTGTTTTATTTTTCCATACTACTACAAACCTACACCTTGAAATCCGTATAAAAAAGAAGTACACCTTGGAAACCGTACAAAACTAAGGGTAAAATAGTAAATGACATATTTTTTTTATACTTTATCCACTTTTCTTAAAGGGTTTGTCTTTTTTTTTGTTTCTAATATTCAAGACCGGAGGGAGTACTTCTTAGTTCAATTGGTTTAACCAGTTGAGCTACCCTGCTACAAAAAAAAAAAATCAGTTGAGCTACCCATTTCATCCCCTCCGTTCTAGTTGACCACTACATGTATGTTAATGCATAATTTTGATCATTAATATAGGACCTGTTTGTTTCAGATTTAAAAAAATAGATTTTTTCTTTGTATTTTTGAAAATGGATTTTATAAAACCGTTTTTCAAAATATTACAAGTTTTTTTATATTCGTTTTTTTCTAAATTCAAACACTAATTTTGACATGATATAACATAGACGTACATTATTGAAGAACAAAAAATAGTCAAAATCTCAATTTTCATAAAAAGTTGTATTTCAAAAATGATTTTTATGAAAATCCATTTGAAATAGCTTCAAAAAAAGTGATTTTTTTGAAATTTTAACATCCAAATTTTTTTTCAATAAAATGATGAAATACCTAAAATAAGATTTTAAGAATAACTATTCAAACCAAATTTTCATTTGAAGCTTTTATAAAAAATTTCTTTGTAAATTTTTTTTATACAAAATTTTCTAACACTACAAAATATATTTTCAAAAAAATCCAAAACAAACGGGCTCATAATATATTTAATTGTCCATTAGTAAAAATTATAAAAATACGATGTTTTGAAAATACTCATCAAAACAAATCAAACAAAATCTTATATATATGTTTAATATTTACATCTATATATTATTAAGAAAATACGGTCCAAACAAGATAAATGAATCGTACATTTAGTCAAAGTAGGTGTTATATATTGGCACGAAGTGAGTAATCCATTTGGTCTCGTATATAAGTAAAAATTACTTTTTTTAGATTCATTGAAAAAATAATGTATCTAGTCCAAATTATAGACAAGATTGAATGAATCTAAAAAAGTAATTTTTGCTTATATATAAAACCGGAGGAAGTACCTTTAGCAACACATATTAGTTTTTCTGCGGATCCTATCTTCTTGAAGTGTCTACAACATCATTCTCTCAACTGTTAATATAGACCGATGGATGTATCTAATGATTCTTAGAGAAAACAATAAATGTGGTTATTATTTCTAAAAAAGAAGAAGAAATAAATGTGGTTATTTGATAATCTCAAAATAACACAAAAAGAAGAAAGGAATATACCCTCCTAAGGCACATGATAAGGTAGTAGATTTGAGCTTCTTGCGCGGAATGCTTGAGAGATCGATTTTGCTGATAAATAGATACATTGGATGATGTTGTGTGTGAGCTCGGTATTGGTGAACTTTGAAAAGTAGGACATATTTTTCCTAAAGGAGATTCTCTATCTCCTTACCTCTATTGTAGTGACAAAAGGATTAACGACACTCATTAAAAAATCAGTAGCAAGTGGAGATCTTCATGGAGTTAAGATAAACTGAGGGGCGCCTCAAGTGTCCCACCTACTTTTTGCTGACGATTATTTTCTATTCGGCATGTCCTCTATAACACTTAATAAGAGTATCAAATTTCCACAAAACACATCATTTCCATTACATCCATAATTTGAAAAGTAAAGTGCAAATTACATAAGTTCCAGTAGGCAGTAGCAACAAATTAAATAAGGAAAGGAATTGAGAAACACAGTAGTAGTACAAACTGTATATTGTATGACCACACCTTTCAAATATGCATTCAATGATCTGGTTGGGTACACGGGTAGACGAGTTAAAAAACTTAAGTCAATACATGAACCAATTACAAGTGGGTATGGCGAATTAGGTTAGGTTCTACTCGCAAATGAATGGGTTCGGGTAAATAATTAGTTGGATTGGGTTAGCGGATTCACGGATTAACCCACACCCATGTACCTATCATCCACAGTTCAAGATCGCCAATGTAACTAAAACATAGAAGTGAAAAAATAACAAAAAAAAAAAAATACACAAGTCTATATATATTTGATGAAAATATCATTTAGTATTAGATAAGATCAATGAAGTACAACCATAGAGACACACAATGTGTTGGGACATTCCCCATCCACATTCTAAAAATAACACACACAATTAAGCTAACTAAGATTTGAGTATCAACAAACTATGAGAAAATAGAAACCAATAGAGCATTACCAAGCCAATAACGTAATCCAAGCACCCAAGCAAATTTCTTCCACAAGTGATAAGTGGGTTAAGGAACCGCAGATCGACTATTCAGGTTCTCAAAAATGGTTAAACTCACCACATGTGAAGGATTAATTTGTTTAGTGGAGAAGAAGAGAGACTGGTTTGTTGCAGCCACTATTAGTTCCTTGCTCAAAATATTTTCCATTACATTCAAACATCTTCGGGGCTTTACATCAAACACCATGAGAACAAACTTAAAATAGACTATACTTAAACACAAAATACAAAACATATAACAACAATACAACACAATGAAAACAAACTTAGAAATTTCAAAATAGACACAGAGCTCCGAATGGTTGGCCGGTGAGGTTGGATTCCGATTTGAAAGCACAACAGAGTGTTTGATTCGTGCATAGAGAGAGTGGTGGTTGCTGGTGGAGGGAGGCTTGAACCTTATGGATGTTGGTGGTGGAACAAGGAAAGGAGACAACAGAGATGAAGAAATACGATGAGCAAGAAAGAAAGAAGAAAAACCCACATACATGGGAGAAAGAACTTCCACAGGGGAGGGGGCAAACTCAATTTTGGAGAGGATCAACTCTGATCATGGCGGAGGAGAGATCCCTACTAGAGGGGGTGCATCGCTCAAACATTGTTTAATCAAAACCCTAATTTCTAGAGAGAGGGGAGAGCTTCTTTCTCTAGAAACTTTTAATACGAACTATGGCAAAGATATATATATATACACACATGTCTGTTTGAATTGACTTATTTGAATGTATTTATTGACATGAGTTATTGTTGGGTCATGAGGGGTCCTGGAATTAGGGTGCTCGCGGTGCGGTTTGGTTCGATTTTGAGCATAAAAGTCATCATAACCGCAAGATAAAAATGCATGTGGTTTGGTTTGGTTCGGTTGGTTTTTAAAAAGTCATCCAAACCAAACCAATGCAGTTAGGGTTGGTTCCGTTTGTGCGGTTTATCGTGATATAAAAAAATATGACGATATTGCCAACTTGTTACAAAATAAAAATAGAAAATTTTAATTTATTTATTGTTTACGTGATATAATATGGATATACAAAAATTGTATATACATAAGAACTTATTTTTAATACCAATAGTATAGTTTTGGATCGCGTTAAATGATATGTTTTGATAGTCTACTGTTTTATGGACTCAATTTGGGTTGGACTTGCTAAGTTGGACTAGGTAATAGGTTGATTGCTACTAGTTGATAGAGTTAAGTTAAGTATTGCAGTTTGGTTCGGTTTTCACCGCGCAGTTTAGAAGAAAAATGATCTGTGCGGTTTAACCTAAATGCGGTTTTTTGCGGTTTCGGTTTGGATTGGTTCGATTTCCGGGTTTACTTTTGGATTGGTTCGAATACAATCACCCCTACCTGGAATCATCACATTGAACCTTGAACAACTACACATGTGAGTTTGACCCCATATTTTAACCCAAAACCTTAATCCACTGTTCTATCTCATGTGGGACTCAACTCACTTTCAATACCAACAATTTTGTAAGACTATTTGAAAGAATTTGTGAAAACAACTTAGGACAATTTTATGGCTTTTCAACTCAGGCTCCGTTTGGCCGGCTTTTTTTAACTTTTTATTCTCTTTTTAATCAAAAGTTGGGACAAACACATGTTTAATAAAGCTCTTAACCGTAAAAAACGGATTTTTTTCAATGTGTAAAATTGGATTAAATGAGCTTCTAGGAAAATAGGTTGAAACCTACTTTTGAAAAAAAAATCCGGAGTTTTTTTTGCAATGGTCACGCTTCGAATCCTACTGAAAGCTCTTTTTATTATTTTTTCATTTTTTAATTTGTTTTCATTTAAATATTATTAGTTGTTATTATCTTTTCTTAAATTTGTTTTTTTTTTGGTACAAATCTTTTCCTTAAAAATATATTTTACCATACAAATTTTAGATTAAAAATAACTTTGAACCTTAAAAAAAACAACAATTACCAAACAACTTTTGTTTATTTTTTGAAAGTTCTGTTTTCACTTTTAGCTTTCAGTCAACTTCTGAGACCTAAAAAAGTCTAGCCAAACGGACCCTTATTTTCGCAAGTTCTCCATAGCTTATAAAAACAGCTGATTGCACATATAAAAACTATTTATCTTTATTTTATTTTTAGCTACAAAAATAGCTTATATAAGCTTATACATAACCATTTATCATGATAAACGCTTGTGCTGTATATAAACTGCAAATGAGTTATTTATCCAAACAAGTCCAAATCAATAATCATTAACTTAATCTTATGGGGCCACTAATATGTAACAACATTTCCAAGCTGCCAAAATCCTTGTTCAAGTACATTCCATGATTCTCATGCTAAAAAGAGAACAGAATACTTGAATATTTTGGAGAAAACACTAGCAAACATGCCAAATTGAAGATAGTCTAATCATAAGGCAATGAGGTCACTTAAGAAGTTCTACAATTTTTTGTGATAGTTATCATTAAAATGATTACATAGTTCATCATCAGTCCATGTTATGCAATCCTAAGTGGTGGAGAAACCAATATCACCCCATCTCCCCTAACAAATAGGAAAGGAACCGTCCGCTTTGTAGTCTGCAATCAAGAGAAAAAACAAAAAATCATCCAAGGAAAAGTGTCTTCAAAATAAATGAAGCAAGTTGCCTTTTTTTATCAAAGACCATTTTCATGGTTGGTGCAGATTGGATATGTAAATGTGAATATAGTATACCCTAGATATGAACAAAATTCCAAAGGTGATCCTTTTCTTATCTGGGGTGTAGTGTACTACTGTTTAGGGAAAGACAATTTTCTTTCTTTAAAACAAACAATAGAAACTTGATCAAGCAAATAGCCAGGTCATAAATTAGTTAATATCACAGTTCTGCAGAAATAAGGCCTGGTTGAAAGAAAGGAGAATTCTCAATTTGATAGTGTTTTTAGCTAAGAGGTGAAAACTTATAACTAGTATTTTCTTTTTTTTCAAAGGAACTAGTATATTCTTTATTTTGAGAGTAATATAAAACGAAGGAAATGCTTTGGAGAATTTTTCAAAGTTCAACAAAACACTCAGCCCTCCCCAGATTCGGTTTGAGTTCTGAAAATTGGAGAATGTTAGTTTATGAAAGAAAAAAAAAGCTTCCATGCAAGGTTGGAGACTATCCTCCTGTCCTTTCCCCTCCATTTGCTTCCTAACTCAATAAAAGTCTTAAAACAACGGAAATGATATGAAGTTTTTTCCAAAGCTACCTAATTTATTGAGTTCCCCAAAATTGTGGGGTTTTAGTTCTACGAAGAAAAATAAACTCCATGCGAGGTGGGAGACTATTCTCTCTTCCCCTTACCCTTTCTACGCTTCTTAGATTGAAGGTGTGTCTAATAGCGGACAAATTGTAATTAGATTCACTAATTATTTCTAGTGTTGATCAGTCAGTGTCATTGTAATGAACAACCATTACATTCATCAATGCATTTTTATCTATAGCATTGACATCCTAACAACTAATCACGAGTCATCAAATTGAACTCCTCTGACCAAGACATTGGGCTCAAGTGGTTAATGAGCTCCCCCTAGGACGGATCGTTCGGGAGAACACGTGTTCGACTCCTGGTGGAAACAATTCTTGGCTAGGCTTTCCTAACCTCGCGGCCGAATTCTGGATCTTCCTAGAAAAAAAAAAAGGATTCCTCTAGATCTTCCTAGAAAACAAATCGTCATAGTTTTTAAGCTACTTGGACCTATTCTATTCGCTTGGGCTATATTGGTTCATTACAGTCATGTCCAATGTAACACTTCAAATTGAAGGTGTGTCTGATGCTGGAAATACCTGGTTACATTCAAGACATGTCACTGTCATGTCAATGGCCTGTGTCAATGCTATAAATTCCTAACTCTCAATCAAAACCTTAAAATATCCTTATAAACTATGATTAAGTAATATACTGTATACAGTTGTAACAAATTTCCAACAATTATTCACAATTGAACAATTTAACTTTGGCTCTAATCATGACTTACCCTGACAATTTCTTCATAAGTCTCATCATCGATTTCAACAGTGGTAACAATTTCTTCAACATCACCAAGAATCATATTAAGATGCTGATCATAGGCCTGCAAAATGAAATTGAAATGAAGCACTAAAAAAGGGTGTAAAATGTGAAAGAAAATATAGATGAAAAAAAGAAGAAATTACATGAAGTTTTCCACGAAGCTCTCTATCAGAACGGAGTTTAACATAGATACGTTCATCCAGACTGAGCCTGATGAGATCCAAAGGCTCCTTCACTGCGCTTTCTTCCTCTGTCCCCGCCATTTTTTAATCTCTCTTAGTGTTGTTGTGTGTTTCAATGAAACCCTAATAAACCATCAGAAATCACTAAAAGTGAAAAATTAAACTAATGGATAGAGAAAAGAAGCATTTGAGTTGAATCCTTGATAAAATAAGCATCGAAGAATAATTACCTCCTTCCAGTGATGGAGTGAGTGAGTGAGTGCGGCTGAGGAGTTAGGATCTGTCGCAAGCTGCGAGCTGAGTAGGGGAGGCTAATTATTATTTTATTTGTTTGACTTAATAAATGTGGCGTCTAAGGTGAGGGCTCTATCAACTCCCTTACCGGTGAATTATGATGCATGACTACTCCGTTTTAGATAGAGTATCGGTACCGGGTGCTTACCAGGTACTGATACGCATATGGTACTCCCCTGTACGCACCGACGCCGTACCTAATTTTCTTTTTACATATGTGGTACCCGCGTGGTACACCAATACAAAAAAACACTATTTTTTTTATTCTTCTTTTTCTTTAATTTGTTTTTTTTATATAAATATTTATGTTTTTTATTTTTGTATAATATAAAAGTAAAAAACAATAAAAAAACAACCATTGGAATTATTCACTCATTCAAAGAGAATTGAAGATCTAGTTTTTTTATTCATACAAATCTTCGTATTCTCTCGAGAAAGAGAAATAGTAATACTTCTTTTTTCAGTTTTTAGCAATTTTGAATTTGTAATGATCTATGTATTTTCAATTTGAATGAATGAATCCTTATTTTTAGTCAAAAAAAAATGTGGAATATTCGTAGAGATGAATGAGATTTATTTAATATATAATTGATATTTTTGAAATTGCTAGTCTTTCTCACGATAAACCTAAACTAGAGGCCGCTCTTTTTAGTGATGATGGAGGTGGAAACAATTGACTCTTTTTGAGCTAATTGCTTTTTAATTTCATATTTTGATTTTTTTGAACAATTTGAATTACTTTTAAATTGTGGTGTGATATTTTTTATGTTTAATTATTTATTTTAACAATATAATTATATTATTTGATTTATATAATTATATTTTTTAAAAAATTATAGGGACGTACCCGTACCTTAGTTTTTCTAAAAATGATGTACCCCGTACCATTGATGCATTGTTTTTGCGCATTCCACCATAGATGCATTGTTCAAGCTTCCAGTGTATATCAATGGAGTTGTGTCTCCACATTTCACATGATATCGAGAACCTTCACTAGGGTATTATCATCACCAATTACTCTTTCTTCCTTGATTCTTTTTCAGTTTCTTTGATTCTTTCAATCCCTTTCTGCCATTTTTTTTCCTCCTTCATCATGTCTGTTGATAGTTCTTCGAGTGTGAACTATGTTCCTCAAGTTCCACAGAACAAGGGTTATCAAAATGATACCCTGAATCCCTATTTTCTACATCCCAATGAGAATCCAGGTAACATTCTTGTGACTCCATTGTTATAGGGTTCCAATTATCATTCATGGTCAATAGCCATGATAGTTGCTTTGCGATCCAAGCACAAGATCCATTACATAAATGGCTCTCTCCCTCGCCCTTATGATGATGATCATGACTCTCTAGCCTGGGATCAGTGTAATACCATGATTATGTCTTGGATTAGCAATGTTGTGGAACCGAAGATTTCTCAAAGTATCTTGTGGATGGAAACTGCTTCAGAAATTTGGCAAGATTTGAAGGAGAGGTTGTTGGAACAAGAATGGTCTTCCATACAAACCCTATGAACTTAATGAAGTTTTGATGATAACAAAGTATTAATGCATAATTGGAGAACATTGATAATTTACTTGAGTGTGCAGATTATAAGAAGATAGAATCTGAGAAGTCAAGAATAGAATATAAGCATCTAAATGACTCAGAGGATCTAAGTGCACCAAGAAGTGCTTTACAACCTATCAGAGGACAAAGACTCTCAGAAGCCAGAAGAACTTATCAGAAGCATTACAGTATGCACTCAGAAGCTGCATTGATCCTTAAAATAACAACTCTGATAAGACCAAGTCTCAGGACATTCCCTTCAAGTTTAAAAGAACTACAAGATGACTACAACAAAGACAAATACATGTCATCTAAATCAGTCAAAAAGGGATATGAAGACAACGGTACATTATTATCTCTTTTGTGCAAACATCTACCTTCGAGGAATAAAGGAGTAGAAGCTGTTTGCCCCTTTTGGGAAAAAGACAGATAACTTTCCAGGAAAACTGTTGTTCTTACAACGGTCTCATTTCAAACGTCTCTATTCAATCTGTCTATAAATAGAAGACCTCTTTGAATTGACAATGGGTCGATGAACCTGTGTAGAACAAGAGTAGAAAAACAGAGAAATCATTGAACACAAAAAATTCCTAAAAACTGCACAAAGAAGTGTTCTCACAAAAAGAGCTAAATTGAAGATATCTGCACAAGACTACAACTCTGAACTGCATTAATTCCAAAATCAAGACTTGGAGTTTTGATTACATTTGTAATAGAGTTCAGTCAATATGTGTAATTTAAGCTAGTCTCTCAGCAACATATCATCTCGATGATTGAATCCTTGTCACACAAACTAGACTTCATCCCCTAGGATCTCTTTAGGCACTTTTAACCTTTTATTCTTTAAAATCTCTTGTTTTTGTCATAGAATTACTCTTTTGATTATGTCGCGGTGATTTTTGGATATCGAGTTATTAATTAACTTCGAATCGCAATTTTAATATTCCACCACCGATCTTTAATTTATCCGAGGGAAAGGGAAAAAGTTCGAAAATAACCCTATTTTTTAGAGAACAAGGTTCGGGGATTGGTTATACGAAGGGAAGGTATTAGCACCCTAAGTATCTATAGTACTCTATAGGAACCTCTTGTTTTTATTCTATCTATGCGCTTTATTTTATTTGCTTGTAAAAATGTATAAGTGTGAGAATTAAAGTGATGAAAAAGAAAGAGAAAATGTTTTTGTTGATTTTATTGATTGAAGAGACAAGTCTCATGCCTACGTACCCGAGGGATCAAACCACCGTAGTTCGGGGTAAAAAGCCGAGTAAATTTGTTTTTTTTTATTTTAAGGTTTTGAAAATGGTTTTAAAGACCAAAAACCAAAAGTGGCAAAATGTGAGTTTGATTGATGTTAATTTGTGAAAAAAGTCTATATGGTTAAATTGATTGAAGTTTGATTATGAAAGGAGGTGAGGACACTTGGTTTAAAATCCAAGGTTTGTTGAGAAAATGTTTTGAGTGATAAAAGACACTTGGTTTGAATTCCAAGGTTTTTGATAGAAATGTTTGATGAAAATTTTTGTGTTTCCATGATATTTCGAAAAAGAAAATAATTATGTATTTTTTGAAAGAGGTTTTGACCTCATTTTTTGAGAAGAAAATAGGTAATGGTTACGCGAGCAAAATGACACTAACCTAAAACGTCATAACTAATAAATTAAACGCGGAGACAATTCGCAATGATATTTTGATCAAAGCGACGCCTTTTCCCTCGGAATTTAAAATTACGCATATGGATGGAATGCGATAAAAAAATAAATATGCATGAGATGCAATTTTTCATTTATGAGTACATTGGCCTAATCACACTCTAAAATCTTTGCAAGAAAATAAATATGAAATGATGCAAGAGACGGGGTATGCTATGCACTTTTATTTAGAGTTTACATTTGGCCTATTTACATCCTAAATTCAAGAGCAAAAGTAAATGGCAATTAATAAGTGATAAATACTCAATGTTACGATAATAAAATAAAGGTAAAAAAAATAATGAATAAATCGATGTAATGAAATAAATATGATATGCAATGAATAAATAGCATAAATAAATAAATATGAAACTAAGACAATGAAAATAAACCTCGACATCATGCTTTACAAGGCTAAACAAAGCTAAAATAGCTTATGCCAAAAGCACTTATCTCATAAGCTTAAAAAATAAAATTAGCTAAAAATAAATAAAGACATAAAGTAATATTAACAACTTTTAAATATCAAATAAATAGGAAAATAAAATAAGCCTCAACATCATGCTTGATTGGCTAAAATAAAAGCTAAAATAGCTTATGCCAAAAGCACTTATCTCATAAGCTAAAAAAAATAAAAATAAAATTAAAACAGGGGGGTGTGAACATGAAAACGAAATAAACAGGGGGTGCAAAAAGCAGCAAAACTGTAAGGCCCAGCCCAAACAAGGGCCCATCTGTGTAAAAAACAAACAAAAAAACCAGGATCAATTCTGGCCGTCTGATGGATCAGACGTCCCTGATTTGATCACAGGAGAGGTTAATCATGGACGTTGGATCAGATCTAAGGGGTTCTGGGTGCGCTAGTGCACCATAAGGTTATGCACCAGCCCGCACCTGATTGGGTCAGGGTATAAATACCCAAAACCAAAAAATCTCTCATTTTTCCTCATTTCTTTCTCTCTCTCAGCCGAACTGCCTTTCTCTCTTCTTCTCCCTTCTCTGCTAGGGTTTATCCTCAAGGATGAACAAGGGATGAATCTTCATCCCTTCCGGCGAGACGCCGCCACGCCGGCCAAAAGCCCAAAAAATTTCCAAAATCAAAATTTTTTTTACCAAAAACCTTCTATTCTTTATTCTAAGCCTAGATCTAAACCCAAAAATCCCAAAATCCTAACCAAATGTTCTAGATCGAAAAAAAGAGAAAGGAAAAAAAAGCTCCAACCTTTTGCGTTTTGGTTCAGTTTCTGACTTCTTCTTCTCTATGTTTTTTTGTTCTGTTTCGTTTTTTTTGAATTTATGATGGTAAAAGAATGGTTTTGATGATTTTGGTTCGTTTATGGCTTGATGGAGGTTTTGGTTTATGAAAGATGATGATGAATATGATTCTGGGTTTGTTTGATATTTTTTTGTTTTTTGTGTTTATGATTTTTCTGTTCTGTTTTGTGATTTGGTTTTTTTGATCTGGAAAAGAAGTTTGGGAGTTGTTTCTCTGTTTTTGTTAGTTGCGGCTGATGAAATTTTCGTGTCCTGTTCACTAATGGTGCTGTTTACTATATACAAATCTTAGGGTTTGAAAAAAAATCAAAAGAGGGAACAAAGATCTGAATTTGGACAAACAGGTACACTGCCCTTCTGCTTTCTGCAGAAAAAATGTCCCTTTGCTTATTGGAGAAAGTTGACTTTCAATTTTCTGATTTTTTAATCAGAAAAAGGACAAAATAAAAATAAAAATAAAAAACAAAAATAATTAAATTAATTAAATATAAAAACGAAAATAAATAAAAAAAAACAGAAAATAAAAAGGAAATAAAATAAATAAATAAATTAAATTAACAAAAAAGGATAATAATAATAATAAATAATGATAAAAATAATCAACAATAATAATAATAATAGAAAAAAAAGAATAAATATAAAAGAAACAACAAATGAGGTATTTTAAAATACCTCTCTGCCGAAATTTCGTCAGGAATGACAAAGAAGGCAAAAAGGTTTTAAACGCCGAACAAAATCGATCGGTCAAAAAATGGGGTATGACAGATTATGATATCTTTTTTATTTGATTTGCTCTATTTTGATTTATTTATTGGCATCATCTCTTTATTGTTTAATCAATGAGAAAATTTAAATGCAAGATGTGCAAAGAGCAACAAAAGAAATATTTTATCAAGCCACAATGACTTGGATACATAAAATTGAAGAAAATCTAAGTAGAACCATATTCTGACTTTGGTGATCTAGCCATAGGCTCTGGCTCTGGTGACTTAGTTCTCTCAAACTTGGACTCTACAGTCGTTTGAGACTCTTCCTCACTAGTAGTCAAACTCCTAGTGCTAGTTTCTTCAGTGTATGTCTCTAAGTATTGCGCATAATCTGAATCTGCCTTATCAGAATCAGATGAAATCTCTATGATTTCAGGCTTAGAACCATGTTTTGGATGTTTCTCCTTAGCAGTTTCTGACTGAACCTTCTTTTGAGACTCTGCAATCCTGCGTGATGATCTTCTCATTGTACCTCAAATATTTTTTTTCTCTCTAAAAACTTTGTTCTTTGGATTGTTTGGTATGAATGAAATGACAAAGAATAATGTCCTTTTATAGTCTTCTAACCCTAGTGAAGTCATACTAGATATTTGTTCTCCTATTTATTGCTTTATGGTCGTCCACAGCTGTTTCAACTTGACCACATTGGTTTGCATGCTTACCATCTATGTTTGTACCATCCTTTTTGACTGATAACAAAATTGGGAGAAAACCTTAGGGCTAACTAATTGCTAATTGGAGTAATTAAGTGGCAAAGTAATAAGTTAAGTTTAAAGAAAACAGATAACTGTTGGATAATTAATTGCCATTGTAGCAGAAAGCATAATTTTTTTTTTCTCTTTTAAAAAAAAAGGGGAGAATTGGTGAGCAAATATTTCTTAAAGGGTAAGAAAATGTTTGATTTTCAAAGAGGGGAGAAAAACTTACATTAAAAACTACATTCATTTTCAAATAAAGAGAAAGTCTTTGTTTTTGTTTAAATGAATTCCTTGTAACTGAAAGTGCTTAACAAGAAATTGAATTCTCTTTAATTCAGTGTTTTAGGTTTCAAGCATTGTTTAAATTCACTGTAAGTCATTAAACTGAACTATAACTGAAGGAGATCTAATTATAATCTTATGACTGGAAAATCATATGTAGGATCTGAGACAACTTGCAAACTTGTCTTAATCTTACGTGACATAGGGGGAGCTTGCAAACCTAACCTCTGAGTGTCAAAATATGAGGATTTGATCTAAACATATAATGATTAGTTCTTAAAACTGTTTTAATTAATCATGGACAAAATTAGGGGGAGCTTACAAACCTAACCCTATAGTGTGTCTGACTTAGGGGGAGCTTGCAAAACTCACAAATATGAGGAAAACATGATAAATTATTACAACAACAATTAGCAATTAATACTTATGTTTGTCATCATAAAAAAGGGGGAGATTGTTGGAACAAGAACGATCTTCCATGCAAACCCTGTGAACTTAATGAAGTTTTGATGATAACAACGTATTAATGCAAAATTGGAGAACACTGATAATTTACTTGAGTGTGCAGATTATAAGAAGATAGAATCTGAGAAGTCAAGAATAGAATATAAGCATCTGAATGACTCAGAGGATCTGAGTGCACCAAGAAGTGTTTTACAACCTATCAGAGGACAAAGACTCTCAGAAGCCAGAAGAACTTATCAGAAGCAATACAGTATGCACTCAGAAGCTGCATTGATCCTTAAAATAACAACTCTGATAAGGCCAAGTCTCAAGACATTCCCTTCAATTTTAAAAGAACTACAAGATGACTACAACAAAGACAAATCCATGTCATCTAAATCAGTCAAAAAGGGATATGAAGACAACGGTACATTATCACCTCTTCTGTGCAAACATCTACCTTCAAGGAACAAAGGAGAAGAAGTTGTTTGCCCCTTTTGGGAAACAGACTGATAACTTTCCAGGCAAACTGTTGTTCTTATAACGGTCTCATTTCAAACGTCTCTATTCAATCTGTCTATAAATAGAAGACCTCTTTGAATTGACAATGGGTCGATGAACCTGTGTAGAACAAGAGTAGAAAAACAGAGAAATCATTGAACACAAAAAGTTCCTAAAAACTGCACAAAGAAGTGTTCCCACAAAAAAAGCTAAATTGAAGATATCTGCACAAGACTACAACTCTAAACTGCATTAATTCCAAAATCAAGACTTGGAGTTTTGATTACATTTGTAATAGAGTTTAGTCAATAGGTGTAATTTAGGCTAGTCTTTTGCTTTTGTGCTTGAGCAATTTGGAAGTCTTTTGCTTGTGTGCTTGAGCATTGTGAAGTCTCTTGCTTGTGTGCTTGAGCATTGTGAAGTCTCTTGCTTGTGTGCTTGAGCAAATTGTGTAATCTTTGGTGATTATAGTGAACTCTCTTGTTAGTACAAGGGGACTAGAGTACTCTCATTTTGTGTAGGGAACCAGTATAAATTTTGTGTGTTCATCTCTTCCTAACTCTCTCCTCTTTACTGATTGTTGTTTTGATCTTTTCGCTGCAAAATAGACTCTGATAGATTCTTGAATCTAGAAGAATTTTTAAATTATCAAAACACAATTCAACCCCCCTTCTTGTGTTTTTCACACCTTCAGAGGTTTTATCAAGGTGATATCTTCAGAATCTCAGACATTCAAGAAGAGATTTACACTCTCAAACAAGGTGATTCTAACATTTCCACTTACTTTACCAAAATGAATAAACTTTGGCAAGAATTAGATCAGTTTAGACCTATTCCTAACAATGCCTGTGTTGACAATTGTGCTGCAATATAAAAAATGAAACAATATAGGGATAGTGATCAAATCATTAGGTTCCTTAAAGGTCTTAATGAACAATATAATTCAGTTAGGTCTTAGATTATGCTTATGGATCCACTTCCCAATATTGATAAAGTCTATTCATTGCTTGTACAACAAGAAAGATAGTCCACCCCTCTTTTTGATGAACCTAAGGTACTGGCTTCTCCTACCACTAACTCATATGGGAATTTCTCTGCAAATTCATATGGAAACCCTTCTACAAGCTCATATAGAGGTGGTTCTTCTCGCGGTAAAGGTACTAGGGGCGGGAGATCCTCTTATACAGGTAGAGGTTATGCAGGTAAGGGTAAGGGAACCGAGTTGTGCACACATTGTGGTCAAACCAACCACATCATAGATGATTGTTAGAAGAAATATGGCTACCCTCCTCACCTACAACATCTTCAGCACACTGGAACTGCTAACAACTATGTCAACACTAATGGCTACAATGAAGATAATAACTCAGTTGCCAATGATGAGGAACAAGACTCAGATACAGGAAAATTGTATTTCACTCCAGAGCAGCACAAGGCTTTGTTGGCACTTCTCCAAGGATCAAACACATTGCAAACTCGTAGTGTGAACCAGTTAACCTCAAATAAGTCAGGTATACTCTGTACTATCCCAAACTCACTTGATTCTGACTCCTTTATATTAGATATTGGTGCTACAGATCATGTGTGCTATTCTGACAAATTTTTTCAGTGCATGAAGAGAATCAACCCCATTAATATCAAACTCCCAAATGGATCCATTGTGACCACTTGTTTTGCAGGAACCATTGTTTTTGACCAAAAGTTTTACCTCACAGATGTCCTTTATTTTCCTAATTTTTCATTTAATCTCATATCTGTCCCTAAACTCACAAATAGCCTCAAATGTCATCTGACTTTTGATAAAAATGAATGCTTTATAAAGGATATTCACAACAAGAAGATGATTGGTGCAGCTAAGATGACACATGGACTGTACATTCTTACGAGTCCCACTATATCTTTAGTTCAAACACCTACTACAACCCATACTCTTCATATAGGTTCTAATAATGTTCAAAATAGTATCAATGTAGCTAATAAAGCACATGTAGCTAGTTTAGTTGATTGTAATAGATGGCATATGAGATTTGGTTATCCATCTCATGACAAGCTTGTTGCTATTAATAAAAAATTTCCCTTTGTTACTGTTGTTAAATCAAAAGATCCTTGTGATATTTGTTTCTGTGCCAAGTAAGAGAGGTTACCCTTTTCTATTAGTTCTCATGTCTCATAAAATATTTTTGATCTTGTCCATATGGACATATGGGGACCATTATCTGAACCTTCTATGCTAGGTTTTAAATATTTCTTGACAGTGGTAGATGACAAGAGTAGATTCACATGGCTATTTCTTATGAAACTTCAGTCTGAAGCTTCTGACCTTATCAAACACTTTGTAGCCATGGTGAAAACTTAGTTCAATACCAATGTCAAGTGCATAAGATCAGATAATGGATGTGAATTCATGCTTAAAAACGTTTATGCTCAAAATGGTATAATTCATCAAACCTCTTGTGTTAACACTCCACAACAAAGTGGCATTGTGGAGAGAAAGCACCAACACATTTTAGGAATTGCTAGAGCCTTATTGTTTCATGCAAATTTACCTAAATTGGTTTGGGCTCATGCTGTTGGTCATGCAGTTTGCATAATCAATAGATCGCCTTCTCCTTTTCTAGCTCAAAAATCTCCTTATGAACTGCTTTTTAATACTTTACCTGAGATACAATATCTCAAAGTTTTTGGTTCATTATGTTTTGCCTCTACTTTACAAACTCATAGAAAGAAACTTGATTCCAGGTCTAGAAAATGTATACACCTTGGTTTTAAGACTGGACTTAAAGGTTATGTTTTATTTGATCTTAAATCTAGAGAATTATCATTTCTAGAGATGCTTAGGGTGCATATATAAATGGTGGATGTCCCGAACTAGAAACCTGATACCATGAGGCCCAACAGATTGTGGAGGAGACTTTGATACCATTTTAGAATGGACAGTTGGGCATAATCCAATCCTACAAAATTAGATTGTAAGGTGAGAATTACCCTCACTTATAAACATATACTCAGGCCATTTGCAACCGATGTCATACTTCTTAACACACCTTCACGTCCAACACTATTGGATTTGGTGCGTGGATATAAACAGTAGGTGGTCTAATAGCGTGATCTAACAGATCTTGGAGAGGCTCTGATACCATTTGTTGTGGAGTTTGGAGGAGCTCTAAAGAATTATTGGGTCAAATTCTCCAAGATCACAAAAGAGCGATGTCGCATCTCCACTTAAAACCTTATGACATTGGGTTAATGTATTATCTGTCTTATAAATCCAACATTCTTCTCATTCATAGTCGATCTTATATTAAAATAATAATAATTTTAGTTCCCATTAATAAGACCATTAGCAGATTTAATCTTTGGTGTTAAATTGCAGTTGAATGGACTAACATAATCATGACTAAGCATGTCATGTGGCCATTTTGATAGACATGTAGTCCACATGATATGCTGACTCACATTTATTGCTAATAAAAATTACAAGATAATTATTTATCAAAAAATATTATCTAAACAATATAAAATCTCTATCGATTAACAATAGCACTTGACCCATGACCCGATTGCTCTTAAAACCCTAATTCCCAACTTCTTTTTTCTTATAATAACTAGAACTTCGACCCGTGCAGTGCACGAGTCTAATTAGTCGTAATACGAAAAATAAGATATAAATTTTTTAACATTAAAACGTATATAAATAAGCTGAGTACTAGCTATTAATTAAATATTAATTCAACAATAAATTTGGATAAATGTTCATACAACCGAAATTATGGTATATTACGAAATACTTCTTTATAGAATATATTTAATGTTTTATTCGTATTTTCACCGTCTTCGTCGATAATCAATATATGTTTAATCAATTTTTAGAAATAACTCTTAAAGTTGCAAAATACAAGTGATCATGTAAAAACACTGTCAACAGAAGATATATCCCAACATGCTTAAGAGATTGTCCCTGACTCTTATTAATATAGTAATCGCAAAAGAAAAAATTAAAGGGATGCGAGTTCGCTTTCCTCACTAATCCTTCCATCACCGACATTTATTCCTCCTATGATGCATTGTCTCTATTAACGACGTCGATTAGTCTTCTACCATTTAAAGTTTCTCTCGCGTTAAAAGTGTAGAGTAACACTATATTTTTTTTCTTCTTCTTGCTGTTGGATTTTGTGTTTTGATGTTGTTGGGTGATGACAGAAATTTTTATGATGCTTTAAAGTAGGTTTTAGGTTAGTTTTTATTAGTTTTAGTAGTTTTTCAAGATCAAATGCAAGCTAAAGACCTAAGAAGTGAAGTTACTTAACCAGGAAGCAAGAGTAGAAGAAAATGCATCAAAAGGAGCAAAAATTGAAGAAATATGTTCAATGATCGTGTCACGATGAGAGTGCGTCGTGCCACAATGGAACAATTATTTTATTGGAAGAAAATCTTATCCCATCCAAGGAAAAAAGCTATAAATAGAGCTCTCATTCACCACAATTATGTATTCATAAATTCAGAGAAATACAAGTCTCTTAGAGCAAAGGAGGATCAACAAGGAGGGCAAAGAGCTCTCTAAGGAAGCCACGCTCCCTACCATAGGGAGTGGTAACTACCTCCGCAAGGAATCGGGGTTACTTTGTATGTATAGTTTTATTATTTTGTTTTAATTATGCCTATGAGTAGTTAAACTTCTTTAGGTTAGGTCGAGTAGATGAACTCCTCTATAAATGTTTGATACTATATTTGAAAAAGTTTATTATATATTGTTTTACTGTTGTATTCAAAATGCCGGTCATGTTTATGAATCGTATTAGGATTATGTGACGTCGTAACAGAGCCCTAATCTCGGCCTGAGATCATAAATCTAACCTGCATTGAGAAAGGCAACTCAAGCACCCGAGGCTAGAGGCTATCGATTAACGAACACTTAATTAATTAATTAATTTCTGCATGATTTACAACTAGTCAATTAAGGTAAGGTATGGATGTCACAACATGGGTTCTCCTTCCTTGGTTTAGTGCTATAACGCCAAATTAGTACGCGAAAGCACATTTCACTACCTTAAGGTTGATCTGCCGGATAATAGAAAGAATAGTAAGTAATATAACGCCAAATTACTAAGTAGGAGTATGAGAGGAATTCGAAAACACTTACCTATATTGCTATTATAATCTCACTTAACTTTTATTTTATGATTCTTTATCAAACTCTATCCAAACTCAAAAGCGAATACAAAACTATCTAAATTTCTAAACGAAACTAGTCACTTTGGCACGATTCTTGTGGAGACGAATCTTTATAAATATTATTACGTGACGACAAACTGGTGCACTTCATCAAACATTTCTCAATTAGTCCTTCTACGAACATCTATTTCACTTGTTGTCAAATAAGTCTCAGTCTTCATCCATCTTATACCAAATTAAAATAGAATCTAACATTTTCAACGTACCTTCAAATTAATCTCTGTATTTACCATTTTTTTTATCAAATAGAACTTGTTTAAAATTTGTCGTTGACTACATGTCATTTACATTGTGTGATATTATTGTTCACGTGAAATTTAAACACTACTCAATGCTTTTTTTTAAGAAGGTAAATCATCCCACCTAAATTGGCACCAAAGAGAATTGATATTAAAAAATGGATGTCAATATAGAGGGACCAAATTGAGGAACGTTTAGCTGGGATAAGGACGAGTTTGAGAAATTAAAAGAGTCAGAGACCGATTTAAAAATGAGTTACAAAGATGGGGACTAATTTGATAATTTACTCTTTAATTTGTTACTTAAATTCAGTTTTGATTACCTCATTTTTAAATATCCAATATAATTAATTAAGAATACGTTGGTAAAGAAATCATTAATGCTCTTAGAAATTTAAAAGGGGTCATATAAAAAGTAACAAAGAAAAATACGAAGATAGTGTTATAAATAAGGACGGAGGTAGTAAGTGAAATTCATGAGTAATTTCCGGTATGCCAAATCAACTAACTATATTGAATTTATGTTGGTATATGAAAATGAGAGATTAAATATGCGAAGAAGATTTCCTTCTTGAATTTGGCTGGATTTTGATGATAACAAACTCACATCACAAAAGAAGAAAGCGTATGGATGCTCAAGAGATAAGAAACCAAGATGAAGACCAAGACTTAGGATTTTTATTTAAATTAATTGTAAGTATGGACCTTATCTTTGATCTATTACTTTTAATAATTATAAAACTTATAATGCTCAGAAATTATTTTAAAATTAATTACAAATAAGTTTCTAAGTTAAATATAAATATCCATATGAAGCAAGCTTTTAAAAATTACAAAAAACTTATTTTTGAAAAATAGCTGTCAGAACAATTTAAATCAATTTCGTCGTATAACCGATTTAAAAGGATCTGTTGCTGTTTGTAATTCAAAACAGTGCAACGTTTGAATTTTGAAAACAGACCCTTTTAAATCAGACCTGCGTATCAACCGATTTAATATATTCTGGACAGAATGCAGAATTTTCTTTTTTCATGAACCATTGTGATTTTAAATACATAATTTTTTTTATAAGATTTTTTGAAGAGTTGTCTTGCTTCATGGACATTTTCTAAAGTCTCTATAAATATATTTGTGATCATTATCTATAACATCTATAACAATAATAAAGGGAAGACATTAGTTTGGTGTAGCCTTTTTTTTTAAATCCTAAAATACCCTTAACATTTTATTTTATTTACACTCTTCTTTAATAACTTCCAAAAATAAACTACTCTCCTTTATTAACTTCTAAAACTAACTTCATCTTCTCCATATTTCTTCAAGAAAATTCATATTCATTCCTATTTATTTTTTTCTCAATTTTTTTAACTTAAATATTTGTCAATTATTAATCTATAATTCTATATCATCACTTGAATATAATATTTCAACATTGAATATAGTGTGTCACTTACATTAATTCATAACTCTGTTCTTCTAATTTTGTGTACATATTTCATTTTTATTCATTTTCTCATTGGTTTTTGTTTTGTTTTGTTTTTAATTTCCATAATTTTTATTCGATTTTTTTTGACACATAAAGAAGGGTTATTTCATTTAATTTTTCCGTTTGACTGTTATTTCAATCGTTGCCAGTTGAATAATTTTTGTTGGATTGACCATATTTTGAGCACAAAAAAAGGAAAAACAGATTATCCAGTTATTATTTTCTCTACAATCTGCATATTCTTCTAACAACATTCACAATGGTAACTAATAGTTCCTATTAGTTAGGAGATATGTTATTATTATAGGAGTATCAGTTTCTCTCATTTAATTTCTCAATCATATTTCACGCTCTTAGAAAAGAAATAGAAAGTTTCAGAGAGATAACACAAAGAGAGTTATTAGAAGAAAAAGGTTAAACCGTATAGGAGTCAACACTTAAGCTATCACCACAAGTAAGAATACTTTTACTCTTGCTATTCATTTTGTTCTTAATGCCAATTTATCATTAAAACTCAGTTTAGGTTTATGAACATGTTGCAAGTAGTATTAGTCTTGAATTGAATTTGATTATTGATATTAAAAATTAAGAGAAGACAAGATTTCTTTCTTTTAATAATTGCTGGAAAAAAAATATTGTTGTTATGCCTCATTTCAATTTTTAGTTCTAAAAGTATGTTTCAAATTTCAGATAAAGTTTTATTAAGACTATTCTTCTATCTAGCTTTTATTCTAATGTGAAATTCTATGTTTTAAAATGTCTAACTTCCATCGATGTTTAACAATGTGACAAATATGTCTACTACTTTTAGTAATCTCCAATAAGTTGAAATTGCTCTATTTAGATGGTGTTGGAATTTTTAGTAAAATAAATCCGATTGATTTCTTTTGAAGAATAGTAACTATGATCATAATAGAGTACTATATTTCATATGTTGTCTTTTAGAAAAGATTAATATGGATGTATATTTGAGTCAAATATTTTTGGAGTATAGGAAATATAATGTTCAGATTTATCACTTATGAAATTAATAGCATATTTTAATTGTCATTGTTACTTTTAAATTGGCTATGTAAGCAATTGCTTAATTGACTTCACGTAACAAGAATGATTTAATTGGACTAAAATATGAAATGATAGTATGTACTATTTTAAAAGCTACCATTATGTTTTAATAGTTGATTTGCTAGTGTTTTGAATTTGAAAACAGCATCAGCGATGTTTAAAGTATTATATTTACGATAACAATTATAAGGTTTTTAAAAGGTTTTATTTTGATAGTAAAATAATTAAGTAGCGTTGAATTATACTTTAATCGAACCTAAGTTTGGGTAGGAGTTAAGAGTAAATAGAATTTGAAATCTAAGATTAATTAGTAGTATTTTTCTGTGAAGGTGTGATTTACATTGGAGCAAAGACTTTTGGTTGTGTATTTATTAGGAGTTGCTGCTCTTAAGGTAAGAGGGTCCTCCGTTGTTTGTTTATTTTATTTATAACATGTACCTATATTTGATTTATATGGCGTGTGTAAATGATATATGAATTCTTTTGATACATGAGTTTATTTTCTTATTGATTAACGTTTGATTTATTATGTCTGGATTTGGAGATTGGGGTTATCATTGGTGTACTTTGGTTGGTGACTGAGTTACTATCGGTGTGAGTAACTTCTGGTGTAAATAATTTAGCGGTGATAGGGCATTCATGCATTTAACGGTGTAGGTGAGGTTCGGAATAATACCCAATGGTGGGGTACCGAACCTTAATACCCAACGGTGGGGTATTTGTGTCCAATGGTGGGACACTGTCCAATGGTTGGACATTTTACTCTGCGGAGCGGTGATATCCGGATCATGTAGGGTGCATTAGATTGTCATATAGACTAACCACTAGGATTTGATGAAGCATTGGAAAGTGTATAACTATGGTGTCGTGCGGTAAGTGGGTGATATCAACT
This sequence comes from Trifolium subterraneum, assembly GCA_951799995.1. Classification (NCBI taxonomy): domain Eukaryota; kingdom Viridiplantae; phylum Streptophyta; class Magnoliopsida; order Fabales; family Fabaceae; genus Trifolium; species Trifolium subterraneum. The sequence goes on along the minus strand of OX637461.1, from coordinate 38,952,925 downwards.
TATTTTATGGTTGGTAATTTATGAGCTTTCAATACGTATGCATGTTTAATTGATGATGTTTTCCTATGTTTTGGAGCGACCCTCATGAATAAATTTGGCCAGGTTAATAATCCAGTAGATCAGAGTTGCGTAGCAGTAGTTGAGGTATCGAGATTATGGACATTGGTGTTTGTCTTGTAGAGAAAGATTCTCACAAGCGTCCAAAGTTATGACCAACTATAGATTGAGTGATTGGGTAGAAAAAGGCCAAGAGTCTTGGTTTAGAAATTTATTGAGTTAATGATAAGTGTGACATTTTGTAATTACTATTACTCTAAACTATTATTTATGAGAGATCTATTATCACAATAATTAATATCCAATATTATTAGTTTATTTGATTCTTTAATAAGGAAAAAAAATAGTCTTTTCACTTAAAATGTGTGTAATTAATGTCCCGAAAATCTGGGATGTTACAAGAATAGACTATGAAAAGGAGTAGGAGAATAGAGGCCATGGGGAGCATCCACTATTTGCAACCTAAACTCATATATCCTTATTGCAGTCAAACGAAATGATGGAAGAAAAGCAGAAGATAAGAGAATATATAAAGCTTTGATCATTGTTTTTAATTAGTTAAAATGATTTCTTATTGTTTCTTTCACTAATTGTATTTTGTCCTTTATTTTGTGAACATTGAGAGTGTGATATGTATCATATTTTGATGCTTTAAAGGATGTGATTTGCAAAGTGAAATATTTCTTGTGACAAAGGAAATCTATTAATTGATTAAAACTATTTTTTTTACTAACTAAGTGCATGAATCATGTAGTTGTTAACAATTGAAGGACATCAATTAATTACTTCATGATGTGAGTTACAACAACATATTCATTATTGTTTTGTTTGTCGTACTATAATGTTTTAAAAAATGTTGATTTATGTATTGATGAAAAAATGTAGATTTCAAGAAATAAAGAATAATGAATGCAGAAGAAAGAAAGAGTATAAGCAAGTTGAGACAATAGTGGATAATTGAAATTATCTACAGAATGTGCAAGCAACGTGAAAATAAATAGACAAAGTGATGTGAAAGCCCAAATAGGGATAGCGATGAGATGGAGCAAAATAATTGTTATTTGATTACAAATATTTGGTAATATAATTTAGTCACACACAATTGAGAGAAAAAAAAAGAAAAAGAAAGAGAATATATATATAGTTATTTTAATATATATATTTGTGTAGTAGATATTGCATCACAGAATCTTATTTCATTATTGATAAGTGTATTAGAATACTTAATATTTTTTTTTTGCAAAGAATATCTAAAATATATTTTTTTATTATTGGTAAGTCTTATTTCATCACATTTCGTCACTAAAGAGATTTTTATATTGCGTTCAATGTCTCTACGTGACTATGTTTGAACGACACAATATAAGTATTATATGCTTCGTTTGGTATTGTAAAAAAAATGTTATTTTGGTTTTACTTCTATTAGCAAACTTACATAATTCATACTGCTATCATTTATCTTTTTTCTAAGGTGTTATTTTACCTATGGTGTGGATCAATGCACGTAAATTATAATATTTTTTAGGAAAACTGAAAATACTCAAATTAATTTCAATAAAAATCAAATTTATAATAAACCACGTTTACAATTGATATACGCTGGCGGAATAAAAAACATGGATCACACAAACGGGCACGGAACGTGCCCGTTTGGCCACTAGTAATTAATAACAACAACTTTCACATTGTCAAAATTTCTAAGAAAAACAATATCATTTTTCTCTCATAAACTTTCATACATATATCTTGTGAAACCTTGATTATATTTTCATATCCAAAAAGGTTTCTGAGCACTAAGTTACTTATATTATTAAAGTGATATTGGTTTGATAACAACCATACATTATTGTATATTCTTCAACACTTGTTTGTAAATTCTCATCATAGTTTTGTTGAGAATTGTTGTTAAAGATAGTGGAGTGCTATCTTGTGTTGTATAAGAATTTCATCATATGGTTTGGTGAAGATTCTTGTGGTTAAAGATAGTGGGGTGTTATCTTGTGTATGTTAGAAAGATTGTAGGATAGGTCTTGGTGTATGCTTGTACAAAGATTCTAACATAGTGAATTCCTTCAAGGGTGCGAAGGGAGTAGATGTACCAATAGGGGAACCACTATAATTCTCTTGTGTCTTTCTCTTTCCCCTCTCTCTTTTATTTTTCTACATATTGATTCATTCATCCATCATATACTTACAAGAAAAATAAAAGGAATCCACAACGTCTCTAAAATAACTGAAAATTGTATTGAAACCTAATTCTCCCCTCTTAGGTTGCACTCTTAAACTTACAGAATCTTATTGAATTAAGAGTCTTGCTATAATGAGCACTCCGAGTCACTCTGTAAACAACTTAAATAATAAACTTTTATAAAATTATTATGAAAATGTATGAAATCAATGCATAAAAAATTGAAACATTTAATTTTTAAATAAATAATTTTTTAATTAAAATAAAATATTTAAAGAATGCTCCAAAAACACTGGTTAGTATTTTTTTTTTTAATTAATAACAATGTCGATTAAGATGACTTTTGTGTTTGGTTGATGTCAATGGAAAAGTATATATATAGTATATAGTCAATTACTAAAGTTGTACGTTGTCATAAAATAAATCAAGTTATGAAAAGTCATTGATCACTAGTTGGACTTTTACTTGCCTCAGTTGCCCGCCATAATTGATCAATTCATTTTCGTACACTTTTAATCATTGACTCATGCTAATAAACATCAACATAGTCTGACACAAGTGGTAAATACTTAGACCTCTTACTATTTGGTCATGAGTTCGATCCCTAGTCGGTGTATATGAAAAAACATTTGTTGGGAGAGATCAATCCCTTAAATGGATCTTAGTTACCTTAAGGGGATTAGACTTTGCAGTTGCATGCGCATCTTAGTTACCTTAAGGAGATTAGCTTACCGTACTATAATTAATTAAGGAAGTTAAAATTAAAGAGATAAATTTTATATTAAAAGAAATATTTTTTATAGTTAAAAATAGAATATTTAAAGGGTAATGTTAACTAGTGTTCCGGAGGCACTAGTTAAACTCCTTAACTAATATCTGAGAGTCATTAGGTGACATTTTCCTTAGTTAAAATCCGTTAAGAAACACTTTGGGCAATTTTTTTATTTGGCAGACATAGAAGTAAAAAACCAAGCAGAAGTAAACGGGAGAGAGAGAAGAACACTTTATTTTTTTAAAAATATGATTGTTTATGTGCTGTCAAAAGTTGATTGGATGTGCCTAAATGTCATGTGTTGGGGCTGTGCCCAAGCAAGACTTTCTCCACTATAACACTAGTAGAAAAAACACTTTTTACATCTGCCCAAAAACACTTTTTACATCTGACGGTAAAACGGATGCAAACGCACGAGATATAGTAAGTATACACTTTTTACATCTGACTCGCGTCAGATGTAAAAACAACGCCTTTTACTTCTGACTTAAGTCCACCAGATGTAGTAAGTATACACATTTGAATTTTTTTTAATTAAATTGGACATTTTACATCTGACCAAGTCCACCAGATGTGAAATATTTACTTTATTTAATTTTTTTTTTTTAAATCCTGCGTTTTTTTTTTTAAATCCATTTTTTTTTTAATTTTAAAAATCTCAAAATACCACAATTGAACATTCAACCAAAGTACCATTACAACATATAATCAAATGTCATTACAATTCAACATTCAACCAACATACCAAATGTCATTACAATTATATATTCAACCAAAATAGCAAATGTCATTACAATTCAACATTCATCCAAAATACCAAAATACAAATCAAAACTCATTGATCAACTATATATGATTTGGATCAACTATATATATGGTTTCCTAAATAGAAATTTACCAAAAGCCGGTGGTCGTCTTCAAAGCAGTAACCGATCAGTTTCACAAGATTAGGATGATGCAGCTGTCCCAAGTAATTGATTTTTGTCTGTAAATACAAACCTAATTAGTTACACTAATAAAAGAAATCATCTAAAACATTAACTATATTCACTACATATATTTTAAAATGAGAAATTCTCAAAAAATCCTAATAAACTAATTTAGCATGTTCCTAAACTTAAAAATGAACTTGTTTAGTATACCCTAAATAGGCCATTTCTCATCAAATCCAATGACAAAGAGGATTAACACGCGACTAAGTGATCAGTATTCATTTAAGTAGAAGGGGCCATCATTGTCTATATACTACTATATATGTGATGGATTGATAGAAAATGATCATCTGGTCTTCAATACAGATCACGTGTATGTTTGGAATCACGGTAAGCTTGATGAAATTACGGTGGCACCGTGATTTTGTCAAAGCTCTGAAGTGTGGCTTTCACCAAAATCACGGTGACGCATCGTGATTCTATCAAAATCACTGTCGATACAAACATTTTGAATGAGTAGTTAGTTTAGTTTTGAACTTTCATTTAGCTTTTTCGACTTCATAATTCACATTTGTGACATAAACAGAAATTTATCTTAAATTCTCAAGATTTGAGCAAAGTTCCAAGGTTTAGATAACGATTGATTGCTAGAAGATACTCACCAACCATTCACTGTGTCCTTGTAAACCTTCTTGGTTAAGCTTCTTGACAGCAATGACAACTCCAGTCCCCGGTCTAACCGGCACAAGCGAGTGCTCATCAATCCACCCCTTAAATACAGCTCCAAACCCACCTTCACCAACCACACTACCGGGACGGAAGTTTCTTGTAGCAGTTTTTAGCTCACTAAAAGTGAAGCTCTTCATATTGGAAGACTTCAAGATCTCACCCTCGGTTCAAGGAGTTGGAGGCGCAGTAGGCGGAACGGACACCTTGCCGCTGCCACTGCTTCGTCGACTCAAGCCATTTCCTTTGCTACTGTCCTTCAAACTCGAACCTACACATGTCAAAAGACATAAATGATCAATCCATTTTTCAGGACATATATTAATATTAAGCACTCTAATCTAGTTACTAATTGAGCTTATCTATGCTTTTTAATATACACTATATTTTGGTTGATAGAAGATTATAAAACACTTAATAGGAAAATTCTCATCAAAAAATGGATCATGCAAATTTCCAAAACAAGCAATTTCCACAATCTTATAACCCTAAATCAATACTATGATTCAATTAAAGCAAATTCCCTTTCATAATCATTCTTAAAAAAATTAAAATAAAAAAATCACATAAATTGCTTCCTAGTTCATACCATCACCATAACCAATTGAGATATCACATAAGCCGCCACATGAAGAACTTGGTCATCTCCCAAGAAGTTCAACCTCTTTAGGATAAACGTTTCTTGCTTATGACATCTACAATTGTGTAAAAAAAATAGTCACAAACAAAGAAGAAAATAGTCATTTAACTCATACTTTTTTTCCTTCCTAATTTGAAACATGTTAATTTAACAAATAAGAATTAAGCATAGCATGTTCTCTTAGTTGATGCCTCTTGTAAAGGTCTTGTGACTCATCCCACACAAATAAGAATTATTATCAGACCAAGCCAACGCATTACCCGATACCAAACCATTGCTGTGCAGATACAGTGAAGAAATAAATGAAGCCCCGATTCGACCGTCAGCTCACAGAGAACACAGCCTGCTTGTAGTTGCTGAATTATCCGCCGTCAGCTCAACAAAAGCACGTCTGCATAACAATTCCCACCTCCAATTCTCATCAATCCAACTTTGGAATTCTTTTTGATATGTAGAAAATCCTCAAATACAATCCTTGCAAATACACATTGGACTAATAAATACCAAACCCGTCAACATAACAAATTAGACAAATATTTAGATTGTGGCAAATTAGACCAAACAAAGCCTACTATATAAATCAGTGTAATTTCATATCTCACAACTTTTGTATCTTATTAGAGAAGAACACTAAATACTGTGAAGGTTAGAACCATTGATGATCTCATCATACATTGAGAAATTCATTAATTAGTGGGAAAGAGAAATATTATCAATCACTAATGGAAAGTACTTCTTTAAATTAGTTCAAAAATGCTTATCAAACATTCCACTCCACATAGAAAGATCTCATCATACATTGAGATATTGATACTTTTCTATTTTATATATCAAACATTCCACTCCACATAATTTTGATATAAAAAAAATAGAGAAAAAGGAAAAGAAAAAACACACCTAAATAGATGCCTAACGACAGTATGGAAGTTTTTCCATTGATTAACAAATATATACCACTTCTAATTTATATACACTACCAATGACCATCCAAAATAATACCAATAACTCAATAAATTAAAATTATTGAAATTGATGATTTTGTTCCTCTATTCTGAATCATACTATTAAATTACAAACACAAATATTCACCGATGATTTTGTTCTTTTATTTTTAATATGGTAAGACTTTCAAGTTACGAACAAAGAGCATAAATCATCTATTTCTTTGATTCTAATCCTTATTTTATTTATTCTATAGTTTATTCAGAAATCATATAAAATAGTTCCTATGTAGAATTAGTTAGATCTTAAACGTTTGAAATTTGAAAGTTGAGAATATGTTTTCAATAGCTTGGGTTTGGTTCTGTTTGAAATACACAGTTTCATGTAAATAAAAAGAAAAAGCCTTATGATTAACCACTAATTATTATAAGCTTTGAGTGAAATTAAGGTTGAAGAGGAATGAACATAAAATAAGCAGAAATAAGACTAACAACTTACAATTACTATTTTTCAAAAATATATTTAACATGTAAAAATTTAATCAACTCTAAATCACTATCAAAGAAAAAGCCATGCAAACATAAACTACCTGCCTCAAAACTTCATCATCATCATCATGAATGTACATTAAATCATTATCAAACTTCTTCACAGAGACTCCATATCTTCGATCCTCAAACTTTTGTTCTTCACCTGCAATTGGTATAAATCAATGTTAAACAATAAATCTAAAATTGTGCAATCAAACCTTTGCTCTACTTTAAATTGAAAACAGGAAAAAGATTGAAGAGATTGAAATTGAAAAAACTGAATATTTTGAAGATGTAATATATGTCGTATTTTGAATATTTTTGCAGTATGATGAACTCAACCCCAATCATCAACTATATACTATTAAGATAAAAGATGTAGAATCACAAAATAGAAAGAATCAACAGAAAAGCACACCTTACATGTCTGATCCATGTTGCTGATGAAGACATGAAACAAATTGAAGCATGTAGTACACTACAAATAACTATAAATATACTCAATCAAATGGGTTTGAAATGTAACAAAGAATGAGAGAGAAAATAAGCATAAATGAGTAAGTGCAAATCAAATGGGTCTAATCCCTGTTGCTATATACATCATTTGTAGAAAAAAGGAAAAAGGGACAGTGAGTTTTCTTGAAAAACCATATTATAAAATTGAATAATCATACTTCATTATTATTAAGGAATTTCAATAGCAGCCAATCAGCATTATGAAATTGATTAAATAGAAGCTACACACTACACAGGTAAAAACTCATACACATTCAAAATTCATATCAAATTGATTTTGTGACAATTCATCCACATTCAAAATTCATATCAAATTAATTTTGTGACAATTCATACACATTCAAATTTCATATCAAATTGATTTTGGATTCAAAACATACAACAAACCCATAAATGAATTTCAAATACCTAATTAGGGATTCAAAACATACAACATTAGATTCTATATACTTCATCTTACTTCTACTTGAAACAAAAGTTATGTGCATTTAAGATTATATCCAAATACTGTAAATAAGCTTGGTTTAATACTTGAACTGAAAACAGCTTATTGTAATCATATATGGACTATGTAGAAGATTCTCAGCTTTCAAAAATAATAGGCTAGATGATTACCTGAGTATATGCACGAACACCAGCTTCTGTAGGTCCCACAGGACTTCCTCTACTACTAAACTTCCCATCTTTATATATGTAAAGCAATGGTATACCAGTTGACAATTCTAAACTAGTAACCTGTTTCTTAACAGATAAATAAAGTAAAGATCAATCCTGATAGATGAAAACATATGAATGGGAAGAATGACCTCTAGAAAACTAAATCAACACCATATTCCAGAAAACTAAATCAACAAAACAATAACAAAAGATAATACAAGCAGAAAAATAACCTAAATTAATTTGGAGCCTAGGGTTCAGTAGAAACACAAAGAAATCAGGTGAAAGAATAGTACCTGGTAGATGAAAGTTCGTGATAATGGTGAGAGCAGATATAAAGGGCTTCGATTCGTTTCCCTTATAGCTTCGATTTGGAGCTAGGGTTCAAGAGATCAAAAAGCTTCAACAGATCGAGAAAGAAAGGACGGCTGAGAGTGAGAGAGAGGACGGCTGAGAGTTCGACGGCGAGAGAGTGGGTGAGAGAGAGGTTCGACGGCGAGAGAGAGGTTCGACGGCGAGAGAGATGATGTTTGCGCTGTGAGAGAGACTCATGATCAGTATACGTTTTTCAATTAATTTGATTCCCAAAAACAAATTTTTTTTATGACTTATTTGATTCCAAAAAATAAATATATATTTTTTTTTACTGAAGCTCACTTATTACATCTGACTATATATGGCCAGATATATATTTCTTTTAGAAACTTTTCATCATAATTACAAGACTGCCACCGTGTTCAGTTTTGTTTCTGGGATATTGAAATCAGATGTAAAAAGTGTTGTCCATATATTTGTTACTTCTGTGGATATTGCAACCAGATGTAAATATCACTCCATATAGCATTTCACATCTGACATATCTTAGACAGATGTAAAATCCTTATGTAATATGTCCTATTTTTACTAGTGTAATATCCTTTGTGAATAGATTAACAAAGGAGAGCAAGACAGGAAGGAGAGAGGAAAAAAGATGGGAGAGAGTTATAGGGTTTGTTTTAAACAATTTTGTTTTTTAATTTTTAAAATGTATTTTATAAATTAGATTTTAAAAACAGTTTTTAAAAAGTAAAATATATGTTTCTGTTTATAAAACAATAAAATTAGAAACAATTTTTAAATATAGTTTTCGAAAGAGGCTTCCAAACATGTTTTTTTCTTTTTTAATTTTAAAAACTAAAAAAGTATTTAAAAATTGTTTCAAAGACTCACATTCTTTGTGAATCAAGAACAAAATAATCCTATTACATCAGTTTATGATTCACTTGCTAACCGTGCTAGTCACCTCATAACTTAGTAAAGTCAAGGCCCTTTTTTTCCAAATTAAACGAAATCTTAATTATTTGATTATGGGTATAATTTCTTCTATCTTTTTTTTTGGTAAATTAAACATATTCTCCGCGCGTAATAGTAGAGATTAATCCTTTTGATGTAATTGAAATCCATTAAGGGGTTGATATCTTCCAACAAATGAACGAGAATCGAATCCAAAACCAAATAATTAAGAGACATACGTATCTATCACTTGTGTCACTTTATGTTGGTTTATAGGTTTAATTTCTAGTAGGTACTAAAAAATATTATATACGCTGAGAATTCAATATCTCGACTATACTTTTTTTATGCTAAATGAGTGGTTTATAATATGGAAACTCTCTGAAGAGAGAATGTTCTCATAGTTGTTGTACCATACAATTGTTGTAGGAGATTTATACACTATTTATTGATTACAAAGCTAGCGACATGGCAATATTTATTTATTGAATTTATCTAATATGTGTAATATATACTACATATTTAAGCGACGAAAAGTATTAACTTTAATTTTTATTGAAAATCCTTAATTATTTATTAAAAAGATATACATTTAATGCACAAGTTTCAATATAAATTTAATATTTTAAACTTCTTAATATGTGCAATAAATGATAGAAAAACTCTTATTTAATTGATAAGAGAAAAACAAACAACTTAGACTAGGCATTAACTAGGAGTTAGGATCTCTCCATTTTTTAGCCTCTCCATTTTTGCAATTACTAAAATTTTGGAAATATAAATGCAATAATGTGATGCTTTGTGGGCCTATTATTTAAAATATATATATATATATATATATATATATATATATATATATATATATATATATATATACTAGTGGCCAAACGGGCACGTTCCGTGTCCGTTTGTGTGATCCATGTTTTTTATTCCGCCAGCGTATATCAATTGTAAACGTGGTTTATTATAAATTTGATTTTTATTGAAATTAATTTGAGTATTTTCAGTTTTCCTAAAAAATATTATAATTTACGTGCATTGATCCACACCATAGGTAAAATAACACCTTAGAAAAAAGATAAATGATAGCAGTATGAATTATGTAAGTTTGCTAATAGAAGTAAAACCAAAATAACATTTTTTTTACAATACCAAACGAAGCATATAATACTTATATTGTGTCGTTCAAACATAGTCACGTAGAGACATTGAACGCAATATAAAAATCTCTTTAGTGACGAAATGTGATGAAATAAGACTTACCAATAATAAAAAAATATATTTTAGATATTCTTTGCAAAAAAAAAAAATTAAGTATTCTAATACACTTATCAATAACGAAATAAGATTCTGTGATGCAATATCTACTACACAAATATATATATATATTAAAATAACTATATATATATTCTCTTTCTTTTTCTTTTTTTTCTCTCAATTGTGTGTGACTAAATTATATTACCAAATATTTGTAAGCAAATAACAATTATTTTGCTCCATCTCATCGCTATCCCTATTTGGGCTTTCACATCACTTTGTCTATTTATTTTCACGTTGCTTGCACATTCTGTAGATAATTTCAATTATCCACTATTGTCTCAACTTGCTTATACTATTTCTTTCTTCTGCATTCATTCTTCTTTATTTCTTGAAATCTACATTTTTTCATCAATACATAAATCAACATTTTTTAAAACATTATAGTACGACAAACAAAACAATAATGAATATGTTGTTGTAACTCACATCATGAAGTAATTAATTGATGTCCTTCAATTGTTAACAACTACATGATTTTCATGCACTTAGTTAGTAAAAAAAATAGTTTTAATCAATTAATAGATTTCCTTTGTCACAAGAAATATTTCACTTTGCAAATCACATCCTTTAAAGCATCAAAATATGATACATATCACACTCTCAATGTTCACAAAATAAAGGACAAAATACAATTAGTGAAAGAAACAAAAGAAATCATTTTAACTAATTAAAAACAATGATCAAAGCTTTATATATTCTCTTGTCTTCTGCTTTTCTTCCATCATTTCGTTTGACTGCAATAAGGATATATGAGTTTAGGTTGCAAATAGTGGATGCTCCCCATGGCCTCTATTCTCCTACTCCTTTTCATAGTCTATTCTTATCTCTCTTTTGTTATAAAGAGTACCTTCTCTCACTTTTAAAGTTGAAGAGATCTCAATAGAAGAAAAAAAATGAAACTTTCATATGTAGAACACAAATCATTAGAAAAAAGAAATACAAAAAAAAGGCGAGAGTAAGAAAATTAAGATTAAAATAAAATAATAACAATGAGTAAAAACTGAAAGCAATTGTAACAAAACTAAAAAATTATAGTATTTGGAAAAATAGAACAATAAAAAAACCCTTTTGCCAATATTTTCATTTATCCCGATATATATAAGACGCATCCTATAAATATTAAATTTTAATGATATAGAATAGAAAAAATACAACCAATTTAATAATAAAAAGAAGATAATAGAAATTAGGAGATGGAAAAAAAATATAGTTAAAAAGAGAGAGAATAGACTATTTTCCGTTATATTACCGATGGATGGACGTTCCAATTGTGCATGGTATTTTTGCCACTTTGTACCCATGTCTACAATAGAAACTGAGAAAATAAAAACTGAGAAAAATTCGAAAGAAATAATATTTAAGGACAATAGAATGGAAGAGAAAATAACAAAGTGAATGGAGTGGCAACATTGTCCCATCTGAATTAAAAGAGACATAATATAAGCATATAATTGGTGCATAGAATTTGTTTCTATACAACTAATACTCTTCCCTTGATTTAAAAAAAGATAAGGATTAAGTACAAGTATATACACATGGTTAAGTAAAATGGATAACATGTACTGAAAAACTCTATGATTGTCCAATTTGACAACACAAAGATTAAGTAAAATGAACCACTCCAAAAAATTGTTCATAGGTTTTTAGCATGTCTCTCTCTTGTTCTCTACTCTTGTTGAAATAAGATTTATCGACACAAATTCATCAACATCTTTTCAAAACAGGCCTGCAAAATAAAAAATAGTTACATTAAATAAAACCCGAGACGTTATTCCAAATATTCATACTCACAAAATCCGTGAACAAACCCATTACAAATTGGGTATACATAGGATAATCTTTCCTCTTCTTTTAGAATTTGTACATGCCAAATAACATAGAAAACTAAATAGATGGTATAGATCAAAATCAAATACCATAATAAACTAAATAGATGAACTGAAAGGAAAGGTAAATCAAAAGAAATGACAAAGTAGAATGGTAAATAAATTAAAATAGCCAAATTAATTACCATTGTGAATGTTGTTAGAAGAATATGCAGATTGTAGAGAAAATAATAACTGGATAATCTGTTTTTCCTTTTTTTGTGCTCAAAATATGGTCAATCCAACAAAAATTGTTCAACTGGCAACGATTGAAATAACAGTCAAACGGAAAAATTAAATGAAATAACCCTTCTTTATGTGTCAAAAAAAATCGAATAAAAATTATGGAAATTAAAAACAAAACAAAACAAAAACCAATGAGAAAATGAATAAAAATGAAATATGTACACAAAATTAGAAGAACAGAGTTATGAATTAATGTAAGTGACACACTATATTCAATGTTGAAATATTATATTCAAGTGATGATATAGAATTATAGATTAATAATTGACAAATATTTAAGTTAAAAAAATTGAGAAAAAAATAAATAGGAATGAATATGAATTTTCTTGAAGAAATATGGAGAAGATGAAGTTAGTTTTAGAAGTTAAAGGAGAGTAGTTTATTTTTGGAAGTTATTAAAGAAGAGTGTAAATAAAATAAAATGTTAAGGGTATTTTAGGATTTCAAAAAAAAGGCTACACCAAACTAATGCCTTCCCTTTATTATTGAGTTTCTTAGGTAGCAAATAGATCCTTGAGTTTCTCATTTATTGCATTGTTACCCTTCCAACATCCGTTGCAAAAGCGCCAACAAAATTGTTAACTTAGTGAGGTGACACTGAACGTTGTTTCTTGTTATTTGGAGGCTGAGAAACACAATGTTCACTACCACCCCACTAAGTTATTTCAGCGTTTTTATATCGAAGAATAACTTAAAGGATAATGGTACAATAAATTAAAATTTTAAAGGACTTAGTTATTACCTAATAACTTTATGAACTTATTTATTACAGATGCAAAATCTAAAAAATCTAAAGATCTTTAAAAGATCATTGTTGAAAAAGTCATATTAGTACAGGAGTGAATATATCTATTAGAGAAGTTATTCACTAGTTTGACATTGTATTCTGGCGGCAAAATTGATCAATGCATGATGACCAACTCTTGGCTAGAATGGTTTTTTTTTTGGTACAAGAGGGGAAAACAAAAAAGAAATTAAAAGAGACTATCTAGAGAAAATAATCCCACTAGCATCTGCTAGAAGGTGAAGATTCAGTCCAGCAGGCGGGATAGCGATAGTAGTGAAGACAATGTTGTTATGAGCACCATGTTTAGCTAAGTAGTCTGCACAGGCGTTGCCTTCTCGGAAGGTATGAAAGATCGAGACCTGCCAGTCTCTATTCAGGATATCCTTGATGCTGTTGAGAATAGCTGCATAATGATGCCACACATCAACCGGTTCGGTAATTAATTTGATAGCCGTAGCAGAGTCAGAGTAACACGATAAGTCTTTAATATTCAACTCCCAAGCTAGAAGGAGACCTTTAAGAATCACCATAAGCTCCGCATGGAGGATGTTAGTAACTCCGAGATTTCCAAAGAAGCCATGAATCCAAGCCCCATATGCGTTACGAATCAACCCCCCGAAGCCGGAAATGCCAGGATTACCAATACTGCTTCCGTCCACATTTAATATCATGCTAGTTCCTCCAAGGGCATTCCATCTCACAATCTTTGGTAATGTTGTCACCTGATGATTAAAGTGGCAATTTTTGAGCAAGAGAGCATAATCCACAATGCGTATTTTGAGAGAAAATTGCGGAACCAGTTCATTATCCAAGCACAAAGCATTTCTTGTCCTCCAAATCCACCAAATAGCCGCCATGAACAAGAACATGGAGGAGCAACTAAGCCCATTTCGAAGCCAACTAGAAGAGTCAACTTCTTGGAAGAAATTCTGATCCGTGAAACCCAGAGATTTCCAAATGGTGTAGACGAAATCGCAATCTCTCAAGCAGTGGAGATCAGTTTCAACATGAATATTACACCGAGGGCACATGTTACCGTGGATAATGCCTCGATGAGTTAACATATCTCGAGTAGGGAGGGAATTATGCAGCAAAGTCCAGATAAAGAATTTAATCTTTTCCGGAGCCGGTAGGTGCCAAAGCCAGGACCAAGAGACCACACTAGTAGGATTAGCAGAGAAAGCATTGCGATTAAGCCAGTGATAACCGTCCCGAGCGGTATAAATCCCTTGAAGATTTCCCTTCCAGGTGTAGCAATCATTAATAGAAGGGTTTAGACAAATAGGAAAAGAGATCAACCTTTCCTTTATCTCCATAGGCAAAGCCGTGTAGAGTGCATTAAAATTCCAAATGCCATCGATGTACACATCCCTTACCCACATCTCCAGATCATGAATATCAACATACATCACTTGGTTAGCAAGGACACCACTCCCCGACCAGTTAGTAAACCAGAAGGAGCTATTACCATTACCCAGCCGAAAATGATAGCCATCTTTGAGAGCCGACAGAGCTTTCATAATTGCATTCCACGTGACTGAACCAGGTTTTTTGGTGATATTTAGCAGAACCCCCCCTTTAATGTACTTGTGCCTGATAACTTGCACCCATAAAGCCTCATTATTCTGATGGATGTTCCAGACCAACTTTCCCAAGAGAGAAGTATTGGCTAGAATGGTTTGGTTTTGCATATAATTAAATTCAATATATATGTGTGACAATTGAAAAAATAAAAATAAATAAGATACAGGTGTGAAATAAGTGATTTATGCTTGACCCATACACCTTAGAAGTTAGAACCATCTCTCATGAATATGAAAAATATATTTAAGAGAACAGCTATTCTTATTTAGGCACAAATAATTTAGACACACACAAATAAATTTATAAAATTAAAAGAAAAATAAAATTGTCACATCAATCAATATTACTTTAATCATTTTTTCTTTAATTTTTTTATCTTTATTGTGAGTGTGCTTAATAGAAAATTATTTGTGTTTGTGAATATGTTAGAATTTCTCTTAAGAGAGATATACAAACTCTTCAAATACACTACATATATATGGGCACAAACCCAAATAATTATTTATGTATAAAAAACTAAAAAAATCATATTTAATTCATCTCTTGTTAAAAAAAAAAAATTTGCAAGAGAGATTCATATAATGTATTAAACATGACCGTGGAAAAAATTTTAAAATTTTGAATGATATGCACGAGTTGAATGAAAAGTAGGAACTAAAAACATGGACGGAAAAAACTTCAGGGACTAAAAAGTGCGAAAATAATCTTCAGGGACTAAAAACGAAATTTTGCGAAACTATATAAACCAAAAACATATTTAGAACCCTTTCATAAAATTTAACAAACTAATAATTAATTGATTATTACAAAGTTGGAGACATTACAAGATTTAAATAAGACATTACAAAATTTAAAAAGAATAACAAACAATTTAAGCCAATAATACAAATCAACTATTTCTTTTTTTGTCGAGTAGCCTATTGGCTAGAATTTCAATTTTTAAAGGTGAAATAGTAGAAGTAACCTAGTCCCTGCATTTTATATGAAATGTCCCAACCAAGTGAGTTATGCTCACGTGACACAAATCAGCAATTTCTATGGAATTAAGGACAAGTTAGCCTCATCTATAATTTTGTCCCCAAATTCAACCTCCGCAAGCTCCCCATGTTTCTCCTTGCAGTATATATACAACACTGTATAAACTGCGATATTGTATAGCGATAGAATTGCAATTATAGGAGAAATCACCAAACTCAGTATCCAACTATAACTACTTATCCATAACAATATCCCTTCCAAGATTCCAAACAATAAAATGATCAACAAAACCAACTTTTTCATTCCTTTCACCAATTTCCAACTTCTCCTCAACGGTTCAAAACCCCAACGTGATTCCACCACCACAATAGTTTTCACCAAACTCAAGTTAATTAACAAATATATTACAAGAGGGACTAAAACAAGCATAACAACCACCGGAACGAAGTAAGGGTTAGATTGGATGTCGAAATGACCTATAAAAATGATGAGAAATAAGAATAGTGCAACGAGAAGTGTTACGAGAAAAAAGACAAAGAACGTGATGGTGAAGGTCACGATGCTGGTTGCGAGGAGGGGGAAAAAAGAAGTGGATATGGATTTGATGGCTTCATTGAGTTTAATGGGTCGATTAAAGAAGGCGTGGAAGACGCTATAGGTGACGGTGATGATGATGCCGTAGCCAAAAATGGAAGAAAAAATTATGAAAAGGAAAGACACGGAGATAATTGTGGTGGAGTTGGTGGGAGGTTGTTGTTGTTTAAGGTGTTTGAGAATGAGTTGGGAGAGGAGGGAGAGAAACGAGAGGGGTAGGAGGAAGATGAGGTAGAGAGTGAGGTAGTGACGAGGTTGAGCAATTATTATGCGTTTAGATTCAGAGAGAATATCCAATATTTTTGGAGCCATAGTATAAAGCTAGATAGATGGAGAAGAGGTTAGTGATGCAGGTGAATGAACATGGATCTATATATATATATATTTATAACAGTTTAATTGTTGTGTACTGTCGGTTTAATTCTTTTTTACACATACATCCAATAATATACCAACACATTATGTATTGTGTTTAAAAACAAATGATGTATCACATTCATTAAATGATGTGACAACACATCATTGGATGCATGTGTAAATTTTTTTTACACTGACGGTGCACAACAATTAAACACTATTTATAATGACTTTTGAGAGATAGCCTTGTTTTTGCCCCTTTGGTATCATAATATCAATATAATTCTTCTTTTCGTGCCCCCGAGTGTGCTTCTGACCTTCTAAATTTACTTCATCTTGCAACGTAGAAAGTGAGTGTGTAAATACGAAAGTTGGGAAAATAGTGTTTGCATGCTACTCTGCGAGTGTATAAATAGAAAAAATTGGAAGACAAAAAAAGTTCGCATCCTAAGATGCAAACCTTATAAACACCAAAAAAAATTGTCCCCTTCAGTCTTCTCTCACATCCCATGATGAAATAATTTTGAATGAAACACAATTTGCAAGTTAAAGTGTGAACCATTGCGAACTAAGTAGCTAACTGTATTTTCCTTTATGGGGGTGCGAATGGTGCAGACGTTAGAATTGAGTAAAAAATAAATTAGCACTCGTTACATAAAGTGCGAACTAAATTCACTACTAAATAGCAAAGGGATATTTTGATCATTTCAGAGAACGTGTGAAACGGTGGGAAAAAAAAGAATTTTTTTTTTTTTTATAAGTATAGAAAAACTCATCTCTTAATAAAGAAAGTCTTGCATCTACCTATATGATGTCCAAGTCCAACTCATTAATAATAATAATATATATTGTACAATCATAAAAAATTGTGGAACTTTTCGGTACTTATCCAAAATTCTGAAATATGTATCACCCAAGTATTAAGAAAATGAAAAGATATTCGAGGTAGAAGCCGGTTAAGAAAATGAATAGATAAAAAATTATTATTTTTTTATATAAATGACTTCTTCATTTTTATAATTTATATAGATGACTTTTGTTGTTCAAGGTAATAAATATATATTATCAAAAAAATAAATGACAAATACAAAATTGTTATGAATATTTAGTGGATGTCCATAAGTAGGTTGTTGGCCCATGTTATTTGGCCCATTATATTTGCCTATAAATAGAACTCATGTATAATGTAAATGACACTCTTAAGAAATAACACAAACTCTGTTGTTTTCTCTTCTTCTCTCCACATATATTACTATATTGCTCTTGTTTACATTAGTTTTATAACAAAAATGAAAAGATAAACAATTGTTTTTATTGTTCAAGTCAATAAATGACTTTTCTCGCAAGAGAAAAGTATATAGCTGAGAAATTTGCAAATAATTTTGTAGATAGTTTACAAAGGAGCGTATAGGATCGTATTTCGTACCTTATGCATATTATTAAAATCTTACACAGGTAAATCAAACTTTAACAATTTGCAATTGACTTTATTAATCTACTAATAATTTGTATATTGACTTTACCATAAATTAAATTTAGTGTCATTGAGTCCAATGAGCGTAGCTCAATTGGTTGGACATTTCTAGGGATGTCAATTTGCATCCGTCAGAGTGGATCCCTGTGGGGATTGCCTGTTCGGAAATCCGAAAACGAGGATTTTTTCCCCGTGGGGATGGGGATGGAGGCAAAACATTCCCCGGAGGCAAAACATTCCCCGGAGGCAGTTTGGGGTGGAGATCGGGAAATAAGCATTCATCCCCGCGGATTCCCCGAATCTGTCTATATATACTTAAATATATATTTTTATTACTATTATTATTCTAGGTTTATTCATATTTAACAATTCTAGGTTTCTATTTCGCTATGAATTATGATATATTTTGGTTATGAATTTTTTTGTATGATTATGCATATGTTGTTATGCATTGTTTTTTGGTTATGAAATGTATTGTGTGTTGTTTTGATCATTAAAACATAAAGATGCAAAATATTTATTTATTTTTTAATAAAAAAGGAAAAAATAACGTCATAATTTTGTCCATAAAATATAGAAATTTTCTAATATTCGATCTCCGTGGATCCCCGCGGGTACCGTGGGGATCCGTGAGGATGGGGATGGAGGCAAAAATTCCCCCTTGGAGATAGGGATGGAGGCAAAATTTTCCCGTGGACATTTCGGGGCGGGGAACAGGGATGCTTCCTCCACACATTCCCCGCCCCGTTGACATCCCTAGACATTGCATAATATATGTAGAGTCCGGGGTTCGAACCGTGGTCATCCCGCTTATCCATCTCTCACTCCCTTCCTCTGTAACCTAGCCGCCGCACCACTTCCTTCTCTCTCTCTCTCTGTTAAATTTTGTTAAATCTAAAATTCTGAAACAACTTCAAATCCATCTTTTCAGTTCAACCGAAGCTATGGAGGGTGCGTCAATTTGTTGGCTCTGCGTTTCTCTCTTGTGTAGAGTTGGAAATGAGTCGAGTCGAGTCGAACTCGCTTAAGCTCGACTCATCTCATTTATTTAACGAGTTTAATTTTCAACTCAAGTTCGACTCATTTGGTTCATGAACCAAGTTCAACGAGTTAATTAATGAATCGAATAAAGTCTCGAACTATTTTCGAGTTGGTTCGGTTCATTGTCAGCCGTATTTGGGAGTATTATCACACTTAGGAAAATGTGAAACAATAACAAACTCACCATAAGCATTTTGTTGTGCTTCCAAGACATGTAGTACACCACCTATTTATAACAAAATTTTCTCTCAATGCTAGATAACTTAACTGATGTGAGACTTAGTGTTAGTGCATAAATTGTGAAGTATCACAGAAACAAGTATCACTTATGATTCCAAACAGAAATAATACTAGTGTCTTTTATTTTGTAAAATTTATTTTTGAAGTGTTATTTAAAAATATATTTTGAAGTGTTATATATATAATCGAGTCAGCTCGTGAACCAAACGAGAAGAAGATATAGTTCAAGTTTAGCTCATTTAATTAACGGACTTAATATTTAGATAAAGTTCGACTCATTTAGTTCATGAACCAAGTTCAATGAATCAATTGTCAAATCGAGTCTCGAACTTTGTTCGAGTTGGTTCGGTTCATTTCCACCCCTACTCTTGTGTTCATGTGGGACTGTGATGCTGCTCCTAAATTCTAAACTAAAAAAAAAAAGCAACGGATCCTTTTTTTTTTTTTTTGAGAAACTCTAAAATTGTTAGTGAGAAGTTACTCCCTTTCCTCTCTAGTCCTTTATTTTTTCTGATTTTATTTTACTAATTTTGGGTTTGTACAAAGATGTTGAAACATGAGTTTGCATCCATTAATCATACACTCTAGATCTAAGTTTTTGGTGAGTTAAATGATGAAAGAAGTATTTTCCAATAATAAAAGGATGAAAGTAGTACATGAGTTTCTGGTGAGTTAAAACATGAGTTTTTATTATGTTCTGATGAGTTTCGATGATGAAGAAGATGAAAAAATAGAACGCGTTCATGTTCTGCTTGGTGAATGATGAAGATGAAATGCATAAAAAAACTTTTACAAAAAATTACATTTATTGGCGGCCCAAGGCCGGCAAGAAGTGGTCGTCGCATCTGTAGTGCATGATGTCGGACCTCCTTTTAGGAAACTAATAGTGTGTGAAAAACCTCTTTAAGAACTTATCATCTAGCTCCTTCCAAGTTTGGATGGTTCCACTAACTAAGCATTATAGTCAATCCTTTGCATGACCGGTGAGTGAAAAAGCGAACAAGCATAACTTTTTCTGGTCTTTGGTCATAGAATCCGACACTTCATATACGGATTTGACAGATTTCGGAGAATCTAGAAAGGTGATCCCATGGATCTTTATTTGCTCTTCCATCGAACTTATTCTCTCTTAAACCTAGAAGAACGATGCTATTGATATCGAAATTAACTGGGTTAGTTGGCCTAAACCCTAGAGATATCTAATCTGTGTCAAATATCTTGTAATATTCCCCCATAATTCGCCTTTGTAGCAGTGGTAGATTGTGTTTCTCCATACTCTTATCGTCAAGAGTTTCTTCTTCTTCTTCTTTTTGAAGGTATATGCTTTGGCTAACCTGACAACCTTATTATTTGCTCGGAGTGTTCTTCTGATTTCGGGATCGAAATGTCTTCAACTGTCCCTTTACCTCGTATATACTAGCAAATACCTTAGTATCACTGATAAATAAAAACCAAAATATACAATATTTTTTGTTTTTTTAGGGTTAAATATATTTTTGGACCCTATAGTTTCTCAAAATTTCGTTTTTAGTCCCTGAATAATTTTTCACACTTTTTAGTCCCTAAAGTTTTTTTGGTCAGTGCTTTTAGTCCCTACTTTTTATCAAACTCTAGTATATTTTCACATTTTTGAATAATTTTTTGTATTCATGTGTATAATATGATAAGAACATTCCTGATAAAAATTTAGAATATTTTAACATAAGATGAATTATTTATGAATTTTTATGTGTAAAAACCTAAAAAATTCATATTTAATTCATCTCTTGTTAAAAAAAATTAAACTTTTGTAAGAGAGATTCATATAATGTACTAAACATGTCCGCGGAAAAAAAATTCGATTTGTATGCACGAGTTGAAATAAAAGTAGGAACTAAAAACACTAACTGAAAAAACTTCAGGAACTAAAAAGTGCGAAAAAAATATTCAGAGACTAAAAACGAAATTTTGGGAAAGTATAGGGACAAAAAAACATATTTAACCACTTTTTTATAATAATAGTGACTGAAAAATAAAATTCCTAAATTAACGGTAGGTGCCTTTGAGACAACAATCCCCGACAACGGCGCCAAAAACTTGATCGACCCTTGGCAAGTGTACCAATTTTGTCGTCAACTAATAATATTTAGGCTTAAATGCAGTTTTGGTCCCCATGTTTTGAATTTTTTAAAGTTTTGGTCCCCCCTAATCTATCTTTTTTGTCCCCATATTTCAAATTTTTCTGACTTTAAGTCTTCATTCCAATTGAGAGTCAATTTTAATGATATGGCAAATAATATGTAGATTAAACAATTACCATTTCATTGTTATTTAATTCAATTTCAATAATGAATATATTACAAAATATTTAATGTATTATATAATAGGTTTATTGAGGTAAATAACATTTTAATGAATGTAAATTTTTTGTAATATTTTTTTTAAAAAATTGTTGGAGATTTGTATTGGCTTCATTTTGCTAAAACAAATATACAAGCAAGATGTTTGTTTTCTTTGCTATCTTACATTATATGTTTTTCTCATTGTCCGTTTAGAAGATATGATAAATATTTTAAATATGCCAAAAAATATAATCATAAAGATCAAACATATTTAAGCAGAAACATTTTATCATAAACAAATTGTTAAACAAGCAGAAGGTTTTGAAAAACAGCAGATAAGAAACATGAAACAGGCATGACAATTATGACAATTTTGTATCAATTTTGGTGGAAAGAGAAGCATTTATGGGGTACTGACAGAATGAGTGATTGGGATTGAAGGAATATCAGTAGTATTGACAAGATTTTCTTGTGGGGAACCTGGAGACAAGTGTGTGAGGACTTGTTGAAGTTGTGGTGTTGATAGTGGAGAGTTATTTGTGGGTGAGTGTGAAGTTTGTTTCTTGGATCTAAGCTTCGAACAATCAGAGAGAAACTCATTGATTTCAGTAGACCCACTGTCAGATGAAGAACTGGATACTTGTCTTCGACGTTTGTGATTTGAAGGTTTGTTGATGAATTTTGTGGTTCGGTTCTTGGTGATGGGGGCTTTTTGCCTTTTGAAGTGTTCAACAAGAGGGATATCATCGCCAGTCTCTGTGCCAGAGTCTATCGAGATAAGTTTTGCCTTCTGAACTCTAGCTTCTGACACAGTCTCAAATTCGGATGTCACAGGTGGTTGCTCACTGGGTCCTGTAGATTGTGGTTCTTGAATTTTGAGTTTCTTGGCAGGAAGAGTTGATTGTTTCTTTGTGGTTCGTCTTCTTTTCGGAACAACTATCATTACTGGAGCATTTGGAACTGCTTCCGTTGGAATTCTGATTCGGGTATCTTGATAGATCGAGTCCAAGAAGTTCTTGATAACATCAATATCATCAGCTTTAGATATAATGGGGAGATTTCCACAGTAGAGTTAAGATCGAACAATTTCTTCTTGAGATACAAGAGTTGGAGAGATGTCTTGAATAAGATTCATATTTTTCAGGGTGGAGGCATTAAGGGTTTCAATTTCTTGTGAGATTCCAAAAATTGGATAATAAGGCTTCACCAACTCAATTAACCCAGTCTGTTCAAAGAGAGCAGACAACAGTCGAGGGTAAACCACTTTAATTTTCTCAGGAGCTGGTGTGTTGATACCTTTAAGGATTTCCTCACAGAGAGTGGAGAAGAAGCGATCCACAAAATTCACCTTTTCACCCATTTGGGGAAAGTATAAAAGGAGACGATGTTCATATGAGACGGTGTCAGTTCCTCCAGATCTTGGAATAACACTGTTGATTAGAATCTTGAAGATGACATGGAGATTATTCTTGAGAACAGCCACTTTTCCATGAAGGTTGTCTTTAGATATGACGTTCCCATCCTTTGAGAACACAGTTTCCTTTTCAATTCCTTTTTGCACTGAGTTGCAAAGGGATTTGTTTCCATTCTTGCCATAAAGAGAAATTATCCTGCCACTGCTTGTTATTCCCAGTAGAGCAGCGAGATATCCCTTCTGAATAGTCAAATTTAACCCACCAATATTGGAGTTAATTTCAGTTCCATTGAATGGTTTCAAACCCATTTCAATTCTTGTTTTCCCTTGAAGAACTGGGTTATTGTTGATCTTTTCTAATTCCTGTGCCTTGGCATTTTCACGAGTGAAGAGAAGGCTTTCATCCAGAATTCTATCACCAGATTAGGATAAATGGGTCCATCCAACAGTTTGAAATACTGCTCTAATCCTTGATCGTTGAAAACCTTTCTGATATCATTCATTAATTTCCAAGGAAATTGAGTGAATTAAAACACAAGGAAATGATGACTATTTATAATTGCTATAGGGTCGTCATTAATTTCCACTTTACTCTCTTAGCAATTGAATCAGATCTCAGAGAATTTAATTGACGTACCTGACACGACAATGGACAACTGTGAGTCTTAAAGACACGTAGCTTTCACTTTCTAGTCCGGTTCATTTTTGAAATTTGAAAAGATTTCAGAAGCTGAATGACTTAGAAGCACACTGTAGTCAGAGGATCTTGCACATTTGCTTCTGATATCATTCAGAGGCTGAGATTTTTCTAAACAAACAATTGTATTCTTACATACCTGTTGCATTATTGTCTTGAGGACACTGAGACATCTTTGAATTTTTGACATTTAAGATTGTGCCTCTTGGTTGATTTCCATTCAGATTCTTATGATGCTCTTTTGACCCCTTTATGGTTCTGAATGGTTGTGTCCTCTACTCCGAGTTCTTTCAACCAATCAGGGTTGAATTCTCCCACCATGATGTGTCCTCATCATCATTGTTGAGATAGCCATAGGGATCACATTCTCCATCTTCTGATGCATTTGAGTCATTATTAGATTTTTCTTCTTCAGGATCTGACTCATCTTTGAGCTCATTTTCATCATATCCTATATTAAATATAGGTTTTTCATCATCAATGTAATCCTTGTGAATGACAGCTCTTTATCCCTTGTATGTGATGTGTCTCCATGAATTGGTAAATTCCCTGTTTCTTCTTGAAAGACCTGAGATGTACAAAATTTTGTCTCTTGGTACCCATTTTCTTATGGATCCTTTTTGGTTAGTTCTAGAGCTTTCCAGATTGCCTACAACCTTTGAGTCATCAAAATTCTCTTGATAAGGATCATAGATGTTTTGAGTCTTAATAATAAGACGACGCCGCATTCTGATTTCAGAGGTTGATGGTCCTAAAAGAGTTAGTCCCATTGATTTTTCAATCTTAAGCTCTGACTTCTTCCATCCTATTCCTCTGAAACCACGATTGCTCGTAGGGGTTGTAGCCAATCCTTTTTCTCTTTCAGAGATAAACGTGGAGTAGAGATGAGGAAGAATGACTTTAAATACAGTTTGCTCGGTGATCTTATCACAAGTTTCATTAGAAACATTTTATGTTTCTTGTCACAATGTTTTGACCATCTACTGACTTTCCTTTCTCTTATGAGAGCTTCCACCTTTGAAATTTTCTTGTGAATCTTTCAACGTAATCATCGTTCTGATCTTCTAGGACAGGTTCTGGAAGACATCTTCCTCCTTCTTCAAATCTTGTGGACACATGTTCTCATTCGCACGGCAAGATTTCTTCAATGTTCTCATCTTCTTCCATGATGAGTAGCTCATATTGTTGAACCAAGGTTTCTGCCTTGATTTGTTCTTCATACTTGGAGTTTTCTTCATTTGTCCAACAGAGGTTGTACATCCCTTTTGACTTGATTTATCATTCCATTGATAAAGCTTTCTTCGTTGTTGGCTTTGGATGAGCTTTCTTCATTAAGTTCTTCTTCCCTTTTGTTTGGACTATTATCTTCTCTCTCTTGTTCATTGTTACCATTGAAGTTTTGCTTCCACCAACTGAGATTGGTGATATCTTCATTTAAAGGATTTGGTAACTTGGACATAGTGTTTTTCAGGATCTACTGTCTCACTATAAAGTGATTAGTAACAGAACCGGAGCTCTGATACCAATTGAAGGTGTGAAAAACACAATAAGGGGGGGTTGAATTGTGTTTTGACAAGTTAAAACTTTTCTACTAGATTTACAAATCTATCATAGTCTATTATGCAGCGGATGAGTCAAAACAACAATCAGTGAAATAGAGAGAGTAAGGAAGAGATGAACACACAGAATTTATACTAGTTCCCCTCACAAAACGAGAGTACTCCAGTCCCCTTGTTCTTACAAGAGAGTTCACTATAATCACACAAGATTACACAATTGCTCAAGCACACAAGCAAGAGACTTCCAATGCTCAAGCACACAAGCAAGAGACTTCCAATGCTCAAGCACACAAGCAAGAGACTTCCAATGCTCCAGATCACACAGCAGGAGACTTCACAATGCTCAAGCACACAAGCAAGAGACTTCTAAATGCTCAAGCACACAAGCAAGAGACTTTCAATTGCTCAAGCACGGAGGCAATAGACTTCCAATTTGCTCAAGCAATAAAGCGAGAGACTAGCTTAATTTACACCTATAGTCTAAACTCTATTACAAATGTAATCAAAACTTCTGAGTCTTGATTTTGGAATTCAAACAATTCAGAGTTGTAGTCTTGTGCATTTTAAGCTCTTGATGAGAACACTTCTTTGTGCAGTTGATAGAAGCTTTTGTGTTGAACGAATTCTTCTATCTTTTCTTCGTGTTTTGCACTGGTTCGTTCTTTCCAACGACAATTTTGTCCATTCAAAGAGGTCATCAATATATAGGCAGTTTGAATAGAGACGTTTGAAATGTGACCGTTGAAAGTACAGCAGTTTGCCTGGAAATTCATCTTTGTCTTTTTCCCAAATTAGGCAAATAGCTGTTGCTCCTTTTTCCTCGAAGGTAGATGTTTGCACAGAAGAGGTAATATTGTATCGTTGTCTTCAACTCCCTTTTTGACTGAACCAGATGACATTGATTTGCCTTTGCATTGGTCATCTCGTCGTATCTTTAAGCGTAACGAGAATATCTGAAGACGTGGCCTTATCAGAGTTGTAATCCTTAAGATCATTGTAGCTTCTGAGAGCGTACTGTGTTGCTTCTGATAAACTCTTCTTGCTTCTGAGAGTCTTTGTCCTCTGAAAGGTTGTAAAGCGCTTCTTGGTGAACTCAGACCTTCTGAGTCATTCAGATGCTTGTATTCTATTCTTTGACTCCTCAGATTCTATCTTCTTTCTTTCTGCACACTCAAGTAAATTATTAGTGTTCTCCATCTTAACAATAATACTTTGTTATCATCAAAACTTCATTAAGTTCATAGGGTTTGTTTCGAGAAATTTTTCTTGTTCCAACATTCAACCTCCAGCTGGGTCTAAATAAACCCATGACCCATATTTAATCGCGACTTCTTCCGGACATTCTTAACACCGAAATCAATGTTTAAAATCACATAAATCTTATGAAATCTATTTCCACATGATTTCCAATCCTATTTTCAATAAAAAAAATACCTTAAAAACTCAAATCTCAAAACATCTCAAATTAATATATTGTACAAGGAGATAGAAACCTCAATGGTTTTTTAGGCTTTCTCTCCTACTACAAGTTTCTCAGATGACAAATATCATTGAATTCCAAAGTAATCTTAGAAGAAAACTGAAAGAACGAAGAAGAAATGGATTCAGTAGGAAATTCAATAGTAATATAATTATTTCCTCTCGTGCTATATATAAGAAACAATTCACTTTTTAGTTTCCTTGTAGAATTTATGTATTTAGACAATATTATTGTCTATATACATCAATTCTACAATGAATCTAAAAATTGGGAGTATTTGTTAATAAATCTAACTTTAAAGTATAAATAAATAAATTATGTTGTTTTAAAAAAACTATATAAATAAATATTAGAAAACGGTTTACTGACTTTGTAAAAAAACAGAAAACGAATTTGTCAAAAATGGCAACGAAATCAATTATTGGCTGAGTCGTGTACTAGGTCGCTTTCTTTAAGACGTTTCGCAGAACTACTTGAATAGTGCACTGTAGTATATCGACCGCGAAGTCCCCAGGATAAAACAGTCGTTTCGAAAAAGAAATACCGAAGCACTACTGCACTGCAGTGATCGGACAGAATTACACCAAATATGGTTCGAAACGACGAATCACTCTAATTGATATACGAATATCAATTCTGTACGGCAACAACCGTTCGATAATTGAAACAACAAAATATTTCGAAGAAAGAAAAAAATAGAGAGAAGAAAAAACCAGAGTATTCTCAGAGAAAATTAGAGCCATTCGAAACTAAAGAAGGAAAGCAGTATATAGGGCAAGTAGGGAGCTGAATTCAGAGCAGTTAGTGGGAGCTGAATTTGCCCAGTCAAAGCGAAACGTAGGCAAAAAATCAGGGCCACGTAATTGACCCGTTAGCGGATGATGCAGCAGTGTTCATCCGTTTCAGACTTGATCTACAACACATTTAACATGTGCGAATTAAAGGGATGCGTGTAAAGAAAAATTAATTAAAATTTTTCTTTTTCTTAACATGAAAAAATTAATATATCACACACGGCCCAAGCCCGACCCATTCCGGGCCTGCCTGATGGCAGCGGCGGTGCGCGTGTGTGATATTCAACATGGTGTGGGGTCTCCCTTTCTTACAAAAGTGGGTACCCCAAGGACTTGCCCTTAGTTGTCACTTTGTAGTATATAAACACTGTCAAGAAATGTGATATTAGCAATGTGAGACTTAAAGAGCATTTTTTTAAATTCACACTATACATAGTTCTAACACTTTGTGTTTATTTTAATACCAAATTCCCTCCAAATTCTCATCATGTTTCAACAATAAATAATAGTATTTTTTATTACAGGCTCCACCTGCTATTACAGGTAATTTAGATCTCCCACTGGTGGGAGACATATGCTCAGGTCTCCCATGCTAGCAAATTCTTACTCAAAATAGCAATGTTCTTTTTACTCAAATTCTTACTTTTCATTCTTACTCAAATAATTAATTGATCACAAAGTTGAAGACTTGAACAAACCAATAATTAATTGAGCTCAAAGTTGAAAAATACACAGACAACTTGGATGAAGAATCAAGGCTAAATACATTCAAGGATCTTTTAAATTTCGCGTTTGTAATAAATAAGTCTTAACTTAAAGGATAATAGTCAATAAATTAAAAACTTAAAAAACTTATTTGTTACCTAATAACTTAAAGGAGTTCTAAATACATTTGGCCAAGAATTAATTAAAAGATATATTAGTACAGGAGTGAATATATCTATTAGAGAAGTTATTCACTAGTTTGACATTGTATTCTGGCCGCCAAAATTGATCAATGCATGATGACCAACTCTTTGCTAGAATGGTTTGGTTTTGCATATAATTAAATTCAATATATGTGTGACAATTGAAAAAATTAAAAAATAAATAAGATACAGGTGTGAAATAAGTGATTTATGCTTGACTTTAGATATATTTAGGACAGATATACAAACTCTTTAAATACACTACTCCCACTTTTCTAAAATATAAACTAAACTGAGTCACTAAAAACTAATGTATGTGGTCTAAATTTTACACTAAATATAACAATTTTTTTTACTAATTTTACTTATATTTTAGGACGGGTGAAGATAGTATATTTTAAATGATTTTACATTTAATAAATTTATCAAACTAGTAATTAATTGATTATTACAAAGTTGGGGAGACATTACAATTTAAATCGGAGACATTAATTAAAAAAAAAGGCTTCTAAACATGTTTCTGTTTATAAAACAATGAAATTAAAAACAATTTTTAAATATAGTTTTTGAAAGAGGCTTCTAAACATGTTTTTTCTTTTTTAATTTTAAAAACTAAAAAAAAGTATTTAAAAATTGTTTCAAAGACTCGTATTCTTTGTGAATCAAGCACAAAATAATCCTATTACATCAGTTTATGATTTACTTGCTAACCGCGCTAGTCACCTCATAACTTAGTAAAGTCAAGGCCTTTTTTTTTTCTTTCCAAATTAAACGAAATCTTAATTATTTGATTATAGGTATAATTTCTTCTCTCTTTTTTTTTTGGTAAATTAAACATATTCTCTGCGCGTAACTGCAGAGATTAATCCTTTTGAGGTAATTGAAATCCATTAAGGGGCTGACATCTCCCAACAAATGAACAGAATCGAATCCAAAACCAAATAATTAAGAGACATACGTATCTATCACTTATGTGATCACTTTATGTTGGTTTATAGGTTTAATTTCTAGTAACTACTGAAAAATATTATATACGCTCAAAATTCAATATCTCAACTATTCTTTTTTTATGCTAAATGAGTGGTTTATAATATGGAGACTCTCTAAAGAGAGAATGTTCTCATAGTTGTTGTACCATACAATTGTTGTAGGAGATTTATACACTATTTATTGATTACAAAGCTAGCGACATGGCAATATATATTTATTTATTGAGTTTATCTAATATGCGTAATATATACATATTTAAGCGATTAAAAGTATTAACTTTAAATTTTATTGAAAATTCTTAATTATTTATTAAAAAGATATACATTTAATGCACAAGGTTAAATATAAATTTAATATTTTAAACTTCTTAATATGTGCAAATTTGTAAATGATAGAAAAACTCTTATTTAATTGATAAGAGAAAAACAAACAACTTAGACGAGGCATTAACTAGGAGTTAGGATCTCTCCATTTTTGAGCCTCTCCATTTTTGCAATTACTAAAATTTTGAAAATATAAATGCAATAATGTGATGCTTTGTGGGCCTATTATTTAAAACATATATATATATATATTAAAGTGCATCAACTATAGTAATGGAAAGAATAAATTAAGGGATAAAAATATTGTCAAAAAAATTGAAAGATAAAATGGAGAGGATTTGACTCACCAGCTAGCTAGCTTCTTTTTTCTAATAGACAAATAGTAATTAATAATTTTGTCACACTACAAGAGGTACCCAATTTCTAATCGGCAAAAAATAGTATTAATAGTGACTCGCACTAGTTAACCAATATTATTATGGAATTATTAAGGGCAAGTGAACCCCATCTTTCTCTTTCCTAAATTCCTCATTTGCAACTTCACCATGCTTCTCCTTACTATATATGTACAACACTGTGATAGCCGCAATATTGTAAAGT
Organism: Trifolium subterraneum; assembly: GCA_951799995.1. Taxonomy (NCBI): domain Eukaryota; kingdom Viridiplantae; phylum Streptophyta; class Magnoliopsida; order Fabales; family Fabaceae; genus Trifolium; species Trifolium subterraneum. The sequence goes on along the minus strand of OX637461.1, from coordinate 38,922,121 downwards.
GAAAGAAACGCAAGGTTAATAGAGGACATTAGTACCCAATCATTATTATTATCACTCAACGATACCAATACCTGAAAGGATACCACCAATACTTGAAAGAACCCAAATAAGAAAATGGTTGATAAAACCAACCTTCTCATTCCTTTCACCAATTTCCAACTTCTCTTTAACGGTTCAAAACCCCAACACGATTCCACCACTACAATAACCTGCACGAAGCTCAAGTTAACGACCAAATACGTGACAAGAGCGAGAAAAACAAGCATTAGAACCATGTAACATAACAAATTCAAGTAAGGGTAAGTTGTGACGTCGATAATATTGCCTAGAAGAATGGTAAGAAAAGAGACGAGTAAAACGAGAAGTAAAATGAGTAAAGAGACAAAGAAGGTGACGGTAAACATGACGATGTTGGTGGCGAGGAGGGGAAAGAAAGAAGTTGATATGGATTTGATGGCTTCTTTAAGTTCGACGGGTCGATTAAAAAAGCCATGAAAGACACTATAAGTGATGCTTATGATGGCGCCGGAGGTTAAAATGGTAGAGAAAATGATTAAGAGAAGAGACAAAGAGATTATTATGGTGTGGTTTGGTGGGGGTTGTTGTTGTTGAAAGTTTTTGCGAAGGATTTGAAAGGTATGGGAGATGAAATCGATCCCCGGCAAGAGATAGATTAGGTAGAGAGCAAAGTAGTGACGATGTTGAGTATTTATTATACGTTTAGTTTCGGAGAGAACGTCCCAAAAGTTTGGAGCCATGGTGTATGTAAGAAGGAAGACTAGCTAGAAATGGCTTTTGTGAACTTCATCATATATTTGTTGTTTTATAGGACATGATTTATCTTCACTTACAAAGTCTTGGGTCTATGTGTACATTTCTCATCCTACTAATAAAAGAAGAGAAATTATATTTGTATAACAAATGTTGAATAACTTTTAGGCAATTTTCTTTTTCATACTCTCATTAGGGGACTTCTATGGTACAATAGGAAGATTATGATGTACCGGTGCAATTAAATGGATCTATCAATAGTAATTTGACATGTCGTAATAGTATTTACAGTGTGTAACAATTAAGTTTGACTTATATTTTTAGATTTAACACCACAAAACATATGAATTTTTCACTTTTCACCACCCAATTTTGTTGATAATTTTCTTCTTCATCAAAACTAATTTCAAACTCTCCACATTCAAACCCCTAATCGTCTCTGCCTTTATGTTCAGATGGTTTCGACGCGTCTCTCTATGCCGACCAAATCCTCCAACATGGCGGCGGTGACGCTTAGAACCTTCAACTCTGTAAGTTTGCTGGTTACGATTATTACTTTTGGGCTTTTAAATTCTTTTTCTTCACCTAGATGTGCCATTTTCTTCTGGAATTTTGATTTCCTTCGTAACTTCGCATCTTTCTCGACACTCTATATTTTTACAATTTTCATTCCTTTTCAAATTAAACTCAATTTCTAATAATGAATAATAATAATAATAATAAAAAAAAAACAAATGATGCAGTCATCTTAAAAACTTATGCAAAGAAAGGAGGAAAAAATAGATGATGTAGTCATGTTAAAAACACGAAGATAATGAGGTTGTGTGCATGTGTGGAGAAGAAGGGAGGAAAACTATCGTCATTGTAATGAAAAACAAGTACGTGTTTGTGGCACCAGGCTCGGTGGTTGTTGTTATTATTATATTACTATTACTATTATGCATATTATTAGAAGTTTAATTTCTAACCGCTCATATGTATGGGAAAAGTTCGGTTGAAAGAGATGAACTCACCTTGTTTTTTTATCGTGGCCATTCTTCCCCTATAGAAACAACAATGCCTATGCCGACAACATTATTAAGGGGAACAAGGTTGCCGCATGTGTTTGTGATACAAACTGTCTGTTATTATTGCTATCATGATCGACGCTTCCTACATAAATAAACATCACATCTGAGCCAAGACTACTTCCTATGTGAACGGTACTTCCTACTTGAACATTACTTCCGGCATGAATAAATGACATGTGGTATAAGTTGATCAAATGGTTGAGGTTTAAACGCATAATTAAATAGTTCATTCAATAAGAACACAAAAGCAAAACAATGAACGTGCTTCTTCAACGACGTTCTTCCATCTTCATGCATTGAGATATAATAAAACAATGAAAGCTGTCTCTTGAGTATGACACCAATTCACCAAAGTGGTTCTCATTGTGTGTGACGGTGTGGAGAAAATGGAGCAAAACTGCCAATTATAAAGAAAAACAAGTTTGTGTTTGTCACACCGTTCTTCTTCGTCGTCGCTTTGGAAGGTGGTCACCGCTTGAAAACCTTAAGCCTCAGTGTAGATCCTTGAGAAAACAGTTCCATATTGATACATATTGACAATTCTATATAATTGGTTTTTAATACAAATGATGAAGATGAATTGATTTTTGAAATTATTATATTAAATATTAAAATATAATTTGTATTATTTATGGGGTTAAATTTGTAAAGAAAAATGTACCGGTACATTTAATTTCGTTGACTTCTAATATATAATATATAAGTGATGATGTGGACAAAAGACTCCTTTCTATTGGTTAAATATCATATTGTACCGGTACATTAAATTTTAACAAATGTACAGTAGAATTTGCCCTCTCATTATATTTTTACTCTCTCATTCTCCTCCTTTCTTTCTCTTTATTGATTTTACCCCAAAAGTAGTTGAAAAAAAAACGTTGTTCCAATTGTTGTTCCAAAATTTTATGTACAAATATCGCTAAAAGAAAGGGTCAAACATCAATCCATGAAGAGAAAAGTCTTAAAAGATTAAAGGAGTTGGAAGTCCACGGTTCAAGTCCTGGAAAGAAGAAAAACTAACACATAATGTAATATCCTAACTATACTCACTTTTTTTAACAAATCTAAAATGCTATTTTTATTTAGGGTCATGATAAACAGTGTCCCGGGGCATTTGTTAAGCATACCAAAAAAGGAAATAAAGATAAAAGTTGTTATGGACTGGGCCTAAATGCCCAACACGTTGAGGACATCCGCTTTTGGGCCGTCGAGCAAGGCCCAAAGCATAAGGCACAAGTCCACATGACCTTTAGACGGCGCACGTCTCCCCTACGTCCTGTAACGCTCGACATCGGAATGATGAGCATTTAATGCTCATCACGGCTCCTCAGCCGTTTTCCGACAGCCATTGATGGGCATTAACTGCCCATCAACGGCATTGGCCAAGCGCTGGGGCAATATATATAAAGCACCTCTCATTTGTAAAAGGTACGTAACATCCTCTATTAAAAACCTTCACTTCACCTCAACTGACTTGAGCGTCGGAGTGTCTGCAGGTACACAAGCCCCCTCCGGGTATTATTGGACTGCTCGGAATCACGAACAACCGTGCACCACCGTCTGGTCGACTCTGATCAAGGTAAAGATCAGTGGCGACGTCTGTGGGAACTTAAAGTTCCCCCCGTCTTTTCCTGGAACTAAACCAAAACTTACAACAAAAAACCCATTTATTGACCAAATGGCTGGTGCAAACAATGAATTTGTAGGAGAAAACAATCACCCAAATCCTCCAAATCACCAAAACCAATTTGATGGCCAGGAAGCCTCTGTCACGCCGGAAGGTAGCGCTGCGCATGCACAAGTAACTCCGCTTGATATACCGCCGCCGCACCAACCTCCACAACCAGAAGATCCACTGGTGGTTCCACAAGTTCCACAAGGAGCACCAATGGAAGTGGTGATGGCTGCATTGGTCAACACCATCAACAGGCAGGGGCAGATACTTCGCGAGCAAGCGGATAACATGCGTGGGCAAAACGAGCTGATCCGCGGGCAGAATAGGCGACTCTGAGCAGTAGAAGAATCACGCGCTGCTTCAAGGATATCGCGAAGTACTCGTCGACAAAGATTGTCGACACCTGAGAATTATCGCTCACGATCGAGGTCTAGGTCCCCGAGGCCTGCACCTCGACGAAATGCGGAGAGACCAGTGAGTCCTCCCAGAGACATTCCTCGGAGGCAGAATCACTCTCCTCCACAAAGAAACAACCACGTTTCCCCACCGAGGAACAGGCGTTCACCTCCTCGAAGAAATAACCGATCACCACCGAGGAATGGGGAAGCAGCTGCTCGTGGAGGAAATGCCCGACATTCCCCAAGAAGGGAATCTCCGGGAAGTGGAGACGAGAGGCACCGAGGACCCCTCTCGAGAAGAATCATGGATATTCCACTCCCACGAGGACTGGAAAAACCACCAACGCTGGACAAATATGATGGAACGACAGACCCTGACGAGCATGTCCAGAGCGTCGAGATCGCCCTTGACTACATGAATCTGCGGGGATCAATTAAATGCAAGTTATTCCCACTATCTCTGGTTCGAGGAACATCAACCTGGTGGAGGAACTTACCTCCAAGCTCAATCGACTCATGGGAAGAACTATGCCAAATGTTCACGGCACACTTCACAACCTATCGGCGACATCCAAAAACGGTGGCCAGCTTGAAGGCAATCGTCCAAGGTCCCGAGGAATCGCTTCGAAATTACATCGAGAGATTCAACAAAGTATCTGTCGAGGTCGAAGCGACCGACAAGATGAAGCTGTATCTCCTCGAAGAAGGACTGCGCGAGGGAACAAAATTCCAAGAAGTTGTTGGGATCCTCGAAGTACAAACCTTTGATGCGTTCTTTGAATTAGCCCAACGATATATCAAATATGAAGATAAGCAAAAGGCCTCCGAGGTCAGAAGACCTAAAACTTTCGAGGTCGGTGGACCCTCCTCGCAGAGAGAAGAACGTCGAGGAGATGAAAAGAAAAGAGAAGGTGAAAAATTCAGAGAGGCTAAACCACCAAAAAGTCAGTTCACCTACCACACTCCCCTGAACGCTCCTCGAGACAGGATCTTATCCGAGATATCAAATGCTGAGTTCAAAAGTGCAGGAATCAGGTTCCCAAAACAACTGCCCGCAAAATCAAACGTGGACAAGAAGAAATTCTGTCGTTTCCACAAGAGTTACGGGCACGTGACTGATGACTGCGTGCATCTAAAGGATGCCATTGAAATCCTTATTCAGAAAGGATATGTACGACAGTATGTGGATGAGCAAACAAGGACTGCCAATAATAACGCTCCTCGGCAAAATCAGTTGGCAGTTGATCCAGCAAGCCCGGAACAACATGTCGAGGAAGAAAATAGAGTGATCGGTGGAGTAGCCCTCGCCATTTCAAGACCTGAAGATTTCCTTCCTCTGCAAACTGACGAGGAGAAAGGGGCCCTTGATTACCTTGCTGCGCATCTGGACGGCAGTTGGGAAAATTTCCACGGAGCTCTAGTCATCTCCGGAGGAGGATTTAATCCCATAACCATCGGATCCATCAAAAGAAAATTCGATGAGTTAGAGAAAGCGTCCCCGGTCGAGGAAATAAAAATAACAGAGGTAAAAGAAAGCTATGTTCCTTTGGCATTCTACAGGGAAGAAGTCCCCGGAGGATCACCAAACTTTCAAATCCCTTTGCTCGTCAGAGCAAAAATGGCCAACTTCGACGTAAGAAGAATCCTCGTCGATCAAGGAAGCTCCTGTGACATCATGTACTCAGGACTCTTAAAAGTGTTGCAGCTTACCGAGGAAAATTTAGTCCCTTACGTTGGATCCGACCTTCAAGGGTTCAATGGATCAACGACAAAACCTTGGGGATACGTGGACCTGATCGTCACCTTTGGCGAAAACAAGGCCATGAAATCCGTAAAGGTCAAATTCTTGGTCGTCGACTGCCCGTCTCTGTACAACTGCATCATTGGACGACCAACTTTAGCTGAACTGTTTGCAGTGTCTTCGACCATCCATCTGAAGCTGAAGTATTACACTAAGGATGGACAGGTCGCCACAATTAACGGGGATATAGAAGCTGCTCGGCGATGCTTTGAAGCTGCGTCCAAGAACCTCAACTCTGTGGTTACGCCGAAGAAGAAGAAAGCAGAAACAAAGCTCCCCGGCGTAAACTCAATCAGTACTGAGGATGGAGTTGAATTGGATGCGCGAACTTCCAAGAAGGAGCGCAAACAAGAGAAGAAGGCAAACAAGGACGACCTTTTAATCAAGGAAAACTATCGTCCTATCCCTGATGGAGAATTCGAACTAGTTCCCCTTGGCGAGGATCCAACAAAAGGCGTGAAGATTGGAGCTGATCTCCCCGACTTGGTAAAAAGGCAGTTGAAAGCTTGCTTAAGGGAAAATGCTGAACTGTTCGCTTGGAGTGCAGCAGAGATGCCCGGAATAGACCCCGAGGTGGCTTGTCATTAGTTGACCATAGATCCTAGGGCTAGTGTTGTAGTTCAGCGTCGTAGGAAGCAGTCTCCCGAAAAAGCGGAGGCTGCTCGTAAAGCTGTAAAAGACCTCCTAGAGGCCAATTTCATTGATGAAGCCCAGTACACAACCTGACTTTCTAATGTTGTACTTGTCAAAAAATCTAATGGAAAGTGGCGTATGTGTGTTGATTATACCGATCTTAATAGGGCTTGCCCTAAAGATGCTTATCCTTTGCCGAACATAGATAAGTTAGTAGATAATTCCTCCGGGTTTAAATTATTATCGTTTATGGACGCATATTCTGGTTATAATCAAATAAAAATGGTTGAAATCGATAAAAAGAAAACAGCTTTCATGACCGAAACGGGTAATTATTATTATAATATAATGCCTTTCGGGCTAAAAAATGCAGGTGCCACCTACCAAAGGATGATGAACAAAGTATTTCACAATGAAATTGGAGACATGCTCAAAGTTTACATGGACGACATGATCGTTAAATCCGAGGAGGAAATCGATCATATTGTCCACTTAAAAAGGGTGTTCGACCAAGCGAGAAAATTTAACATGAGGTTCAATCCGGAAAAATGCACGTTCGGGGTTAAGGCAGGAAAATTCCTCGGTTTCTACCTAACGGAACGAGGAATAGAGGTCAACCCCGACAAATGTAGAGCTTTCTTCGACTATCCAACTCCGAAGTCGAAGAAATCCATCCAAACATTGTACGGCATGTTGACCTCGATGGCCAGATTCGTTGCCAAATCTGCTCAACATGCTCTCCCTCTTTTCAAGCTCCTCAGAAAAGAAACAACTTTCGAATGGACTGAAGCGTGCGAAGGAGCATTACAACACCTCAAACGAGCATTATCCGAACCACCAGTGTTAACACGACCAGTCGAGGGCGAAAAACTCTATCTTTACCTCGCCGTAGCGTCCGAGGCCATTAGCGCCGTTCTAATAAGAGAAACCGATCAAGGGCAAAAGCCTGTTTACTTTGTAAGCAGAGCACTGCAAGGACCAGAACTCTGATACTTACAAATAGAAAAATTTGCTCTGGCAGTAATAATGGCCGCGAGGAAACTTCGATACTATTTCCTCGCTCATTCCATCGTCATCCGGACAGATCAACCCGTAAAGCAATTGCTCGCACGACCAGATATGGTCGGAAGAATGTTAAAATGGTCGTTGGAACTTGCGGAATTCGACATAAGCTTCGAAAGTAGAAAGACTTTGAAAGCTCAAGTATTTGCTGATTTCGTCGCCGAAATGACAACGTCGACGACTTCCGAAAAGAATAAACGGACCATCTTCGTCGATGGATCCTCGAATTCGCAAGGAAGCGGGGCGGGCATCATACTCGAAAATGGGTACGGAGTCCTAATAGAAGTGTCCCTCGGACTCTCTTTCCCAACGACGAATAACCAAGCCGAGTACGAAGCTTTCCTAGCAGGGTTAAGATTAGCCGAGGATTTGGGAGCCGAGGAAATCAAAATATTCACGGATTCGCAGCTGGTAGCATCTCAAGTATCAGGAGAATATCAAACAAAAGAGGAACGACTCCTCGAATACCTGAACCTCATCAGAACAAAACTCGCAAAGTTTAAGGAAACGGAGGTGAAACATGTTCCTCGAGAACATAATGCACGAGCAGATGTCCTTTCAAAACTTGCGAGCACAAGGCGCAAAAAAACGGGTAATCAATCCCTCATTCAGGAAACATTGACGAAACCGAGCATTGAAAAAACAGTAGAAGTCATGCACGTTTGTGCTATTGACGAACAAAGCTGGATGTCCCCGATTTACAATTTCCTGAAGTCGAACACACTGCCCGCAGACGCCAAAGAGGCAACGAAAATCTGAAAAAGAGCGTGCTCATACGTCCTGCTCGACGATAAGTTGTATCGAAGAGGATTCTCAATCCCATTGCTCAAATGTATGGAGGAAGCACGCGCAGAGTTCATCTTACAAGAAATCCACGAAGGAATCAATGGGAAACATATTGGTGGACGATCTTTGGCAAGAAAGGCACTAAGAGCAGGGTACTATTGGCCGACGGTGCAAAACGACGCCAAAGACCACGTCCTTAGATGTGACAAGTGCCAAAGACACGGGGACATGCATCTCGCACCAGCTAACGAGCTGAAAACGCTGATCTCCCCGTGGCCATTTACCTGGTGGGGAATGGACATTCTCGGTCCTTTCCCAACAGCTGCAAGGCAAGTCAAATACCTCATAGTTTCCGTGGACTACTTCACCAAATGGATTGAAGCAGAACCTCTTGCAATAATCGGTGCATCCCACATACTCCGTTTCTTCAAAAGGGACGTGCTCGCAAGATTCGGAATCCCACAAGTGGTAGTAACGGATAATGGAACACATTTTACAAACAAAAAGTTCCAAGAATTCCTCGCCACAATAGGCACCACTCAACACTTCACATCAGTCGAGCATCCTCAAACCAACGGGCAAGCTGAAGCAGCCAACCGCGTGATACTCCGAGGACTAAGACGAAGGATGGGCGTATCTAAAGGAAATTGGACCGAGGAATTGCACAACGTCATGTGGTCCCACAGAACCACTCCTCATTCCACAACCGGGGAAACACCCTTCCGACTAACATACGGAACAGAGGCAGTAATTCCCGTGGAAATAGGAGAACCATCCTCGAGGATCGAATACCCTCCCGAGGAGGATACAAACGACGAGTTACTGAGAGAAGAACTAGATCTTGTCGAGGAACTAAGAACAGGGGCTTCTCTTCGAGAAGCAACCCTCAAGCAGAAAATAGCTGCTCGGCACGACAAAAGGGTCATCAAAAGAGAGTTCGAGGTAGGAAGCTTGGTACTAAGAAGAAACCAAAAGGATTCACGAGAAGGGAAGCTCGCAGCTAATTGGGAAGGACCATATCGAGTCCGAGAAAAAACAGAAAACGGAGCATACCACCTCGAAGATCTCTATGGCAAAGAAATTCCTCGCACGTGGAACGCTGAAAAGCTAAAACAATACTATAGTTGAAAATAGCGTAATTCGACATGCTCTTCAACGAAGGCTGCAAATCCCACCGAGGAGACGCGCCTACACAACGGAGGAATGCCTAGGTACGGGCAGGAATCTTAAAAATTCTTAAAGCTCGACGTTAGCCCTAGGTACTGACGTCCACGCTCAACGGGGGAATACTCCATGCGAGCCCCATCGTTGCTTAGTACATGTCCGGCAGAACACCCAGCTCGCGATGGGATGCTCAATGCTGCGAGGAAAGATTTCCAGCGAAGAAACTTTCCTCGACTCTAGTTTGGGAGCTAGCCAAACACTCGAGCAGTTCCACAAACTGCTCGGGAACGGTGCTTACGATCCGCGACATCAAGAAGCAACCGTAATTATTAGACGAGCACTAGCGCAAAGGTAATCTACCTAACGAATAGAACGTCTAAAAACACTAAGTTAAAACCCTAAGTAAGAATCGAGCATCGTTTTCAAGGTATCCTCGCATACTCTAAACGATCAAATTCGCGGGGAAATAGTTGAGCGGGCATTAAACATTCATCGACACATTCGAAATAAACACTCCACAAACAAAATAAATTATAAACAAGCACAAATTGCAAAGTAAAGGGAGTTATAAAATATAAACGACCAGGGGCCAAAGATGTCATAATATTTCAAAAAATGGCAAACAAAGCACCGAAGGTATTAAAAGGCCAAGGCGAGCATAACGCCGGCTTCCAAAAAGTAAATTTACAAAATAAAGACAAGTTAAATACAAGTCAATCTTCTTCATCTGGGGAGGGGGATACAATGGCACCATCTTGGACCTCCTTGAGCTCGGATGCACCCTCTACGACCAGCTCAACGCCAGGATTGAGAACCATCAACTGGGCGACAGCATTGTCGAAGCTCGACTTCACAACATCCAATTCCTGGCCTTCAAGCTCGAAGATCCTGGAGACCAAAGCTGCTCGGGTGAACCCCTTATATTCACCATTAGGGCCGACCACGAGTTCGTCAGCATCAGGGGCAATGCCACTCGAGCAAGGCCTGCTCTCCAGATCTTTCACCTTTCCCTCCAAGGTCTCCTTCTCGCTGGTTAAGTCCTTGACCTGCCCCTCCAGCATCGCCTTCTCCTCGACAAGTCGGACAGCTTCTTTTTCCTTCTCAGTTAACTGAGTCACCAAGCCTGCATGAAGCTTGTATCTATCCTTGTACGCTGCATGGTTAACTTTGGCCTGCTCCAGCGACTGTCGGAGAAGGGCAGCTTCCTCCTTGGCACTATCCCTTTCCTCCAAGTACTTGCACTCCCGGCCGTTGAGGAAGCTGGAGATCTCCATCAGCTTGAATGCAGCGACCATCGCATCCGCAAGCTCGTTCTTTAGGGCCTCAGGACCCATATCATTCATAATAGCTTGCTCTGCATCTGAGAGAGCAACAGGGGACTTCCTGACCAAATCCGGACTACCAATGGCCGGAGGGAGTACAAATTTTGGCGAGGAGGGGTGTGCCCAACCAGTTGCAGCTGCGTTCACTGGTTCCACCCTGGCCACCTTTGTAGGACGAGGTTGGTCCTCGACATTAACAGCCGCATCATCCAAATCGACGACCACGGTGCTGGCCCGAGCATTGTCGACATGATCCCCCCCAGGGGAAGGAGCAGCAACTGACGAGGACCCAAGTGCAGCGGCTTGCCTCTTCTCCTTGGCAGCCTTTGACTTACGAAGCTTGGCTGCAACGGTCGACATCTCTTCTGCAAAGTAAACAAAGAAAAAATCAGTAAACTCACAAGAAAACTGAATTCATATATGTATGCATACGACGAAATCAAAGATAAACGAGCATACGGAAACAAGCTTCCATCCCCGCCACGCTTTTACTGGCGAGAAGCTTCCTCGTATCGATAAAGGTCTTCTTGGTTACCGGAACACCCATCTCATCGAGGACAGGGTTCCCTTCCTCGTCTTCATAACTTTTACGAGGGAAACCACTCACGAACACTTTCATCTGCTCGTAGTTGGATAATTCTTCGACTGTCAACTCTTCCGCGGAGTAAATGAAATCACTGGCTGGTTTCAAGTAATGACTTTTCCTCCACGACAGAGGAAATCGACTGTAATCCTCTAGGACTGGCTGACCATCTGGACCTATCAATAGAGCCCTGGTGGCATCTTTGGCCGGTCCTTGGTAAATAACACTTTGCCAGGAAACTGAGTTAAGGGGTTTGACAAAAAAATAACTGTCCTTGAAGCCCCGAACAGACTCCAAGAACATCTCAACAAACTTGCTTCTCTCAAGCGAACAGATCGTCGACAACCACAATAGGCAAGGGACCTTTCCGTCGACATCACCTTACGGGCAAAGGGCCTCTTCGTCGACGTCTCCTTATGCTCGACGTTAAAGATCCAAACCCTCAACACTAGCCTAAGTACCAGAATTACGGTCAACTAAAGTCACCATCCTCGCGCCCGAGCATGACGACTTGGGGGGCTCCTGTTCTGGACTGGGCCTAAATGCCCAACACGTTGAGGACATCCGCTTTTGGGCCGTCGAGCAAGGCCCAAAGCATAAGGTCCAAGTCCGCATGACCTTTAGACGGCGCACGTCTCCCCTACGTCCTGTAACGCTCGACATCGGAATGATGAGCATTTAATGTTCATCACGGCTCCTCAGCCGTTTTCCGACAACCATTGATGGGCATTAACTGTCCATCAACGGCCTTGGCCAAGCGCTGGGGCTATATATATAGAGCACCTCTCATTTGTAAAAGGTATGTAACATCCTCTATTAAAAACCTTCACTTCACCTCAACTGACTTGAGCGTCGGAGTGTCTGCAGGTACACAACCCCCCTCCGGGTATTATTGGACTGCTCGGAATCACGAACAACCGTGCACCACCGTCTGGTCGACTCTGATCAAGGTAAAGATCAAAAGTAATATTGAAAAGACAACTTTTTATACTTTATAGGTATTGAATGTGCGCATTTCGAGACAAAATTTCTATTTTAATATGCTTAACCAGTGTCCCAAGGACATTGTTTATAATTTTTCTTTTATGTATACATGAGACTGGAAAAAGTATCATTAATTGATCACAAAGTTACGTTGAAAAATACACAAAAAACTTGCATTAACTTTTTAATAGATATATAGTCATTTTACTTTTTTTAAGAAATAAATAGATCCTTTAAGTTTTTTAGGTAGCAAATAGATCCTTGAGTTTCTCATTTATTGCATTGTTACCCTTCCAACATCCGTTGCAAAAGCGCCAACAAAATTGTTAACTTAGTGAGGTGACACTGAACGTTGTTTCTTGTTATTTGGAGGCTGAGAAACACAATGTTCACTACCACCCCACTAAGTTATTTCAGTGTTTTTATATCGAAGAATAACTTAAAGGATAATGATACAATAAATTAAAATTTTAAAGGACTTAGTTATTACCTAATAACTTTATGGACTTATCTATTACAGATGCAAAATCTAAAGATCTTTAAAAGATCATTGTTGAAAAAGTCATATTAATACAGGAGTGAATATATCTATTAGAGAAGTTATTCACTAATTTGACATTGTATTCTGGCCGGCAAAATTGATCAATGCATGATGACCAACTCTTTGCTAGAATGGTTTGGTTTTGCATATAATTAAATTCAATATATATGTGTGACAATTGAAAAAATAAAAATAATAAGATACAGGTGTGAAATAAATGATTTATGCTTGACCCATACACCTTAGAAGTTAGAACCATCTCTGATGAATATGAAAAATATATTTAAGAGAACAGCTATTCTTATTTAGGCACAAATAATTTAGGCACACACAAATAAATTTATAAAATTAAAAGAAAAATAAAATAGTCACATCAATCAATATTACTTTAATCATTTTTTCTTTAATTTTTTTATCTTTATTGTGAGTGTGCTTAATAGAAAATTATTTGTGTTTGTGAGTATGTTAGAATTTCTCTTAAGAGAGATATACAAACTCTTCAAATACACTACATATATATGGGCACAAACCCAAATAATTATTTATGTATAAAAAACTAAAAAAAATCATATTTAATTCATCTCTTGTTAAAAAAAAAAATTAAATTTTGCAAGAGAGATTCATATAATGTATATTAAACATGACCGTGGAAAAAATTTTAAAATTTTGAATGATATGCACGAGTTGAATGAAAAGTAGGAACTAAAAACATGGACGGAAAAAACTTCAGGGACTAAAAAGTGCGAAAATAATCTTCAGGAACTAAAAACGAAATTCTGCGAAACTATAGAAACCAAAAACATATTTAGAACCCTTTCATAAAAATTAACAAACTAATAATTAATTGATTATTACAAAGTTGGAGACATTACAAGATTTAAATAAGACATTACAAAATTTAAAAAGAATAACAAACAATTTAAGCCAATAATACAAATCAACTATTTCTTTTTTTGTCGAGTGGCCTAGTGGCTAGAATTTCAATTTTTAAAGGTGAAATAGTAGAAGTAACCTAGTCCCTGCATTTTACATGCAATGTCCCAACCAAGTGAGTTATACTCACGTGACACAAATCAACAATTTCTATGGAATTAAGGACAAGTTAGCATCATCTATAATTTTGTCCCCAAATTGCGCCTCCGCAAGCTCCCCATGTTTCTCCTTGCAGTATATATACAACACTGTATAAACTGCGATATTGTATAGCGATAGAATTGCAATTATAGGAGAAATCACCAAAATCATTATCCAACTGTAACTACTTATCCATGACAATATCCCTTCCAAGATTCCAAACAATAAATGGATCAACAAAACCAACTTTTTCATTCCTTTCACCAATTTCCAACTTCTCCTCAACGGTTCGAAACCCCAACGTGATTCCACCACCACAATAGTTTTCACCAAACTTAAGTTAATTAACAAATATAATACAAGAGGGACTAAAACAAGCATAAGAACCACCGGAACAAAGTAAGGGTTAGTTTGAACGTCGACATGGCCTATAAAAATGATGAGAAATAAGAATAGTACAACGAGAAAAATGACAAAGAAGGTGATGGTGAAGATGACGATGCTGGTTGCGAGGAGGGGAAAAAAAGAAGTAAATATGGATTTGATGGCTTCTTTGAGTTTAATGGGTCGATTAAAGAAGGCGTGGAAGACGCTATAGGTGACGGTGATGATGATGCAGTAGCCAAAAATGGAAGAAAAAATTATGAAAAGGAAAGACACGGAGATAATTGTGGTGGAGTTGGTGGGAGGTTGTTGTTGTTTAAGGTGTTTGAGAATGAGTTGGGAGAGGAGGGAGAGAAACGAGAGGGGTAGGAGGAAGATGAGGTAGAGAGTGAGGTAGTGACGAGGTTGAGCAATTATTAGGCGTTTAGATTCAGAGAGAATATCCAATATTTTTGGAGCCATGGTATAAAGCTAGATAGATGGAGAAGAGGTTAGTGATGCAGGTGAATGAATATGTATATATATATATATATATATATATATATATATATATATATATATTTATAACAGTTTAATTGTTGTCTACTGTCGGTTTAATTCTTTTTTACACATACATCCAATAATATACCAACACATTATGTATTGTGTTTAAAAACAAATGATGTATCACATTCATTAAATGATGTGACAACACATCATTGGATGCATGTGTAAATTTTTTTTACACTGACGGTGCACAACAATTAAACACTATTTATAATGACTTTTGAGAGATAGCCTTGTTTTTGCCCCTTTGGTATCATAATATCAATATAATTCTTCTTTTTGTGCCCCCGAGTGTGCTTCTGACCTTCTAAATTTACTTCATCTTGCAACGTAGAAAGTGAGTGTGTAAATACGAAAATTGGGAAAATAGTGTTTGCATGCTACTCTGCGAGTGTATAAATAGAAAAAATTGGAAGACAAAAAAAGTTCGCATCCTAAGATGCAAACCTTATAAACACCAAAAAAATTGTCCCCTTCAGTCTTCTCTCACATCCCATGATGAAATAATTTTGAATTAAACACAATTTGCAAGTTAAAGTGTGAACCATTGCGAACTAAGTAGCTAACTGTATTTTCCTTTATGGGGGTGCGAATGGTGCAGACGTTAGAATTTGAGTAAAAAATAAATTAGCACTCGTTACATAAAGTGCGAACTAAATTCACTACTAAATAGCAAAGGGATATTTTGATCATTTCAGAGAACGTGTGAAACGGTGGGAAAAAAAAGAATTTTTTTTTTTTTTATAAGTATAGAAAAACTCATCTCTTAATAAAGAAAGTCTTGCATCTACCTATATGATGTCCAAGTCCAACTCATTAATAATAATAATATATATTGTACAATCATAAAAAATTGTGGAACTTTTCGGTACTTATCCAAAATTCTGAAATATGTATCACCCAAGTATTAAGAAAATGAAAAGATATTCGAGGTAGAAGCCGGTTAAGAAAATGAATAGATAAAAAATTATTATTTTTTTATATAAATGACTTCTTCATTTTTATAATTTATATAGATGACTTTTGTTGTTCAAGGTAATAAATATATATTATCAAAAAAATAAATGACAAATACAAAATTGTTATGAATATTTAGTGGATGTCCATAAGTAGGTTGTTGACCCATGTTATTTGGCCCATTATATTTGCCTATAAATAGAACTCATATATAATGTAAATGACACTCTTAAGAAATAACACAAACTCTGTTGTTTTCTCTTCTTCTCTCCACATATATTACTATATTGCTCTTGTTTACATTAGTTTTATAACAAAAATGAAAAGATAAACAATTGTTTTTATTATTCAAGTCAATAAATGACTTTTCTCGCAAGAGAAAAGTATATAGCTGAGAAATTTGCAAATAATTTTGTAGATAGTTTACAAAGGAGCGTATAGGATCGTATTTCGTAACTTATGCATATTATTAAAATCTTACACAGGTAAATCAAACTTTAACAATTTGCAATTGACTTTATTAATCTACTAATAATTTGTATATTGACTTTACCATAAATTAAATTTAGTGTCATTGAGTCCAATGAGCGTAGCTCAATTGGTTGGACATTTCTAGGGATGTCAATTTGCATCCGTCAGAGTGGATCCCTGCGGGGATTGCCTGTTCGGAAATCCGAAAACGAGGATTTTTTCCCCGTGGGGATGGGGATGGAGGCAAAACATTCCCCGGAGGCAGTTTGGGGTGGAGATCGGGAAATAAGCATTCATCCCCGCGGATTCCCCGAATCTATCTATATATACTTAAATATATATTTTTATTACTATTATTATTCTAGGTTTATTCATATTTAACAATTCTAGGTTTCTATTTCGCTATGAATTATGATATATTTTGGTTATGAATTTTTTTGTATGATTATGCATATGTTGTTATGCATTGTTTTTTGGTTATGAAATGTATTGTGTGTTGTTTTGATCATTAAAACAGAAAGATGCAAAATATTTATTTATTTTTTAATAAAAAAGGAAAAAATAACGTCATAATTTTGTCTATAAAATATAGAAATTTTCTAATATTCGATCTCCGTGGATCCCCGCGGGTACCGTGGGGATCCGTGAGGATGGGGATGGAGGCAAAAATTCCCTCGTGGAGATAGGGATGGAGGCAAAATTTTCCCGTGGACATTTCGGGGCGGGGAACAGGGATGCTTCCTCCACACATTCCTCGCCCCGTTGACATCCCTAGACATTGCATAATATATGTAGGGCCCGGGGTTCGAACCGTGGTCATCCCGCTTATCCATCTCTCACTCCCTTCCTCTGTAACCTAGCCGTCGCACCACTTCCTTCTCTCTCTCTCTCTGTTAAATTTTGTTAAATCTAAAATTCTGAAACAACTTCAAATCCATCTTTTCAGTTCAATCGAAGCTATGGAGGGTGCGTCAATTTGTTGGCTCTGCGTTTCTCTCTTGTGTAGAGCTGGAAATGAGTCGAGTCGAGTCGAACTCGCTTAAGCTCGACTCATCTCATTTATTTAACGAGTTTAATTTTCAACTCAAGTTCGACTCATTTGGTTCATGAACCAAGTTCAACGAGTTAATTATCGAATCGAATAAAGTCTCGAACTATTTTCGAGTTGGTTCGGTTCATTGTCAGCCGTATTTGGGAGTATTATCACACTTAGGAAAATGTGAAACAATAACAAACTCACCATAAGCATTTTGTTGTGCTTCCAAGACATGTAGTACACCACCTATTTATAACAAAATTTTCTCTCAATGCTAGATAACTTAACTGATGTGAGACTTAGTGTTAGTGCATAAATTGTGAAGTATCACAGAAACAAGTATCACTTATGATTCCAAACAGAAATAATACTAGTGTCTTTTATTTTGTAAAATTTATTTTTGAAGTGTTATTTAAAAATATATTTTGAAGTGTTATATATATAATCGAGTCAGCTCGTGAACCAAACGAGAAGAACTATATATAGTTCAAGTTTAGCTCATTTAATTAACGGACTTAATATTTAGATAAAGTTCGACTCATTTAGTTCATGAACCAAGTTCAATGAATCAATTGTCAAATCGAGTCTCGAACTTTGTTCGAGTTGGTTCGATTCATTTCCACCCCTACTCTTGTGTTCATGTGGGACTGTGATGCTGCTCCCAAATTCTAAACTAAAAAAAAAAAAGCAACGGATCCTTTTTTTTTTTGAGAAACTCTAAAATTGTTAGTGAGAAGTTACTCCCTTTCCTCTCTAGTCCTTTATTTTTTCTCATTTTATTTTACTAATTTTGGGTTTATACAAAGAAGTTGAAACATGAGTTTGCATCCATTAATCATACACTCTAGATCTAAGTTTTTGGTGAGTTAAATGATGAAAGAAGTATTTTCCAATAATAAAAGGATGAAAGAAGTACATGAGTTTCTGGTGAGTTAAAACATGAGTTTTTATTATGTTCTGGTGAGTTTCGATGATGAAGAAGATGAAAAAATAGAACGCGTTCATGTTCTGCTTGGTGAATGATGAAGATGAAATGCATAAAAAAACTTTTACAAAAAATTACATTTATTGGCGGCCCAAGGCCGCCAAGAAGTGGTCGTCGCATCTGTAGTGCATGATGCCGGACCTCCTTTTAGGAAACTAATAGTGTGTGAAAAACCTCTTTAAGAACTTATCATCTAGCTCCTTCCAAGTTTGGATGGTTCCACTAACTAAGCATTATAGTCAATCCTTTGCATGACAGGTGAGTGAAAAAGCGAACAAGCATAGCTTTTTCTGGTCTTTGGTCATAGAATCCGACACTTCATATACGGATTTGACAGATTTCGGAGAATCTAGAAAGGTGATCCCATGGATCTTTATTTGCTCTTCCATCGAACTTATTCTCTCTTAAACCTAGAAGAACGATGCTATTGATATCGAAATTAACCGGGTTAGTTGGCCTAAACCCTAGAGATATCTAATCTGTGTCAAATCTCTTGTAATATTCCCCCATAATTCGCCTTTGTAGCAGTGGTGGTGCAGTGGTGGATTGTGTTTCTCCATACTCTTATCGTCAAGAGTTTCTTCTTCTTCTTCCTTTTGAAGGTATATGCTTTGGCTAACCTGACAACCTTATTATTTGCTCGGAGTGTTCTTCTGATTTCGGGATCGAAATGTCTTCAACTGTCCCTTTACCTCGTATATACTAGCAAATACCTTAGTATCACTGATAAATAAAAACCAAAATATACAATATTTTTTGTTTTTTTAGGGTTAAATATATTTTTGGACCCTATCGTTTCTCAGAATTTTGTTTTTAGTCCCTGAATAATTTTTCACACTTTTTAGTCCCTAAAGTTTTTTTGGTCAGTGCTTTTAGTCCCTACTTTTTATCAAACTCTAGTATATTTTCACATTTTTGAATAAGTTTTTGTATTCATGTGTATAATATGATAAGAACATCCCTGATAAAAATTTAGAATATTTTAACATAAGATGAATTATTTATGATTTTTTATGTGTAAAAACCTAAAAAATTCATATTTAATTCATCTCTTGTTAAAAAAAATTAAACTTTTGTAAGAGAGATTCATATAATGTACTAAACATGTCCGTGGAAAAAAAATTCGATTGGTATGCACGAGTTGAAATAAAAGTAGGAACTAAAAACACTAACTGAAAAAACTTCAGGAACTAAAAAGTGCGAAAAAAATATTCAGAGACTAAAAACGAAATTTTGGGAAAGTATAGGGACAAAAAAACATATTTAACCACTTTTTTATAATAATAGTGACTGAAAAATAAAATTCCTAAATTAACGGTAGGTGCCTTTGAGACAACAATCCCCGACAACGGCGCCAAAAACTTGATCGACCCTTGGCAAGTGTACCAATTTTGTCGTCAACTAATAATATTTAGGCTTAAATGCAGTTTTGGTCCCCATGTTTTGAATTTTTTAAAGTTTTGGTCCCCCCTAATCTATCTTTTTTGTCCCCATATTTCAAATTTTTCTGACTTTAAGTCTTCATTCCAATTGAGAGTCAATTTTAATGATGTGGCAAATAATATGTAGATTAAACAATTACCATTTCATTGTTATTTAATTCAATTTCAATAATGAATATATTACAAAATATTTAATGTATTATATAATAGGTTTATTGAGGTAAATAACATTTTAATGAATGTAAATTTTTTGTAATATTTTTTTAAAAAATTGTTGGAGATTTGTATTGGCTTCATTTTGCTAAAACAAATATACAAGCAAGATGTTTGTTTTCTTTGCTATCTTACATTATATGTTTTTCTCATTGTCCGTTTAGAAGATATGATAAATATTTTAAATATGCCAAAGAATATAATCATAAAGATCAAACATATTTAAGCAGAAACATTTTATCATAAACAAATTGTTAAACAAGCAGAAGGTTTTGAAAAACAGCAGATAAGAAACATGAAACAGGCATGACAATTATGACAATTTTGTATCAATTTTGGTGGAAAGAGAAGCATTGATGGGGTACTGACAGAATGAGTGATTGGGATTGAAGGAATATCAATAGTATTGACAAGATTTTCTTGTGGGGAACCTGGAGACAAGTGTGTGAGGACTTGTTGAAGTTGTGGTGTTGATAGTGGAGAGTTATTTGTGGGTGAGGGTGAAGTTTGTTTCTTGGATCTAAGCTTCGAACAATCAGAGAGAAACTCATTGATTTCAGTAGACCCACTGTCAGATGAAGAACTGGATACTTGTCTTCGACGTTTGTGATTTGAAGGTTTGTTGATGAATTTTGTGGTTCGGTTCTTGGTGATGGGGGCTTTTTGCCTTTTGAAGTGTTCAGCAAGAGGGATATCATCGTCAGTCTCTGTGTCAGAGTCTATCGAGATAAGTTTTGCCTTCTGAACTCTAGCTTCTGACACAGTCTCAAATTCGGATGTAACAGGTGGTTGCTCACTGGGTCCTGTAGATTGTGGTTCTTGAATTTTGAGTTTCTTGGCAGGAAGAGTTGATTGTTTCTTTGTGGTTCGTCTTCTTTTTGGAACAACTATCATTACTGGAGCATTTGGAACTGCTTCCGTTGGAATTCTGATTCGGGTATCTTGATAGATCGAGTCCAAGAAGTTCTTGATAACATCAATATCATCAACTTTAGATATAATGGGGAGATTTCCACAGTAGAGTTAAGATCGAACAATTTCTTCTTGAGATACAAGAGTTGGAGAGATGTCTTGAATAAGATTCATATTTTTCAGGGTGGAGGCATTAAGGGTTTCAATTTCTTGTGAGATTCCAAAAATTGGATAATAAGGCTTCACCAACTCAATTAACCCAGTCTGTTCAAAGAGAGCAGACAACAGTCGAGGGTAAACCACTTTAATTTTCTCAGGAGCTGGTGTGTTGATACCTTTAAGGATTTCCTCACAGAGAGTGGAGAAGAAGCGATCCACAAAATTCACCTTTTCACCCATTTGGAGAAAGTATAAAAGGAGACGATGTTCATATGAGACGGTGTCAGTTCCTCCAGATCTTGGAATAACACTGTTGATTAGAATCTTGAAGATGACATGGAGATTATTCTTGAGAACAGCCACTTTTCCATGAAGGTTGTCTTTAGATATGACGTTCCCATCCTTTGAGAACACAGTTTCCTTTTCAATTCCTTTTTGCACTGAGTTGCAAAGGGATTTGTTTCCATTCTTGCCATAAAGAGAAATTATCCTGCCACTGCTTGTTATTCCCAGTAGAGCAGCGAGATATCCCTTCTGAATAGTCAAATTTAACCCACCAATATTGGAGTTAATTTCAGTTCCATTGAATGGTTTCAAACCCATTTCAATTCTTGTTTTCCCTTGAAGAGCTGGGTTATTGTTGATCTTTTCTAATTCCTGTGCCTTGGCATTTTCACGAGTGAAGAGAAGGCTTTCATCCAGAATTCTATCACCAGATTAGGATAAATGGGTCCATCCAACAGTTTGAAATACTGCTCTAATCCTTGATCGTTGAAAACCTTTCTGATGTTGTATTCATTGGCGGCGAGACTGTCGAAATCAATTCTTTTTTCGATAATCAATTTGAGTTGATTAGTATTCCTTGTACTGAGATTTCCAGAATCTTCAAGATCTCCTCCAGTACATATGATTTCTGGAAGAGCAGTAGATGTAGTTGCTTGTTGGGAAGAGGATGTCATCTTGATTTTTATGTGAATGATGAATGCACAAAATAATTTATATGGATGCTCAGAGAAGATGAACGATGCAAAAGAAATTGAGTGAATTAAAACACAAGGAAATGATGACTATTTATAGATAAATAAGTTAACAAAGGAATAATTGCTATAGGGTCGTCATTAATTTCCACTTTACTCTCTTAGCAATTGAATCAGATCTCAGAGAATTTAATTGACGTACCTGACACGACAATGGATAGTTGTGAGTCTTAAAGACACGTAGCTTTCACTTTCTAGTCCGGTTCATTTTTGAAATTTGAAAAGATTTGAGAAGCTGAATGACTCAGAAGCACACTGTAGTCAGAGGATCTTGCACATTTTCTTCTGATATCATTCAGAGGCTGAGATTTTTCTAAACAAACAATTGTATTCTTACATACCTGTTGCATTATTGTCTTGAGGACACTGAGACATCTTTGAATTTTTGCAATTTAAGATTGTGCCTCTTGGTTGATTTCCATTCAGATTCTGATGATGCTCTTTTGACCCCTTTATGGTTCTGAATGGTTGTGTCTCTATTCCGAGTTCTTTTTACCAATCAGGGTTGAATTCATCCCACCATGATGTGTCCTCATCATCATTGTTGAGATAGCCATAGGGATCACATTCTCCATCTTCTGATGCATTTGAGTCATTATTAGATTTTTCTTCTTCAGGATCTGACTCATCTTTGAGCTCATTTTCATCATATCCTATATTAAATATAGGTTTTTCATCATCAATGTAATCCTTGTGAATGACAGCTCTTTATCCCTTGTATGTGATGTGTCTCCATGAATTGGTAAATTCCCTGTTTCTTCTTGAAAGACCTGAGATGTACAAAATTTTGTCTCTTGGTACCCATTTTCTTATGGGTCCTTTTTGGTTAGTTCTAGAGCTTTCCAGATTGCCTACAACCTTTGAGTCATCAAAATTCTCTTGATAAGGATCATAGATTTTTTGAGTCTTAATAATAAGACGACGCCGCATTCTGATTTCAGAGGTTGATGGTCCATAAAGAGTTAGTCCCATTGATTTTTCAATCTTAAGCTCTGACTTCTTCCATCCTATTCCTCTGAAACCACAATTGCTCGTAGGGGTTGTAGCCAATCCTTTTTCTCTTTCAGAGATAAACGTGGAGTAAAGATGAGGAAGAATGACTTTAAATACAGTTTGCTCGGTGATCTTATCACAAGTTTCATTAGAAACATTTTATGTTTCTTGTCACAATGTTTTGACCATCTACTGACTTTCCTTTCTCTTATGAGAGCTTCCACCTTTGAAATTTTCTTGTGAATCTTTCAAGGTAATCATCATTCTGATCTTCTAGGACAGGTTCTGGAAGACATCTTCCTCCTTCTTCAAATCTTGTGGACACATGTTCTCATTCGCACGGCAAGATTTCTTCAATGTTCTCATCTTCTTCCATGATGAGTAGCTCATATTGTTGAACCAAGGTTTCTGCCTTGATTTGTTCTTCATACTTGGAGTTTTCTTCATTTGTCCAACAGAGGTTGTACATCCCTTTTGACTTGATTTATCATTCCATTGATAAAGCTTTCTTCGTTGTTGGCTTTGGATGAGCTTTCTTCATTAAGTTCTTCTTCCCTTCTGTTTGGACTAGTATCTTCTCTCTCTTGTTCATTGTTACCATTGAAGTTTTGCTTCCACCAACTGAGATTGGTGATATCTTCATTTAAAGGATTTGGTAACTTGGACATAGTGTTTTTCAGGATCTACTGTCTCACTGTAAAGTGATTAGTAACAGAACCGGAGCTCTGATACCAATTGAAGGTGTGAAAAACACAATAAGGGGGGGTTGAATTGTGTTTTGACAAGTTAAAACTTTTCTACTAGATTTACAAATCTATCAGAGTCTATTTTGCAGCGGGTGAGTCAAAACAACAATCAGTGAAATAGAGAGAGTAAGGAAGAGATGAACACACAGAATTTATACTAGTTCCCCTCACAAAACGAGAGTACTCCAGTCCCCTTGTTCTTACAAGAGAGTTCACT
This sequence comes from Trifolium subterraneum, assembly GCA_951799995.1. Classification (NCBI taxonomy): domain Eukaryota; kingdom Viridiplantae; phylum Streptophyta; class Magnoliopsida; order Fabales; family Fabaceae; genus Trifolium; species Trifolium subterraneum. Next base: position 38,898,159 of record OX637461.1, on the reverse strand, counting down.
ATAATCACACAAGATTACACAATTGCTCAAGCACACAAGCAAGAGACTTCCAATGCTCAAGCACACAAGCAAGAGACTTCCAATGCTCAAGCACACAAGCAAGAGACTTCCAATGCTCCAGATCACACAGCAGGAGACTTCACAATGCTCAAGCACACAAGGAAGAGACTTCTAAATGCTCAAGCACACAAGCAAGAGAATTTCAATTGCTCAAGCACGGAGGCAATAGACTTCCAATTTGCTCAAGCAATAAAGTGAGAGACTAGCTTAATTTACACCTATAGACTAAACTCTATTACAAATGTAATCAAAACTTCTGAGTCTTGATTTTGGAATTCAAACAATTCAGAGTTGTAGTCTTGTGCATTTTAAGCTCTTGATGAGAACACTTCTTTGTGCAGTTGATAGAATCTTTTGTGTTGAACGAATTCTTCTATGTTTTCTTCGTGTTTTGCACTGGTTCGTTCTTTCCAACGACAATTTTGTCCATTCAAAGAGGTCTTCAATATATAGGCAGTTTGAATAGAGACGTTTGAAATGTGACCGTTGAAAGTACAGCAGTTTGCCTGGAAATTCATCTTTGTCTTTTTCCCAAATTAGGCAAATAGCTGCTGCTCCTTTTTCCTCGAAGGTAGATGTTTGCACAGAAGAGGTAATATTGTACCGTTGTCTTCAACTCCCTTTTTGACTGAACCAGATGACATTGATTTGCCTTTGCATTGGTCATCTCGTCGTATCTTTAAGCGTAACGAGAATATCTGAAGACGTGGCCTTATCAGAGTTGTTATCCTTAAGATCATTGTAGCTTCTGAGAGCGTACTGTGTTGCTTCTGATAAGCTCTTCTTGCTTCTGAGAGTCTTTGTCCTCTGAAAGGTTGTAAAGCGCTTCTTGGTGAACTCAGACCTTCTGAGTCATTCAGATGCTTGTATTCTATTCTTTGACTCCTTAGATTCTATCTTCTTTCTTTCTGCACACTCAAGTAAATTATTAGTGTTCTCCATCTTAACAATAATACTTTGTTATCATCAAAACTTCATTAAGTTCATAGGGTTTGTTTTGAGAAATTTTTCTTGTTCCAACATTCAACCTCCAGCTGGGTCTAAATAAACCCATGACCCATATTTAATCCCGACTTCTTCCGGACATTCTTAACACCGAAATCAATGTTTAAAATCACATAAATCTTATGAAATCTATTTCCACATGATTTCCAATCCTATTTTCAATAAAAAAAATACCTTAAAAACTCAAATCTCAAAACATCTCAAATTAATATATTGTACAAGGAGATAGAAACCTCAATGGTTTTTTCGGCTTTCTCTCCTACTACAAGTTTCTCAGATGACAAATATCATTGAATTCCAAAGTAATCTTAGAAGAAAACTGAAAGAACGAAGAAGAAATGGATTCAGTAGGAAATTCAATAGTAATATAATTATTTCCTCTGGTGCTATATATAAGAAACAATTCACTTTTTAGTTTCTTTGTCGAATTTATGTATTTAGACAATATTATTGTCTATATACATCAATTCTACAATGAATCTAAAAATTGGGAGTATTTGTTAATAAATCTAACTTTAAAGTATAAATAAATAAATTATGTTGTTTTAAAAAAACTATATAAATAAATATTAGAAAACGGTTTACTGACTTTGTAAAAAAACAGAAAACGAATTTGTCAAAAATGGCAACGAAATCAATTATTGGCTGAGTCGTGTACTAGGTCGCTTTCTTTAAGACGTTTCGCAGAACTACTCGAATAGTGCACTGTAGTATATCGACCGCGAAGTCCCCAGGATAAAACAGTCGTTTCGAAAAAGAAATACCGAAGCACTACTGCACTGCAGTGTTCGGACAGAATTACACCAAATATGGTTCGAAACGACGAATCACTCTAATTGATATACGAATATCAATTCTGTACGGCAACAACCGTTCGATAATTGAAACAACAAAATATTTCGAAGAAAGAAAAAAATAGAGAGAAGAAAAAACCAGAGTATTCTCAGAGAAAATTAGAGCCATTCGAAACTGAAGAAGGAAAGCAGTATATAGGGCAAGTAGGGAGCTGAATTCAGAGCAGTTAGTGGGAGCCGAATTTGCCCAGTCAAAGCAAAACGTAGGCAAAAAATCAGGGCCACGTAATTGACCCGTTAGCAGATGATGCAGCAGTGTTCATCCGTTTCAGACTTGATCTACAACACATTTAACATGTGCGAATTAAAGGGACGCGTGTAAAGAAAAATTAATTAAAATTTTTCTTTTTCTTAACATGAAAAAATTAATATATCACACACGGCCCAAGCCCGACCCATTCCGGGCCTGCCTGGTGGCAGTGGCGGCGCGCGTGTGTGATATTCGACATGCTGTGGGGTCTCCCTTTCTTACAAAAGTGGGTACCCCAAGGACTTGCCCTTAGTTGTCACTTTGTAGTATATAAACACTGTCAAGAAATGTGATATTAGCAATGTGAGACTTAAAGAGCATTTTTTTAAATTCACACTATACATAGTTCTAACACTTTGTGTTTATTTCAATACCAAATTCCCTCCAAATTCTCATCATGTTTCAACAATAAATAATAGTATTTTTTATTACAGGCTCCACCTGCTATTACAGGTAATTTAGATCTCCCACTGGTGGGAGACATATGCTCAGGTCTCCCATGCTAGAACCCACCGTATGTAAGAAGGAGGACTGGCTAGAAATGGCTTTTGTGAACTTCATCATATATTTGTTGTTTTATAGGACATGATTTATCTTCACTTACAAAGTCTTGGGTCTATGGGTACATTTCTCATCCTACTAATAAAAGATAGGGTCATCAATCCATGAAGAGAAAGGTCAAATGTTTAGAAGGAATTATAAGTCATTTTGTTTACTCTCTTTAGTCTTTGTCTTTTTCGTTAGGTCTCTCGGTCTCTTTATTTTATTTTTTAGAAGTTTGACCGCAAACTTTATAATATCAATTAAGAATCTCTTTAAATTAACTTATTTTTAGTTGACTATATAATCATTAAATTTAGATTAAATATATCTACATATTATCAATAAATCTAAAATGTATTCTACTTCGGAAATGCTTATTTGCAAGAATGGGTTAAACAAGAAAGAGAAGAATGAATCTCAACCATCCATTAAGACCGTTGCCCCCATAATTTTTATTAAAAAGGAAATTAAATTTATAATAAATTAAAATCATCCTCTAAAATAATGACATTTGTTCATTCTTACTTTTCTTGCTCAAATTCTTTCTTACAAAATAGCAATGTTCTTTTTACTTATATACGAGACCGGAGAAAGTATCATTAATTGATCACAAAGTTGAAGACTTGAACAAACCAATAATTAATTGAGCTCGAAGTTGAAAAATACACAGACAACTTGGATGAAGAATCAAGGCTAAATAAGGATCTTTTAAATTTCGCGTTTGTAATAAATAAGTCTTAACTTAAAGGATAATAGTCAATAAATTAAAAACTTAAAAAACTTATTTGTTACCTAATAACTTAAAGGAGTTCTAAATACATTTGGCCAAGAATTAATTAAAAGATATATTAGTACAGGAGTGAATATATCTATTAGAGAAGTTATTCACTAGTTTGACATTGTATTCTGGCCGCCAAAATTGATCAATGCATGATGACCAACTCTTTGCTAGAATGGTTTGGTTTTGCATATAATTAAATTCAATATATGTGTGACAATTGAAAAAATTAAAAAATAAATAAGATACAGGTGTGAAATAAGTGATTTATGCTTGACTTTAGATATATTTAGGACAGATATACAAACTCTTTAAATACACTACTCCCTCTTTTCTAAAATATAAACTAAACTGAGTCATTAAAAACTAATGTATGTGGTCTAAATTTTACACTAAATATAACAATTTTTTTTACTAATTTTTTTTATATTTTAGGACGCGTGAAGATAGTATATTTTAAATGATTTTACATTTAATAAATTTATCAAACTAGTAATTAATTGATTATTACAAAGTTGGGGAGACATTACAAGATTTAAATCGGAGACATTAATTCAAAAAAAAAGGCTTCTAAACATGTTTCTGTTTATAAAACAATGAAATTAGAAACAATTTTTAAATATAGTTTTCGAAAGAGGCTTCTAAACATGTTTTTTCTTTTTTAATTTTAAAAACTAAAAAAAAGTATTTAAAAATTGTTTCAAAGACTTGTATTCTTTGTGAATCAAGCACAAAATAATCCTATTACATCAGTTTATGATTTACTTGCTAACCGCGCTAGTCACCTCATAACTTAGTAAGTCAAGGCCTTTTTTTTTTCTTTCCAAATTAAACGAAATCTTAATTATTTGATTATAGGTATAATTTCTTCTCTCTTTTTTTTTGGTAAATTAAACATATTCTCTGCGCATAACTGCAGAGATTAATCCTTTTGAGGTAATTGAAATCCATTAAGGAGCTGACATCTCCCAACAAATGAACGAGAATCGAATCCAAAACCAAATAATTAAGAGACATACGTATCTATCACTTATGTGATCACTTTATGTTGGTTTATAGGTTTAATTTCTAGTAGCTACTGAAAAATATTATATACGCTCAAAATTCAATATCTCAACTATTCTTTTTTTATGCTAAATGAGTGGTTTATAATATGGAGACTCTCTAAAGAGAGAATGTTCTCATAGTTGTTGTACCATACAATTGTTGTAGGAGATTTATACACTATTTATTGATTACAAAGCTAGCGACATGGCAATATATATTTATTTATTGAGTTTATCTAATATGCGTAATATATACATATTTAAGCGATTAAAAGTATTAACTTTAAATTTTATTGAAAGTTCTTAATTATTTATTAAAAAGATATACATTTAATGCACAAGGTTAAATATAAATTTAATATTTTAAACTTCTTAATATGTGCAAATTTGTAAATGATAGAAAAACTCTTATTTAATTGATAAGAGAAAAATAAACAACTTCGACGAGGCATTAACTAGGAGTTAGGATCTCTCCATTTTTTAGCCTCTCCAGTTTTGCAATTACTAAAATTTTGAAAATATAAATGCAACAATGTGATACTTTGTGGGCCTATTATTTTATATATATATATATATATATTAAAGTGCATCAAAACTATAGTAATGGAATGAATAAATTAAGGGATAAAAATATTGTCAAAAAAATTGAAAGATAAAATGGAGAGGATTTGACTCACCAGCTAGCTAGCTTCTCTTTTCTAATAGACAAATAGTAATTAATAATTTTGTCACACTAAAAGAGGTACCCAATTTCTAATTGGCAAATAATAGTATTAATAGAGTGACTCGCACTAGTAACCAATATTATTATGGAATTATTAAGGGCAAGTGAACCCCATCTTTTTCTTTCCTAAATTCCTCATTTGCAACTTCACCATGCTTCTCCTTACTATATATGTACAACACTGTGGTAGCCGCAATATTGTAAAGTGAAAACAACGCAAAGTTAATAGAGGACATTAGTACCCAATTATTATCATCACTCAACGATACCAATACCAGAAAGGATACCACCAATACTTGAAAGAACCCAAATAAGAAAATGGTTGATAAAACCAACCTTCTCATTTCTTTCACCAATTTCCAACTTCTCCTTAACGGTTCAAAACCCCAACACGATTCCACCACTACAATAACCTGCACGAAGCTCAAGTTAACGACCAAATACATGACAAGAGCGAGAAAAACAAGCGTTAGAACCATGTAACATAACAAATTCAAGTAAGGGTAAGTTGTGACGTCGATAATATTGCCTAGAAGAATGGTAAGAAAAGAGACGAGTAAAACGAGAAGTAAAATGAGTAAAGAGACAAAGAAGGTGACGGTAAACATGACGATGTTGGTGGCGAGGAGGGGAAAGAAAGAAGTTGATATGGATTTGATGGCTTCTTTAAGTTCGACGGGTCGATTAAAAAAGCCATGAAAGACACTATAAGTGATGCTTATGATGGCGCCGGAGGTTAAAATGGTAGAGAAAATGATTAAGAGAAGAGACAAAGAGATTATTATGGTGTGGTTTGGTGGGGGTTGTTGTTGTTGAAAGTTTTTGCGAAGGATTTGAAAGGTATGGGAGATGAAATCGATCCCCGGCAAGAGATAGATTAGGTAGAGAGCAAAGTAGTGACGATGTTGAGTATTTATTATACGTTTAGTTTCGGAGAGAACGTCCCAAAAGTTTGGAGCCATGGTGTATGTAAGAAGGAAGACTAGCTAGAAATGGCTTTTGTGAACTTCATCATATATTTGTTGTTTTATAGGACATGATTTATCTTCACTTACAAAGTCTTGGGTCTATGTGTACATTTCTCATCCTACTAATAAAAGAAAGGGTCATCAATCAATGAAGAGAAAGGTCAAATGTTTAGAAGGAATTATAAGGCATTTTCCTTTACTCTTTAGTCTTTGTCTTTTTCGTTAGGTCCCTCGGTCTCTTTATTTTATTTTTTAGAAGTTTGACCGCAAACTTTATAGTACCAATTAAGAATCCGTTTATATTAATTTAGTTGACTATATATTCATTAAATTTAGATTAAATATATCCACATTTTTTTCAATAAATCTAAAATGTTATTTTTTTACTTATATATATATATATATATGAGACCGGATAAAATATCATTAATTGATCACAATGTTGAAGACTTGAACAAACCGATAATTAATTGAGCTTAAAGTTGAAAAATGCATAGATGAAGAATTAAGGTCAAATACATTCAAGGATCTTTTAAGTTTTGTGTTTGTAATAGATAAGTCTTTTAATTTTTTAAGTAACAAATATATCCTTTAAGTTTTTTAGGTATCAAATAGATCATTGAGGTGACACTAAACGTTGTTTCTTGTTATTTGGAGGCCGAAACGCAGTATTCACTACCACCTCACTAAGTTACTTCAACGTTTTTGTATCGGAGAATAACTTAAAGAATAACGGTCAATAAATTAAAAACTTAAAAGACTTATTTGTTACCTAACAACTTAATGGACTTATCTATTACAAATGCAAAATTTAATGGCCAAGAATTAATTAAAAGATCATGGTTGAAAAAGTCATTAGTACAGGAGTGAATATATCTATTAGAGAAGTTCTTTCCGTCAAAAAAAATATCTATTAGAGAAGTTATTCGCTAGTTTGAAATTGTATTCTGGCCGCCAAAATTGATCAATGCATGTGAGTTGTGAGATCGGTTATTGCTGGAAGAAGAGAAGAAAGCAAAATAAAACAAGGCAAGTGGTGAGCAGAGTATTCAACGCCGATGATTTCCGGTCAACAATGAATTTTATTGGTTATGGATTGATTCGTGGATTATTCGTGAATATAGCTTCGTGAGAAATAGCATTGCTGATATTAAAAAGGCTTAATAGCAGTGTTAGTCCCCCTATTTTGTTAAATTTTGGATTTTGATCCCCCTATTTTTAAATCAGTAATTTTAATATCCCTATTTTATTAATTTTTGAAATTACACCAATCTTTATTATCTCTTGCTGATATGGCACATTTTAAGATGACATGGCGTCTATTAATTTAAAAGTTGATGCCACGTCAAATTAAATTAATATTTTATATTAATAATAATAATAGTTTTTTTTATAAGGAATTATATTATTAATTGTTTTATTATTTAAATAAAATGATTACGTCTATGAATTAGAACTATACTGGTTTTCTGGTTTAACAAGTTTTTTTTACTTGATTTATACATATTGTTGGAATAGAAAATATCTCTTAAGATATGCATAAGTTTTATATTATATTTGTTGATAATATATTTTTAGATTTGTTTGTTTTATTCCCTATCATTAAGAGATTTAGTTTAGATTTAAAATTATTCACTTGGTTATAAATGCCAAGGTAGTAGTTTTGTTTTATTATGTAAATAATGTAAACTTGTTATTTTAGGTATTATCAATAATATTTTTGTTTCTTATTGTTTCTCCTATTCTTTCACCTAAACTCTCAAATTCAACATGGTATCAGAGCCATGGTATCCACCTCGAAACATAATTCCGCTGCTTTACTTAACTCTGTTCATATAAACCCTAGCCGTCATTCTTTTTATTTTGTTCCACCTTCTTATTTTGTTACCCCTTTTCGTTCTTATTTATTACTTTACTTAACTTTGTTTTACCCCTTTTGTTACCCTGACATATGCAGCCTACATGCCACTTTTTCATGAGTTCCCGTTACCTTTACTTCCGTTACCCGTTTGTTATGTTTTAATCCGCGGTCCCGTTTGTGATACTTTAATCCGCGGGTCTCCGTTTGTGATACTTTAATCCGCGGTCCCGTTTGTGATGTTTTAATCCGCGGGTCTCCGTTTGTGATGCCTTAATCCGCGGGTATTTTACTTAATTTGATATGGATTCATGCTTCGGCCGCTGCTCTACTACTTACTTGATTGCTCCTCTCGTTGCCGCTTTCAAGGACTTTAACTTACTTTCAGGGTTTATTTTGTATCAAGCTAAAGCTTAGTAAGCTTTAGCGTGAGGGGAGTGTTGGAATAGAAAATATCTCTTAAGATATGCATAAGTTTTATATTATATTTGTTGATAATATATTTTTAGATTTGTTTGTTTTATTCCCTATCATTAAGGGATTTAGTTTAGATTTAAAATTATTCACTTGGTTATAAATGCCAAGGTAGTAGTTTTGTTTTATTATGTAAATAATGTAAATAATGTAAACTTGTTATTTTAGGTATTATCAATACTATTTGTGTTTCTTATTGTCCCCCTTATTCCTTTGCCTAAACTCCTCAATTTCAACACATATTTTACTGGTTTAACTAATTTTGCTGATTTTTATTTGTTGTACTTTTTTTTGTTTTGTACTTTATTTTTTATGGATTTTTAAAATTTAAAATTTTACATATATTTTAATATAATCTGATGTGGCAATTACTTTTTAAATTAACAAAGGTCATGTAATGTCAAAATACGCCACATCAGCAACATGAAATAAGAATAGTGTAATTTCAAAATTTGACAAAATAGAGGATCAAAATTGTTGATTTAAAAATAGGAGAACCAAAATCCAAATTTTAAAAAAATAGGAATACCAAAACTGTCATTAAACCTATTAAACATATATTTAGGGCAATTATACAAACTCTTCAAATACGCTACTCCCTCTTTCCTAAAATATAAACTAAACTGAGTCACTAAAAATTAATATATGTGGTCTAAATTTTACATTAAATTTATCAATTTTTTTACCAATTTTACTTATATTTTAAGACGGGTGAAGATAGTATGATTTTACATTTAATAAATTTATCAAACTAGTAATTAATTGATTATTACAAAGTTGGAGACATTACAATTCAAAAAAAATAAATTGGAGACATTACAAAGTTTAAAAAGAATAACAAACAATTTAAACCAATAATACAAATTAACCATTTCTATAATGGCATTAAAGACAAGTTAGCTTCATCTTTAATTTTGTCCCCAAATTCAACCTCCGCAAGCTCCCCATGTTTCTCCTTGCAGTATATATACAACACTGTATAAACTGCGATATTGTATAGCGATAGAATTGCAATTATAGGAGAAATCACCAAACTCAGTATCCAACTATAACTACTTATCCATAACAATATCCCTTCCAAGATTCCAAACAATAAAATGATCAACAAAACCAACTTTTTCATTCCTTTCACCAATTTCCAACTTCTCCTCAACGGTTCAAAACCCCAACGTGATTCCACCACCACAATAGTTTTCACCAAACTCAAGTTAATTAACAAATATATTACAAGAGGGACTAAAACAAGCATAACAACCACCGGAACGAAGTAAGGGTTAGATTGGATGTCGAAATGACCTATAAAAATGATGAGAAATAAGAATAGTGCAACGAGAAGTGTTACGAGAAAAAAGACAAAGAACGTGATGATGAAGGTCATGATGCTGGTTGCGAGGAGGGGGAAAAAAGAAGTGGATATGGATTTGATGGCTTCATTGAGTTTAATGGGTCGATTAAAGAAGGCGTGGAAGACGCTATAGGTGACGGTGATGATGATGCCGTAGCCAAAAATGGAAGAAAAAATTATGAAAAGGAAAGACACGGAGATAATTGTGGTGGAGTTGGTGGGAGGTTGTTGTTGTTTAAGGTGTTTGAGAATGAGTTGGGAGAGGAGGGAGAGAAACGAGAGGGGTAGGAGGAAGATGAGGTAGAGAGTGAGGTAGTGACGAGGTTGAGCAATTATTAGGCGTTTAGATTCAGAGAGAATATCCAATATTTTTGGAGCCATGGTATAAAGCTAGATAGATGGAGAAGAGGTTAGTGATGCAGGTGAATGAATATGGATCTCTATATATATATTTATAATGACTTTTGAGAGATAGCCTTGTTTTTCCCCCTTTGGTATCATAATATCAGTAGAGTTCTTCTTTTTGCGTCCCAAGTCTCTCAGGTGGCTTCTGACCTTTCAAATTTACTTCCTGGTAACATAGAAAGTGAGTATGTAAAAATACAAATATTGAGAAACAAGTGTTCGCATGCTACTCTGAGAGTGTATATAGAAAAAACTGGAAGACAAAAAAAAGTTCGCATCCTAAGTTGCAAACCTTATAAACACAAAAAAAAAAAAAATTGTCCCCTTCACTCTTCTCTCACATTCCATGATGAAATAATTTTGAATGAAACACAATTTACAAATTAAAGTATGAACCATTGCGAACTATAAGTAGTGAACTGTATTTTTTCATAATATTTTTCTTTATGGGGGTGCGAAGTGTGCAGATGCTAGAGTTGAGTAAAAAAGATTAGCACTAGTTACATAGAGTGCGAACTAAATTCACCGGATATTTCGATCATTTCAGAGAACGTGTGAGAAACGGGGGGAGAAAAAAGAAAAACTCATCTCTTAATAAAGAAAGTCTTGCATCCACATATGTGATGTCCAAGTCCAACTCATTAATAATAATAATAATAATAATATATATTGTAGGATCATAAAAAAAAAATGTTGAACTTTTCAGTACTTATCCAAAATTCTGAAAATATGTATCATCTAAGTATTACGAAAATGAAAAGATATTCGAGGTAGAAGCCGGTTAAGAAAATGATAAACAATTGTTTTTTTTATATATATAGATGACTTCTTCATTTTTGTAATTTATATAGATGACTTTTGTTGTTCAAGGTAATAAATATATATTATAAAAAAAAAAAGATGACAAATACAAAATGAAAAGATAAACAATTGTTTTTATTGTTCAAGTCAATAAATGACTTTTCTCGCAAGAGAAAATATAGCTGAGAAATTTCCAAATGATTTTTTTTAGTTAGTTTACAAAGGAGCATATAGGATCGTATTTCAGACCTTATGTATATTATTAAAATCTCTCATCGCTGAATCAAACTTAATAATTTGCAATTGACTTTATTAATCTGCTAATAATTTGCATACTAACTTTAGCATAAATTAAATTTAGCGTCATTAGCGTAGCTCAATTGGTTGGACAATGCATAATATATGTAGAGGCGAACTCCGATTATCCCACTTATCCATATTTAAGGGTGAAATTTCTAGCCGTTAAGCTACTTAACAAAACAAAAAAAAATCAGCGTCATTAAACAAAGTCATATCTTAAAGGAGTCATCTCACTTCCTTCCTCTCTAACCTAGCCGCCGCACCACTCCCTTCTCTCTCTCAGTTAAGGAATTTAAACTTTGTTAAATTTAAAATTGTGAAACAACTTCAAATCCATCTTTTCAGAGCAACCGAAGCTATGTATGGTGCGTTAATTTGTTGGCTCTGCATTTTTCTCTTGTGTTCATGTGAAACTGTGATGCTGCTCCAAAATTCTAAACTCAACAAAAAAAAAAAAGTAGCAGCGGATCTTTTCTTTTTTCTGAGAAACTCTAAAATTGGTGTTGAGAAGCTACTCCCTTTCCTCTCTAATCCTTTCTTATTTCTGATTTTATTTTACTAATTTTGGATTTGTACAAAGATGTTGAAACATGAGTTTGCATACATTAATCATACACTCTAAATCTAAGTTTGTGGTGAGTTAAATGATGAAAGAAGTATTTTCCAATAAAAAAAGGATGAAAGAAGTACATGAGTTTCTGGTGAGTTAAAACATAAGTTTTTATTATGTTCTGCTGAGCTTCGATGATGAAGAAGATGAAAAAACAGAACGCGTTCATGTTCTACTTGGTGAATGATGAAGATGAAATGCATAAAAAAAAATTTACAAAAAATTACATTTATTGGCGGCCCAAGGCCGCCAAGAAGTGGTCGTCACATTTGTAGTGCATGATGTTAGACCTCCTTTTATGAAACTAATTGTGTGTGAAAAACCTCTTTAAGAATTTATCCTCTAGCTCCTTCCAAGTTTGGATGGTTCCACTAAGTATGCATTGTAGTCAATTCTTTGCATGACCGGTGAGTGAAAAGGCGAACAAGCGTAGCTTTTTTGGGTCTTCGGTCATATAATTCGACACTTCATATACGGATTTGACAGATTTCGGAGAATCTAGAAAGGTGATCCCATGGATCTTTATTTTCTCTTCCATCGAACTTATTCTCTCTTAAACCTAGAAGAACTATGCTATTGATATCGAAATTAACCGAGTTAGTTGGCCTAAACCCTAGAGATACCTGATTTGTGTCAAATCTCTTATAATATTCCCCCATCATCCGCCTTTGTAGCAGTGGTGGTGGTGGATTGTGTTGCTCCATACTCTTATTGTCAAGAGTTTCTTCTTCTCGAAGATATATATATGCTTTGGCTAACCTGGCAACCTTATTATTTGTTCGGAGTGTTCTTCCGATTTCCGGATCGAAAGCTATGTCTTCAACTGTCCCTTTACCTTGTATACACTAGCAAATACCTTAGTAGCATTGATAAATAAAAACTGAAATATACAATATTTTTTGTTTTTTTTAAGGGTTAAATATGTTTTTGGTCCCTATAGTTTCTCAGAATTTCGTTTTTAGTCCCTGAATATATTTTCACACTTTTTAATCCCTAAAGGTGTTTTGGTCGGTGCTTTTAGGTCCTATTTTTTTTATCAAACTCTAGTATATTTTCACATTTTGAATAATTTTTTGTATTCATGTGTATAATATTATAAGAACATATCGGATAAAATTTAGAATTTTTTAGCATAAGATGAATTATTTATGAATTTTTATGTGTAAAAAACTACAAAATTAATATTTAATTCATCTCTTGTTAAAAAAAAACAAACTTTTGTAAGAGAGATTCATATAATGTACTAAACATGACCGTGGAAAAAAAAATTAAATTTCGATTAGTATTCACGAGTTGAAATAAAAGTAAGAACTAAAAACACTAACTGCAAAAACTTCAGAAACAAAAAAGTGCGAAAAAATATTCAGGGACTAATAAATGCAGTTTGGTCCCCATGTTTTGAATTTTTTAAGGTTTTGGTCCCCCTAATCTATCTTTTTGGTCCCCATATTTCAAATATTTCTGACTTTAATTAAGTCTTCATTCCAATTGAGAGTCAATTTTAATGATGTGGCAAATAACATGTAGATTAAACAATTACCATGTCATTGTTATTTAATTCAATTTCAATAATGAATATATTACAAAATATTTAATGTATTATATAATAGGTTTATTCAGGTAAATAAAATTTTAATGAATGTAAATTTTTTGTAATATTTTTTTAAAAAAATAAATTAAATAATAATGACATGTACTTTGATTTATATATATATGTCATTTGCCATGTCATAAATGACTTGATCACATCATCAAAATTGACTCCAAATTAATGTGGGGGAATCAAAGGTCAAAAAATTGAAATAGGGGGACCAAAAATTCAAAAAATTGAAATTAAGGGGATCAAAACTGTATTTAAGCTTAATATTTATAATAAGTTCATCTCCACAGGGATTGTGTAAGGTAACTAGTTTCAATTTAGGAAATAGCCAGAAAATAAATTTTGCATTCGCTTATAAGTTTGAAAAATAGTTTAAAGATAAATTGAGATGAATTCAAGGTGAGAAAAATGGTTAGGTGTTTTCGAATCCCTCATCTATTCATGTTTGGTAATATGACGTTATATTCCCTAGCAATTATATTTATTATCACCATGAATTAACCATAATGTAGTGAGATGTGTTTTCACATACTAAAATCACCCTATTCAATTAAAGACATTCGCCCTCGAACGAAGTTGGAATTCATGAACGCATTAATTGTGTGACTGTTAATTATATAGTCTCTAACCTCGAGTTCTTTAATATTATCCCTAGTGCTGGTTAGATTAATTTTCTAGGTCGAGATTTAAAAGCTTTGTTACAAGACAAATAATTCTTAAGAACAATTCATAAATACGTCTACCTATGAATATAACATGAATGAACAGAAAATAATTAAATATAATAAATCTTAATATAATCTTTTTCAAACCAATTGCATGTACCAAATGTTTCTAGGGGAGTTCATCTACTTGACATAACCTAAGATAATTAGTTACTCATAAACATTTTTTTTTGTTTTTTGTTTTCACCACCAGTTTAATCTGGTTCGGGGGTCAGTTCGGACATCAAGTGGTTTCAGCCCCCTCCCGATCGCAGTTGTGGGGGATCGAACCGTGGTCCTCCCTACCAAGTTCAGTGTCAATCACCACTGAACCAACTAACGATTGGTACTCATAAACATAATTAACATAACAAAAGAGTTAGAAAATTACACATACAAAGTAACCTCATTAAAACGCTAAGAATAAATACTCCCAATGACGAGATAGATCTTCCTTGAGTGATCATTGCTCTCTCACTTGTTCTATTGCTCCTTCTTGAATTGATATGAAGTATGGTGGCGGAGAGCTCTATCTATAGAGTTTCTTGGGCTGGATTTCGTGAGTCATCGTGCCACTATATGTTCCATTGCGGGATGATGCTTTAGTAATTCCTATCGTGGCGCTATATGTGCTATATATAGTGGCGTTATATGTGCTATAGTGGTGCGATGCAAGTTGTTAGATTTTTTCAAAATTAATCTTCTCATCGAGGCACGATACATACCATCGTTGGCATGATGCCTTCAAAGCAGATTTCTTCAATTTTTGTCCCTTTTTATGTAATTTCTTCAACTCTTGTTTCTTCTTCGAGTAACTTAATTCATTAGGTATTTTCCATGCAATGACTTTCTAAAAACTACTAAAACAACTAAAAACTAACCTAAATGTCTAAAAACATAATATAAATTTTTATATATATTATTCTGAAGAAGAAAACAAACATAATTGCGGATAGTTTAAAAAAAGGTCCACATATTAGAGAATGTTTTCTCTATTTCTTTTTGAAAGAATTTTCTCTATTTTTTTATGCTATCATTTATAGTATTTCACTTCTTAGTTCTTTCTTGTTGATTTTTTTGTGTAAAAAAAAAACTAATTCTTATTATGATAGGAAAAAAGTAATATAAAGATATTATTTTAATTTAGACAATTTAAAATTATTACTATTTTGTTGTAAAATATAAAAATAATAAATTATTACTGTTTTATCGAGAATGTGTAAAAAAGGAAAAAGTGAAAAATTATCTTTAGCTGTAGACAGCTTCAGTGCAATGCAAATCTGAATTATTTTCCTCTCTTCTTCTTCTTCTTCTTCTTCTTCTTCTTCTCAATCACTATCTAGCGTTCATATTCAAATGTTTCACTGTGCTCCTATTTTCACAGTTCCCTTCTCTCGGTATCCATTTTCTCCCTAACACTGTATATCCTAAATTTCTTTCTTCAATTCTTCTCTATTCAATGTCCATTGCCGACACCAATGTCTTTTTTCAATGATATTACCGAGCTTTATTAGCTTAATCTGGATGTTTCAGATCTAGATTTTCACGTTCAATTTGTAGTAAATAATTAATTTCCAATGATATAATTAAATTTTGTTCTTGAGTTAGATTTTTGTTGTTTTCTGAAAATGGAGATTTCAAGTGGAGGTTGTTCTCCTAGAATTAGGTCAGATCATTTGAAAAAAGAGGGATCGGATGAAATTCGTTTACGACAAACTTTGGAATTAGAACTTTCTGATATTGTTCGTTATGGTGATCACAATTATGAAGTTCAATCAATGAATGCTTTGGATATTCTTAGAGAGACTATAAGGATTCTTAGGTTTAATTCATGGGCTTTTGTGATAATCGCTTTTTTGCTTATTTGTCCTGTTTCTGCTGTGCTTTTGTCTAATGTGTTAGTGGATGAATCTATTGTGAAGAATCTCACTATTAGACTTATGTTGGTTGCTGAAACTAGTGGTCTCCCCTTGAGATCAATGATAAAACAATCTTGCCAAAGATTTTCTGAGACGGTTATCTCGTCTGCGATGTGTTTTCCTTTGTATGCTACATTGTTGTTATTGTCCAAAACTGCAGTGGTATATTCTGTTGATTGTACTTATTCTAGAAAGAAGTTTGATGCTTCCAAGTTTTGTGTTATTGTTGCGAAGTTTTGGAGGAAGATTCTTTCGACGTATATGTGGGCTTGTACGATAACAGTTGGTTGCATCACTATGTTCTGTGTTTTTCTTGTTGCATTTTGCAGTGCATTGGCTGTTCTTGGGTTTTCTCCTAATGTTGTTGTGTATGCTGCATTGATGGTTGGGCTTATTTTCTCGGTTATCTTTGCCAATGCCATAATTATTTGCAATATTGCGTTGGTGATCTCGGTGCTGGAGGATGTTTCGGGAGCGCAAGCGATGTTGCGGTCGAGTTTTATAATCAAGGGACAGACTCAGGTCGGTTTGCTAATATATCTTGGATCGACAATTGGGATGGCCTTTGTGGAGGGATTGTTTGAGCACAGAGTAAAGACACTTAGTTACGGTGATGGATCTTCAAGAATGTGGGAAGGGCCGCTGTTGGTGATAATGTATTCGTTTGTGGTGCTTATAGATTCTATGATGAGTGCAGTTTTCTATTTCAGTTGTAGATCTTCTAACACGGAGAATACAAACGGTGAAGGCAACTCAATTTTAGAAACTATGGCCATTTCTGCTGAAACAATGGGCATTCAATGACAATTCCAGCATGATATTGATTATATCAATTGAATTAATAAGACGAGGAGGAAGTGGTAAAGATTGTTCCCGGAAAATTGTGTTGTCATTGAGGAACCTTCCATCAATACTTCTTCAGAACATAGGATATGAAAGCTATAAGGTGTGGATAGATTTAAATGGCTTTTGCCTTGACGAGATAGCTCACGATACCCGGTATTGCTTTTTTTAGTTACTTTACAAACACGGAGAAACATAAAATCAGGGTAATCGATGCATTTAGTTTCTTGTTATGTCAGTGGCAAAGGTAATACTTTTGTAAACAAACGGAAGAAATTAATCCGAATCAAAGTATACATTTATTGTTCCTTGGTGAAATATATTACATTTACTTCTAGTGTTTTGAAATTTCTATCATAATGCTGTGTAGGGTAACCTCTGGAAATTTGATGTTTAACTGATCTTTGATTACAAACATTAATGAACTACTGTTAAATATTTTTAACTAACACACTTATTAGTAATAGTCTGAAATAATTGAGAGAGGTGGATGAATCTATTGTGTAGAATCTCACTTAGAGTTTATCTTATTTGAGTTCTAGTTTAAAGTTTAAGGGTCTTCCAATAATAGGAGGGCATGCTACAAGTTTCAATGGGGTCTTATAATGGTAATTTATCATTCCTCCTACTAGAGAGGAGTGCTTACATTACAGTGATGTTTAAACAGTTTGTTTTCTATTTTCTATAGCATAAATGCCATTCAGTTTATCTTTGATCAGTGCGCACAAATTGGATTCTTACAAAGCAGGAGCTTACAGTCAAAGTCTCAAATGGATTCAACTTCTGATTTTGCCTTTTGCACTTAATGATCTTTCTGCATGTGCCCATTTCTTCTATGTTTTGTATGTATTTATTTAACTGCCAAAAAAATTTGTTTTCTTCACTGCTTAGTTGTATGAGGTTATAACATATTTTGTGTGGTCGGTGAAATGCTCGTCCAATTTGCAACAAATGTGGGAATGGAAATTCTACTTCCCCTAGTTGCAGTATTGATTCCAAATTTTGAATTATTTCCAAATATTACAGAAAAGTGGTATTATAAGTTTATAACATCTAGAGATACTATCAGCTTTATTATATATAAATTGAAATTTAAGAATGTGGGCAAACATACAATCCTTTATTTATAAAGAATAACCTATGATATTTCAATTTTAATTTTCTGACTTAACAGAGTAAAATTCACGATTAGAGCTCCAAATGAATGGAAGAAAATTCTGTTCTGCCTGTTAGTAAGTCATAAATCTTTCCATTTGATATGCTTTTTCATTTTATTCCCATTCTGTGGTATTGTTATTCTGGTAATAGATATTTCATAGTTTCTATCCTAAAAATATTAGAAATCATTTCCATTTTCTGGTCCAACTTGTAGCCTCAAACACTCGGACACCCCAATCAAGGTGTAAAGGCAAGCTGAGAATTTGCGTTCATACTTCATTCTAAATGTTTCTCTAAGTAACAGTGAATCATCCACGTCATATTTCTCGTCTGCCATTGGCCCCACCATCTCCTCTGCTATCTCAAATGGAGAAGAAGAGTAAAAGTGACTTAATGATCCAACAGTATCCAGAAACTGGAAGTCAATGACTCCAACATCACAGTTTTCAAATTCAACATTACACTCCGCAATCTGGTTGTTTCCACCATCATCAACACTGTTAGCACAATGATATCCCAATCTAAAATCCTCTCTGCTACCCTCTTGGTTAACATTTTCTTCACTAGTCCCAATACTACAATCAATAGTAGTTATGTCAGAAGAACCATAACTAGCACCATCATAAATTTCTATAAGGTTTTCTTCTATTTGGTGAAAAAAATGGGGTTCAGGTTGTGCTTTGTGTTCTTGATCATCATAGTGGTTAGTAGGAAAAGTAGTAGTACTAGTACTAGTGGTAATACAAGAAGAGGTAATGTTTCTTGCTTTGAGCCTTAGAAGCAAGGTTTTGGCAATCTTTGGAGGAAGACAAGGAATATAATGAGAAGATTGGCAAAGAAAGAAATTTGTGCGGGTGTTTGCACCACGAAGCAAACGTGCAGCTTCATCATAAGCTCTAGCAGCCTCTTCGCCAGTGTCATAAGTCCCCAACCATAGTCTTATGTTCTGTATGGTGTCTTTGATCTCAGCCACCCATCTTCCTGAAGGTCTCTGTCTCACACCAATGTAACGTTTTCTTGCTCTTCGAACTCTAAGTAGAGCAGCTGCTACTGATGCCGCCTCTTCCCTTATCTGTTTCCATTCTGTGTTCCTTTCTTCACTGGTCTTTTCCACTCCTTCACATTCTCTTACGTTTCTCTTGTTCACCATCTTTGAGTTCAAAATGTGTGTTTTTTTGCTTTTGGTATAGTGCACAGCAGCACGGGAGAGCTTACAAATTTATATGATTGGTTAGTGTAAGCTCTTCAGTTGAGAGTGAGATCTTTAGGGGAATATAAATGCTTGTAGCTACCTTTTCTTTTGTGTTGGATTTCCTCTATTTTATTTTTCCTTAAAACAAATTTCAGAACGGTCCAGAACTTCGCTTTCATTCTAGTGGAGATATCAAGAAGGAAATGTCTTTTGTATTGTCTTTCTCTTGCATAACTGATGCACTACAATCATAGTCATTGAATTCATTCAACGGTTAAGATTGTCGTTGCACTGATGCACAACTTAAACACAGGTACACAAGGTAAGTGTTCCCTTATTTCTGTACAAGCATACAGATGAATTTTATGTCTGCTTGGATTGGTTTATTTGAACTTATCTATTAACATAAGAAAAATGTTATTCATAGTGAACGACAATCATGCGAAGTCTATCACCATGACTTGTATTATGTCCCGCCATTAATTGTTTTCTTATTTTTAATTGGTTAATTTCTATTCGCAATCCATTTGTGATACTTTTGTTCGCTATATATGGCAATGCTGTTAACATAAACACTTGTAGATTGTCTGAGAGTTTATGATCATAAACGGTTTTAGTTTATTTGCATAAACTATTTCGGATAGCTTCTAAAAGCAACTTATAACTTATATGAAAATAATTTAAAATAGTTTATACATAAACTCATATATGATGAGTGTTTATGACAAATTGCCTAAGATTGCAATCCTCTGGTCATGCAGTCAGGTGAACCACCGTCACTGGTGCAATATCGAACGGACTCATATGAATTTGAGTAGTCAGTATCAACTACGAGATTATTATCAATACTTTTTGACATCACTGTACCCAGATTCCTCTCATACTATCTGCCAATAATCGGGAGCTGCTTTGTTCTTGTAGCAGATTTTGACTGGATTTACCTCAGATAATATTAAATTTAGATTAGTTTCCGGCATATGCATATCATTTGTCATTTGTCAGTGTCACATACCTTGTAGAAATCACCCTTATCAGTCATAATAAAAGAATACACTTTTACTGTTATGCTTTTACAATGAGACCCACTCAATTCTGCTGGGAGCACTGTTTATGCAGAATAAAATACTTGTACATTATCTTCTTTTTATATCAATTATTTGCACATTATCTTACACTTTGTTATATATTTTGTGTGACAATTTTAAAAATGTGATAGTTTTTTGTTTAAGCAAATGAGTGCAGATGCAACACGTAAGTAGATTTCAAGAAAATTGAATATAAGAAATGTGATAGTTTTTTTAGTGAAAAGTTGAATATAAGAAATGTTCCTCAAATTCAAATTTTATTTGCATACAAATTTTAAGAAAACATTATAGCAATGCAATATCTATTGGTAATTTGTATTTGTCCAAAAAATGCCACCCTAGATACATATATTTTAGGTTATGACAAAATCATTAATACAAAGTATAATATAATACCAACCATGGTCTTTGTGGTAAGAGTTTTGAGCCCCTTAAGTATGTGGTTTGGGGGTTCGATTCCCGACTCATGTGAAGAAAATTTGGTTGGGAGGGGTTAACTCACCTTGCGTGCTCCACAAGTTTCCTGATAGAGATTAGTTAACGGCATTGGAAAATTCGTACTATGATGTAACCCAAAAAAATCTATTAAAAGAAATAAATTAAATTTCAATTCCACTAAATATCGATAACAACCAAGTGTACAAGCATATGTGACATGGGGGTCACATAAGCGAGTGTCCACTTTCACTTGGTAAAAATTAACATTTTGCAAAATGGGCTAAAATTAGGGGTTAAAAGTACTATTCCTTTGAGTTAGAAGACCAAAATCGCAAGTTTGTTAAAGTTAGTGAATCAAAAGTACAATTTAGTCAATGTCTTCTAAATCCAAAACCAAACATGCCTTTGTGTAAAAGAATGATTTGCCTTGTGAGATTGGTTATTTAACATGCTGTTATTTGCAGAATTAGAATATATCCAGAGAAAACACCAAAAGAAGTGACAAGGACAAAAGTATTTCTGCTAGAACAAGCATGCAGCATGCATATAACTCTAATTTCAATTCAATAACATGATTGCTTGTAGTAAAAGTGAACTATGACTTCAAGTGAATTCTAGTAACAATATCTTACAATAAATAAAATAATTATGTTTGCTTTCCTATACCAAAATTGTTTGCCACTTATAGTTTCTACCTTTACAAACAATCCAGAACCCTCTCCACTAATGACTTGGTTGTTGCATATTCTAACTAATCGTGGCAATTAAGAAATCTAATCTATATGGCTAATATACACAAATATGGCTTCTGCACACAATACCACACCTTCTGGCTTTTGCACTCAATTGTTCTTCAAATTTACATCTTACATCACATATAGGATAATAGGGGACTATGGTAGAATATTGTGATCACTTGGTATTGATTGAGCTTAAGATAAAAGGGGACTAACAAGACTATCAGTGTTTGAAGAGTGTTGAATTGGAAATAAAGCAGGGTCTTTATATACATTTAACAATTGGTTGTAAAATTCAGCCATTGAGGCGTCCTTCTCGTCTTCCTTATCCTTCTTTATTAAACTCTGAAAACACAAACACAAGTCGAATTAGTGCTGAGGAATTTAATTGTAGCAGCAGAATGCAAGAACTTAATGTTCCTGTGGAGATAGTTATTTAAATTTTTATTGCCGTCTCTTTTACGTTGGGGATATATTGGTGTTGGAGAATATATTTGAAGACAATCATAGTCACCAGAAACTTTACCTCTGCTGAGTATGCAGTAAATATAGGCAAGAAACGTCTTCGGCAGTAATAATTAAATAGAAGAGTTAATAGTGGTAGAGGAAGTGTCCAAGTTGAAGCTGGAGAGAGTTTTTTTAATGCAAAGCTTCCCACTGCAATGAGTTGCATAAGTACTAGAGAGAATATCATCGAATCGTGGACAATAGGCCAGAATCTCCCTGCAGTTTCATACTTTGGTGTATATACATTTATGAACTGCATAATACAAAAGCATTGCATCAGTGCAAGCCATGTAACAACCAATTTTCAAGAATCTCACATACACATATTATATTGGATAAAATGACTAAGCATACAAAGAAATCTGACCTGGTTTCGATAAATAATGTATGCAAGACAGAGATAAACCAAGACGAATGGTAAAATCAGCGGAGCTAAGAAGAAATATGTAATACCAAGAAGACCAAAAAAAAGGACTCTTGGGACATCTCTATGGTAAAAAAATGATGGAGCTTGAAATTCATCTTCTTGTTTTGTGAAGGGCCTTTTTATCAAACTGGAAATGAGAGGAATTATCTGAAGTAGTTCCGATAACACATTTGTCCATCCTGTTGTGGCAACATATGTAATGAAAAATGATGCCTACAGTGAAATCAAAATGAAATGCATTAAAAATGGAAATAGAAGATTGTATCGTTATAAATTGATCATTAATTTGGTATGCGTTTTGAGACTTGAATATCATGCCATGCCTAAAATGATAGATAGTATGAGTAAGTGTTAGACGTTGTGTTACCTGCACTGGGACTGCAACTGCGAGTTTCCCAGTAATGTCCCTCAGATCAAGGATGATATACAGCTGATAGAAAACTGAGCCAGAAAATACAGTTGCGAAAAAAACATTCCATACTGTGAACCATATTACTTTTTTAGATGCACTCATTTCTATATCACTGTGTGAGATGTAACCTTGAATTGAGGAAAGAAATCCCATAACAGGTGGCACCAACTTCAAAGACATCTGAAGAATAAGACTCGGAAGGTATCCTGTAATTACTTGAGTAACAAATTTTCTGCACGCAGGTTTTGACAAGGTTCAGAGGTTTTCATCAACAGATTCAAAGCGAAAACATAGAATTAATAAAGCAAATTTTACTTACACAGCTAAAATGCTTTTCAAGAAGGGAAACAAAACTTCGAGTTGTTTGAGGTTGGTAAGCCCTTGAACGATTACAACGGGTATAAGGAACAAAATTGTGAAAGAAATACACACAACTATAACAACCAACTTAGAAATCCATTGTTTCATGAATGATTCAGAAAAGAAAGGCCAGTAAACATCATGAGGTTGTGGAGCAGGCTCGGTAATCCACTGTGTTGGATTGATTGACGGTTGTAAATGGAAAGCAGATGCAGCAGCGTAACGAGACTTGAAGAACACAAAAGCCGCTCGCGCCTCCTTAAACATTGACAACTATTTATATTAACAGAATGTATTTTATAGAAATGAATATAAGCAAAAATAAGTTAACAAGAAAAAGAAAAACGATCGACATAGTTATTACTATTAGAGAAATTAAAACATACTTCTGCTATCAATGAAGCCTCTGATTGCTTCAATCTTAGATTTTCCTCAATGTCCTCCAACTTTTTTCCATAATGATCTATAAGATTATCTTTAGTTCCAAAAATTCCAAAAAAACCACCACCATGCTTATACTTTTGCTGAGTAGGATTTGAACGTAATTGAGCAATCCTTGTATACAAATTCTTTGACTTACTCTAGATTTAAGAGAAACATTGGAATGAGTTTCAGAATTATCATAATAAATAAATATAAAAACATCATACCAAAGTACTTACCATGAGAGTTTGGATTTTGTTTGTACGGCGAATAACGACATGCGAGAGATATGTAGATGGGTATAATTCTTTAAAGAAGCTCTCAACACTGTCACTGATGCTGCAACTTGTGGAAGTAGGAATGCTGTGAACTAAAATAGTGAACTGATGTGGCTGAGGTTTGCATGAAGAAAAATAAGAAATTCTTTTGGAAGATATGTATTTATATTCCTGTGGATCCAAATAATTTTGAATGATGAGTATGCAACTCATTTGTTAATAATTAACAATTGTATTGTATGGTAAATAAACCAAATTAAGAAAAACAACAAAGGAAATCCCTTATATAGCTATGTAGAATAAAAAGGAAATTCCTACTCTTCATATATAAATGTATCTCTACATTGCATATTCATCAGCACAACACAATGGAGTGCATCTGAACAAATTAGTATTTCTTAGTATCTCTACTTTATAAACATATATTCAGACCATCTCGCAACCGATGTGGAACTTCTTAACACACCCCCTCGCACCAACGCTATTGGGCTTGGGGCGCGGATATAAATGGTGGATGGCCCGATCAGAAACCTGATAGCAGGCAACCCAACAAATCGCGGAGAAGACTTTGATACCATCTTAGAATTGGGAGTTGTTCTAACTCAACCCTACAAAACCGGCCTGTACAGTGAGAATTGCCTCTACTTTATAAACATATATTCAGGCCATCTTACAACCGATGTAAGACTTCTTAACACAGTATTAGTATCTTATAAGCTTGGAGTGTGATTACTTACATGATGAAGTTGCAAGCATGTGAATCCAGATACAATATATACAGCAAAAAAATGAACCCATAACCTGAAACAAAAATCATAAAGAACATAAGCAATCTCTAGGAGCTGAAATGATGATTATCTGTCAAAGCAGATATGAACCTAAACAAAAAAATGTTGAAACATTGAGAAAGTACTCACCAGTTAGAGCCACTGTTTACATTTGATATGGTAAACACATCTAAAGAATTACCAGCAAAGTCAACAATGTCAACTTCTTCTAGCTGATTTCCCCAACAGTTGATAGGAACAAGCACAAGGATCCCAATAACCCCAGCAAAAGCAAATATTTTCAAACTGCACACATTCAACAAATAACACAATTCAGTCTAAATAAACTTATAGGACAAGCAATTATCGTACTTGAACCTGAACCTCCAACTCCTTAACCCTTAGCTCAACTAACTTAACCAGTTGAGCTAGTCACCCACCCCCGTTTTCATATAAACTATATGTTTACTTTCATAAGTTGTCCTAGAGAGCTTATTGTAATATGCTGAAAAACGTGTCTAATTTAAGAAGTTCTCCCAAATAGTCTCACGAAGTGCTTATGTCATAGAAGCTCAAATAAGTCGATCCAAACGCGGAAACAAAAAGTACCTGAAGGTGATGAGACGCATAAAAACAAGAGCATCTAAACCTGCTAATGTAAAGAGATCTTCCTCGGAAATGGACCAAGCTTTTGCAACCCAATCAGGGGAAGGTATAAGCTGTTTTAAATTAAAAGGTGTTTTAGTTGAAGTTCCTAAAGCTAACAAACGTGGTATATAAACTTTATAGTTACTTGGTTGTTTCCTCAATATAGAGTAAAGTGTGAAGAACAAAACACATAAAGCAGTGTTTATACCAACAGATGTTAAAAGAGCAGAAACAATCATGTTGTAGAAAATATCTCAACAACAAAATCACTCTTGTAACTTTTGAATCTAAGAAAAAACATGTGCACAAAAAATTGAGATTCTTTGTTGAATTGTTTGTAACACAGTATTGATTCTAGATTGAAGAAGCGTTGAAAATTATTGTTGTAATCGATTGTAACTAGGAAGAGCTTTGAATTTTGAACGATAGGTTGTTTACAAGTGTCGTGCAGTGATAAGAGACAGGACTTATACGCTGGTGAAGAATATTGACATGTTCGCACAAAGTTTACAAGTGTCGTTGATTGATTGGTTCAGTTTGAAAGAAAGAAATATTATTTAACTAGAATTGACCGGTATTTTGCCGACGCGAGTTCCACATGCTATGGGAAGTCTTGCAAACATCAAGATTTTAACTCATTTGATTTAGATGGTCTCTAATTTTTCTCTCCAATTTCCTTTTCAATTATTTGTATGTGTCTTTTTCTTTCATCATTTTTTCTCTCTCATCATCATTTATTTATTTTTTATTATTAATTTCTCTCTTCACACTCATAAAAAAAAAATTGGAGAGGATCCAAATCCGATTTTAACTGCTTGTTAAGGTTGTTCATTTTTTTTATATATATAGTAACTTCTATATTATATAATAACTGCTATGTTGCTATGCAAATACTTCCAAATGGTAAAATTTGTCAAATAGTCCTCTAAAATTTGAAAATTGTCAAATACACTGATGAATTCGATGGCGTTTATCAAGTATCCATGCTCTGTTTACTTTGTTTGTTGTGATTACATGGTCGGTAACGGCATATGTGGCATCTGCCAACATGATGCCATGTAACGGGGTAATTGACCAAGGTATACGTCACAGGAGGTAATTGACTAAAATTTGCAAAATCAGTGGCTAATTGATTGGAATTTAATTTTCATAAAAAGAAAGAGAGCGAGTGAGAGAGAGGGGGTGAGAGAGAGAGAGAAGGAGAGAGGGGGAGAGATTTGCTTATTATATAATAGGCTTAAATGCAGTTTTGGCCTCCCAAGTTTCACAATTGCTTAATTTTGACCCCCCCTAAGTTTTAATTGCTTGATTTTAACCCCCTAAGTTTCACAATTGCTCGATTCTAGCCCTCCAAGTTTCAATTGCTCGATTTTGCCCCCCAAGTTTACCCCTTTTTGCATTTGCTAACCCCCCCGTTGACTTTTTTGATTAAAAATTGGTTATGTGGCATTTTAAAATTAAATAAATATTTAAAAATAAATAAAAATGTTTTTAAAAATTACAAATTGTTTTTTTAAAAAACAAATTTTGATTTTTTTTATTATATGTTATTTATAAAATAATTTTTTTATAATAAAAAGTAAAAAAAGTTATGAACTATTTTTTAAAAACTCTGTAAACATACTTTTTAAACAAAAAATTATTAAAAAAAAACAATTTTTAATACATTTTTGTAAAAGAAAATATTATTTTATAACATTTTTATTTTAAAACATATTTTTAATTTGAAAAACATATTATATTTATTTTTAATATATATATATATATATATATATATATTATTTATTTATTTTTTAAAAGCCACATAAGCAATTTTTAGACAAAAAAATCAATGGGGGGCTAGCAAATGCAAAAGAGGCTAAACTTGAGGGGCCAAAATCAAGCGATTAAAACTTCGGGGGCCAAAATCGAGCAATTGTGAAACTTAGGGGGTTAAAATCAAGCAATTGAAACTTGGGGGTCAAAATCAAGCAATTGTGAAACTTGGGGGGTCAAAACTGCATTTAAGTCTATATAATATGAAGATTTGATTGATAAATTTGCTTAAAAAAATACGTCTTTTCTTACCAACAATGAATTGGTCCAAGTAGTAAGGATCTTGGTCCCCGTAAGCATGTGGTCAGATCATGGTTCGATTCCTGACTCATGAGTATGAAGAAAACTCGGCTGCGAGGGAAGAACCCACCTTGTATGCCCTACAGGTTCCCCGGCGAAGATTAGTCATCGCTAACGACAGTGAAAACATCGTACTAATATCATGGTAACCCAACAAAATAAAATGGAGGCTTTTTTAAGTAGGTAGAAGATATTTTGTTGGTATTGATTAGAATAAGAATATTTTTTTATGCAAAAATAAGAATATTTTATATGTTACAAGGATCACTATTTTTTTATATTTAAGTTATAGTTATATATATATATATATATAGAAATAATTACATATAAACCAAAGGTAGACGGGCAACAAGCTGCGCCTCTAAACCTTTCTGTATAGCAAAACCTAATCTTTGAAAAACTACATTCATAGACCTAGGCGACACAACATTACTATGCATGACCTGTTGAACTCTTTTCAAAAGGTTTACCGCCTCTGGTGCGAGAAAGCCAAAAGTGTCAAATGCAAACGGTATAAAAACGTGTTGATTATCAGAGCACGCTTTCTCATGTTTGCTCATCTTGCTTGAAGCAGCTTTGAGGGTAGCCCGTCCCACAGTAAAATCCCCGAGCCCCAATCCCACGAGTGGGGAAACTCCAGTCAAATCTACACAAGCATGTGTCACACCTACCCATTCATACACTAGAACATCCGCTGGGTGAAGTGACGATCTCTCTTCTTGTGGGACAGTCAAAATTTTCACAGGTGCCTCTTTCTTCACTGAAATTCTCGCACGCCTAAAAATATCAAAAAGCACATATCTGACCAAGTCATGCCTGTATTTGCACCCTGGAAGCTCCCGGCAATGAACTGCATGCTCCCCAAAAGTGTCGAGACACGCTTTACGACAAACAGGGCAAACTTCATCATTAGGGAATAACGGAATCATGAGGTGCTACCTAAGGATGGTGCGATACTCAACCGAAGACATGTGTTAGCCCAACCCATCAATGGGGATAGCGAAGAGAAAATCTTGAGCATGTGCCGCTTTCAAACACCCAAACACCGCTTTTTGTCTTCTGGTCATGACAAAATCAACTTCCATGTCCTGAACAATTTTACTAAAAAGAACACTTGCCAAAACATGTTGGGCTTTAGGGGGACGGTGTCTTTGCTAGCAAAATTGCTAAATTTAAGTCGGAATTGCATCCCGGAGACCGTCCAAAGCATTGTCAAAGTCCAATTCCATATCACATATTCCAATGTCTTTCAAAATATGATTTTGCAAAACCCAAAATTGGGCCCTGGAAGCCACAAAGGCATATGAGCTGGGCTCTACAGCTGAATACAACCCTAACCCTCCAAACTTAATGGGTAAAGAAGTGATTCTCCATTGAAGGTCTCCAAAGAACGAGCTTCCCCCAACCACGATGTTTTCAACTGCCACTCTCAGCTCTTTATCAAGCAAAATAGCTGCCTCTTGCATATAAACTGGTTGGCACGTCATAAGGCCAAAAAAAAGTTTGGCAATACCCATGCATGGCCGAAGTAGAAGAAGCTCACTTTGTGGGTCTCTTAGCTTAGGAAGAAGATGCATTAACTCAACAGCCCTGACAGCTCTCTTCATGGCTACCTCCTCAATAAAACATCTATCTCGACTAACAGCACCTCCGAGCAATTTCACACCAGACAACGGCCTCCCAATGTCCGAAGGAAATAACCCTTTACGAAGTTTTCTTCCATCACAAGAAGGCCAAAAGATCTCTGTTTTACGAATATTCAAATGAAGACACAATCCTGGACCCGTCTCTCTAATGATATCAAGAGATTTAGCCACTTCCTCTAAATCCCCTATGATAGTTCCATCATCAAGATACCAGGCATGAAAAAGAAGGTTGCAATTGTCTCTGATTTTATGAATGAGAGGGTGTAACACAAGAGTGAAAAGGAGTGGTCCTAACGGGTCACCTTGTTGCACTCCAGTGGCTGCCATAATATGTCCATCCCCAAGGTACAACCTCGCTGCTTGACTATAAAGAAACTCAACCCACAAAGAAATAGATGGACATCTCACTCTCACCTCTTGTAACAGTGCTGATCTATCAACCATGTTGAAAGCATTCGAGAAGTCAACTGTGAGCATAGCTATAGAACCATCTTCATGTCACTGGCTTAGAACCCTGTTGGCACTGTGCAAAATTGCCTCTGCACCGCTTGGAATTCCAACCCCAAATTAGAAATCATTGAGATATTTTGTCATATCTTTTCCAACTCCTTTCATAGCGACCTTGGATACTAAACGTCTCCAAATGGTACCTACTGCAATAGGTCGTATCCCACCATCGGGCTTTAGTAACGGGGTCAAGGGTGCAGACGCTACAAACTCAGACAAACTGACGAGGCATCTCCCTCCCAACCATACGTTAATCACCAGCGTGATAGCATTCAAAAGGTCTCTAGCCACCGGAGAGCCTTCTCCGCACATCGCATCTAATAAGTGTTGGGCACGTAATCCATCTCTACCACATGATGTCCCTTTAGGGAATGATTGAATACACTTGAGAACAGTGTCAACTTTAACCACAAGGGAGCTTCAGCAAACATGGTGGTTGGTGCAGAGGGGGGTGGCATGTACGGGTGTTTTTCCTCCAAAACTTTCATGATGGCTTCATTATAGGGTGCCACTCCGGATGAACCTAACACCTTCACAGCGGCTGTGAAGTGCCCATCTGCAACTTTACAGAGACATTGTTTGATGTTAGTGTTCATCTTGTTATTCTCCTCTTCGACATTGTCTCTCCCATGACCTAGACTCTTTTTAAAAATTATTTATTTTTTTATTTATTAAGATGTTCATTTTAATTTTGGGACCGGACTTTCAAATAGTCAGGACGGAGCCTGCATATAATTTAAATAAAGATTATTTTTTATAAATTATTTACTTTTTTTTTATTAAGATGTTCATTTTAACTTTTGGGACCGGACTTTCAAATAGTTAGGACGGAGCCTGCAAAAATACATGAATTCATCCTAATCATTAATATTGAATGGGTAGGTAGGTAGATGAGACAGCCACAAAGTTGTGTACCATATTCACACTTTTGAAAGGTGAATTAATTTTGTAAGATAGTAACCAAACATTGGCTACTCCTGCTTAGGTCCAAGTTGTACTTGAGCATAAATCACATGGTGAGTGGTTTACCAATCATCAAAGTCCCTGAAAGTGTGCATGCTGGGTAAACAAAGCAGAAATTCATTCAAGTCTGAAGTAGCTTCAAGAGCAAGGAATCAATTGGAGGTGGCCAATTCTGATGTGTGTGGACCATTTGAAGTACCAACACTTGCAGGTAACAAATACTTCATTTCATTTGCTGATGAGTATAGTAGGATGATGTGGGTTTATTTGATAAAAGCCAAGAGTGAATCATTTGAAGTGTTTAAAAGATTTAAGAAGAAAATTGAAAAAGAGAGTGACAAATCCATTAAGATTCTTAGAACTGATGGAGGAGGGGAGTACACTTCAAATGAATTCAAACAGTTTCTTGTTGAACAAGGAATTGAACTTGAAATAACTGCACCGTACACTCCTCAACACAATGGATTAGCTGAAAGGAGAAATAGAACTGTACTAAACATGGTGAGAAGCATGTTGAAACAAAAGCAGTTACCAAGTTTCTTATGGAGGGAAGCTGTGAATATTATTATCTTTCCAATAAGAGATCTTGTCGCCTGTACCTATCAGCCATCTTGAATTCTGCAGCACATTGTGAAAATGCAGTTTCACACCATGCCAAATGGATGATCGCATGAAAGAACTGGCGGGTCTGCCATCACGTAAAAACCTTGCTCGACACATTTGCGCCCATTGATTCGTACTAGTAATCATATTCCAACAAAGATGAAGCATGAGTGAATAATTGATGTTGGACAAAGCACGCAATTCCAATCCACCCTCAGAATAAGTTTGTGTACATTCTAAACAAGTGTCCAACAAAGAAATTGAATAATATAGTGTCTGAAGAGAAATGGAGTGGAAAGAAACCGATGGTGAATCATTTGAGAGTATTTGGCCCAATGTGTTATAGCCACATCCCTGATCAGAAGAGAACAAAACTCCAAGACAAGAGCAAGCAGATGATATTGGTTGGTTATCATCCAAGTGGAGCATATAGACTATATGATCCAGCAAAAGAGAAAATTGAACTTGGAAGAGATGTGAAAGTGTGTGAAACTGAGAACTGAGATTGGAAGGGAAAATGTTCCAACATATTTGTACCCTTACTTGATGGTGAAGATGAACATGGTGGAGAGTACACCACTGCAAACACTGAAGCTGGTACAAGTTCAAGTGTTAGTGCAGAAACTACAACTACTGACGCTAGTGGCACCAAGAGAACAAGAATACCATCAACAAGGCTACAAGACTTTGAAACCTACAGAGATGATGTTATTGACACAGATGGAGATTTAGTGCATTTTGCACTATTTGTTGACACTGAACCAGTCAATTTTGAAGAAGCCATCACCAATCAAGTTTGGAAGAAAGCTATGATTAATGAAATTGAAGCAATAGAGAGAAACAACACATGGTACTTCACTGATCTGCCAACAAATAAGCAACAGATAGCAGTGAAGTGGGTGTTCAAGGTCAAATTGGACTCAAAGGGTTCAATAGCAAAGTATAAGGCTAGATTAGTAGCAAAGGGATTTTTGCAGAAAGGTGGCTTGGACTATAAGGATGTGTATGCACCAGTTGCTAGGATTGAAACAATAAGGCTAGTTGTTGCAATAGCAAGTGTTAAGAAATGGTCATTGTCACAAATGGATGTAAAGTCAACATTCCTTAATGGGCCTCTTGATGAGGAGGTTTATGTGTCACAACCTCCAGGTTTCATAAAAGAAGGTAAGGAATGCATGGTGTATCGATTTAATAAGGCATTATATGGTCTGAAACTGGCTCCAAGGGGATGGAACAATAGGATAGATGGATTCTTAACACAAGTTGGATTCAAGAAAAGTGTAGTAGAACATGGAGTGTATGTGAAGCACAACAGTGAGTGTACAAAAATAATGATCATATGTCTTTATGTTGATGATCTTCTTGTTACTGGTAGTGACTCCAGTGACATAGCTGCATTCAAAAGATTAATGCACTCAGAGTTTGAAATGACTGATTTGGGAAAGCTGAGCTACTTCCTTGGCCTGTAATTTGAAGAAACAATTACAGGAATCTTACTGCATCAGAAGAAGTACATGAAGGAGCTGTTGATAAAATTCAACATGCTTGGATGCAATCCTGCAGTTACACCAATGGAAGCTAACTCTAAGTTGGACCTAGATGACATTGGTGAGACTGTTAATGTCACTATATACAAACAAATGGTTGGTTCATTAAGGTACTTATGCAATAGCAGACCTGACTTGGCCTTTGTAGTAGGAGTTGTGAGTAGATTTGTGAACACTCCAAAGAAATCTCACATGGCTGCAGTTAAAAGGATCATGAGATATATACAAGGAACATTGGACTATGGAATACTCCTTCCTAACAGCATCAGCAATATGGTGAACAAATTAGAAGGGTTTTCAGACTCTGATTGGTGTGGAGATCATGTGGATAGAAGAAGCACCACATGTTACGTCTTTAAGTTTCTAAATGCTCCTATTTCATGGTGTTCTAAGAAACAACCAGTCATTGTCCTCTCTTCTTGTGAGGCAGAGTACATTGCTAGTGCATTTACAGCTTGTTAAGGCATTTGACTTGAATCATTGCTGAAGGACATCAAAATTGAACATACTGAACCAATACAACTTCTATTTGACAACAAATCTGCTATCAATTTGACTAGAAATCCAATCTCTCAGGGAAGAATTAAGCACATAGAGACTCAATTTCACTTTATTAGAGATCAAGTAAGCAGTAGGAGGATTGTGTTATCTCATTGCCCTACCGAAGAACAAGAAGCAGGCATTCTGACAAAGGGTTTGAAGCATGACAGGTTCATTAGACTAAGAAGCAAAATTGGAGTCATGTCTTTAGAGCATTTGAATTAAGGTGGCATGTTAAGTAGTGTAATTCAAATGTTCTATCAGATGCTGCAACATTTGTATAGTTTAGATGTTCACAGTTTGTATAGTTAGTTGGTTATCAGTTAAGTCTGTTATGCTGGTAGTTAGTTAATTGGTGGTTAGTAACCACAGTTAGTTAGTTTGTTACACTTTAGTTAGTTGCTTATGAGAACTTGGTTATCAAGTTAACTAATATATATATAAGCTTATACAAACTGATTTTTCATTAATGCAATTTACTCTTTTCTTCCTAAACACTTTCTTCTCTAAATCCACATCTCAATTACCTAGTGCATCTCTAACAAATTGAACTACTACTTGCAACCTTTTCATCCAAATTAACCACGATTCCTTCAAAATTGAAATCTCTCTTTCATAAAAGAGGATTTTCAATCAAATTATACTTGGAATGTCATGGACCTCATAGTCCCCACTAAATGACAAACAATAGTAGGTACAAATCACTTTGTCTTTAGTGAGGACCATGAGTGGACCTTAGAAAAAGATATCCATATTAGGGGCTTCCTTTAAACAAAGGGCTAATTTGAAATGTAACTTCTAAACCAATTAAATGCAAACTCAGTTTATATCCTATCTTTTGAATCAAAGAAGACATATGGTTTGGAATGTATATTCTGAACCCCTAGAAGACAAAAATAGAAGTAACTCAACTTATGTAAATCATATCTTTACAAAATCTAACCATACCCAAACTAATACAAATCATAAATTACTGATAAGCAATTTAAATAAGATTATCATTGACAAAAATAAAATTTTCAAACACAAATTAAATTAACTGATAAGTATATATCTAAAATACACACAAAATATTACCTCCAAACTATTAAGTTCTAAAGAGATGAATCTTAGGGTCTGTTTGAAACAATTTTGTTTTTTTAGTTTTTAAAATGTATTTTATGAATTAGTTTTTGAAAACAGTTTTTAAAATGCAAAACACCTATAATTTGTTTCTGTTTTTTAGTTTTGAAGACTATAAAATGAGAAACAGTTTTTAAAAAAAGGTTTTAAAAAGAGAACTTCCAAACATGTTTTTTCTTTTTTAACTTTTGAAAACTAACAAAAGTATTTGGAAATTGTTTCAAACAAGCCCTTAATCTCTTTAATTGTGTGATTTGTTAATGATTAAATTCTTTTGATGTTCCTCGCCTCTTATATACTGAGCTAGCAAGTATTAATTACAATAAAAAAATTAAAATAAATAAATAAAAAGAGAATTTTCAATCAATTTATATTCATTATTTTTACTAAATCAATTTATATACATAGAATGGAAGATCTCATACTATCTCAATCAATTGCTCTTACTTTGAAACAAGTGTGATAATTCCCTGGCCCACGATATCCTCTAATATATGGTACCCAAATATCATACGTCCCTCACTAAAGTTGAAGCCATTCAAACCAAAGGAAAAAAACAAATTGAAACCATAGATATTAATTTGAGACATGATGCTTAATGTCTTTGAATGTTGAAACTATAGTTGTAGCATACAAGAACCAATAACATGGAAGAAATTAATGAGTGGCAACAAATAGAACAACAAACAACTCTTGAATCCTCTGGATGGAACAGAGTAATTATCAACCAAAACAACATTGAACTTCAAGGAGAGAGTGACCAATCTTCTCCTTCTTCTTCTTCGGCTTCCAACCATCACGAAGAACATGGAATCTCCTCGTCTAGTTCGATCAGCGATGAGGAGGGCGAGAACCCAATGCCTGTAGTGGCGCTGTTAGATTGGGCCAATGAATTGAAGAAATTGTTGAAGATGCGATTCGAGGCTATAAGAGTGGAAATTGTGAAGGTGGCTTTCAAGGTTTGTAACTGTGCAATGTCTGCAGGGGCGTTTTGGTCAATTACATATGTGGCTGGAGCTGCAGCTGCGGCGGCGGTGTTGGTGTCAATGGTTTATGTCGGAATTCAGAGGCGTCGCCAGAAGGTGTATGGTTTGGATTATGTTCTTAGACAGAAAGAAGAGGTGAATATACTATAAGACATCATTTCTTTTTTCTTTTTTTTTTAAGTTTTTGATAATTTTTTATGACTCTATAAGGTTAACCTTAACATGAAAATAACATATATAAGAAGAAAAAAAAACATATTTTACAAAAATAAACATCAAAATATAATAGTATTGAAAAGACATTATTATTTCCATCTTAATTTCATTTTTGACCCAAGTAGAGTGATTATGCTAGTTTAGTTTCCAATTTGTTAATTATTTTGATCCCTTATATTTTGTTATTGTTAATTCCAATTTTCTCAAACAATTATGTTGAAGTTGCATTATTATTGATGTTACATAAAATTTTGCGTTATTTTTTCTTTAAAATAAAAAGTGTTAACTTGACAATTTTTTTTTATTTCTTAATAATCAAATGTCTTGGTTTTTGCTTGAATATCATGTTGGACAGGGAAATTTTACTTAATTGCAATTTGTTAACCGTATAAAACTTACTATTAAACTCTTATTATATGCATCGGTTTAATTAATAGATGAAAATTGTATTTCTATTAGCTTTTAGTAAACTTATGTGAATATGTCTATTATTATATATTTTTTAAATCATCTATTATTATACTTAACACACTTTGTTGGTGCAGAAAATTAGCCAACTCTTACTTCATATTGCACATTTGAATGAAACATTATCATCACGTCGCAAGGTTCCGGTGTATCGAATTGGTGGCTAATGATACTGCAGAGTAAATCAATGTACTGTCAGATTTGGAACAACATATTCATCTTGAATTTTTTAACTACATATTGTAAAGTGTATATGAGTTTGAAGCTTCATACCTGCATATTAACGTAATTAAAATCTTAATAGGTGAATAAAGTTGTATTTCTGTCATAAATTTATAAATTTGAAGGCAACATAACCATATATTAGTATGGTTAAATGTATTTTTGAGTCCTTAATTAAGATTTTGAAATAAATTGGTCAATTTAGATTTTTAAGTATTAAATCGGTCTTTTTAATATTTTAAATATCAAATTAGTTTTTTTAACTTCGTAGCAGATTATGCTGTTACCCTTTTAATGACTCTTAATATACAAAAATGATTATGTGTCGTTACCCTTCAACAATTGTTATCGCCGCTTGTTCTGGGCTGACTAAAACTCAATACTATAAAGGTCAATAAAATAATGAGGTGCATGGACTCCATTACATGTTACCAAGCATAGGATAAATGTCTGTTCCTCAAGATATTTGTGACTCATTCCATTCACATGGAGGGCTCCACTTAATTAAGAGGTTTTTGTGAGGCTGTTAAATTACTTTGAGGCGGAGGCGGCGGTAGAAGAGAGAGAAGAGATCGTATCCAACTTTTAGAAAAAACGAGTCTTGTTATTTTAGCAAAAACCTGATATTCAAATATTACACTAATGTAAAAATATCATTTTAGAAAAAATTTGTCATCCATATAAATCTCACAAAATCATGGGAATGCTCTATGCAGTTTCACTTGTTTTAATGTCTTTTATTATTTAAATTTGTTCCTCAAATTGATTATTACTAACAAAAAAATACGTTCAAGAATGCTTTTATAATTTTCATACATTCAGATAATATAGTAAAAATGTGCTTGTTCAAAAAAATATAGTAAAAATGTGTCTTACATTTTTAAAAACCAAAATAACTATTTACTCCGACTATAAATAAAATAACTAGATTTGCATTTGCTGTTTTGTCTGTTTAAATAAATAACTTGGCCAATAAGTATTGGTCCAAAAAAAAAACTTGGCCTTTAAGTACTGGCTTTTGGAAGATGGAACAGGCACTATCATCATATGGGAAGACTTATCACTTATCAGGTCAACTAACCATAGTGCATATTTTCACACAGCTTAACTTTTGGGCATCATTATTAAATAATAATGAGAGTAAACATTTACTCCCTCATCCTGTAATATAAGCAAAAAAAACATGTGTTTTTTTTTTTATTCTAAAATATAAGTAAAAGACAATCATTTTAAATATGTTATTATAAAAATACCATTAGTCATAATTCATTGTATTTTCATTAAACTTTTCGATTCCCAATTTATTGTATTCATTCCTACGTGCACCAACTGTTCCATCGATTAAAAAAAATTTCACATATTATCATTATCATCGCTGTTCATATTCCATGGAGTATACTATACGGAGCAATATGGTTTTAATTGTATTGGATTTCTATTTATAGCTTTCATCATTACTAATCTAGTTCTTTCCTGTTACCCAGAGAAAAAGTAGAGTTTGTTTTAATTTTCAATATGACAAGGGTAATTTAATTAGGAAACTCAATTGTTTGTTTTGGTAAAATTTATAATTTCTTATTAAGTGTAATTTTTTTTTTGCTTATAATATGAGACAGGAGGAGTATTTACGTTGTTAAAATTATCAAGTTTAATTTAGCTTTTTAAATTTGTTAAATAATAATAAATTAATCTTTTAATTAAGAATGACAGTTAATTTAGTAATTTTTAGATTTTAATACTAAATTTTTTAAATAATATTTTATATCTGTAACATGAAATTAGTCAAGAAAATGTTTTCTATAATTTTTTTTATAGATGCTTTTAAAGAGATATATTATGGACATGCAACAATGTTAATATTATATATTAGCCACGCGGCTTTCGACTTAGAGGGGGTGGATAAGTTGATGATGTTAACTTTAAAAGTTTTATAAAATACTTACGCTTGTGGAAGCGATTCCGAATCGACAATGTCTATCCCAAACTACATTATTGGAGAGGAAAGTAATTATCTTCTATAAAAATGAAATTACATAATGTGAATACATTTTATTTATTTTCTTAACCAAATAATCTAAACACAATTATATAATTATTGTTTATACTATTCATAAAAATTACTACAATTGAAACAAAATACTACAATAAAAAAAATACTACAATCAAAAAATAATACAGTACATATTTATTTCATAAATTGATATTTCACTCTTTATAAATTATACTCTCTCCGTTTCTTTTTAAATATACATAATTATAACATCTGTATATTGTAGAGGAAGTTACCTTTATCTAAGATGGGGAAATATTTCCTTCGGTAGAGAGTATTAGACCCTCTCTATGCTTCTCCTCCTTTGCTCCTCTGAGGCTTTATAACTCCAGAATTGTTGAATGAATAATTGTTGTGGAAGAGAACTCTATTTATAGTTTTTTATGCTAATTGGGCTATTCCATCGCGTCACCATCGCAGCCCATCGTACCACGATGGCTTCAGGAATTGCCATCGTGTTATAATATATATGTCTTCATCGTGGTGCGATGAGATATGCTGATTTCTTACATTTTTGCCATTTTTTTATGTAATTTTCATATTTCTTGTTTTTTGGCGTGTAACTTCGTAACTTTAAGCTTTTTTAAGTCTTCAAGTTAACTAAAAAGTCTTAAAAACTATACTAAAAATTATCTAAAACATCATATATTTTTGTGTGTCATCAAACTAATTCAACTTAAAAAAAAAAAAAGAAAAAAGAAACGCACTCCTCCACGAGAGGAGATCTGTGTTTGGTACTATCTCAAGTGGATGGTCAGCTATGATCGATGAAGTAAAAGCATTTAAAAAAGTGAAGTCCTATCCATCTAATAAATTACTACTACTAATTTGGTCATAAATGAAAAATATATAGTTGAAGATGGAGGATGAGTCGAGGTAATAATGATAAAAATAGAAAGAAAGGACATAAAGAGATGGCACCAACGCGTATAACCCCACACACACGCAGCCAAGAAAATGAAAGCGTATAAGCAAGAAAATACTTGGCACTCAACACCCGCGTTTCGTTAATTAATCAATTAATTGATTAAACAGAAGAACGAACGAATATAACCGACACTGAAAAAAAAAAACTGAAACAAATTGAATCACAACAGAATGAGTTCAGGAAGCAGCAAAGACAAAGAGAAAGCGAGAGTGAGTCGCACGTCACTGATACTATGGCACGCTCACCAAAACGACGCCGCTGCGGTTAGAAAGCTTCTTCAAGAAGATCCTTCTCTTGTTAATGCTACAGATTACGATAACCGCACTCCTCTTCATGTCGCTTCTCTCCATGGTTGGATCGATGTTGCCAAATGCTTAATTGAATTCGGAGCTGATGTCAACGCTCAAGATCGTTGGAAAAACACCGTAATTCTTCTAATTCCGATTTATCTGATTATCTCTATGCGTTTCTTTTGTCTATTTCATTGATTTTGATATCGAAATTGAAATTTAGGTTTTGGTTTTTTTGTGAATAGCCTTTGGCTGATGCAGAAGGATCTAAAAAGACTAATATAATCGAGCTTTTGAAATCACATGGAGGATTGTCTTATGTAAGTTTTTTTTTTTTTAATTTGTTGTTTTTAAAATCTAATTTTATTTGTGTCTTTGTTTAGTTGAATAATTACTTGGTTTGATGGTGTTGCAGGGTCAAACTGGAAGCCATTTTGAAACCAGGGTGGTTCCACCACCGTTGCCTAACAAGTGTGATTGGGAAGTTGATCCCTCTGAGCTTGACTTCTCAAGTGCTGCGCGTATTGGAAAGGTATTGCATCGTGCATTTTATTCATTTCATTTGCGCTGTGTTTGTTGTATTTGAGAGGAGAGTATATTGGGATATTTATTTCAAAACCTGTTCCTTGCTTTTAAGTCAACTCTAATTTTGTTAATGTTAATTAGCGTAGACATGGATTATTCTGTCGGATTCATTATATAAAATGTGTATAGGGACCTAGCGTTGTGAGTCTTGTTGTCACGACAATGAATATCAGTCCGTATGAGCTCCATTTTTTTCTGTAGATAGACAAATGTTAATACATTAGCTGTTATGTTAGCATTTTCTCCTTCAGGGGTTGAGCCTCAATAATTTAATTCCTTCAACTCCTTTAACTATTAGAGATATCCAATTGAGCTATTAAAGCCCAATTACGCGAGCTCCATTTAAGGTGATCATCCAAGGGCAGTTGAAGGTGCTTTATACGGGTGTATGTCGAGATATTTATTTCAAAAATCAAAACTTGCTTTGCATGTTTTAGTCAACTCTTTGCTCTGCTCTGCTCCACTTCTGCAACTTTTTCTTAGCGTAGACATGGATTATTATGAGATTCATTATGCTGGGGACCTAGAGTTGTGAATCATCCAGTCCTGACAGTGAAGATCAGGCTGTATAACTATGTTTAGTTTCGGACTGTCTTTCTTTTCATGTTTGTTGTTGCATTGCATGATCATCCAAGGGCAGGTGAAGACGTTATATTTAACGTTATGTTTAATTTAGGCCTGGTTGAGAAAAATAATTTTAAAAACAGTTTTTTATTTATGTTAATTACTTCAATTTCTTTTCTTGTATACATATAGTGTTTCTTGTTGCTACTTTTGTTTAATTTTGCTAGCTTAATGTTTTTCCTTGCTTTTCTCTTGCTATTACTATTTTCACTGCATTTTCTTTCTTTCTTTCTTGTTTTAAAAGAATTGTATTCACTGAATTTTCTTGCTGCTACTTTTGAGCTTTGATTTGCCAGGTGTATTTTTGCAATGTGGACTTTTACTTTTGCATTTAAGCTATTGATAAACTAAATTTGGATGCTAGATTTGGTCTTATCTCAATGATGTATATGCAGGGATCTTTCGGTGAGATTTTGAAAGCCCATTGGCGTGGAACGCCAGTTGCTGTCAAGCGCATTCTTCCGTCTCTTTCAGAAGATAGAATGGTGATGTGAGATCCTTTCTTTTATCTCTATCATTTTTCTTCGATTTGTTCATACTAGTTTGTCATTGTTGGGATAAATGTTCTCCGGTTATGTGTGGCTGATGCATCTGTTAAAATTAATTTCTCTTATGTCAAGTCTTATATGGGACTATATGGAAAACTATAAACAAGTTTATTTTCTCTCTTGGAACAGAGGATTTATTCTAATCCCATTAGATACTCCGACATGTAATTATGTCTTTTATAATGAATAATTGAAACTAAATGAAGGGAAGGTGGTTCTTTCCTTTTTTTTAGGGGTAGTGGGGAGGGAGGCACACAGACTTGTGAATAAGCTGGTACTTTTGCTGCAACAAACCATATTTTCTCTGTCCTAGCTCCTAGGTTTTTTGTGCTATCTCATATCATCATAGGCTTGTCTACTGTATATCTGTGTTTATTATGTTTGTTAATCGTTAACAGCCAGGACTTTAGGCATGAGGTCAATTTATTGGTGAAGCTTCGACACCCCAATATAGTTCAGTTTCTTGGAGCTGTTACTGACAGGAAGCCCCTCATGTTAATTACTGAGTATCTAAGAGGGGTATGTGAATTAAATATAACTCCTTCCAATTGAGCACTTTAAACCTATATTTAGAGTTAGTGAGCTTATGGAGATTTTCACTATAAAATTTGAACTTCTGTTTCATTCATTTACAGGGTGATCTTCACCAGTACCTCAAAGATAAAGGTTCACTTAACCCTTCAACAGCTATCAACTTTTCCATGGATATTGCCAGGTATGGTATTGTAACTTTCTTGTCCTTTCTATCTGGACCTTATAAAATTAAATAAATTATTTAGAACAAAGGAAAAGTACATAAAAGGACGATAGGATGAAATTATTATTATTATTATTATTATTTATGTTGGGGAGTCGGGGGAGCGCGGGAGAAACAACGGGTCAAATTCTTTAAGATCACAAGAGGGAGACGCCACATCTCTACTAAAAACCTTAAGGCATTAGGTTAATGGATCACCTCTTATGTATCCAACATTCTTCCCATTCATAGCCGGTGTGAGACTTAACCATTCACTCTTGAAACCTAACAATCTCTCTCCAAGTGTGAGTTCCCACATCTTACAGTTGATGCAATACCAGGATTCACTCCCGCTCCCCCACCAAGCAGAACCAGGCTCTGATACCATAGTAAAGACTGAGAAATGCACAGTCATCATGCTAGAAATCGAGAGAAGGAGATGGAAAGTAGATTCAATGATCTTTGCATTATGACTGAAATGAGAAATTTAGTTACAGCTAGTAACAGCACTTGTACTTATACCAGTTAGGACTTGTGGTGACTCAGCACAAGTTAGTTACAAAAATAAGGCCATGTTTGGCTTTGTTGTTTTTTTATGCTTTCCTAGCTATACTGAGCTATTACTCTAATATAAAATATTGGTTCCAGGCAAAAGTTGCATGGCAGTAACGCTATTAAGACGTGGACCATAATTTTTTCTTAGTTTTCTCAAACTTTTTCAATACTAGATTCTGCTAGTCATTTCTTAATATCATTGGGAGGTGTTGAGTTCTCCACTGCGATCTTGTAAGCAAGTTCCCCAACCAAGTGAACTAGTCTTTGTATATGAGTCGTACAGGAAACAGTTAAAGCCATAGAACTTTAACAGAGCATATAACTTGTACAAAAAAGCTGCAAACCAAGTTAAATCTGCACTCTGCAGAACATATTCTCAAACCAACTGAGAGTGATTGAGTTTTTTGTGATTATTGATTCCTCAGTTAAGAAAACCAACTAGATCTTTTTGAGCACACGGGAGATTGGAAGATGCCCTCAACAATGGCAGTTTTAGAGCATCCTGTATCTTATCAATACCAAGATAAAAGCATTTGGAAATTTGAAGGCTTAAGCAAAAATTCAGCTTGATTTAATCTAATCTTTAAGCTAATTTTCTAATCTATGTTTTGTGAATATTTTTTGTAGAGGAATGGCCTATCTTCACAATGAACCAAATGTTATAATTCATAGAGACCTAAAGCCAAGGTAAGCTTGGTATTTTCCAGCTAAACATGAATATATTCTCTCAATATGGATGACATTCCTTAGTCTAGTATGTTATGGCTTATTAATTATAATAAATCGAAGCAAATTTTGCTTTTATTCAAAATTGACAATATATTGTGTCATCAAGAACATACATCTGGAATTTAGAGGTATCTGAATTAATTTTGAATTTTATTTTCCAAAATTTCAGGAATGTTCTTTTAGTCAACTCTAGTGCTGACCATTTAAAAGTTGGAGATTTTGGATTGAGTAAGCTTATCACTGTCCAGAGTTCTCATGATGTATACAAGATGACCGGTGAAACTGGGAGCTGTGAGTATTCTTAAAGTACTTTTAAAGCATTAATTGTCATTCTTATAAAAACATCAATTTAATTTCCTTCTTCATGTGAAATAAAAAAGATCGCTATATGGCTCCGGAAGTTTTCAAACATCGGAGATATGAGAAGAAGGTCGATGTGTACTCCTTTGCAATGATTTTGTATGAGGTAGTTTTGCTTTCTTAATTTTATATGTTTTACATGACAATATTTGGAGCTGCTTTTAAATCACGGTGTCTTCATTTCATACAGATGCTTGAAGGTGAACCACCTTTTGCTAGTTATGAACCTTATGATGGAGCAAAACACGCAGCTGAAGGGCACAGGCCTGCTTTTCGAGCAAAGGGTTATATCCCTGAATTGCAAGAGTAAGTCATTTATAAAAATTTATTGTAGTTGTATCAGCAAGTGGTCAACAATTTGTGTTAGTACACTTTTCTAAGTGAATCTATGTTTTTTCCGTGCTTCAAGCCCGAAAATCTTTCACATAATGGGGCTATGTTTGAGGGATATAAATCAGTTATGACTTGCATCTAACAGCTAAAGTTTTTAAGAAAAGGG
Organism: Trifolium subterraneum; assembly: GCA_951799995.1. Taxonomy (NCBI): domain Eukaryota; kingdom Viridiplantae; phylum Streptophyta; class Magnoliopsida; order Fabales; family Fabaceae; genus Trifolium; species Trifolium subterraneum. The sequence goes on along the minus strand of OX637461.1, from coordinate 38,853,801 downwards.
GGCCTTGACAGTTTTGAACTAAAACTGCTCAAATGTATGGTACATGTTCTCTGGTTAAGCTAACGTGGAAGTGGCTTATTTTATAAGAGAATTTAGTCTTATATTATATTACTTACCAAGATGCTTCCAACAGAGAAGATGTTTCATGTTAGATAATGCAGCCTTAAGTCTGACATCCCATTTATTCATCATCTGACTTTGGATTGATTTCAGCTCTTTTACATGTTATAAACTCATTTTGATTTATTTGAGATTGTCAACTGCATATGTTCGAGTTTAAGTTTATGCGTTCTGTATAACTAAGCCAAAACACCACTACTAGGCTTTATTATCGTACGTTTCCTGAAAATCATAGAAGACATCTTAGTTTGTTGTAGCTTCTTTTACTTATATTATCATACATCATTGATCTTAATTTGTATAGCAATATGTATCTCTCGTAGTCTTATTCATTATGAAATGTTATAAATTAGAAAGATGATTCAAAACGGATATGATTTTACCCTCCTTCATTGTACGTGGAAGAATATTGAGAAATATGTACTCTAGTATAATAAGTATGATTTAACTCTTCTTGTTATCTCTCTAGACTGTTCCCAAAAATATAAAATATGTATTCCACACAATAACTTCAGTTTCTGATACAATATGTAGCAAACTTTCAAAAACAGAAGTGGTATGGGTCACCACTATATACTTGCATCTGTCAACTAGATAACGCATAATATAAATTACATATCAAAATGCTGGCATATAAAAATGATCTCAGCTGTATCAACACATTTAATTAGACATTCTGGAATGCTATGTAGATTAGGCTATCAAAAGTTACTTACAGCAAGTAAATATTTATTTCGTTCACATAAAATGTTCAATAAACAGCTTTTGGCTTTAATCATATAGATAATCTTATGGACTTTGGTCTTGCATGTTGTCAGGTTAACGCAACAGTGTTGGGCTGCTGATATGAATCAAAGACCTCATTTCATTGAGATCCTTAAGCGGCTTGAAAAGATCAAGGAAAATCTACCTTCAGATCATCACTGGCACTTGTTCACGTCATAAATGTTTATGAGCATTGATTGATATGTTCAGAAATTCAGATGATTTATTTACCATTGCTGCTGGTTTTATGGATTGATAAAGCTTAACTGGAAAACCTGCGAAATCAATACTTGTTTACAATTGTTTGGATAGATGACCAGAACAGTGGTTTCTTTGTTCCAATGCAACTTCCTTCCTCATTAAAGCTCGTGTCCCGTCCAAGTGAGCAAACGATGATACCCAAGTCGTTGCACAAGTTTAATATGTCTTTAAGTGTACAAACTAATTGAAGTAGGCCAATCGTACAGTCTGCCGTGTTGTGTTTTCATATATTTGTTTAAAAATTTAATAAAAGTAATAATTGTTTTTCATTCTTGTAATATGATTTTTAGATTCTTGTGATATAGATGCTAAAAAATTCTGAGATTTCCCTTCTCCTAGAAGTTTTTGCTGTTTTTTTTGTTTGTTTTTGTTTACAATGGTGCTAAGGAAAACCGAGGATCTCTAGCATACTATTCAAATTCTTCACTATTAGACTAAACTTAGTGGTTTCGTTTGCTATTTTTTACTTGTGAATTATGTTGTCTACCGTAGAGAAATGTAGTTTTAAATTAACTACCGGGTACCAAATTCTCTGAGATTGCCCTTCTCATTAGAAGTTTTTGCTTTTTTTTTTTTTTACGATGGAGCTAAGGAGAACCGGAGATCTCTAGTATATTATCCAAATTTCTCACTACTAGAAGCTTCTTTTGCTATATTTTACATGTGAATAGAAGCTAGCTGCTAGGGGTGGACAAACCCGTGCAAACCGTGTGAAACCGACCGACCCGTGTGATTCGGTTCGGTCCGGGTCGTTCGGTTGGGATGGGTCCAGGTGGCAGTCTTTTGCGGTTTAGTGTGTAGAATAGGGTCGGCAGCGGTTGTTTATTTATGACCCGTGAGAACTGAAACCCGAACTGATTAATATATATATATATATATATATATATATATATATATATATATATATATATCAGAGTCGACCAGACGACGGTGCACGGCGGTTGTTGTTGCGTTTTGTCCAAGCAAACCCGGAGGGGGGTTGTGTACCTGCAGACACTCTGACGCTCAAGTCAGTTGAGGTGAAGTGAAGGTTTTCAATAGAGGATGTTACGTACCTTGACAAATGAGAGGTGCTCTATATATATAGCCCTAGCGCTTGGCCAAGGCCGTTAATGGGTAGTTAATGCCCAATGGCTGTCGGAAAACGGCTGAGGAGCCGTGATGAGCATTAAATGCTCATCATTCCGATGTCGAGCGTTACAGGACGCAGGGGAGACGTGTGTCGTCTGAAGGTCAAGTGGACTTGGACCTTATGCTTTGGGACCTGCTCGACGGCCCAAAAGTGGATGTCCTCAACGTGTTGGGCATTTAGGCCCAGTCCAGAACAGGAGCCCCCCAAGTCGTCATGCTCGGGCACGAGGATGGTGACTTTAGTTGACCGTAACTCTGGTACTTAAGCTAATAGTGTTGAGGGTTTGGATCTTTAACGTCGAGCATAAGGAGACGTCGACGAAGAGACCCTTTGCCTGTAAGGTGATGTCGACGAAGATGTCCCTTGCCTATTGGGGGCGTCGACGATTTGTTCGCTTGGGAGAAGCAAGTTTGTTGAGACTTGTCGAGGAGGGAAACGTTTGGGGAAATATCGAGGAATTTTTGCGCGGAATCGTCGCGCATTTATTGCGATCCGTAAATAACGCCGAGGATTAAATACGACGAGATTTTCGATGCGATTTTCCCTGATCCTCGGCGAGATTTGCGAACAGATGGATGTGACTTGGATGGACAAGCCGCTCCATCCTCCTCCGCCACGTGTAAAGGCTACTCTTAGCACTCAAGTACCTGTTAGCAGGTTTGAATCTCGAGGATGGGTTACAGCCGTTGGATTTTCGCGCCCTTTCACTTCTGCGATGAGTGCGTTTGGACCGTTGGATCTTGCGAATCGTGGCCTTTGGATCAAAGCAACGGTCCAGATGCAAGTGGCGTCCCTTTGCCTCGTGCAGGTGCGTTCGTTGGAGATTCCCTATATATAGGAAAGTGGAGGGACTTTTCAAAACATTTCTGTTTTTCTCTCTCTCAGGCTCTTCAAACTCCACTTCATACTCTCTCAACTTCTCTAACTCCGAACCTTTCCAAGTCCCAAACTTTCAACTCCTTCGCATTCTCTCTGTTTTCAGGGTTCGTTTGTTGGATTCAACTTCGCTTTTACAACTTACAAGTAAGTATCGAGACCTTTCCTGTTTATGTTTTTGCGATTTTATGTTTGGATTTTGCGAATTGTTTCACGTTTTTTCCTTTGCATTTCCCTTTGTTTCTTCTTTGCGGTTCTGTTCTGTGGTTTAGAGGTTTAAGTAGTGATTAACACCTTTCCCTCCCGCAAAACAGAACTAAAACGTTGTTTAGTTGATACTAGGCCCTTGTTTTAAGAGTTCGCTGGCGATTTTTGCCTTGTGAACTCACTTTGGCTTTCTGGTTTTTGACAAATTAAGTCGAGCATTCATATGAATGTGCGAGCATTCATATGGATATGTCGAACATTCTTCCCTTTAGGAAGGTAAGATGTTCGTCGATCATATATGTCCGTGAGGACATGAATGTGCCTAGCATTCTCCCTTTTAGGAAGATTAGATAGTTGTCGAGCACGTGTGTTCGTATGGATCTTCGATATCCTCGCCCTTTCACTTGATGTGGCGGTGGAAGGGTGGATTTGATGTTTAAATGTCGAATTCATCTTTCTCCTCTGCTTTTTCAGGTGTGATGGCCGAGGAACAGGCTCCAGCATCGACTTCGAACGTCGATGGAGACGAATACGAATGGGTGGCCGACGAACCTCGGACTACTGTTTCAAGATTCTCCCTGAACGGCGGGGATGGAATGTTTAGGACAATTCAGCGTCCGCCTATAGATGATTGGAAGGCCTGTATACCGAACACCAATCGCCGTATTTGCAGCAAATTCCAGTGGGGGTCTTTCCCTATGTATCAGATAGCCTTCGAGCATATGGGTTACAGATTGCCCTTCAGCGACTTTGAAGTCGCGGTCTTTCGATACCTGCACCTCACTCCTTCCCAATTACATCCCAACTCTCTGGCCTTCATAAGGGCCTTTGAGATGACGGCGGCGTACTTAGGATTTTTGCCGACCATCCCGTTGTTCTTTCATGCCTTTCATCTACAAAGGTCGAAGCCCAAAGGGAATGCTGCGAACAAGTTTGGGTGGGTTTCGCTGAAGCAGAGCGTTAAGCTCTTCGAAATGTTCCTAGAATCTGTTCGGGGTTTCAAGGACAGTTACTTTTTCATTAAGCCCCTGAACTCCGTCTCCTGGCAGAGCATCATTTACCGGGGACCAGCTAAGGATGCCACTGGAGCCCCTTTGATAGGTCCAGATGGTCGTCCTATTCTAGAGGATTATAGCCGCTTTCCTCTGTCGTGGAGGAAAAGCCATTACCTGAAGCCGGCTAGTGACTTTATATACTCTGCGGAGGAGCTGACGGTCGAGGAAATGTCCAACTACGAACAGATGAAAGTCTTCGTGGGTAGTTTTCCTCGCAAATCCTACGAAGATGAGGAAGGGAATCCCGTTCTCGACGAGTCCGGTGCTCCTCTGACGAAGAAGTCCTTTATTGATACGAGGAGACTGCTCGCTTGCAAAAGCGCGGCAGAGATGGAGGCTTGCTTTCGTATGCTCGTTATTTTTCTCATTTAGTATCCTCGTACATACTTTGATTCAGTTTTCTTTGTAAGTTTACTAATTTTTTTTTCTTTGTTTATCCTGCAGGGGAGATGTCGTCTATTGCAGCTAAGCTCCGCAAATCAAAGGCTGCTAAGGAGAAAAGACAAGCCGCTGTTCTCGGCTCCTCTTCCACAGCTGCACCTTCCCCTGGAGGGAGCGATATGGACACCGCTCGGGGAGGTACTGTGGTCGTGGATTTGGACGACACAGTGGCCAACACCAACGCTGACAACCAACCTCGCCCTACCAAGGTCGCCCGCGTCGGGGAGGGTGATGCTTCGGCCACTGGCTTGACTCCTCCATCCAGCTCAAAGTTTATGCTCCCTCCAGCTATCGGAAGTCCCGACCTCGTTAAGAAGTCCTCGGTTTCGATATCTGATGCTGAGAAGGCGATAATGGACGACATGGGTCCAGAGGCGCTGAAGAATGAGCTCACTGATGCCATGGTCTCTGCGTTCAAGTTAATGGAGATTTCGAGTTATCTCAATGGTCGCGAATGTAAGTACTTGGCGGAGAGAGACAGCGCCAAAGAGGAAGCAGCTCTTCTCCGACAGTCACTGGAGCAAGCCAAGGTTAACCATGCGGCGTACAGAGACAGATATAAGCTTCAGGCGGGCTTGGTGACCCAGTTGACTGAGAAGGAGAAGCTGGAAGGCCAGGTCGGGGACTTGATTGCCGAGAAGGAAACCTTGGAGGGCAAGGTGAAGGCATTAGAGAGCAGATCTGGGTCGAGCAGCGCTGCACCGGATTCCGACGAACTGGTGGTAGACCCCAACGACGAGTATAGGGGATTTACTCGAGCAGCTCTTGTCTCCAGAATCTTTGAGTTGGAGGCACAGCAGCTTGATGCGGCGAAGTCCAGCTTCGACAACGCTGTTGCTCAGCTGATGGTGCTCAACCTCAGTGTCGATCTTGTCGTCGAAGGTGCGTCTGAATTCAAAGAAGTTCAAGATGGTGTCATCGTCTCCCCTGCCGTGGAAGAAGATTAATTTTTGTACCAATTTGTAATTTTGAATGCCGGCGTTATGCTCGCCTAGGCTCTTTTAATATCTTCGGCGCTTTGTTCGCCATTTTTGTAATATTATGACATCTTTGACCCTCTGGTCATTTATATTTATAACTCCTTTTACTTTGCAATTTGTGCTTGTTTGTAGTATGCTTTGTTTGTGGAGTGTTTATTTTGTATGTGTCGATGAATGTTTTAATGCCCGCACAATTATTTCCCCGCGAATTTGATCGTTTAAAGTATACGGGGATACCTTGAAAACGATGCTCGATTTTTACTTAGGGTTTTAACTTGGTGTTTTTAGACGTTCTATTCGTTAGGTAGATTACCTTTTGCGCTAGTGCTCGTCTAATAGTCATGGTTGCTTCTTGATGTCGCGGATCGTAAGCACCGTTCCCGAGCAGTTTGTGGAACTGCTCGAGAGTTTGGCTAGCTCCCAAACTAGAGTCGAGGAAGGTTTCTTCGTTTGAAATCCTTCCTCGCAGCATTGAGCATCCCATCGCGAGCTGGGTGTTATGTCGGGCATGTACTAAGCAACGATGAGGCTCGCATGGAGTATTCCCCCGCTGAGCGTGGACGTTAGTATCCTGGGCTAACGTCGAGCTTTAGAATTTTTATGATTCCTGGCTGTACCTAGGCATTCCTCCGTTGTATAGGCGCGTCTCCTCGGTGGGATTTGCAGCCTTCGTTGAAGAGCATGTTGAATTACGCTATTTTCAACTGTAGTATTGTTTTAGCTTTTCAGCGTTCCACGTGTGAGGGATTTCTTTGCCGTAGAGATCTTCGAGGTGGTATGCTCCGTTTTCTGTTTTTGCTCGGACTCGATATGGTCCTTCCCAATTAGCTGCGAGCTTCCCTTCTCGCGAATTTTTATGGTTTCTTCTTAGTACCAAGCTTCCTACCTCGAACTCTCTTTTGATGACCCTTTTGTCGTGCCGAGCAGCTATTTTCTGCTTGAGGGTTGCTTCTCGAAGAGAAGCTCCTGTTCTCAGTTCCTCGACGAGATCTAGTTCTTCTCTTAGTAACTCGTCGTTTATGTCTTTCTCGTGAGGATATTCGATCCTCGAGGATGGTTCTCCTATTTCTACGGGAATTACTGCCTCTGTTCCGTATGTTAATCGGAAGGATGTTTCCCCGGTTGTGGAATGAGGAGTGGTTCTGTAGGACCATAGGACGTTATGCAATTCCTCGGTCCAACTTCCTTTAGATGCGCCCATTCTTCGTCTTAGTCCCCGAAGTATCACGCGGTTGGTTGCTTCAGCTTGCCCGTTAGTTTGAGGATGCTCGACTGACGTGAAGTGTTGAGTGGTGCCTATCGTGGCGAGGAATTCTTGGAACTTTTTGTTCGTAAACTGCGTTCCATTGTCCGTTACCACTACTTGAGGGATTCCGAACCTTGCGAGCACGTTTCTTTTGAAGAAACGAAGTATGTGGGATGCGCTGATTTTTGCGAGGGGTTCTGATTCGATCCATTTGGTGAAGTAGTCCACGGCAACTATGAGGTATTTGACTTGCCTCGCAGCTGTTGGGAAAGGACCGAGGATGTCCATTCCCCACCAGGCAAATGGCCACGGGGAGATCAGCGTTTTCAGCTCGTTGGCTGGTGCGATGTGCATGTCCCCGTGTCTTTGGCACTTGTCACATTTAAGGACGTGGTCTTTGGCGTCGTTTTGCATCGTCGGCCAATAGTACCATGCTCTTAGTGTCTTTCTTGCCAAAGATCGTCCACCAATATGTTGCCCATTTATTCCCTCGTGGATTTCTTGCAGGATGAATTCTACGCGTGTTTCTTCCACACATTTGAGCAATGGGATTGAGAATCCTCTTCGGTATAACTTATCGTCGAGCAAGACGTATGAGCATGCTCTTTTTCGGATTTTTGTTGCCTCTTTGGCGTCTGCGGGCAATGTGTTCGACTTCAGGAAATTGTATACCGGGGCCATCCAACTTTGTTCGTCAATAGCACAAATGTGCATGACTTCTACTGTTTTTTCGATGCTCGGTTTCGTCAATGTTTCCTGAATGAGGGATTGATTGCCCGCTTTTTTGCGCCTTGTGCTCGCAAGTTTTGAAAGGACATCTGCTCGTGCATTATGTTCTCGAGGAACATGTTTCACCTCCGTTTCCTTAAACTTTGCGAGTTTTGTTTTGATGAGATTCAGATATTCGAGGAGTCGTTCCTCCTTTGTTTGATATTCTCCTGATACTTGAGATGCTACCAGCTGCGAATCCGTGAATATTTTGATTTCCTCGGCTCCCATATCCTCGGCTAATCTTAACCCTGCTAGAAAAGCTTCGTACTCGGCTTGGTTATTCGTCGTTGGGAAAGAAAGTCCGAGGGATACTTCTATTAGGACTCCGTCCCCGTTTTCGAGTATGATGCCCGCCCCGCTTCCTTGTGAATTCGAGGATCCGTCGACGAAGATGGTCCAATTATTCTTTTTGGAAGTCGTCGACGTTGTCATTTCGGCGACGAAATCGGCAAGTACTTGGGCTTTCAAATCCTTTCTACTTTCGAAGCTTATGTCGAATTCTGCAAGTTCCAACGACCATTTTAACATTCTTCCGACCATATCTGGTCGCGCCAGCAATTGCTTTACGGGTTGATCCGTCCGGATGACGATGGAATGGGCGAGGAAATAGTATCGAAGTTTCCTCGCGGCCATTATCACTGCTAGAGCAATTTTTTCTATTTGCAAGTATCGGAGTTCTAGTCCTTGCAGTGCTCTGCTTACAAAATAGACAGGCTTTTGCCCTTGCTCGGTTTCTCTTATGAGAACAGCGCTTATGGCCTCTGATGCTACTGCGAGGTAGAGATAGAGTTTTTCGCCCTCGGTTGGTCGTGTTAATACTGGTGGTTCGGACAATGCTCGTTTGAGGTGTTGTAATGCTCCTTTGCACTCTTCAGTCCACTCGAAAGTTGTTTCTTTTCTGAGGAGTTTGAAGAGGGGCAGAGCATGTTAAGCAGATTTGGCAACGAATCTGGCCATCGAGGTCAACATGCCGTTCAATGTTTGGATGGATTTCTTCGACTTCGGAGTTGGATAGTCGAAGAAAGCTCTGCATTTGTCGGGATTGGCTTCTATTCCTCGTTCCGTTAGGTAGAAACCGAGGAACTTTCCAGCCTTAACCCCGAACGTGCATTTTTCCGGATTGAATCTCATGTTAAACTTTCTCGCTTGGTCGAACACCCTTTTTAAGTGGACGGTATGATCGATTTCCTCCTCGGATTTAACGATCATGTCTTCCATATAAACTTCGAGCATGTCTCCAATTTCATTGTGAAATACTTTGTTCATCATCCTTTGGTAGGTGGCACCTGCATTTTTGAGCCCGAAAGGCATTACATTATAATAATAATTACCAGTTTCGGTCATGAAAGCTGTTTTCTTTTTATCGATTTCAGCCATTTTTATTTGATTATAACCAGAATATGCGTCCATAAACGATAGTAATTTAAACCCGGAGGAATTATCTACTAATTTATCTATGAGCAAACGATGATACCCAAGTCGTTGCACAAGTTTAATATGTCTTTAAGTGTACAAACTAATTGAAGTAGGCCAATCGTACAGTCTGCCGTGTTGTGTTTTCATATTTTTGTTTAAAAATTTAATAAAAGTAATAATTGTTTTTCATTCTTGTAATATGATTTTTAGATTCTTGTGATATAGATGCTAAAAAATTCTCTGAGATTTCCCTTCTCCTAGAAGTTTTTGCTGTTTTTTTTGTTTTTTTGTTTGTTTTTGTTTACAATGGTGCTAAGGAAAACCGAGGATCTCTAGCATACTATTCAAATTCTTCACTATTAGACTAAACTTAGTGGTTTCTTTTGCTATTTTTTACTTGTGAATTATGTTGTCTACCGTAGAGAAATGTAGTTTTAAATTAACTACCGGGTACCAAATTCTCTGAGATTGCCCTTCTCCTAGAAGTTTTTGCTTTTTTTTTTTTTACGATGGAGCTAAGGAGAACCGGAGATCTCTAGTATATTATCCAAATTTCTCACTACTAGAAGCTTCTTTTGCTATATTTTACTTGTGAATAGAAGCTAGCTGCTAGGGGTGGACAAACCCGTGCAAACCGTGTGAAACCGACCGACCCGTGTGATTCGGTTCGGTCCGGGTCGGGTCGTTAGGTTGGGATGGGTCCAGGTGGCAGTCTTTTGCGGTTTAGTGTGTAGAATAGGGTCGGCAGCGGTTGTTTATTTATGACCCGTGAGAACCGAAACCCCCCCGAACCAATTATAATATATATATATATATATATATATATATATATATATATATATATATATATATATCTTTATATTTATTATTATTATTCAGTTATGAGAAGAAACCCAACATTGGCCCAATTTTAAAATGATCCACAATCTAAACCCTAGTTTTCTTCTCTATAAAAAGGTAAGTTCACCGCATTTTAACCAGTGTTCCTTTCCTAACCCTAGAAGCAGCGGCGGCCCTTCCATTTTCTTGGTGAGTTCTCTCTTTTCTTTCTCTCGTTGCTGTATTTTTTTGTTGTTGTAAGTTCACTACATGTTTGTTGTTGTATTTTGCTTTCTCTTGTTGTATCTTTTAGATCTATTTTTTAGTAGATCTATATTTTTGTTTTTGTATTTTGCTTTCCCTTGTTGTATCTTTTAGATCCATTCTATGGTTCTGAGTTTTTGTTAGATCTGTTTTTATTCCATGTTCTCTGTTTTTGTTTAGATCTGTGTGCTACATGTAATTTATGTTTTGACTTCTAACTTAGTTTTTATTTTTATTTTTATTTTGAAGTTTTGTAGTTGATGGCGGTGCTGAGTCAACAAGAATTTATAAAGGAATTTATAAAGAGTGTTTGAACTTACCAGAATATACAGATTAACAGCCCTCGCACTCTTTTTGTGTTTTAATGGAAATTTAATATTATGTAATATTTTATTTTTAGTTAGAGTTATTATCATTTTGTAATATTTATTTTATTTTATTGTTTTGTGTATATGTCTAACATACTAATCTAAGAAACTGGAAAATAGTGGATCTAAATACCAAAAACAAATTCTTTAAAAAGTAAATAATTGAAACTTTGGACCAAAAACATAAAATATTTGGACTGGTAGATAAAAAATAATGGCCCAACAATTTGTGGGTAAAAAATTTGAACTGGAAGACACAAAATTATGGCCCAGAAAAAGCAGGAAAAAACAAGTTTGGACAAAAAAATGAGACCAAAGTAACCTATGATTTTATTGGACCAAAAATACACTATAATTAGACTAAACCGTTTAAACCGGACCGAAACCGGTCCAACTCGTGAACCCGAAAACCGAAAAAACCGAACGTCATTTAGGTTCGAGTTTGGGCCTTAATGCCTCACCCATCGGTCCGACCGGTTGAAGGGTTTCAGACCGAAACCGAACCGAACCGATGCCCACCCCTACTAGCTACAATACCACCTTCTGCATAAGAAGGGAAATGAACAAAAACTGAGAAAGTAGATATGTCATACGCTCCTTGTTTTTCAGTTAGATTGTTATTTATACATGAATCTGTTTATTTAGTCAATTATTTTACTATATTTGCATTGTAAAACAATGTTTCTTCGCTTTTTCCATGCTAACGAGAAATACGGCCTTGTATATGTAAGATTAAATTAGGATTTTGATATTAGATAAAATTAGAACACGTAATTATTGAAGCCACAGTTCTTCAGAATAATCAAAGTATTAGATTGTCCCCGTGAGCGTAGCTATAAGATAACAACTCTAGTATCACTTATTATGTATCCTAGATGTTGGGTCTATACTTTGTTCTACACAAATCAGAATTAGTGTCCGGAAGTTCATTGTTATGCCTTTTACTTTTTGCCACCCTACTCGTTTTCTCGTGCGCCCTACAAAATTATCAAAATACCCATGTCTGAAACTTAGGTGAAGGATTTTCTTCGCCACTTAAGTATCGGATGTGTAAAAATTTTGTGATGTTCTAACACCTATGGTTTAACCCCCCAGAGACACCCTACGAGGAATTTTTGCCTTTGTACATATGCTACTTTTGTTAATTTATAGTCTTGGATCCATGCCCACTTCCCTAATATTTGTGCACGGGTTGAGGATGACAGTTACAATGAGGCACAACCTGCTGCCAACAAATATATTCCAAAAAAAGGGTTGCATTATGTATCTGCATATCGATCAACGCTTGACTGAATATCTCCTTTTACTCCGGTTGGCTCATGTGGAAATTTCATCGTCATGTATCTCCCTGAGCAGGTCCTTCGTCAGTTTGGTTATACACTAAAAATTCCTCGCCTTCCGTATCTGTCTGCACATCCAAACACCTCTTGGGAACTTATTTCAGCGCATTTTGCCCAGTACTTGGACCGGGTGTTGACTCAAGAGCAGAGAGGGCTTGCTGCTATCTTTGCTTGGTACGCTGCGCTTGGCTACATGAGGTCTATTTCCAAATATAACATCCATATACATGAGCCGTCACGTGCCACTACAGATGTGCAACGCATTTGGGATCTTGGAATTAATGCACTGCAGTACCATAGGAGGAATCGATGGGCTACTCAGTAGTCTTTGTTATTGTTATTACTCGTATTATGTTTGTTCATTTTGGTTTGGATAATGTTATTTTTTGTTATTGTTGGTTTTCGATATTTTGTTATTTTGATTTGGATAACTTTGGTTTGGATATTTTGTTATTTTGGTTTGAGTATTTTGGTCCTCTTGGTTAAGTTTATTCCGATAATTTTATGTTAATATTTATGTTTGCATACATAATCGCTACTCTTTTGGATGATTACGCGTATCAATAAAATGCTTGATGACAACACAAAACAAGTCCAAAAAGGATTGGTTCTGATTGTGGGTTTCCCTGCTTCTGGTTTTGCTTGCAAAGACGTCCGCTATTGAAGTAGAGGACGTATTGTTGTAGGGCGTTGAATGTCCTTATGTTGCGGACGTACTGGGTAGGGTGTTCGTTACTTAAGTAGCGGATCGTTCTATGGCGCAAAAACTCAAGAACACAGAATAAAGGCAACATGTAGTAGTTCAAACATAATTTTTTTTATTAAAACATTAGACACAAAAATTACATCAATTTAAATATTACATCGAAAATCTCAAATGCTAATTACATAAACTAAACAGCCCCTTGTGATTTTTTTTGTCCCCGAATTAACTGTTTAGTCAAAATTTTCAACAGGGACGGGAAATCCCCACATGCCTAGATACAGCTTCAACCATAGACCAAAGTTTAGCAGGGTCAACAAGTTTTGGTTTCGATCCTACTATGACATATACTTTTGAGCTAACGAGTAGAATTGAGTTGTTCATGAACTCAAATGGAGTTGAGTTCGATCAAGAAAAAACATCGTGTTGAACTCTCAAGTTGAGTTTCGAACTAAAAATGAACTAAAGCTACCAAACCAAACTGTTCATGAACTTTAACCGAGTCGAACTCAAGTTGAAAATATAGTTCATGTCAAACTGGAGCCGAGTTTTGAGCTGAACCAATTCTTATCGAATCGAGTAGAACTCAGTGAATCGAGTCGAACTTAGACGAGTTCGACTTAGCTCAACTCATTTCCAGCCCTAGTGGATCGGTTAACTGATTGGTATGAATATGATTTTACACATGCAGACATAGGTGCATCAAAAGATTCAAAACACATAACACCAAATTCTATCGAGTTAATTTAAGTTCAACTTCAAAGAAAATATTATAATCCATTAAAGAAACAAGCCTAAACTGCTTGAAAGCTTGCTCAATCCATTTTCAGATGAAAAATTATGCTCCCAGAAATGAAATAAGTAAAGGGAGAAATATAGGAAAGTAAATGATATTTTCTTGCATCTATCACTGTCTCACTATTGGGATGTGGTAATGAACATAAATGCCTCACATAATTGCTATTTCACCAGACCACCATTGCTTAATCCTCAAATTGCAGGTACATCAGTTCCTATGAAAGTCATCTTGTAACACCTGATTTGCATTTAACAACGAGAATATTATGCGATAAACTAACTAGTGTTATGCGGATCCTCTGGATAAATTAATGCCGGTATATTTTACAAGAGCACGTAAGAAAAAAGAACTATCACAAAATTTTAAATGAGTTTCTTTTTCTCGAAGAAGGACTTCAAGTGCCATAGTTGCAACCCTGCCACTGATAAGCAGACGAAGAGTGAAAGCAAACTCAACCAGAACATTCTGTTGTCGGTTGTTCTGTTGAGCTCTTGCATTTCTTCTTCTCTGGAAAGGAAAAAAGTAAACAAAAATAAGAATGATGCTTGTTATGTTATCCTATGTAATGAGTTTAGTATTTATTCTGAAATGTGAACAATGTTCAAAATATCATATTAAGTAAAGTTCAGCAAATTGCAAATGTCTACCTTTCACGAAGAAAAAACATCTCGTCGTGAATGGCAGAAACAGTATCTTGTAACTTCTTTATCTCTATTTCCATTACCTGGTACATGTGGATGAAATAATTGTAAGTGATTTCTCGAACAAACATTACAATTTCTCCAAAGTAAAAACCAGAGGGTTATGAGTAGATATATCATATTTCCCTCAAATGAATGTGATAAGAAGACTTTGAATAAGTTCATATTTGCTCCAAAATAAGGCACAAAAGTTGATATATGGGGTTTACAGTAAACTCCATTGAAAAGATACAGTGGAGGTACATAAATAAATGGAGTTTAGAAATCATTTAAGAATGTCAATTTTGTCAAGAGAAAAATAAGGCAGCAAAATAAATCACTGTCAAAAATCAATATCAAATCAGTGGAAAGAAAACAAAATAATTACAAGATATAAGTATAGAGAAAATGAATTTCAATGCTACTTACATTTGCAATGATAACACGTGTTCACCATTCAATAATCAAGATACACATCATACAGTTAAAAGCTTGCCATGATTAGAAATATAACATCTCCCCCCTTTATTATATAGTTACCATTTACATTTTACCATTAATGCTATAAATCTTTAACTAAATATAAACCTACCTATTTGGATCCGGATTCCCTACTGTCATGAATTCCATGTGACTCAGCTCATGTTTCAAATTTATCTTTTACATTTGGTTAGATCCAATTTACTGAATTTAAAATCTGAGACATCCATCAAAATTGGAGAATCCAGAATTATTGATTGTGTGACTGTGAGGTTCCGTGATGGCAGGAAATCTAGATCCCTCATAAACTACTAGACCAATCATAATGAGCTTCATCCAGTAAAGCTCATGTAGGATACATTCACCTCATATCATAAACTACAGGATAGATTGCAAAACAGTAAACCCCTTTCTTTTTTTGGCAGTATGCAAGCAACACAATCTCTATGGTTTAATTAGAAGCAACCCCATTCCAAAATTACTTGAACTACTTTTTTAGACGGATTGACCTACTTGTTTAATATCCGTTACTTATTTGGATTTCTTTCCTGAAGCATACCTAAAACCAAACATACTCCTAAAACCTAATATAACATAGGCATCCAGAAACCCACTTGGGTTGGCCTAGTGGTGTTGGCTTGGGACCTTGGCATGTAGTCCTCTCAAGGTGATTCTCTCTGGTGCCAATTTTGGTGGGCTAGTCCATACAGAGTAAAAAAAAACTTTGGCTTTAAATGGAGCCTCCGCAAGTGGACGGTAGGATTGGTTCCTTCGGATTAGTCGGTCCTTAGGCTGGATACCGAGTTTTAAAAAACATAGGCATCCAGAACCAGATCAAAAAACTATAAGATACCCTAACCTCACAAAATCTTGACATAGCCACAAATGTCACGCGGTTATACTCAGGTTCAATTCATATCAGCTATCCTTAATAAACTATGTTGGGAGATGTAACTAAGTAAATCTTTCTAGAAAGAACCTAATCAAGCTATTACTAATAAACTAATCCTACAGAAATCTCAATGAAACGTACAATAATTAAAACAAGTACAATAAATCAAAAAAATCCATCAGTAACCCAAATTTAGTAAGGAGTATTTAATTTAACCCTTACTTTAATGTATATCTAGTTCTGATAAATTGTACTTAACTATTGCTAGATTTAGCAAGAAACAACAAAATACGGAGATTTGAATACTCACATCAACTTGACCTTTCTTTGCAACATTAGACCAATCCTTGGCTGCAACACCAGTCTTCCATTCCAAATCAATAGTCAACGTGACATCTGGTTTGTTATCAACAGCCCAGAAACAAGTCATATAGTCTCCAGCTTCTGCTGCAACAAATGCAAAATTACCCGATTGAACACGATCTCCATAGTGATAGTTATTTCCATGAGACGAAGTTACCTAAACCCAGAAAAAAAAATCAAACATGCAATGACCCATTAATAAAAAATCATTGAATTTGATACAAAGTATATAGATTTAATACTGGGCAAGAAAAAGTTTGGATTTTTTTGTACCCTAACGGTGACTCTATGAGAATCGGGTAAAGGGTAACCCTCGTTAGGATTGATGATGGTGTACTTGCCAACTGTCATGGAATTGCTTTTGATGTCTTCTGTGATGCATTTGGTGTGACCAGATTGGAGTTCGAATCTGAGAGATTCAGTTGAAGAAGAAAAAAGCATCAAAAGAAGAAGTGAAAGATGTAAAAGGGGTTTGTGGTTAAGATAAATCATTGTTGTGATTATTGAAAGTAGGATTCGAAGATAGAATAGTAGAAAATCAGGAGAAAGTTTGGAAGTGATTAGGATTGTAAGGAGAAGAAGACGGTGAATCAGAATTCAGAAGAGATTTAGTGTGAGATTATGAGAGTTGAGATTTATGTTTCCAAAACAACCAAACAAGGTACTGTAGTACCCAACTACTGCTCAACAATGTCAAACTTAGGGGATTCTTACGTGGTTGTCTTTCATTGGAGGATACACGTATTATCAATTTAAGATTAAGATTCTTTGGGTTTATATTTTGTTTTTCTTTTGCATTTAATAAGTTAGGTTGAAATTTTTCTCCTGACCTTAGCTCAGTTGTTATGAATCTTGCACTATATGTGTAGGAATCCGGAATCGAATAGGGATATTCCACTTATTCATCTTTAAGATAAATTTTCTAACCACTAAAAAAAAGTTAGGTTGAGATTTGAGAGTAAATTCCTCCGATCAATTTTTTTTTTCTTCTAGATTTTAAAAGAAGTTTTTTCTTTTTTTGTCTAATGATTTACATTGTAATCATCACATTGTTTGTATAATAAAATTGTTTATTGTTAAATTTGCTATAATTTTCCTCTCCCATTATAGTTTCTCGATAATATGTAACCGTCATGGTTTGCATTCTGCAAAGCGAACACTACCATAATTTACTTTCTAAACCGTGAATGTTTTATTGATTTGCTTCCTAAGATGCGAACGCCCTCCAGACCAAAATTGTAAATATTAAACATGAACATTTGCATAACAACAATAAAGTATATTGAAATTATCATAACATAAATAATTAAAAAACAGTAAATAAACACATCAACGATATTATGGATTAGATAAATTAACTGCTTCAACTTCATCCTCACCAAGTTCAACCATGCAAGCCGCATCTTGTCGAAGGTCCTCGGACGGATAAAGTCTGAACATATAGCTTCGACGGATCTAACCAACTTAGGTCCAGCTCGATCTGTCCCTTCGTATTGTACTGAGAGAAAATAGAGAACATTGTTCTCACATCATCGTCGTTTTGAAGTTTCATGTTGGTGAACAACACGGTTCCGTTTGAGCAGACCGACAAACGATGATACTCGACGTCGGTCATCCTTCTTTGATCGCGGAAGTGGAGATGGTTGTTGAGTTGGCTCACCCGGTGCTTTAGATCAACCGGTATAATATCAACGTGGATTCTGAAAAGATTCAGTTTATGTCGGTTGTAGTAGATTGCAACTAGGTGGGTGTTATGTTGGAATTCTAATATTTCCATTTTGATCAGTTGAGTATGTATTGAACCAAACACACCTATTTATACAAGTTTAGATACGTTTTGGACCACAAGATGTCTGGTGTGTTGGCGGCTAGGGGTGATCATATCCGAACCAATCCAAAAGTAAAACCGCAAACCGAACCAATCCAAACCGAAACCGCAAAAAACCGCATTTAGTTTAAAGCGCACGGATAGTTTTTCATCTAAACCGCACGGTTTGGTTTGGTTTGCGGTTTTCATTTTAGAAAACCAAACCGAACCAAACCGCAATACTTAACTTAATTCTATCAATTAATAGCAATCAACATATTACCTAGTCCAACTTAGCAAGCTCAACCCAAATTGAGTCCATAAAACAGTAGGCTGTGAAAACATATCATTTAACGCGATCCAAAACTATATTATTGGTATTAAAAATAAGTTCTTATGTATATGCAATTTATGCATATGCATATTATATCATGTAAACATAAATAAATTAAAATTTTCCATGTTTATTTCGTAACAAGTTGGTAATATCGTCATATTTTTTATATCGCGATAAACCGCACCAACCGAACCGATCCTAACCGTGTTGGTTTGGTTTGGTTTGGATGACTTTTTAAAAACCAACCGAACCGCATGTATTTTTATCTTGCGGTTAGGATGATTTTTTGGCTCAAAACCGAACTGAACCGCACCGCGAACACCCCTATTGGTGGCCACAAGTTATCTGTGTAATATCATGGTTCACACTTTGAAAAATAAACTTAGCAGTGGTTCGCAGTGTATGGTGCGAACCATAGTCACACGGTTCACAATTCACTTTGGTACGTGGTACGGGTTCGGGTACGCGGTTTGCAACTCTCAAAAAATTAGGTACGCCGGGGGGTATACAGAGTCGATACGTCGTTTGGGTTCATGGTACATTCAAATATAATACTCGATACGTTACAAAAAAAATTATTAATCAACAAATAAAAAATAGATGATAAATATATTAATACCATCAATAAAAATTAACTTTTAGAAATGTTGGAGTCTCAAATTAATACTTTTTTAATTACCAAAGATATACATCAAAACAACACCATCAATAACAAACCATCCCACAAAATAGTATAACACCACTATAAAACTGTTGACATACACCATAAACACTCGAAACAGTACATGACCAACATGGCTCATTTGATTTTATTTTTCCTCTCTTGGTGGAAGTCCTCCTCATGTCATTGTCCAACTCCATGCTTATATCTTGCTCCCTCATTGAATATTCTCCCAAATAAGACTCACCATGATCTATATCCCAATTTTTATACTGTCCACTCTTGTAGCTCTCAGAAAACCGTGATTGCAAGCAGATATTTGAGTGTATATAAACTAGTTTGTCCGCTCTTACACAATTGAGTAGGTTTCTCTTTACACTGTGAATATATGAGTAAGTACTCCAACATCTTTCAAATGAAGAACTACTTATTGGTTGAGAAAGAACTTTTTTTGCAACCTCAGCAAGTTTGGGAGTTTTTGATCCATACGTTGACCACCAATCAATGGCATCCATGGTTACCGCATCCAATTAAGCGGCAGCCATTGCATATATTCCCCCTTTTTGTATGAAATCTAGCAAATTGATCACGTAAAAGTTTTTGCTCCTCTGAATTTTCTAATATTTTTTCAAATGCTTCCATCATTGCAGTGACCACTTCTTTATCTTGATTGGGAGCTTTTATGGTTATTCCTCCCAGAGCAGGTATCGCAAGATATTTTGTATCATAAAATCTAGGTGTTAGTACAAATCCAAGACAATGAATAGTATAGTTCATTTTTGCCCATCTATCAGAAATAATCTTTTCAATTTTAGAGTAACAACTTGCATATTTGTTTCTTTTCATAATCTCATTTATTTCTCCAAGCATGACATCCATTTTTTTTTCATAAAATTCACCCATTTTGGGGCCTACACCATTAGCAAATTTAATCAAAAGATAAATCTGTTTTGTTATTCTAACCATGTTTCTCAACTTCTTCCCAAAAACTCCCCACTAGTAATTATCTCAACAACTAGATCCCCCATCTTTCTTTTGTTTTCATCTCATTGCCTTGAATGTGTGAAAAACGCAGGGGGGGCGTTTGAATTGGATTTCAAATGTTAAAAACTTTTTAAAGACTTTTCAATCTTTAAAGAATCATTAGAGAACACAACGGATAAAACAAACACAATTAAGGAGATAAGGGTAAGAGAGACTTCAACAATTCGAGAGTACTACAGTCCTCTTGTACTTCCAAGCGATTTCACTATAATCATTGCAGATTACACAAATGCTCAAGCACACAAGCAAGAGACTTCAACAATACTCAAGCACACAAGCAAGAGACTATTGTTACCGGAGTTAAAAAAACAGTTGAAAAAATAATTTTTCAACCACCGAAGATATTACTGGGTTGGGTCGCGGACTAAGTCGCTCTCTTTAAGACGTTTCGCGGCACTGCCCAAAATTGTGCAGGCAGACTATCAACCACGAAGTCCCCAGAATAAAACAGCTCAGTTGCAACTGTATATCGGTTTGCTACTGCACAATAGAAATTGGTCAAAGAATACACCTTCTTGAATAGTACTAAGATACCACGTTATAACTGTATACCGGTTTGCTACTGCACAATAGAAATCTGTCAAAGAATACACCTTCTTGAATAGTGTTGAGTTTTGAAGATTGGCTTCATTTTTGGTAAAATAAGTCTGAGGCCAAATGTGGGTACCAATGCAGTAACATTGGGAACCACGGCCTGATAACGCGCCTTATCCTTATCTTGATCTAAAGCGTGCGGATATCTTTGAAGAATTAAAGAAACAAACTTGCGCTTCCTTATTCAATAAGGAACGAGTTTGTTAGCTGAAGATTGAAGATCTACAGCTGGAGTTTTTAAAGGATAAAAACAATTCAAATATTATTTGTTTGTTAAAAGATAAAAACAAACTAAATATTATTTGTTTGGTCAAGAGGATCGTTGATCTAAAGCGGAAGATTTAAAAAGATAAAACAAACAAATATTAATTGTTTGTGTAACAAATTATCTTTTTGTGCAAACGAATTTAAATCAAAGATAAGTTTGCAACAACCGATCCTATTCTTCATGAAGCCAAGGAGATTCAAGACTCTATATAAAGAACCAAGCTTCATTCGTTGAAGAGCACCTGAAACACATTGAAGATACAAATGCTATAGAGCGATTGAAAAGTTTTAGGCTTAGGATTTAGTTTTAGATCCTAGTTATTCTTTTGAGTATCACGATTGATACTTGATTAAGAATAAGATGTTCACTCTTAAAGCTTTTAAGCACAGAGTGTGATTAAGTTTTTAGAACAGAATTAGAAAATCCACATGTGGTTGAGGGGAAGTGAGAGGGGTCTCATACTTAGGACGTTCTTAAGTAGAAATCTATACGGGTAGTTGCTAGGTGATAAGCTGTAAACGGGCCGTTTGCGGAGAGCTTTGAACTACTTTACCATAGTGGATTTCCTTCCTGGATTGGTATCCCCCAGAGTAGGTGAGTTGCACCGAACTGGGTTAACAATAACTTGTGTTATTTAAATTCTGTCGATTTATTATTGTGTGTCCAGGAGGACCAGTGTTGCAACATCGTGCACCACATTGGTCCCTCGCGTGCCAGAATTTCAAATAGTATTATGATACCACTCGAATTGATACTACGATATCAATCTATGAGTCAACGGTGCTACAATACCATCTGTATTGATACTACAATATCAATCAATATAATGACACTGAGGACACTCTAATATGGTACTAAGACCAATTTTAAATCAAAGGGATTACGGTACTAAGACCATTGTTTATTTGAAGGAACTAGTGATACTTTTGATCACTCTTAGAATAGTACATACTGATGCTAGTATCACATGACAATTTGAAAGTA
Source organism: Trifolium subterraneum (assembly GCA_951799995.1). Lineage (NCBI taxonomy): Eukaryota > Viridiplantae > Streptophyta > Magnoliopsida > Fabales > Fabaceae > Trifolium > Trifolium subterraneum. Next base: position 38,832,128 of record OX637461.1, on the reverse strand, counting down.
ACCTTCCAAACATAAAGATAATAATTATTTCCATAAAGCAAGTTTATCAATTCCTCAGAACCATCCTCAATTAGGCAATATGTTCACAAAATTTCTTTTATATGCTACGGTTCTATAAATCATATATAAACAGACTCGTAAGTAATTAACATTAACATATATATGATTTATATATTATAATTCTACTTGTGAAACATTGTTTTAGAAGAGATACTTATGTGCTAATTAGTCATGACTCATGATGCTAAAAGCTGATACACAAGTAATTACGTAAACAAATTGAATACAATTAACATGCCAACTAAAACCAGTAAAAAGTAAAAATTGATTCAATTCCCTTTCATCTAAGAACAGGGGTTCTTATGCATAAATTTATTATAAACAAATAGTAGCTCCCTACTAGCATAAGATATATCCAATGATACAATTTACCATAAGGAAATTAAAGCATGATACTTACTTCTTATGTTCTTTCATGCTTTGAGTGGATTGGAGAAATTAAACTCTTCCATCACAATTATACGATTTTCATTCAAAGGTAGCAATACCCTCATGAAACACATATAGCTAGGTCTATGTTAATCAGCCAAATACACTTTCTATTAGCTCTTTTATATATCTCCACAAACAGGAATAGAGCACCGGTTTTTCTTTTATTATTTAGTGTGGCCATCAATTAGATTCAATCTCTCATAAATTTGACGGTTACAAATTGATGGAAAATAAATCACCAATAAATAAATAAATAAATAAATATGAGACTTAATTTATTTATTTTCTCAAATTACACACTAGCTAGTATGCTACAACACACATGTTCTAGTATCCGACATGAGACTCAAAATTTTATTTTCAATTCACACACCAATGTGAACTTTGTTCCAACAGAGACTTTTACAAATTGCTCATGTTACAATTAACAAGAGACTTCTAATCTTATACAAATAAGATGGATAAACAATTTTACACCTTAGACTAAGAACTTCTATAGAAATATAGTCAAAATAGAGCGTCTTGAACTTTCAAAGTTGCAGAGCTTCTCAAAGCTTTAGTCTTGTGCGAATGTTGTTTAGTTCAGTTTTGCAGTTATGTTCAATAACAATTTGTAGCCCAGTTAAAGATCAGTTGAAGTTCGGCAGTAATTCCTTTCAAAAAGGTCTTGTATTTATAGGCAGAGAAATATAGACGTTTGAAGATGACCGTTGTAGAAGATTAGATTGCCATCAACCGTTGTACTTTGTCTGTAGTGGAAGTTTGAATCTTTTCCAAAAGAAGTAGTCTGCTTCCACTGACTTGTTTATGAACCAAGAAATGTTTACTCAAGAGAGTAATATAGTACAATCATCTCTATGCTACTCCTTTTTTATATTAGATTGATGCACCATGATTTTCATAAGTTATAAGTACATTTTTCATGTTGAGGAGTGATTCTTTGATCAGGGCTTTAAAATAAGAGCACCATTATCTCATGAACCCATATGAGTTCTTTAAATGGGTCCCGCTTCATTATTTATATTATTTCACACTTCCCAATTATTTAAACAACTCAACCACATTTCTCAAATATTCATACAACTCACTAAAAACTCTCAAATGGGTCCCATTGGACCCCACACGTTTTTACAAATTGATATTTTACTATAATATATAAAAATGTATAATTGAAACAAAATAAATCAAATATATCAAAATACATGTGAAGAGAATTTTGATATTGAATATAAGATGTTAAGAAATTGTACCCCAGTTTGTTCCTGGTTACCTATCCCGTTGCTGGATCTACATCTCTGGTAACCCCAGCTCTCACCTCGCTATTAGATCTCTCTAGTAGTGGTTTTTTTGTGTCATTTTCGGAAGATGGAACCATGGAAGAATGCCCCACTGTCAACAGAAGAAGAAATTGGTGTTATAGCTGAAGACCTTGAGACTGAAGAAGATGGTTACTTTACCAAATCTCTCGCCGGAAAGCTTTGGACTACCAGCTCCTACAACATCAGAGCTTTCAAACAATCAATTGTTGAGTTTTGGAAACTGAAGAATCAAGTGGAAATCCAAGATCTAGGTAAGAACCTGTATCTTTTTCGTTTCTCTACAAAACGAGATCTGGAGCATGTGCTGAAAAATGGACCATGGAGCTTTGACCGCAATATATTGGTGCTGAAACGCATATCAGGAATAGAACAACCTTCAGAGATTGATATGAGCTCTATGTCTTTCTGGGCAAGAGTTTATGACCTCCCACTGAAGCTCCGATCAGAATCAATAGCAAAAAAATTAGGTGACCTAATGGGAAAGTTTGAAGAAATAGATAATAAGGAAAATCACCGGATGGGCTGCTTCCTCAAAATTAAAGTGACTATCGACCTCAAAAAACCAATGAAGAGAGGTACTGTAGTTAAGTTTCAAGGCAAGGATTTAAGGGTTTTTTTTAAGTATGAAAGACTCCCCATTTTCTGCTTTGTGTGTGGACGAATTGGACATCAGATCAGAGAATGTGAAGAAACAGAAGCACAAGATGGGGAAGGTTTTGAAGAGATAGAAGAAAAAGAGCTTCCCTTTGGGCCTTGGTTGAGGGCTTCACCCCTCCCAAGGGCAAACTATGTGGCTAAAAAAGAGAGTGGATCTAGTTCCTGTAGCAAAAACTTGTTTTCTGGTTCCAGCTCTAGCAGAGCTGATTCAGTAGGTGACAAAATGGGTGAGGTTGAAGTGGATCAAGCAATTACAAAAATGAAGGCAATTGAGATACAACTTCCAAACACCAATGCAGTTACAAACAGCACTGCAAAAACCTTCATTGAGATTGAAAAAGTAGCAGAATCTTTAGGTTCTGTTGACATATCTCTTGCCAGTCCAAAGAAAGGTAAAAAAGAGGCACTTAAAAGCAATAAAATAGCAAAATGGTCCAGACTCAAAGGAAGGAAGCCCAAAGGCAAGATAGCTCAACAAAAAAGCTTGAATGAAGGGGGGAAAAGACAAATGTTGGAAGAGTTGAATTTGGAAGGAAATCTTGACGATTCTAATCGGGAGGGACACAAGAAATTTAAAGAAACTATGGACATTGACCCAAAGCTACCAGAGGGGGTGTTGGATGACCAACACCTCCTAAATCAATGAAAATTGTAAGTTGGAATTGCAGGGGGTTGGGGAACCCTCGGGCAATTCGAGCCTTGTCAAGGCTCAAAAACCTTGAAAATCCCCACATTTTGTTCTTGATGGAGACCAAAATGTTTGATGATGAAATTGAGAGAGTTCGAATTCGGTGCGGTTTTAATGCGGGGATTGCGATTGGATGTACAGGTCATGGTAAAGATAGAGCTGGTGGTATTGCTTTGTGGTGGAATGATACTACAAATATCACCATATCTTCCTATTCTCTGAATCATATCAATGGGAAGATTGATGATGATTTGAACGGTGAGTCTTGGAGTATTACAAGAATTTATGGATTTCCAGAAGAAACTAACAAAAGGAAAACTTGGGCTCTAATTAATGAGATTTCAGCTTCTACTGCTGAAAACTGGATTTGTTTTGGAGACTTGAATGATACTTTGTCTGCTTCAGAGAAAGCGGGTGGTAATCCAAGGAGTTTCACTCAATTAAATTTGGGCAGAGTGGCAATGGAAGGATGCGGGTTGATGGATTTGGGGTTCATCGGTTACCCTTTTACTTGGACAAATGGCAGAGAAGGCGAGGAGAACATTAAGTGTCGTCTTGATAGGGCTATGCATGGCTTCATCTAGTTTCACTAACAGGTTTGGACCCATCAAAGTCACTCATCTACCTAGATTCGGATCCGATCATTCTGCTATTCAAATTCTGCTCGAAGCTCATGATAATGTCGGAAGAAATAAGAAACCTCACATTTTCCGATTTGAAGAGTGCTGGTCAAAAGATAGAAGTTGTGAATCTCTCATTAAGAAGTATTGGTCAAACACTAGGGGTGACTGTGAGACAAAATTGGTTGCCCTCCAATCTCTAGATATTGATTTTAAACATTACAGATCAACTGAGGTGAAAAAAGAGATTTTAAAAACAGAGGAGGCGTTAAAAGATGAATGCTTGTGGGATGGCTCTAAGGAAGAAATTCAGAGATATAGAGAGATGGAAAGAAAACACTCTGAACTTTTGCAACAAGAAGAGTTACTTTGGAGACAGCGTAGCAGAGCTGTGTGGCTGAAGGATGGAGATAAGAATACCAAATTCTTCCATGGAAAGGCTTCTCAAAGAAAGAAAACAAATGCTATCAAAAAATTGAAAGATGAAGACGGTATTTGGTGGCATGGTCAAGACAAAGTGGATGGTGTGTTAATTGATTTCTTCTCAAATTTGTTTACATCATCAAACCCCACTAATACGGATCATGTGTGTGAAGCGGTCAACAAAACACTTTCAGATGATCAAAAGGACTGGTGCAGCAGACCTTACAACCTTGAAGAGGTTAAAGAAGCCGTCGATCAAATGCATCCTTTAAAGGCCCCAGGACCGGATGGTTTACCAGCTCTTTTTTTTCAAAAATACTGGTATATTGTGGGTAAGGACATCTGTGAAAAGGTACTGAGTATTCTAAATGATAATTGTTCTCCTGAAAGTTTAAACCGGACTTTTGTGGCTTTAATTCCAAAGTGTAAGAATCCTGGTTCCCCAAATCATTTCAGACCCATAAGTCTGTGCAATGTAATGATGAAAATGGTGACAAAATGCGTAGCTAACAGAATGAAATGTATACTACCGGAGGTTGTGGATGAAGAACAAAGCGCTTTTGTGAAAGGAAGGTTGATAACTGACAATGCTTTGATAGCTATGGAATGTTTTCACTGGCTGAAAAAGAAGACAAAAGGGAAAAAAGGAATGATGGCTCTCAAGTTAGACATGGCAAAAGCTTATGATCGAATGGAGTGGCCCTTTATCAGATCAGCTCTGCAGGCCATAGGTTTCCCGCTTACAATGGTAAATCTGATTATGAACTGCATATCTACTGTGTCATATCAACTGTTGGTGAATGGTCAACCAAGTAGAAGTTTCAAGCCAGAGAGAGGTATCCGCCAAGGTGACCCCTTATCCCCATATGTTTTTATCTTGTGTGCTAATGTGTTATCTAGTATGATACATAAGGGGGCTAGAAACAATGAGATTCACGGAATCCAGGTGGCGAGGAATGCTCCAAAGATTACTCATTTACTTTTTGCGGATGATAGCCTCCTCTTTGCTAGAGCAAATCAGAAGGAATCAGAGGTAATTCTTAATATTCTCCAAACTTATCAGACAGCTTCAGGTCAATTAGTGAGTCTTGAGAAATCAGAAGTGTCATTTAGCCGAAATTTGCCAACTATTGAGAAGAATATGATCTGTAACAAGATTGATGTAAAGGCTGTGACAAGTCACTCAAAGTACCTGGGACTTCCTGTTATATTTGGTAGATCTAAGAAAGAAATCTTTGCTAATGTTCAAGAGAGGATTTGGAAGAAGATCAAAGGATGGAAAGAGAAATGTTTGTCAAGAGCGGGAAAGGAAACTTTGATTAAATCAGTCGCCCAAGCTATCCCAAACTACCTTATGAGCTGTTACAAGTTGCCTACTGGTTGTTGTGATAATATTGAGGCTATGTTGGCAAAATTTTGGTGGGGAACAACTGAGAAACAAAGGAAAATTCATTGGGTCAGTTGGAACAAATTAGGAAAGGCAAAGAGTAAAGGTGGTCTCGGATTCAGAAGCTTCGAAGATTTTAATAAAGCCCTTCTCGGGAAACAATGTTGGAGACTCCTTCAAAATCCAGATTCGCTTCTTGCAAAAGTTTTTAAGAGCAGATACTTCCCAAGATCAAACTTCATGGATGCAAGTGTGGGCTATCAACCTAGCTATGCATGGCGGAGCTTGTGTAATGCAAGAGAGGTAATTGATATGGGAGCTAGATGGCTAATTGGTAATGGGCAGGATGTGCACATTTGGAATGATAAGTGGTTGCCAGAGCAAGACAAATTTAAGGTTTGGAGTCCTGTTTCTAATTTGGTTCCTAATGCAATGGTTAGTGATTTAATCAATCCAGTGACCAAAGCGTGGGACAAGAATCTGATTCTTAATTGTTTCAGTCCTTTTGAAGCCGAACAAATTCTTAATATTCCAATATCTTGGAGGCTTCCTGCTGACAAGCTGATCTGGCACTGGGAGAAAAATGGAGAATTTTCTGTTCGATCAGCTTATCACATGTTATCTGAAGATAGAAATAAAAACAGCCCCGAAGCATCTTCGTCTAGAGATCAATTGTTGTGGAAGACTATCTGGAAAGTAAATGTGCCAAATTGCATCAAGAATTTCTTATGGAGGGTGGCAAAAGCAATCCTTCCAACTAGAGGCAGACTGGAAAAGAAAGGGATCACTCTTGATACAACATGTCCTCTTTGTTTTAATGATATTGAATGTAATGAACATCTCTTCATGCAATGCCCTTTGTCTAAACAGGTTTGGTTCTCATCTCCTCTTGGGTTACATGCTCCAAATAATTTTAGCTTAAACTCTTGGATGCAGCTTTGGTTGTCAAATCCTGACAAATTAGCCTCACAACTCTTTAGCACTACTCTTTGGATGATTTGGAAAGGAAGAAACAAGCTAATTTTTAAGAATGAGAAGTTTTGTCCAATTTATGTTGCTGCTGCTAGTTCTGATTTTGTGGCAGAATTTAACTCAGGAACTTGCTCTTTTGAGAACATTCCAAGTTGCGATAACCCGGGTAAATGGGAACATCCGGAGCAAGGAAAATTGAAAGTAAATATTGATGCAGGTTGCTTCTCAAATGGAACTACCGGATGGGGAATGATTATGAGAAACCATCTTGGTATGGTTGAATTTGCTGCAACTCATCTTGAAAAGATTAAAGTTTCTTCAACTCTGGCTGAGACTATGGCGCTGCGATGGTGTTTACAGTGGATCCAAGCTTCAACTCATCATGAACATATTATAATTGAATCTGATTCGGAGGTATCTGTCAAGTGTCTTAATGGTAGTATTTGTGATGTTCTAGTGGAAAATATAATCCAAGATTGTAGAAATTTTCTTTCTAGTTTGCCAAATGTTATTGTTGTTTTTGTTAGAAGGAGCAAAAATGTTGCTACTCATGAACTAGCTTCTTTGGCTAGGACTGTAGGTGCCAAATCATGGGTGGGCTGCGTCCCTGGCCCAGTGGCAAAGGTTGTTTGTATTGAATCTTCTTTTTCTATTTAAATGAAATGTTTTATTGTCAAAAAAAAAAAAAAGAAATTGTAGAGAGGGAATGTGATGTTTTACATGTTATAGTTATTTATAGGGATATTTGAAATAACCTAGTTTGACTAACGACTAGTTTTTAACGGCTATTTTAACTAACGGCTAGTTTGAATAACGACTAGTTTTTAAAGGCTATTTTAACTAACGGCTAGTTTGTATAACTGCTATTTTTTAATGGCTAATTAAATATAATTTGGAGTTGTTTTTTTCTATTTCGGTTAAAAAAAAATTATAGTTTCATATGGTTTCCAGCAAAATAAAAATGAATATGAAGTAACTAACGGCTAGCTAGTTCTATATTTATAGTTTCATATACTTTCATATATATGAAGTACTGTAATAACTAACGGCTAGTTCTATATTTATTTTAATGGCTAGTTAATAACGGCTAATTATGAGAACTAAACAATATTTAACAAATATAATTATATCAATTAAGTCCATATTTTTTGACAAAATAAAAATGAATTACATATTTTAATGGCTACTTAAATAAGGGCTAATTATGAGAATCTAAACATAATTGTAAAAATAAAAAATAAAAAATTCAACATAAATAATTATATCAATTAAGTCCATATTTTTTTGAAATCATGTCGCACAACATTTCATGTGCTTTTAGTTGTCTTTGATTCATATTTGATGTATCCTTTGAGAGTACTTACAAATCATCGATCTTCAACCTTTCCCTCTCCATCTCAAGTTTTTCTTCCTCAATACGTGTACAATCATTGATCATTTGGTTGCATGCCACTACTACTCATTTGACTCCCATGAAGCATAATGGGGTTAGTTAATTGATATGGATAATTTGCGATATGATATGGATAATTTCCAAAATGTGGGTTGTTTTGTGAATTTGGGATAAAAGTTGAATTTTGAAAATTCGGGTTATGATTTGGATTTGTGTTAAGAGGTCCAAAATATGAGTTATTTTGTTGATTTGGGATATGAGAAGAATTGCCAATATTTTATATATAATTTGACCAAGAATTATGGTGATTGGGGTTCATTGTCAAATTAAATGTGCAAAAAAATAATTAAAAAGAGATAGAATAAATAGTTAAGACTAGATGTGAAGGAAAAAATAAAATGAAGTGAGATATCTATTTATAAGATGAAAACATGATTTATAATAATTTTAAATTTTATAAATTTTAAAAAAATAGTTGTTATGCAACGGTCACAATTGTAGATTTTTTTTATAATTTAAAAAGTTAGTCTTGAAGCAAACGGTCAAAAATTGCAACGGTCAAAAAATTTGTTTATAATTGCAGGAATTCATTTTATTTTTTGAAGTTGCAATTGAAAAATACAACTTTTATTATGTGCACAGTCCACGTGGTCAATAAGTAACGTTGGTGCAGTAAACCACACTTGCTGCTTGTAGAAACGGTGGATAACTTCAATTATCCATCTTTGTCTAACAGTGTCCATTTTTTGCAGGTAAACAACGGTACTTTTAGTACCGATATTTATGCTCTAAGTGAATTTTGAGTCCCTAAGACATTCTTGAAAGTAGTGTTTCAGTGCCTTTGATAGATTCTTAAACTTGCTTTTGACAGTCTTCATCTTCTGGTAGGTTTCAGCTTCTGATAGGTATCAGAGCTTTTGATACCTTTCATATGCTAGTTTCAAAAACTCACTTCTAAGACGATTTAGATCCAATCTTCTTTGTTATAACATAACTTCTAATGTAATTGTTCTGCACACTTGAGAGTAATCCAATTGAGCATTTAATACTTTGTTATCATCAAAACTTTAAAGCTTTTAGAGATTTCTTATTAGAACCAATTTTGTCCCAACATGTCTAACCCATTCTTTCCAACTATTCAATACAACAGTGGTTGCTAGAGCTTCCCAACAATCAAGAAGACGCTTGAGTAAAATATAGTGAGATCAGACAAATCTAGTTTTAGCAACTTTCAATAATTTCAATTTTGAATTTGCTCTAAAAATAGCTAAAACATGACTATGATCAAGTATGTAATTCACTACAACATTTCCCTATTTATAGGTGTTTTTTTAGCCATTCAAATGCTTCATCAAAGTCTTTGAAAATCAAATTTAATGTATGAACAACACAAGGCGACCAAAACATATGTTTGTATACCTTTTGTATTTCTTTCCAAGCAGCTTTACAGTTTGCAGCATTATCCGTGACCACTTGCAGAACGTTGGAGGATCTTATTTCTTCAATAGCTTTGATAAAAAATTCAGCAATAGCAACCACCGTTTTTTTGATACCGGAGAAATCTTCTGCATACATAAACACAGCAGATCGACTATTCACGGCAGAAACATTTATGAGTGGCATATGTCTTACATTACTCCACCCATCAGACACAATATAGACACCATGATGATACTGAGTATCTTTAATAGGAGCTAAATGTTTGTCAACATGTCTCTTGCACTCATCTAAGAAAAGTGTTCTTGCCTTTTCTAAAGATGGAGGTTTTTAGCCTTCAGGTCCATTGTTAATAGCCATCACCATTTCCACAAATTGTGGATATTTCTCAAAACATTAACTGGAATTTTTTTTTCACATCGCCCTCTCGTTATCTTCATGTCAACGACATCCCTTCCCATAATCTGGAAAGATTCCTCAAGAGGATTAGACCACAATCCTTTTTCTTTTTAAGTGATGGTAGAAGACTTCAAGGATGGAGTAACACTAGATTTCTCTGCTTCTTGAACTGTTTTTCTAAGTTTTTCATAAGCTTCTCTGTCATTCACTAATATTGAACATCGTTGAATGCCACTTTTTTCTAGTGGAGGACCAAAGAAATGATGATGTATCATAGTACACTAGCTTTTGTAGTAGTTTTTGCAGTGCTTGCAAGTCCAGTTTTTCGCCCCTCTTGGATTTTTCCTTGTAACACCAGTGTAAATAACTTCTTGGGCTAAAGGCGGCTTGGCTGTTTCTTTGTGGTTTTCAACAAGCTGAAGTATTTGAGTTTGAGAGACTTCATCATCGACGGCATCTTGGCTTTCATGTGTATGAGATGAAGTTTGATCGGTTTGAGAAATTTTTCTCTTACCAAATACCATATTGAATTGAATAAGAGTGAAAAAGGAAGATGACAAAATCACAAATGTGTGGTGTACATACAACCACATGACAAACTACAGTAACAAACACGAGCTTGTTGGAACAAAATGTGTTTTAATACACACCCTTGAGTTTTGATGATAACAAGGTATTAAATGGACAATTGATGTTACTAATGTTTAAATTAAGTGTGCAGGAGAATCCAACGTTATATCAAGAGGACACTTGATTTAGACTCTGATGAAACCTATGGAAGTCTGAATCTTTACACTCTGAAAGAGTTCAGAAGCTACAACGTGGTCAGAAGCTAAACAAAGTTCAGAAGCTCAAAGAGGATCAGAATGTCTGCAAGAGTTCAGAAGCTCAGAGAAGTTCAAAAGCTCAAAGATGTTCAGATGCCTACAAGAGTTCAGAAGCTATCTGCTAGTCATGAGTTATTCAGAAGATGAAGACGTTCAGAAGCTGAAATACGAAGGACTATCAGAGGCCATTTATTCAAGACCAATCAGACTCCAAGTTATCAAAGGTTCATCAGAAGCAAAGGAATTCCCTAGTCATCAGAAGGGCTACATCAACTACTCTTATCAAGCCTGATGATTTGTTCTAAGGACAACTAATTACAACGGTCACAAAGGATGTGATCCTACTCTCTCTAGGAGCTAGTTGTACCTTATTACTGTATTTTGGACAAACAGTAAATGTAAAGCTTAACTGCAAAGAAGACGTGGCTTTACTCAACGGATATTCAAAGACTACAGCTGTCCATTTTACAACGGGAATTTCTCCAACGTCTCAATGTCTTTCTCAACTCATATAAATATGCAAAAGAAAGAATTGATGACTAACAAACTTCATTAGAAAACATCTCTCAGAATAAAGTAAGAATCTGAATTGTAATAGAAAACATCTCTCAAAATTAAGTGAGAATAGAAACTAGCTCAAGCCTCTGAAGTTATTATCTTGTAATAAGTTTAAGCTTAGAAGTTAGTATTACTCCTGCGTGAGTAATTGATAAGTCTCAATCTTAGTGATTAGAGCAAGGAAGTCTTCTGCTTAGTGTAGAAGTAAGGAAGTCTCTTGTCTTGTGTGACTTGAGCAAGGAAGTCTTAAGCTTGTGTGCTTAAGCAAGGAAGTCTCTGATCTTGTGTGATTAGAGCAAGGAAGTCTCTCTGTCTTGTGTGACCTAGAGCAAGGAAGTCTCTTTGTCTTGTGTGACCTAGAGCGTCTTGTGTGACCTAGAGCAAGGAAGTCTCTCTGTCTTGTGTGACCTAGAGCAAGGAAGTCTCATGTTGAGCATCTGAATTGTAATCTTAGTGATTATAGTGAAATCTCTTGTAAGTACAAGGGGACTGGAGTACTCTCAATTTGTGAGGGGAACCAGTATAAATTGTTGTGTCTCTTTCTCTCTCTCACTATCTCATTTACTCCTTCATCATTCACCTAGCCTTAAGTTGATTGTGTGAATTATTCCGCTGTGCTTAAAGACTCTGATAGATTTAAATATCTAGAAAAGTTTTTAAATATCTAAAACACAATTCAACCCCCCCTTCTCGTGTTTTCTCCACGCACCTTCAGAGCTTTGTGAAAGTGAAACATAAGAGGAAAATAGTCCCACATCGTTAGTTTCAGAAGTTTTGAAAGCATGGGAACACTATATATAGGTGTACAACAGGAATGCAAAGAATAACATTGCGAAATGCTGTAACATAAAAAAAATGGTCAATGTGTATTGCATTGTTTCATTGGGTGGTAAATGATGTTTGTTGCTTTCAAAAATATGTTTGTATACCTTTTGTATTTCTTTCTTAGCAGCTTTATAGTTTGCGGCATTATCTGTGACCACTTGCAGAACGTTGGATGGTCCTATTTCTTTAATAGCTTTGAAAAAAAATTTCAGCAATAGCAACCCCCATTTTTTTGACACCAGAGAAATCTTCTGCATACATAAACCCAGCAGATCGACTATTCACAGCAAAAACATTTATGAGTGGCATATGTCTTACATTACTCCACCCATCAGACACAATAGAGAAACCATGATGATACCAAGTATCTTTAATAGGAGCTAAATGTTTGTCAACATGTCTCTTGCACTCATCTAAGAGAAGTGTTCTTACCTTTTCTAAAGATGGAGGTTTGTAGCCTTCAGGTCCATTGTTAATAGCCATCACCATTTCCACAAATTGTGGATATTTCTCAAACCATTAAATGGAATTTTGTTTGCACATTGCCCTCTTATTATCTTCATGTCAACGACATCCCTTCCCATAATCTGGAAAGATTCCTCAAGAGGATTAGACCACAATCCTTTTTATTTTTAAGTGATGGTAAAAGACTTCAAGGATGGAGTAATACCAGATTTCTCTGCTTCTTGAACTGTTTTTCTAAGTTTTTCATAAGCTTCTCTATCATTCACTAATATTGAACATCGTTGAATGCCACTTTTTTCTGGTGGAGGACCAAAGAATTGATGATGTATCATAGTACACTAGCTTTTGTAGGAGTTTTTGCAGTGCTTGCAAATCCAGTTTTTCGCCCCTCTTGGATTTTTCCCTATAACACCAGTGTAAATAACTTCTTGGGCTAAAGGCTGCTTGATGTTTCTTTGTAGTTTTCAACAAACTGAAGACTTTGAGTTTGAGAGACTTCTTCATCGACGACATCTTGGCTTTCATGTGTATCAGATGAAGTTTGATCGGTTTGAGAAATTTTTCTCTTACCAAATACCATATTGAATTGAATAAGAGTGAACAGGGAAGATGACAAAATCACAAATGTGTGGTGTACATACAACCACATGACAAACTACAGTAACAAACACGTGCTTTATGAAAGTGAAACATAAGAAGAAAATAGTCCCACGTCGTTAGTTTTAGAAGTTTTGAAAGCATGAGAATACTATATATAGGTGTACAACAGCAGTGCAAAGAATAACACTGGAAAATGCTGTAACAAAAAAAACATTGGCCAATGTGTATTGCACTGTTTCATTGGTCGACAAATGATGTTTGTTACTTTCAAAAGTGATGAACAATGCCCAATGCAATTTTAATATTTATTTAGTTTCCAAACGTTTTGTTCTGGTACGTTTCGTTCTGGCATGTTTGGTTCGCATTTTTGCGTGAATTCTGCATGAATTTGTGTGTACCGAATTCAGGAAAGTATTGCCAACCAGTACGGACAAATTGGTACAGATTTGCGGCAATTTGTGCGAATTTTGTGACTATGGTTCGAACGTTGCAAAGGCCAGAACATAGCATGTTCTACAACGTGTTACTGAACCTGTTTTCGTTAAAATTAACTACAGACTAAACCTTCAAACAAATTTTATAAACATAAACGCTTGTAAATTTTAAATGGCAATTAACCAAAATAATTATTCACATAACAATATTTGTATCCATAACAATTAACCAAAATAAAAAGCATAAAGAAAAATGATGTACAATTAATTATTACAAAACAAAACCTACTGACTAGTAGAACTCGATCAACCCTCTCCATACAAAGGTCAAATTCTTAGTTAACTTCTCGGATGATTGGAGTACTTGGTAAATACATGAATCCTGTGAATCCTTTGGTACATCATCGCTTACCATGAGTCCCCGTAGCATGTCGCGGACGTTGTCCAACTTAGACAATAATTGAGATATGAAATTATGTTCGTCAGGGGACAGATGTCTTACACGATGTTTGAGACAATTGTGCGATTTCGATAATGTCTAAGACAACGTGTACAACAATTGCGATGCAGGATATATATTAATTTAAACGATGAAAGCAAGTAAAAGACACAAGTAATTGTTGACTGATTGTGGTCTGGCAAGTGAACCAGTCTGTCGTCGAGTAATAATTCACACTCTAAAGTTAGAATGAGTTCGTATCCACAGGGATCGTGCACAATTACTTCCGTTTAGGAATTCCGGTAGTTTAACTTTCGCTTTGGTTTTTTGAAAAGGGTTTGTTTTGATAAAACAATAAATAACATTAAAATATAAAGGTAAAGTATCAAGAATAGGTTAAGTGTAGTTGACTCTCACCTTACTCCTGCTTGGTGACGAGCGCCGAACTCACCAAAATTAATATAATCGAGTTAAAACACTACTTGTAGTATTAGTGACAACCCGAGTCGTTTACCGATTGACCAACTTTGAAATCCAACCAAGTTTAGAAACAAAAATAAAAGGTTTTGGGGGGTGGGGGGGTTTAAGTTTGTAGAAGAAATAAACATAAACAAAAGCAAATAGATTTGAAAACAAAGATTTAAAAACAATCAATCCATGTGGTTCAACATAATTGAGTTTAATTTAATCCTTAACCACAAATAAATATTCATATGTTAATCTCATTCTTGGTTTTGAATTACAATGATAAGCTCATCATAATCCACAATTTTATACTAGAAAAACTTTTAGGATGAAGATTAATCAAGGAAATTTAATTAAGCAAACATTTTAACCAAGAATAGCATTAAAACCCAAAATTAACCAAGCTAGACATAACATCAAACACCTTCAATGCAATATCTAGTTCTTGTATCTTCTCCCTACAATTGAGTTAATGAAGCCACTAACACAATCATTCAAGAACCTAATTTCATTTAAGCAAATAAAATCACATTCAAAAAGAGAAGAATGAAGAAAATGAAATTCATATGAATAAACTAAATAGAGCAAGGTTTCATAAATCAAACCTCAATAATATCTACACTTAATGATTGATTAAGGAAATTAGCCTTCCAGTGAGATTATAGAACTCATGGAATACAAAATTACAAAAGAAAAAGCTAGTTAAAGAAAACCTAAAATTGCTTATCGCCTATGGTGCACGGGATTGTGAAAGTATATGGATCCTTGCATTTTGTGGGCAAGTTGGGTTGAATTATTGCAGAGACATTCATTCCCATGCTCACTTTTTCATTACCTTTCAACCTTCTCTTGTGAGTGCACAATTCCTTCAAGAATTTGGCATACTTGGGAATTTGTTTGATTGCTTCCAAAAGAGGGATGTTCACTTTCACTTTCTGAAATATCTCCATAATCTCTTTATCCAAGTCATCCTCAGCCATTCTCTTTGATTGTGTTTTTCTATGTAGGAATGGAAGAGGAATTTTCATTTTAATTTCAGGTTTCTTTGTTTAACTCTCTGCTTGTTCGACATTTTTCTGCAACTCCTTGTTATGTTCTTGTTTGTTTAATTTTTCAGGAGTTATTGTATTTTCCATCTCACATCTTTGATCTACATTTTCATGCATTGTTGGCTCAATGACTTGTTTATCATTCCTCACAGTGATAACACTCACATTCCCTTTAGGATTTGGAATGGTTTGTGAAGGCATCTGACCCGAACCTTGAGATTGCAACTGACTAAGAGAGCTAGCCAATTGTCCAATTTAAGTTTGCATATTTTGAAGGGTGGTCTCTGTCCTTTGTTGAAACTGTATATTATTTTGAGTCATTTAAATGTTGTTTTAAGCCAATTGTTTCACCAAATCCTCCAAACCGGACTGATTAGAAGCGGTTGCTGGTTGTTGTACTTGATGTTGCTGTTGATATGGAGGTCTAGAAGTTTGCTGGAATGGTTGTGCAACATTGCCATATTTTAAATTCGGATGATCTCGCCAACCAGGGTTGTAGGTGTTAGAGAATGGATCATATTTTTCCCGATTAATAGGAAAAATACCATTAACTGAAGCTTGTCCTTGATCACTAGATGAAGTTTCTTGTAGTGTTGGACATTTATCAGTGTGATGGTCTGCTGAAGTACAAATTCCACATAACTTCGCCACACCATGGTTTTGTTGTCCAATGGTCAATTGTCTCACCAATGAAGTAAGTTCCTCAAACCTATTTTCGACTCTTTGTTGATCAACATGAGAGGTGTGAACTTCATTGACTACCCTTGATTGACCTTCCACTCTAGTACCAAATTGTTGTGCATTTGTTGCCATATTTTCAATTAGATTTTTCGCAGCATCAGGAGTTTTGTCCACCAAAGCAGCACCAGAAGCAGCATCAACCATACTTCTATCCATAGGAAGAAGACCTTCATAGAAGTATTGAATAAGTAATTTATCATTGATTTGATGATGTGGACAGCTTGCACATAACCTCTTGAATCTCTCCCAATACTCATGTAAAGTCTCGCAAGATTCTTGCCTAATGCCACAAATTTCTTTTCTCATTGATGCGGTTCTTGATGTGGGAAAGAACTTCTCCAAAAATAATTTCTTCATATCATTCCAACAAGTCACCACACCAGGTTGCAAGTAATATAACCAGTCCTTTGCAGAATCAACTAGAGAAAAAGGAAAGGTTCTCAACTTGATATGCTCTTCTTGTATACCTTGTGGTCGCATGGTTTAACACACTATATGAAACTCTTTGAGATGCTTATGAGGATCCTCACTTGCAAGACCATGAAACTTGGGCAACAAATGGATTAAACCAGATTTTAGTTCAAAAGGCATGTCAGTATCAGGATATTAGATACCCAAAGGTTGATATGTAACATTAGGAGCTGCAAGCTCTTTCAATGTTCTATTATTTCCAGCCATATCTAATTCAATTTCAAATTGAGAAATAGTATCACTAGTAGAATCAGACACAATTTCAGGTATAACTCCAATTCCATAAGTAATTGTTTCACTACTAAGTCTATTAGTTCTTTTAAGTGTGTGTAGTGTTCTTTCAATTTCAAGATCTATTTCAAACAAATTATTATCACTATTAGACCTAGTATTCATGCAAAATCACAAACTAAACTACCTAAGAAAATTAAGAAAACACAACTTTTAATAAGAAAATACTAAAAAAAATTAGAAAAGTGATGTAAACAACCGAATTTGGCTAATTTCTGAGTGACTGATGCTTTAGGATCACCTTGCTTAGAAGGCAGAAAACCTTTGGAAAACAAGTTTTAGCTTCAAATTCCAAAGTTGCAATACCAATTCGGCTTCTTAAACCTAAAAAACGCAAAACTAGATGAAACAAAACATAACTAAACAAACAAGTTAGAAATTAAATAAAAATAAGCCTAATATGATTGAATATCTAAGAATGAAACAAAACATAACCAAAATTAATATAACTAAGTTAAAACACTACTTGTAGTATTAGTGACAACCCGAGTCGTTTCCCGATTGACCAACTTTGAAATCCAACCAAATTTAGAAACAAAAATAAAAGGTTTTTGGGGGTTTAAGTTTGTAGAAGAAATAAACATAAACAAAAGCAAATAGATTTGAAAACAATCAATCCATGGGGTTTAACATAATTGAGTTTAATTTAATCTTTAACCACAAATAAATATTCATATGTTAATCTCATTCTTGGTTTTGAATTACAATGATAAGCTCATCATAATCCACAATTTTATACTAGAAAAGCTTCTAGGATGAAGATTAATCAAAGAAAATGAATTAAACAAACATTTTAACTAAGAATAACTTTAAAACCCAAAATTAATCAAGCTAGACATAACATCAAACACCTTCAATGCAATATCTAGTTCTTGTATCTTCTCCCTACAATTGAGTTAATGAAGTCACTAACACAATCATTCAAGAACCTAATTTCATTTAAGCAAATAAAATCACATTCAAAAAGAGAAGAACAAAGAAAATGAAATTCATATGAATAAACTAAATAGAGCAAGATTTCATAAATCAAACTTCAATAATGTCTACACCCAAGGATTGAATAAGGAAATTAGCCTTCCATTGAGATTATAGAACTCATGGAATACAAAATTACAAAAGAAAATGCTAGTTAAAGAAAACCTAAAATTGAAGTAAAACCAAGTGAGAAAGCTCCCACCAAAATCTACACTCAAATTATACGTCCCGTGTTGCTCGGCCTTGTTTCTCTACTTATACCACGCATAGACCGCCTCATGTTTGATGTCCAACAGAATTCCATTCCTTAAACTTTAAGTTTTAAATGCAAGTGCAAGTTGTGAGAAAGTAACATTAATTGGCTTCAGCTTTTGTCTCTTTTCCGTTTCTGCTTCCGGTGCTATTTTCTTTGACTTTTAATTTTCGTTTCCCACTTTTATTCTTACATAAACATGCCACTTCAAGTAGGCTTTTCAAAAAGGTAAGGTTTGCCTCATTTGGATAAAAATTGAGTTAGTTATGACCAATTATGTAAAGAGTTGTTTTGGGCTTTTGAGAACAACAACCCAGAACTTGAGCAGCCCATTTTACCTAGATTAAAGTCAAATTTGATGAAGCTTGTGATACACAAAAATGTATTAATTTGTCTTAGCTTTCTACGGACGCAAAGATCATCAAAATCCGATGTTTGTAGCTCTAGATATACACTGCCAAAGACAGAAAGGTTAAAATGAGTAAAAATTCAAAAATTAAACATGTTTGACAATTAAGCCCAAATTAATCTCATAATTATGAAATTCATCTAAGACCTATCAATTAAGCAAAAATGATGATTATCAAACCAAACATGAGAGTTAATTAATGTATAAAATCAATGTTCATCACTTGGTGTTTCGATGTTATATCGTTTACTCTCCAATCTTACTTCCTGACAGATTAATTTCGCGTTTGTAGTGATAAGATGTCTCATATCCTATGACACTTGTATCGAGACTGCCACTCCCCCAGGTCTACGGGGACCCCTGTATTTCCTTTGAGTTAAACTCATCCATACAAGCTCTCAACGTCTTCGCCGTTTTTGGGTCCGGCAAACGAGGTAACAAGCCGAATTGAATGTGCTATTAATCCTATACATACTTTTGATACGTTAAGCCCCTAATTATATTACTATGAGATTCCGGTTCACCTAATTAGTTATGCCGTCCTTATGTCAGACCATAGTTTGCGCTGTCACGGATACCACCTAGGTCTATGAATTCATTTATAAATATTGGCCGATATAAATAAATAAAGCGTTATAACAAGGCTAAGGCATAAGCATAATATTGGAATTGAGTACTTAATATAAACTTGAGAAATACCGCATCACATGTTTCAAGCATTCATAAGGAGATTGTCTACTCAACTTAACATAAAGTTACTTTAGCTACAACTAAGCATATTAAAACAAAAGAGTAAAAATATACATAACCATAACCTCAGTATCTTGTTGAGGAAGTTACCTTTCCCTAGGGTTGGAAAGGTTTTCTCCCATAGAGAGTACTATACCCTCTCTATGCTTCTCCTCCTTCTCTCCTTAGAGACTCCTAAACTCCAAAAGTGTTGAATGAATAATAAGTGTGGTGGAGAGCTCTATTTATAGTTTTTTAGGCTAAACGGGCTATTCCATCGTGTACCATCGCAGCCCATCGTGCCACGATGGCTTTAGGAATTTGCCATCATGGTACGATGGTATTCATCGTGGCACGATAAGATCGTTTCTTTGCTTGCAAATCACGCTAATCATCTTAATGAACAGTTGTCTTCATCGTGGTGCGATGGGATTCTTCACTTTCTTCCATTTTTGTCCTTTTTATGCAATTTTCACATTTTTTGCTTTTTGGCGTGTAGCTTCGTAACTTTAGGCTTTTTGCTTGGATTTGATCTTCAAGTTGACTAAAAAATAATAAAATCTATAATAAAATCTACCTAAAAAAATCATATATTTGCATGTCATCATTAACCTAGTTCGATGCAACTGCACCTACTCTAGGGGATACCAATCCAGGAAAGTAAGATCACTACTTTGATTTAACACTTAGTCTTACAACGCACACCAAAGCCTATTGATGTGTATGCCTTTTCTTAAACCTCGTGCCTCTTCTACTTAGAGGTTTACTCCCCCTAAATATGAGAACCTACCCACTTCCCTACGATCACCA
The DNA here is from genome assembly GCA_951799995.1 of Trifolium subterraneum. Classification (NCBI taxonomy): domain Eukaryota; kingdom Viridiplantae; phylum Streptophyta; class Magnoliopsida; order Fabales; family Fabaceae; genus Trifolium; species Trifolium subterraneum. Next base: position 38,812,000 of record OX637461.1, on the reverse strand, counting down.
CACCTGAGTAATCGTAACCTATTTATCACCTAATGTGATGTTGAACGATCCTTGGACGATGATGTTCAACTAAGCTCTTCTAATATATTCCTTAGCTCTTCTAGAGATCTTCAATTGTTGCGGGTGCTTGATTCTTTTGCTTGAGTCTTCTATTTATAATGATGCAGCTTCTTTGATTTGCTGTGAATTTCAGATGCATCATTATAGAGAATTAGTTTTAAAACAAACTTTGTTTTAAAACAAACACTATTAAGATAAAATATTCAATTCGAATCTTTATCTTAAGTTGGTTATGATTTCCAAACATATTAAACTCTAAGGCTTGTTGAACACTCTTCTATAACAAACCTATATCTTAGACAATCTTCAGATCGTGCCTTGTAACAATATTAGAGAGATTCTCGCGAGCCAACAATAATTTGGTTGTCTTCTGCATGTGCACGATGTCCCACTCAAGCTGGGACATCGTGTCCAACATGTTGTACTGGAATCTTGTCTTCAACATGTTGCTGATGCTAGGCAAGATGTCATACTTAGGATGAGACATCTTATCCAACATGTTACACTTTCACATTAAGTTGTTTTAGTATATAATGAAGTCAACCATAGGAACTACAAGATACCTTGGTGCTCTGACTCGAGGCCTCTTCCTGCATAATAACATCTAACTCAGCCGACCTAGGGGTGTATTCCACTGGGAATGAGATGATGTACGAATGCGATATCTTGAAATACCACGTCATGTAATATGGGGAGGTATCTGGCGGATGGAGAACATGTGTGCCAAGCATATCATCAATCAGAACACGGTCCATGTGTTGAACCCACTGCTAATCTATATATTCTATCGTGGTCATCAGATTCACATCATCTTGTTTATATGGCGCTCATGTTGACCTTGTTGCTCATTTTGATCTTGTTTGATATAAATTGGTACCATTTAAAGTATGTTTATTTATATGGTGCTTCACTCAAAATCAAATTTCTACGAAAGAAAATTTAGTTCGTCGTGGTTTTTTGAATACATAATCTATTTTATGCTTTGGTGGTTACGACATAGCTCAAGACTTCAACACTTAATTTTTAATTGTTTCTTCTTTGAGAAAGTGTGGTATGATGTGATCTATTGATTTGGCGAGGTATTTATATTACTGTATCCAATTGTCTTATTATGCACACTTGTAAATTTAGAAGTCTTCTCTTGACAATAAAGTGATCTGTGAATGTCTTTAAACTATTGAGAATTACCTTTGTCACCCTATCGGTTACTCGCGCGCCCTATGACTTTCCCATTTTACATCCGCTACTCAAGTAGCGAACGTTATATTTTAGAAATTCTCATTTTTATAACGTTCGCTACTTATGTAGCATACGTTATAAAGGTAGGGTATTTTTGGAGTGTCCGCTACTTAAGTAGCAGACATAGGTATTTTGGTAAATTTGTAGGGCGCACGACATAATCAATAGGGTGACAAAAGTAAACCTCTAAACTATTTGGATGTCTGTGTTTAGAATCTTTAGAAAATATTCGTCTCTTTAGTTAGAAATAATATACTTATTAACAAATTATTGATTGTGTGAACATTCATACATGGTGGTTAGGGATGACAATGAGTGTCCACGGGTGCAGGTTTGACACTTCCCAAACCGAACTCAAACCCAAACCCAAAGGTTGTTCGGGTGAAAAAAACTCACACCCATACATATTGGGTTCGGGTTTTTTCACCCAAACCCGCAAAATTGAACACGCATAATTAAGAACCCGCAATAATCAGCCCAAATTATTGTAAAAAAAATTACTATCTATGAAAAGATAAACCGTCATTCCGATAGTACAATGGATAATTACGTAATTTAACATATATTCGGGTGAGTGTTTAAGTTTTGGTTCGAGTGATCCCAAACCCACACCCATAGTTAGAGGTGGAAATAGGTCAGGCCAACCTACATAAGCCTACGACCTAGCCTAATAGGCTCGGGTCAGGTCAGCCTATTTCTTTAAATAGAGCAAGCCAAAGCTTTTTTATAGGCCTATTTGGCTAAAAAGGTTAGGCTCCAGGCCAATAAAAAAGCCTATTAAACCTACTAAGCCGGCCTATTTAAGTAAATATAAATAATATTTTTACATCTATTGTTATTATATATTATATATTAAAATTTGTACTTTAACTTGAGTTTGAGTTCGAGTGGATCTCGCGGGTTAAGTCTTCTTATTGTGACTTGTCTACTACTACAATATCTACTACTATCTACTACTATCTACTACTACAATATCTACTACTACAATAATAAAATTAATTACTCACAATTTTCCTAAATTACCCTCACTAAATCTCATCAACTCTCTAAATTAGTGGATGTAAAGGTCATTTAGCTTTCTATTTTTCAAATTCCGAAATGTGTTTTTTTAATTAATAATAATAATAATCAGAATAATCAGAATTTAATGACTGTCATAATTAAGTGCATTGGAAAATTAACTCTCAAAAAATAAAGTGAATTGGGAAGTGGTCTTATAGGCATAATAATTCAGTGCACCTAATCATTTTCTAATCCTCACTTCTTCGGTATGGAAGTTTCACGAAGCTTTAAGCAAATCATTTTTTAAAGAAAGGAAAAAAGATTTATGTTAAAAAATATATTCATTTATCTATTAATTTAATGATCTAATATATCGGTACATTCGAAATTATTAAATTACTATGATATAGTACTAAATAAATCATACGCGGGACAAAATATGCTATTATATACGAGACAAATTATAACTAATAAAAATTTCAAAACAACATAATACTAAATAAACCATATGCGGGACAAAATATGTTTGCGACTCAAATATCAAATTATATATTTTTTACAGTTTTGATAAATAATATTTGGTTATTATAATTATTTTAATGAAAGGAAAAATGATTTATTTTAAAAAATGTTAATTTATCTATTAATTTAATGATCTAAAATATAGGTACTGTACATTCGAAATTATCAAATGTACGTACCATAAAATTTTCCTTAGACTCACATTAAGATTTAATACATGCTTTCAATTCAAATGCGATTTTTTTTAATTATAATGTATTAAATAAACCATTCACTGCACAAACTATTTTATCACATACCGGATAGATTATAATTGATAAAAAAATCAAAATAACTAACATATACTATACTAAATAAATCATATGCGGGACTAAATAGACTGATTCAATACATAAAAGAATAGTTAAAAATGTACTAATTAAATAAATCACACGTATGACAAAATATACTATCACATATGAGACAAATTATAACTAATAAAAAATTTAAAATGATTTAATACTAAATAAATCTTACGCGAGACAAAATATGTTTCTGACTCAAATATGAAAAATAATTAATTATAATGTACTAAATAAACCATACATTTGACAAAATATACGATTACATACGGGAGAAATTATAACCGATAAAAAATTTAAAATAACTATTATAAAAAATTCAAAATAAACATCATATATACTAGATAAATCATACATGAGATAAAATACATATGTTACTTATCAAATACGGGAAAGAATTAATGATAAGGTACTAATTAATCCATACATTTGACAAAATATGCGTTCATATACAGAACAAATTATTCACATAAAAAATACAGAGCAAAATATTTCAAAATAACTATAATATACGCATAACGTAACGACGGGTGCGAATGCACGGGTCTTTTACCGTTTAATGTAGTTATAGGTTTTTCTTTATTCACTTTTTTGTTTTTTTTTTTACTTTTAGTTTGAATTGTCGATATATTGACTTTGGAGTGTTATTTTGTACACCTCATGTTAGAATAAATTTTTTGGTAAGGACCTCGTATTAGAATAATATTTTAATATAGTTTGATTTAGATTTTTCAAAAAAACAAAAAATTACTACTTTTGTTTTTGGAGAATAATTTTTGTTAACCGTTAACCAATGATTAAGAATTTGCTTTCCTTCAAAGATGTTTATCCAAAATATTAGAAACTCGTTATATTTTTTTTTAATGGGCATTAGAAACTCATTATATATCTTACATTAAGGAATCTCTTTTTTTTGTTTGTGAGTTTAATTGTTGTGCACCGTCGGTGTAAAAGTTTTTTTGCGCATACATCCAATGATGTGTTGCCAGATCATTTAATAAATGTGACACATCATGTATTTTTAATTATCATACATAATGTGTCGATATATTATTTGACACATGTGTAAAATAACTTTACACTGACGGTGTATATAAATTAAATTCTTTTTTCATAAAAGCTTAAATATTTTGAAAAACTTTTAAGGGTGCAAAAAATTCATTTTCTTGTTAACCTGAGTCTCTCAATACATCTGAGCTGCCTACTGCTTTAAATTCATGCACACAAATAAAAAAAGAGAGAAAAACAACACTTTTCTAGAAATTAATAACAATAATTTCCGTTGAAATTGTCAAAACTCAAAACAAACAATTAAAAAAAGAAAAAATAAAGAAGATTAAAAAGAATTAATAAAGAAGATTAAAAACAATAAATAAGATTTTTCCCTCTGGAATTGGATTGAAAATGCATGAACCTTTTCTGATTTGATCCTTTCTCTTCATTCTCCTTGGATCTTTACCTTGTTTTTCCATTCATCAATTTTTTTTCTCTCTATAATAACAAATTTCTTTAAAAAAATCTGTTTTTTTTTCTCTGATTCTTGAAGAGCTTCAAATTCTGTGGACAAAATTGGAAAGTAGAAAGATCTAATTTTGAGCCTAACCCTCAATCACCGGCTTCAAATTCAATTCTGGGTCGGTTTCAATTTCTTCAAGAAACCGCAAAACAGTAAGATTCACTTCGTTGCAGTGTTGGTCTCTAAGGTATATGAAATTATGAATATATTCAATTTCATAGATTCACTAATTTTGCAATGCACAGCTTATGAATGAGAATGTTTGGTTGCAGATTAGTTTTGATTTTAATTGTTTTAAGGTTGTTGGAAAGTGTGTGAAGGTTATGGTGATGAAGCGGCAATGAAGTGTGTGACAGAGAAATGGATGTTAGATCAGAGGGTAATCAAGTTAGGTATTATGATAAGTTTCATGCTCCTGTGATTCCAAGGAATCGTTTTCGTGTTTGGTTCATTCGAGTTTGTTTAAGCATTGTCTTGTGGACATGTTTGGTTCAGCTTATGACAGTTAATGAACTATGGCATTTCAATTTCTTTTCTGGTTTTACAAGTCGTATATATAACACAACTCAACGTCCTCTTCAAGGCGATGTTAGATTTGCTCAACCGCCTCCTACTTTACTTCCTCCAAGTTAGTTTTTTTATCTACTCAATTATCTATCTCAATTGTGTTTCTGTATTAGCAAAGTTTTTTACTTGCTTGAATGGTTTTGTGATGTGATTTTGGCAATGTGTAGCTTTGGTCTATTATATGAATCTATGAGGCAAACTCTCCACGTATGATTTAATTTAGCAATGATAATACTATAGATTTAATGTATGTACATTATATTATACACTGTGAATCAGTCATAATAGTCAGATAATTTAAGACGTTCGATTTCTACCATAATTACTTCTGAAGTCATACATATGATTGATTGTCATTTGTTGACAATGTGAATTTTTTAATATTGATGGTGTATCAAAATTAAACTCTAATAATATCTATATGATTAATCCAACATTTTGTGTTTTTATTAGATAGATGGTAATGAATGATCATGCTTAGCTGAAAGTTGGTGCATAATGTATGTGTTGCTAAATTCTTCGGTACAAGAATTTCATTTTTGGTTTGCTGCTTGTTATATACTCTCTCCAGCCTTAATTATAAGCAAATTTTCACTATCTAGATTCATTGAAAAACTAATGTATATGGTCTATAATTAAGGTCATATACATTAGTAATTCAATGAATCTAAAAAGTGAAAATTTGCTTATAATTAAGGTCGGAGGGAGTAGTAGGTTTTTGGATTGTGTGAGGAATCAGTTAGGAACATGAATGTATGTTGGCGACTTATGAATGTTAATATCAATTGGTTGCATATTGACCATCATCCTTTATGGATTTCCAGTCAGAGATCATTTGCTTTCTCTTTTTTTTGTGGCCGTAAAAATTATAACCATGTACAGAGTGAGGATAGCTACATAGATCTGTTGATGAATTAGATTCTAACCAAATGTTTCGAGTGAAGTCTTTCTCCTAATCTTTTTATTGTACATACCACTACAGTTTACCTCAATTTTATTGAAGCCTCCGTCTTTTGATTTTCAAATTTCAATATTTTGTTTAGTTTTAAAAGGACTATGTAAATGAGTATAAGTAAAATAACGAAATACTTATAAATAGATGGGTTTGGTAGACAGGGTATCATTAGTTGTCTATATCTTTTCTTATGCATTTTTGTAAATATTAAAGCCTTGTCAGCTGAAATCTTGCAGGAAATTATACTAGTAATGGTTTTCTACGAGTGTCCTGCAATGGGGGCTTGAATCAAATGCGTGCAGCGGTTTGTACTTCCTATTCTTCCATTTCTTTATTCCTATTATATGATAAGCTTCAATGTTTAGCTAGCAGATTTGGCATTTCAGATTTGTGACATGGTGACAATTGCTCGGCTTTTGAACCTCACATTGGTTGTTCCAGAGCTTGATAAGAAATCCTTTTGGGCAGACCATAGGTATATCATTTGTTTTGGAAACAAAAATATAGTCCTCTCTAATTCGGCTGCCTTGTCATTTTAAAGTTTTGTACTTTTCTTTTTGTAGTGGCTTCGAGGAAATATTTGATGTAAGACATTTCATTGATTCTTTACGAGATGAAGTTCGAATAGTGAAAAGAGTTCCCAAAAAGTTTAGTAGCAAAAATGGATACTCCACCCTGAAGATGCCTCCTGTTAGCTGGTCAAATGAAAAGTATTACTTGGAGCAGGTCTGCAGAATATTTGTATCAATAATAAATTGACTCTTTACTTTTGCATATTTTCATAATTGGACGGCATATTATCAAAATATATCACCATTTCAATGGAGGCTTTCAATTTATCAGTTGAAATAAGAATCATATGAAGAAAAGTACCAGTTTATATAATGGGAAGCTTCTAGTATTTTAGCTAATAAAATGGGTTGCTTTGTATATAAAAAGCATATTTTCCTATATTCCCGCCCTTCCCTTATTTTCACTTCAGTAGTACATATCTTGAGTTTGACTATTGACTCCAACTGCAGATTCTGCCACTTTTTTCCAAGCACAAGGTGGTACACTTCAACAAAACAGATGCACGCCTAGCAAACAATGGTCTCCCAATTGAGCTACAGAAGCTTAGGTGTCGTGTTAATTATCAGGCACTTAAATTCACTCCTCAAATTGAGAATCTGGGGCAAAAATTGGTTCAGATACTTCGCGAGAGGGGACCTTTTGTGGCATTGCATCTGAGGTATGAGATGGACATGCTGGCTTTCTCAGGTTGTACTCGTGGTTGCACTAATGAAGAAGCCAAGAATCTCAAGCGGATGAGGTATATTATGTTTCCTGTTTTTCTATGCATTTATTTATGTATCTATATGTTTTTATAAGAGATAGGTCCTTCTTGTATAGTTAGTGTTGCATGATTTGTTGAATTTGGCCTATTTTGACAAATACAAATGAAGTACATTCACTTTATAAAAGATTAAGAATCTCGAATCAAAGGAATTTGTAATGATCTGACAAATGTGAGGTCTATCTAAGATAAAATTCTGATTTTGCGTGCATAATTCAGATATGCATTCCCTTCATGGAGAGAGAAGGAAATAGTGTCTGAAGAGAGGAGATCACAAGGTCTATGTCCTTTGACACCAGAGGAGGCAGCCTTAGTTATGCAAGCGTTAGGTTTTGACCGGGAGACGCATGTCTACATTGCAGCTGGTGAGATTTATGGCGGTGAACGTAGACTTGCACAACTGAGAGCTGCATTTCCAAGAATTGTGAGTTCACCATTTATATCTTCCTCCTCATTTTTGTTTATATTTTGGATGTTCGATATTTGATATAATAAATACCACCAAATGTTTGACAAAAAAAAAATACCACTGAATGATTCTAGCTTGTTCTTACATGCAAATTTTTTCATTCCATTTACAATTTGTATCACATATATTGGCAGGTCCAACAAAATACTAAAAAAATAATTTCATAAATCTTTTACAGTTATTTGTATTTTTTCAGCACTTGGGTTGAAATTGTGGCTCTTCACAACGGTTGGACCTGATATACATTATGTATTTTCTCATCCTAATTGTGGTTACTGCTCGTTTTATAAGATTCCACTTTACTTTCCATTAGGTTAAAAAAGAGGTATTGCTTGCCCTTGATGAGTTGCAGCAGTTCCAAAACCATTCATCACAGATGGCAGCTTTAGACTTCATGGTTTCAGTAGCCAGCGACACCTTTATTCCTACCTATGACGGGAACATGGCAAAACTTGTGGAAGGCCACCGCAGGTATCTATTTAGTTTACTCTTTGCTAGTTGCCATTTCATCTCATATAGAAGGTATTTGTTGGGTTCTAAGGCCCAAATCCGGAACCTAACATTATTCTGGTTTTTAAAAAGAGCTGGCTTAAAAAAAATAAAAAATAAAAATTCTAATTTGTCCTCCTGCAGGTATTATGGTTTTAAAAAATCCATCGTGTTGGACCGAAAAAAGCTTGTACAGTTGCTTGATCTGCATCAAAATGGAACACTTCCATGGAATAACTTTGCAGATTCTGTGCGACAGGTTCATGAAAAGAGAATGGGACAGCCAGCTTATCGTAGGGTTATTGTAGACAAGCCAAAGGAGGAGGATTATTTCTATGCCAATCCTCATGAGTGCCTTTGTGAGGGAACAAAGTGTGATAATTTGCTAGATCCTCATAACTCTAGTCAAGTAAGATGAGTACAAAAATTGTTGAATGCAGAAAATATGCACCCAATTTCGACACTTATAGATTTATGTACACATAATTTGTAGCAAATCACGGGAAAAATAGAAAAAGGAAATATCTGTTTAATATTAAAGCCTGCAAAGACGTATCTTCAGTGTTTACCCTTATTTTTTTCCCACAAAAATTCATTGTAGTTGTATTATAGCAGTTTATGTCCCAATCCTGGATTCAAAGCCTGAGTTCTAAATTTCATTCACTATGTAATCACGACGTTGACTACTTACAGCAGTGTAATTTATATTTCATTACATTAGATTTTCCTCTTTACAAGCTTAGGTTGTAATAACTGGGACCGAGTCAAAAACGTGATCATCAATCCTCTTTAAAGATTGATTGAATGCACGTGTTCGTTGAAGAAGACTCCATTTGTGATTTACCAAGTATGCAGTTTTTTAATCATTTTGAAGGTGTAACTGCTTCCTGCAAGATTAGAAGAATTTTGCAAGGTCGCCAAGGACATCACCACTTTCGCCGCAAAGCCCAAGATCCTTGAGCCTCCTTTCTTGATAATATTCCAACTGGTCTAGTTCCGATTCTTTCTGCTCGAAGATTTCATCAATTTGCTGCAGGACCATCTTTTCTCCTTCTCTTACTCCAACTGCTATTGCAAGCCTGTAATCTAGATTTTCTTCTTTCAACTTGCGATCCTGCCATTTATATGTTTTGTTCAGCTATTTTGTTGATCTCAATCAGCTTCAAAATTTTCACAATTTGAAGGCCATGTACTATTGTACGTTACTTTAAATATATTACATATTATACATATAAAAAGTTGTAAATATAGAGGCACAGCCATATGAAATTTTAACATGAAACTTTTTAATATTTATTCTCATTACCTTCATGATGGAAGATACAGATATATTAATAAAGTAAAGTGAATCCTTTGACGGACATGAGTTCTGAACAACCCTGAATGGACAGTCATACCTGTTCAATGGTTGTATGATAACCAGCAAGGGCGGATTTGCAGGCGTCTCGAACTGCTTTGCACAATAGTTCCTCATTGTCACGGCTCACTGGCAACTCAAGATGACCCCATATTGAGTCTCTGAATAACGATTCCAATAAGAAAGCATCGGTACCACCTAGCGCTACTAGTCTTAGATACGGAAGCAGCCCTGGTGGAATTGGACGGTTGTAGAAGATATCAAAGTATGCTGTCTGAGCGAAACCATTGGACTCAGCAACGTCTAGTTTGTCATCGAAAAAAGGGTCTGACTCAGATATATCCAGTGTCAGGGTGTATGCATGTCGATCTACATTTGGTTCAATGAAACCATAGTCCAAAGCCATCTCTGCATTGCTTTTGTTTAAATCATATTGGATATATACCTGCAGTAAAAGTTGCTTCCATTGTTATGTGTAACTATATTGTGATTGTAAGTTATGTTACCAACTGCATGAAAGAGCTAGTTTGTGCCTCTAACTAAAACATGGATTGTGAAGCTCTACTTCAACTTTCTATTACTGATAGGCTTGGTTCAATATATTATGCTTCTTTTTCCTTCGTAACGCCAGTGGCTAGTTCATGTATAAACTTCTTAGATACAGTCATGTTCCCATTGGCGAAAACTCCTCGGATGGACACAGATATATTCATTATTTTTGATGTTATGTAAAAAAGACGCATGAAAATAAATATAAGAGGAGGTAACAACAGTTCACCTGTTCTCCAGCTTTGACAGAAAGGGGACTCCTTATGGAAAACAGGTAATCCCAAGAGAAAAGACCAGCTGCTCCTGTAACTTCATAAGCATGATCCGTTGTAGTTACTCTGTCACTGTGGTTAATCTGATACAGAAATTGAATTTGGAAAACGTTATTTTTCTCTTTTGTTGAAGGATGTGACAGGAGAAGACAAAACCAGCAGAAAAGCAAGACTCAATTTGGGTTAGTTTCTAACAATAGGAGAGTCCCTCAATTACAACAAGTTCATGGTCTTCACATACAAAAGTCCTTATAAACTAATAGGTACTTGTATTTAATAAAGAGCTTAACTTCAATTTGTAAGAGAAATTATTTAGAAAAAAACTAGTAACTGCAACAGCCTTTTAGTATTTTTGTTTAAGAACTTTAACTAAACTAGCACTAAAACTATGTGCACTCTAGGAATTATTCTTTTTGGTCTAAAGGTGCTGTAGCAAGAGGATTACATTTACAGCTGCAACTGAAGGATACAGAAAGAAGTGAAAATGAAAAGGTTCTTACCAAGTCTGCAAAAGGAATTATAACTAGATTTTCATTGCGAAGGCGAGAAAATGCCCTTGATCTGAGAATCCCAAATGCCCAGAAGAAGTCGTCCAGTGTTACAGGAGAAGGAAAAAGCCGCTTATTAGGGAGAATGATTTCTTTTTCCAGTTTAAGACATTCATTCTTCACATATTCTTTCACAGACAGGGTTGTGTTAAGAAGTTGAGTACCTAATCAATTCAGTTCATTCAAAGTTCAGGCTGAAATGTAGAAATAGCAAACATAACAACTAGTAACTACATAAGCAATTTCTCAAAAGCACAAATTTGTATTACTACTAGCAAAATGAGCAGCGTGTACGTCTGTCCACTTTTCTATTACATTTTTTGTTTTGTTTTCACCACCAGTATCCGGCCCACTGGACCGCCTAATCAGGTTCGGGGGTCAGTTCTGACATCAACTGGTTCCAACCCCCTCCCGATCACAGTTGCGGGGGATCGAACCGTGGTCCTCCCTACCAGTCCAGCGCCAATCACCATTGGACCAACTAACGTTGTATTGTTAAGGACAAATTGCACAACTAACCTTGAAGTTCTTGGAGCTCTTCCTCTGACCTGCACTGGAATAACCAATTAAGAACCAAATCAACCATATGAAAAGAACCCAAATTCACAATAAGCTGATATTAGGAATAAACCAAACAAAAGAAACCCACCAATATATAGTAGAATCAGTTTCCTGTGGCAGAATACCAAAGTAGTGTTTCCAAATAGAATCACTCCTTGACCTCTCTCTTATAAGAAAGAGTATAACAGACAACCATGGCTTCAACTCACTACATACTTTCCCAATCTCTGAAGCTTCAACTGCATCTGGATTTATCCACAGCCTTTTAGGTACCTGTAAAACAACATCATTCCTAGAAATGTCTTTGAGTGCAACCAATCCTAGACCTTCTGGAACAACACTAGCTTTCACTGGTGTCTTTGCAGTGATAACACCTTCATCCTTAAGCCACTTCCAGAAGGTTTGAACTGCTGGAGAAAGTGATGTTTCAGTTCCAATAGAAGCTACTGATTTTGCAGAGATAGGTCTCTTCAGATGAAGAATTGGACTTTTGGGTGTAAATGATATCATGCCCTTGTTGCTGTGAAAAAGAAAGGGGGAGACTGAACCTCCAGAGAAGATAGTAGCCATTTTCTGGTTCTGCTTTTGATTTGTGATACTCTTTTTTCTGTTGTGTTGTGTCACAGTGTTGAGCCTTCGATTTTATTGTGTCTTGTGGATAAGAAATCTTCTGTTATTGATGCTTCTTCAAATTCTCAATCAACAATTTCATTTATCCACTATTTATATATCACGTTGCTTTTATATGCTAGTTTTTTTTAAACTAAGTTTAACTGCAGTTTTGGTTTTCCCATTTTCAATTTTTTAAAGTTTTGATCCTTTTGTTATAAAAATAAGTTTTTTAGTCCCTATTTCCATATTTTTTTAGTCAAACACATCCTATTTTGAAGTCAATTTTAATGATGTGAATAAATCACTTCCAAATTGGTCGGGCTATTGTGCCAGCCCATTAGCCATGTACTTTAACATGGGCCGACCCTTGAAAAAGCATAAAAAAAAACAACCGTGCCTTTTTGGGCCAGCCCACGGACCTATATTTTTCATGGGTCGATTTGGGCTGACCCCACGGGCTTTTCGGCCAGCCCGCTAATTTTTTTAAAAAAACTAAAAATTGTATGTTAAAATATTTTAAAAATTGTTTTATTTGGGCCGATCAATTTTATAAAAGAAAGACCAAAATCAAGTACCCTAAATTTAAGTGACTCTCAAATTTGACAAAAGTCCAAAAACTTAGTATAAAAATAATTCCCAAAAACTTAAGTGACAATTTGACAAAAGAATACCACGTAGCTTGTACTCCAAAAAAAAAAAAAGAGCGACGCACAAAAAAAGAAGATCATGCAGCTTCCTTCATCCTCTTCACATGTTAGGGTTCGACAAGCACAAACGAGCGACACACACAACAAGCACAAACACGACGCAGCTTCCTCGTCAACTTTCATAGCAAGCACAACGCCAACCACAGGCGAGATCCACTTTCAGTTCTTTGGATATGAAGCACGAACACCTCTATGATTAGGTATGTCTCGGTGTCCGACACGTGTCGGTGTCCGACACTCGTACGACATGTGTCGGATAGCTCAGATCGGTGTCAAAAAAAATCAATTTTTCCTTTAGTTTGACACTCCTTTGATCGGTGTCCGACACATGTAAGACACTCGTACGACACGAGTCGGACAAGTGTCCGCAAAAAATTGTTTTTTCTTTGCTTATACTCACCTTAGGCACATATCAGATATATTTGCACGAGTTAAATATGTGTCGAAACAACTTTATTGATCAAAGAGGAATTGAAAACATTACAATATTTTTAGCATTTTTGAAGAGTAGACGGATAAATAAAGGTAAAATACTATTGTATCTTGTTTTAAAACTTCTTTTAAGAAATAACTTCATCAACTTAGATTTACATGTATATATTTTGATTCTCAATTTATATCTTTATGATACTATTGTGTCCGTGTCGTGTCGCGGTATTTGTGTCAGAGTCCGTGCTTCATAGGGATAGAGGCTTGGGCCGAGAAGTTACATAATTTATAATTTACTTTGTTATGTATTATGAATTGTTAGGTTGAAAATTTAGTTTATGATGTAATCTTGAACTTTATTAGCTTTGAGCGTGCACTTTGTGATTCATCATCCACAAATCTCTCTACTTTTGCATGGATATTTTGTAGTATTTATTATCTCTAATGAAATCATGACACCCACTTTTTTTATGGATACTAATTTGTGTAATATGTATGTAGTTTTATGGGCTATTAAATCTCTTTTTAATTTTTTTTAAAAAAATATAAAAATTAGTCGAGCCGAACTCCGTTCATGAACACCAATTTTTATACGCGATTCTCCCAATCAACAAAGGTATCTCGGCAATTATTAAAAAAAAACAAAACAAAGGTATCTCGGCAACCACCTCCGTTCATGAACACACAGCCCCACACTCACTCTCCTCCTCTCCGTTTTCTGCTTTCGGAGGCTCCGAAGCTGGTTGATCGGGAGAAGGATATTCTGGTTTGGCATCGGATTGGAGCTTTTCCGGTTGATTCGGCGGCCGTTGACATTGTCTTTGAGTTCAACTCACGGTGGCTATGTTTCAAAGAGTCCATGCACACCAATTAATCGATATTTCAGTATGTGCTTAAAACCTCCTCAAAACCCTTTTGCTGTTCCTTACTTTTATTTTTTTACTAAATATTGTTTCTTATATAAAATATAATTGTTTTTTCCACCACTAGTATCTGGACCATTGGACCGCCTAATCTGATTCGGGGAATGTTAAAAATATAATTTAACATTTAAAGTAAGGTATTTCTATTGACAAAAAAAAAAAAGGGTTTTTTATGCACCTTTAGTCTCAATTATTTTTTTTAAAAGATATTCCCTCTCCGTTTCGAATTACTTGTCGTCTTAGGAAAAAAAAAAACAAAAAATAAAGAAAGTGTATTTCTGCATCTTATTTTCCCATTATACTCTTATTTTAATTCACCAATAATTTTTTTTTTTCACACACTTTCTGTTTCCAATAAATTTAATATGTTATATTATAATGTACCATTTTTATTTTTTTTTAACAACAAACTTTAGTTTTTCAAATATATAAATCTTTTACGGTTTCAACAACTACTCATAAATATTTGGAATTGATATTAATCACAACCCATATATATAATATGGCTTCATAATATAAGTTCACAAAATTTAGAACTCCTCAAGTATAACTTCAAATCTTGGTGCTGAAACATCATTAACAAACCAAGATATAATTGAGTTCGACGAATCCAATGAAGATAACATAGAAGAAGAGGTTGAAGCCAACAATGAAAATGGTACAGTGTTTTTCCCTTCATATGTGTTGAATTACTTTCATAGTGTATTGCATTTTTTTTTCTTTTGTGAATGCACTTTTATGACCTTGCCATCTGCGGTTTAAGAATTTTCTTGAATGCTTTGTCATGACCTGCACCGCTCTTGATTTCTATTTTATTTACACGTACACCTTGCATATAGTAATGTATTGGTAATTTTATTTATAGGTACACACTTTTAGTTTATCATCTCATTATTTTATTTTTAATGCCAGGAGCTTCAAATACAAGTCAAGAAATTGTTGAAGCAGAACCTAGAGTAAGAAAGAAAAACAGATTCTTATGCAATGAAGAGCGCTTATTTATTTATTTATTTATCAAGAGCTACTAAAAAAAAGCAAAAAATGGAAAATTACCTAAAAGAGCTACAAATGAGGTGGCTTCATCAAATTCAGTTCCTCTAAGAACTGTTCAACGTATCTGGAAAAGCGCAAAAGAAGGTGCAACACATAATGTCTGTCATAAGAAGACAAAAAATTGTGGACGTAAGAGAAATTCAATTGATGAGAATCAAATTCGTGAAATTCCTTTGCATCGGAGAACATACATTCGGTCTTTAGCTGGTGTTTGGACGTCTAAAATCAGGTGCTATACGGCGTCATTCAAATGCCATAAAGCCACGGTTGAAAGAAGAAAACAAAAGGTCTAGGCTAAAATTTTGTTTATCAATGCTTGAAGGTACACCAAATAACCCAATGTTTAAAAGCATGCACAATATTATAAATATAGATGAAAAATGGTTTTCTATGACCAAAAAATCCGACAAGTATTATTAAGAGCAAGAATTTCATCGGCAAAGTTATGTTCTTAGTTGCTCAAACTCAGCCACGATTTGACTCGAAAGGAAATGAACTTTTCTCGGGTAAAATTGGTGTTTTCCCGTTTGTTACCCAGAAATCAGCTAAAAGGTAAGTATCAACAGAGTTGCAGGAACAATGGAGACAAAAGCAATAACTTCAGTAAAGAGAGATGACGTAAGGTCATTTTTATTGATAAAGTCCTACCAGCTATAAGGGATAAATGGCCAAGAGAAGACTTGGGGTCAACAATATACATCCAACAGGATAACGCAAGAACACATGTTTCTTGAAGCAGCCGCGGCAAGGACAGTTTTGATATTTGTTTAATGTGCCAACTTGCAAATTCTCCAAATTTGAATATCTTAGACCTTGGATTTTTTGCGGCTATACAAGCATTACAATATAAGGAAGCACCTAAAACCATTGATGAACTTGTCGATGCAGTGGTGAAGGCGTTTGAAAATTACCCTTCAATTAAGTCCAAAAATATTGACAATGAAATTTTCAGTTACTCTATCAAAACTCACATTTAGAAATGAAGGTAATTCAAATAAAATCGTTTGAATTATTTAGAGTTCTAAATCCTCTAAAAAAATTAATTACTTCATCCAATTCTTCTCCCCTTTAAAAAAAAAAAAACTAATTCGTTTTATATATTGATTGATTGCTAATTTGTTACAATTATAATTTCAAGACAGAGGATGAGCACTTGAACAATGTTGGCAAAGACCTTGCATTCAAGTACGTGCAGAACCTACCTAAATCAATGTGGGTGCACCTTTGAATTTGTCCAGTGATTTGGAGTTAATCGTTAAGCTTGCTCAAAAAAAGCACCAACTTTTCCCTTTTTAATTTTAAAAAGAAAATCTATATTTCATTCCTTCATGCTTGAAAATAATGCTAAGGTGTGAAAACATTACGCTTAAACACAAGATTTGTATTGTTAGTGTTCTTATGGATGATAATGTACTACAAAATCTTAATAGAGATGTACTAGTTTTGGTAAGGTTGAAGTGCCAAGCAAATATCACTAAAGAATTGCAGGAAAAAGAGTAGGATATGCACATGAAGCTAGAATTTGCAGAATCTGCATAAAACAACCAACGAATCTATATTAAATCTAGAATCTTGAAGTCAAGCTCTTTATTATTCATTGCTAGCTCTAGCACTTTTAATCATTCAACTCAACAGAGTAATGCACCATAATCATCAAGTTATAACAGAAGTGTCGTCAAGCAACAAATTCAAAGTCTCATCCAGGTATCCCCATCCTGATTGAGTAACTGAATATTTACTTTCCAGTGAGTTTATCAAACTAAATATATATTTAGTGTACTACTAATGATGAATTCCCTGATTGCTTATTACAAAGAGAACAAAATAACACTCAACATAAACACACGCACATTAAATGGAAAATAATCAAAATAAAGTCAAATATAGATCATCAAGGTTCCATTTGGTCAAACACTTCAACACAAAAGAGATTCACATATCCCTTTTCCTCAATAGACATTCTCAATTCTTAATTAAATGTCATATGTATGATGAATCACGCCTCTTGTGCAACAGCAAATAGGCTTAACTAAAGAGATAATATATCCAAAATGCCATTTATTGTGACAAAAAATGAGACTAGCCAGACAGTAACAAATTTAAAGTTTTAAATTTTAAATAGGTGTTATCTATTGGGAATAAGTGAGTGCTACAGCAAGGTAATACTACTATAACAATAAATTAGAAAAAAAGGCATGTAAATTATCACTTTTGATTAGAATGAGAAGGGGCTTCCTGTTCATTGTTGTTGGTTGCTGAATCTAGCTTTTCTTTCTCCAATTCAATGACGGCTTGTTCTTCAATGTGCTTCTCGGCCACGAGGATGGGTGCGTAATAATCGGAATGGGAATCCATACACTGCTTCAAAAGATCGGTGACCTGCGAACACTTCTCAACGAGGTCCTCTTTGTTCTCCTCGGCCTCTTTCACGCAATTCTCCCAATCAACAAAGGTATCTCGGCAACCACCTCCTTTCATGAACACACAGAACCCACACTCACCTTCCTCCTCCTCCTCTCCGTTTTCTGCTTTCGGAGGCTCCGAAGCTGGTTGATCAGGAGAAAGATTTTCTGTTTCGGCATTGGATTGCTCCTTTTCGGCTTGCTTCGGGGGCGTTAATGTTGCCTTCGAATCCAACTCAAGGTTGCTGCAGTCCAACAATTAAATTTAAGAAACTTTGAATAATAGGTGTCAACAAGCAGACCCAGTGTGTGTCATCTCACTTTATCACATGGGTGGATGGATAAAACTAAATAGCTATAGGTTTAGGAATCCCTTCTAATGAATTGCTTGCCTACTGGACTTTTTGGTATAGGATGAGAAGAAATTAGAAGTTGTAGAGTTAAGCTATTTGGTTAGTGGGATCAACTGATTCATACCATTAATTATATTCTCTACTAATACTATATAATTCCCACACAGCTTGTTACCAAGTGAACAATCAAAATGCAGTTACCACTGAATAGCTAGTTACTCAATTAGTTGGCACGGACAGAAGAAGACATCAACACTCCACATAAACTCAAGTCAACAAATTAAACAGTAGAAAACAACCAAAATGAAGTGAAAGACACAGATCATCAAAATCCCATTTACCCATACACTTAAACCCAAAAGAGATTCAGATATCCATTTTCCCCATTAGAGATTCTCAAATGTCAACAAACTAAGTGCCACACGCATGGTGAAGCATCATTCTTGTGCAATGGCAAATAGGCTTAGCTGCCTGGGGCATAAATCATCAACTCAACAGAAAAATAGCCACTGATAATTAAGAATCATAGCATAAAATAAAAAAACAAAATTTGATTGAAAATTGAGATAGATTATCTATCAGTAATTCTACTTATTATGCCAAAAAAAAAAAGAAGAGAAGAGAAACCTCTAAATCTGAGTAACTGAATAATTGCAGAAGTGTCAACAAGAAGACACAGTGTCGCATCCCACTATACCACTAAATCTGAGTAACTAGCCGATCAAACTAAATAGCTAGGTCTAGTAAACTCTTCTAATGAGCCGCTTGCTTACTGGAATTCTGGTATAGGATCAATCTACTTCAAAGTAGTAGAGTAAAGCTAGTCAGTTAGTGGGATCAATCTACTTCATACTACTAATTAGAATATCTACACTACTAATACTAACTAATTCCCACACTGCTTGTTACCAAGAAAACGATCAAAATGCAGTTACCATTGAATCACTAATTACTGAATCAGTTAGCACAGACAGAAAGAGAAATCAACACTAAACATAAACCCAAGTCAACAAATTAAATGGAAAACAACCTATACAAGAAGTCAAACAAACAGATCATCAAATTTCAATTTAATCACACACTTAAACCCAAAAGAGATTCACACGTCCATTTTCCTCATTAGAAATTCTCAAATATCAACAAATTAAAGGCCAATCTGGATTTAGGGCCCATTTGGATTTGACTTATTTTTGAGCTTATGAAAATAGCTTATGCAAATAAATTTATAAGTTTTCATTAACAAATGTAT
Source organism: Trifolium subterraneum (assembly GCA_951799995.1). Classification (NCBI taxonomy): domain Eukaryota; kingdom Viridiplantae; phylum Streptophyta; class Magnoliopsida; order Fabales; family Fabaceae; genus Trifolium; species Trifolium subterraneum. The sequence continues at coordinate 38,792,489 of OX637461.1, read as the reverse complement.
TTTTATAAGCAGTTTTCGCATAATCTACCTTGAAAAGCTTATAACAATACATAAAAGCTTATTTATTTACATAAGTTGTTTCGCATAAGCTTAAAAATAAGTCAATCCAAACAGGCCCTTACTTATTTAAGCTTATCTACCAGCATAAGTTTTGTCAAACTGTTTGGGAAAACTTTTGAAAATAGCTTATGACAATTTTCATAAGCAATTTTCAGCTTATTTACATTAGTTCTCCAACATAGCTTATGAAAACATTTTATAAGCACTTATCTTGTGGTATAAACTGCAAATAAGTTGTTTATCCAAACAGGGCCTAAGTGTCATATGCATTGTAAAGCATCATTCTTGCACAATGGCAAATCGGCTTTAGCTACCTAGGGCACAAATCATCAACTAGACACTAAAAGACCTAATACATAACATAACAACTATTTCATAAAATCAAAAACAAAAATTTATTGAAAAATCTAGATAGATTACCTATCAATAATTCAACTTATTACAACAAAATTGAGAACCCTCTTTCTCTCATACACACAGTCTTATACAATGTCAAGTACCGATTTTAAATTAATGTTATCTATTGATGCTACAACACAGTAATAATACAATAACAATAACAATGAATTATTATTAATAATATTAAATTAAAATAAAAAAGAGGAATGGAAATTGAAAATCACTTTTGATTAGACTGAGAAGGAGCTTCCTGTTGATTATTATTAGCATCTGAATCTTGCTTTTCTTTCTCCAATTCAATAACAGCTTGTTCTTCAGCGTGCTTTTCAGCCATAAGAATCGGCGCATAGTAATCGGAATAAGAATCCATACACTGCTTCAACTTTGCGGTAACCTGAGCGCACTTTTCAACAAGGTCTTCTTTTTTGTCTTCAGCTTCTTTGACGCAATTTTCCCAATCAATGAAAGTATCTTTGCAACCGCCTCCTTTCATGAATAGGCAAAATCCGCACTCTCCTTCTTCTTCCTCCCCTTCTGCTTCGGGAGACTCCGAAGCTGGTTGATCGGGAACAGGATCTGCTGGTTTGGCATCGGATTGGAGGTTTTCCGGTTGAGTTGGTGCCGTCGACATTGTCTTTGAGTTCAACTCACGGTGGCTGCGTTTCAAAGATTCGTTGTACACGAATGAATCAATATTTCATTATGTGCTTAAAACCTCCTCAAAACCCTTTGATTGTTTCTACTTACACCCCCAAAATAAATCTGGTTATCCCCAAATTAACCAAAATATAAACTCAGTTTAGATACCCTTATGTAAATTGAATTAACGTTAAGTGTTAACCTATTATACCGTGTGCATGAGTTTACGGAAGGTCATGTGCATTGAGTTTACTTACGTTATAATTTGGAAGTTTATTTTTCAAGTATGTGATCTTATATTAAATTAGCAGATCACGTAAACATTTAACTTATATTATATCTACTAATGAGTAGGGATAGCAATGGTTATGTTCGGAGGCTGGTTTTACACTTCCCAAACTCACACTCGAACCCAAACTCAAAGATTGTTCGGGTGACAAAACAAAACTCACACCTATTGGGTTCGGGTTTTTTCACCCAAACCCAAACACGCATCAAGAACACACATAATTAATTACATGGTCAAACTCGGTCCGAATTCTGTTTCATAAAATGCAAAATGTAACATAATTTGCAAATGTGAATAGAGTAATAACATAGTTTGCAAATGACAATATAATAATAACATAGTTTGGTAACATAGTCTTTGACATAGAGGTAAATTAGATAATTTAACATTTAACCGGGTGTGGTTTCGAGTTTTGGGTGTGGATTTGAGTGATCTCAAACCTGCACATGTGGTATCAGGTGTCACCCGAACCCAAATTCAGTCAACTCTAGTTTCGCACATTGAACCGGGTTTGGATTTGGGTGGACCCCGCTGGTTTGAGTTTCCGTACCATCCCTACTAACGATTGAAATTACAGACAAACATGAAATCACATGAAAAAAAAAATGTCATTTAATTGAAAAAGTATAAATTCACTAACCTATGCAATAAAGTTTTAACGGAAGATTTTTAAAATTCAATATTTCATTGTGATTGTGATTGATGACAAGTTAATGGAATTTGTGAGATCATAAGAGAAAACACATTAATGTGATTTGAGAAGCGTTTTTTTTTTTGGTTTTTTTGATAAGCATCGGAGAGAGAAGCGTGAAGCATAAAAAGATGAAAAATTATTTTAAAAAATTTATATAAAGAAGGACAATTTTGATATTATGATTGAGTTTTAATGAAAATTTTGATATTATCCCTCTCTTTTATTTTTATTTTCACCTATTAACCAACCAGTTGTACAAGTAGCGATGGCTCTTCTTCTTTTCCTCATGGTGCACTGGACGGACTCTGCTGCTTCCCCCTTCATTAGAATTAGGTGGAGGATTTTCTCCCCTTCTAATGTGGCCATTACCATTTCCACCATTGTTGCCATTAGTCACGATGGTGTTGCCTCCGTGTTGAGGGTTGTCCTGGTTTATTCGGCATGGCTGTAATGTGGCTTCAGCTTGGACCACCGTTTGCAAGTTATATTAGATATGAGCGTTGATTAGGGGTGTTCATGGTTCATGAACGGCACTGAACCATATTAATGGTTCAGTTCAATTCAGAAAAACCACTTTAATAAAACCAGTTTATTTCTCAAACCTGTTTCGGTTCAATTTAGAACCGATTTACATCCTTAAACCAATTTAGTTTCAGATAACTAGTTTCAAATCGATTTTTTAATCAAACCGGTTTAAACCAATTTTATGTGTTTTAAAAAATAAGTTTTAGTGTTTTTTTAAGCAGGAATTTAACACTCCACATAAACCCAAGTCAATCAACAAATTAAACAGTAGAACCAAAATGAAGTGAAACACACATATCATCAAAATTCCATTTACTCATACACTTAAACCCAAAAGAGATTTAGATATCCATTTTCCCCATTAGAGATTCTCAAATGTCAACAAATTAAGTGCCATATGCAGGGTAAAACTCTTAAATATGTTTAGATTTCAACCCCAAAAGCTAACTCATAGGGTAAGGTTGTCCTCATATGTTTATACACTTAATAGCCCGAAAACTTAAGGAATATGGAACTTCATACAAAGTCAAACAACACAACTACATATTCAACATCATTCTTGTGCAGCAAATAACACTTAGCTGCCTGGCGACAAATCATCAACTCGACAAAAAAATTGCTACCAATAATTAAGAATCATAACATAAAATAAAAACAAAATTTGATTGAAAATTGAGAAAGATTACCCTATCAATAATTCTACGTATTATGCTCAAAAAAACAAAACCTTTTTCTCTAAGCTAACTTTTGTGGTTGAGTATAGGTCTCCCAAATTCTAATATGGTATCAGAGTCTATCATAGATCCATTTGTTGTTTGTTGTGGAGACCTCCCATATTTGGGCCACCTGTTGTTGTTGATTCCACGCACCAAGCACAATAGTGTTGGGCGTGAGGGGGTGTGTTAGAAGTCCCACATTGGCTAGAGATATGACATAGATAACCTTTATAAATATAGTGCAAACCTCAATTCTTAAGTTAACTTTTGTGGTTGAGTATAAGCCTCTCAAATTTTAATATGTTGTACAGAAAGGTGGTCTAATATTGTAGCTTGCCGGTCTGCGGTTTACCTTTTATTCATGTGTAATTGTATAAAAGAAAAAACTTTTTCTCTCAAACAGTCTTATCATGAGTGACAAGTTGTAATCTGGTGTTTTGTCTAAGATTATGTTTTGCTATTCTGGTCTAGCAACGCAACTTGTTGTCTATCGTCTACTTTTATTCATGTGCAATCATCTTTGCGAAAATAACATCAAATTTTTGTTCAAGACAAAAAAATAAAAACAATGAAATATAAAAAATAAAAAAAATAAAAAGATAGTAAATTCGAAATCACGTTTGGTTAGACTGAGAAGGGGCTTCTTGTTGATCGTTGTTGGCTATTGAATCTTGCTTTTCTTTCTCCCATTCAATAACAGTTTTCTCTTCAACGTGCTTCTAAAGCCTGGTGATGGGTCTGTAGTAATCAGAATGGGAATCCATACACTGCATCAAACGAGTTATGACCTGAGAGCACTTATCAACAACGTCTTCTTTTTTGTCTTCGGCTTCTTTGGTGCAAATTTGCCAATCAACAAAAGTATCTTTGCAACCGCCCCCTTTCATGAATAAGCAGAATCCGCACTCTCCTTCTTCCTCCTCTTCTTCTTCTGCTTCGGGAGACTCCGAAGTTGGTTGATCGAGAACAGGATCTGCTGGTTTGTGTTGGAACAAAATATGTGTTAATACACACCCTTAAGTTTTGATGATAACAAAGTATTAAATGGACAATTGATGGTACTAATGTTTAAATTAAGTGCAGGAGAATTCAACGTTTAATCAAGAGCACACTTAATTTAAACTCTGATGAAACCAATGGAAGTCTGAATAATTAGACTCTGAAAGAGTTCAGAAGCTACAACGTGGTCAGAAGCTATACAAAGTTCAGAAGCTCAAAGTAGATCAGAACGTCTGAAGGTGTTCAGGAGCTCAGAGGAGTTCAGAAGCTCAAGGATGTTCAGAGGCCTACAAGAGTTCAAAAGCTGTCTGCTAGTCATGAGTCATTCAGAGGATGAAGACGTTCAGAAGCTGAATTGTGAAGCACTATCAGAGGCCAACCATTCAAAGACCAATCAGACTCCAAGTTATCAAAGGTTCATCAGAAGCAAAGGAATTCCCAGTCATCAGAGGGCTACATCAACTACAACTTATCAAGCCTGATGACTTGTTCTAAGGTCAACTAATTGCAACGGTCACAAATGATGTGATCCCTCTCTCTAGGAGCTAGTTGTACCTTATAACTGTACTATTGGACAAACAGTAAAGGTGAAGCTTCTCTGCAAAGAAAGACGTGGCTTTACTCAACGGATCTTCAAAGACTACAGCTGTCCATTTTACAACGGGAATTTCTCCAACGTCTCAATGTCTTTCTCAACTCATATAAATATGCCAAAAAAAGAATTGATGACTTGCGATCTTCATTAGAAAACATCTCTCAGAAGAAAGTGAGAATCTGCATTGTAATAGATAATATCTCTCAAATGAAGTGAGCATAGAAACTAACTTAAGCCTCTGAAGTTATTATGTTTGTAATTAGTTTAAGCTTATAAGTTAGTAGTAAGTCTTCTGCTTAGTGTAGAAGCAACAAAGTCTTCTGCTTAGTGTAGAAGCACAAAAGTCTCAATCTTAGTGATTAGAGCATGAAGTCTTGAGCCTGAGTGCTTGAGCAAGGAAGCCTCTGATCTTGTGTGATCAGAGCAGGGAAGTCTCTCTGTCTTGTGTGACTTAGAGCAGGAAGTCTTAAGTCTTGTGTGACTTGAGCAAGGAAGTCTTTGATCTTGTGTGATCAGAGCAAGGAAGTCTTTATGTCTTGTGTGACTAAGAGTAGGAAGTCTTGAGCTTGTGTGCTTGAGCATCTATTGTAATCCGTGTGATTATAGTGAACTCTCTTGGAAACAAGGGGACTGGAGTACTCTCAATTTGTGAGGGGAACCAGTATAAATTGTTGTGTGTTCTTCTCTCTCTCACTCTCTCATTTACTCCTTCATCATTCATAACGCCATAAGTTAATTGTGTGAACAATCCGCTGTGCTTTAAAACTCTGAAAAGGTTTAAATATCTTGGAAAGTTTTTAAATATCCAAAACACAATTCAACCCCCCTTCTTGTGTTTTCTCCACGCACCTTCAGTTTGGCATCAGATTGGAGCTTTTCCGGTTGATTCGGCGCCGTCGACATTGCCTTTGAGTTCAACTCACGGTGGATACGTTTCAGAGAATCCTTGCACACGAATGAATCGGCCCGTTTGTTTGAGATTTTTTCTCAAAAAAATCTATTTTTTTATAAAAAATATTACTTTTTTATTTTAGTGGTATTTATCTCCGATTTTTTTAAAAATCATTTTAGTAAAAAAATCTATTTTTCCTTCAAAATGAAAAGCTATTTTCAATAGCTTTTTACAAAATCTATTTTTTTGAAAACTATTTTCTAAAAAAAAAGATTTTTATAATTGTAAACAAACGGAAAATAGCTTTAGATTTTCTTCAAAATTTCTACAAAAAACTCTCCAGATTTTTTTCAAAAAAATCTATTTTTTTTAAATCTTAAACAAACAGGCCCAATTTCAGTATGCGCTTAAAACCTCTTGATCAAAACCCTTTTGTCGTTCCTTTTATTTTTTCTTACTAAACAACTTTTTTTTATATTTTAGTAAACAACTTTTTTTTTGTATAAAATAAAATAGGTTTGCTTAAAAAAAAGGGTTTGGCATATTTTGGTATTGGGCCATACAATATTTTTTTATTTGACTTAAGACAGGTGTCTACGCTTTGAAAATTTTTGTTTTAGATTTTGTTGTTTAAGATTATTTAAATTTTTTTTTAAAAATTATAAATTGATTCAAAAAATTGAAAATTATGAAAAATCAAATATTGAGGTAAGCATAATTCGGAATTACTGAAATGTCTCTGATTTCGTTCGTTCCACACAACTCAACAAACACATAAGAGTGTTTTTAAAAATAAAAAAAAAAAACACATAAGAGTCAAATCAGTTGTAATTCAATTTAATCTAATTTTTTTACTATTTCATATGTTTTAAATATAATTGATAAAATTTGTTTCAAAAAAAATATATAATTGATAATTTTCATTCAAAAATATTAAATTTTTGATAATAAAAATATTATATTTTACATTAAACTAATTTAGAGACCTGTGCAATTTATTCAATATTTAAGTTCATTATTATATTAATGCAAAAATTTATTTAGAGTAAAATATTTAAAAATTTGATATTAAATATTGTTGAAATATAAGTAAAACTTTTGTGCTATATATTGTAAAACATTAAATTAATAAATTTTCTTTATTAAAGCAATAGTCCCGTGTATATTTTTAAATAGGAGAATGTTAACAAGTGCCCTTATGGCACATGTTAAGAAACTCTCTGCCTAAAAATGCGTATATTCAACTTTATAAAAGTAAAAAAAAGTCAAAATTTTACCTTTTTTCAATATAAGTTTTTCACTTTTGAGTTCGTTAACATATGTCATAAGGGCTTGCTCTTTCTTGTAAAACTTGTAAAACATATGCCCGTTTGGATTTTAACTTATTTTTGAACTTATGAAAACAATTTATACAACTTATAAATAAGTTTTTAAGTATTATTATACGTGTTTTAAGATATTTATGATAAAAACAACTTATAAAAATACATTTTTTGTCAGTGAAAACTTATGAATTAACACAAAAGTTTGTTTATTTGTATAAACTATTTCTATAAGCTCAAAAATAAGCTAAATTCAAACAAGCCCAAAATTACAATTTGTGATTTAGATATTCAAAAAACATCCAAATTTAACCGTACAAAATTAGATCGAAACAATTTTTTTAACTAGTCATTCAAAACCGAACCAAAAGTGATTTTATGTTTAAATCAGATGAATTTTTTTCCTTAAAACAGATCACAACTGAATTGCAAACACCAGTAAAAGTCATACTCTTTATTCTTAAATAATTTTTTTTTTATTCCATATTTTTTTATTTTATTTATAAACATTAATCTATAATATTTGATGTAGATTTTTCATATTTCTAAATCTGTCCTTTAAAAAACTTTCATTCAACTATAACTATGAAAAACATAACTGCATTTTGATGCAAATTTTTTATTAACAAACTGACGATAATATAAGACATGTCTTTTTTTTTTAAACATAAGTTAGATATAGGCAGACGCACCGCCATGGTTCACATCACCGCCAACTTCAACTTTCTCATTGTATGGCCACCATGGTCATGGTCATCAAATTTCATCTTCTACATCGTAAAACCACCACTAATTTTTAGAGATAGTTATTTATTTAAAATTTAATTAGTTTTGATGTGTTTATGTGTTAACTAAGGTAATTAGTGGGGTAGAGGTATTGAATTAGTGAGAGAAACCCTAAGATAGAATTCATTTAATTTAGTAATTAAATTAGGAAAAGAAGGAGAATAGATAATTTTGAAATATCAATAAACTTTACAAACCGGTATCTCCTGGAACCACTGGGAAACTCCCATTCTAGGGTCCACGTCGCCCTTTTCTATGTTATTGTGTTGTTTTTTGGTGTATTACACTGTAGATTGTATTGGTGCTTCCACGTGGACTTATTTTGAGTGTTTTTATTTGTGTTGGATATCTTGCAACAGTGATTCCATGTGGTATCGTGGTTGAATAGTGTTTATATTTATTCTTTTTTTATTGTTTTGGCAGAGTGTGTCTGGAATTAAATGTCCAGTGAATGATCCTCGTGTTCTACAGGGTTATTTAAGTATTTTACTATCTTTGAATTGCTATATATAGACTTCGATTATTGTTTTGGAAAATCGTCTTATCTTTGCATATTTGTGTTTTTGAATGAAAATTTCGAATATGGATCCCACATTTGATGCTTTGAGCTCTGTTGTTGTTGGCCGGGATTCTTGGAGGTTTAAGGTTCGTGTTGTTAGGATGTGGACAGTGTCTTCATTCCTTAAGCTTGACCAGGTTAATTCGATTGAGATGGTGTTGATTGATGACAAGGTATGGTTCTGTTATCTGTAATGTTTTCGTTGTTAATATTCGTTTTCGTGTTTTGATTTATGAATTTGTTGAATTTATTTGAGTTATTAGTGTTCTCGATTTATTGTTAGATTGGAATTATTATTTTGTTTTAATTTTGGTTTTTTGTGTGGTGTGAAGGGTGTCAAGATTCATGCAACCGTTCGAAGACAACTGTTGTATCTTTTCCAAAATAAGTTTGTAGAAGGTCAAGTGTATAAGATGTCATACTTCTCTGTGACTCCTAGCGTTGGTGGGTATAGGACTACCACTCATCCGTATAAGCTTCTATTTCAGATGAAAACGAAGGTTTTATCCTATGACAGTGCTGTTATTCCTCTCTATGGATTGTCCCTCTCCTCTGTTAGTGAAGTTTGTAGTCACGTTGTTGATTACGACAATTTGGTTGGTGGGTATAGTTTTTATGTGTGGTTGTTTGTGATGTTGAGTTATTTATTTATTCGTTGATATTTGTTTTGTTATGTTGTGTTAGATGTGATTGGATTGCTGACTGGACTATCTGTTGAGAAAGAATACATTAGGGATGGGAAAATCACTAAGATGATTGTACTTGAGCTAACTGATCATAGGTTTGTGTTTCTATTTGTATTGTTTTTGTGTTGATTGATTTTTTCAATATTTGTGTTTGAATTATTGTTGTTTTGAATTTATCTATTGTAGCGGGAAGGTTGAGTGTGCTTTGTTTGGAGACTATGTGGATTTATTCCAGAAATTAATTGGGAAAGTTGTTGGTGGGATGCAGATTGTTGTAGTTCAATTTGCTAAGGTTAAAATTTTCAGAGGTTGGTTTCTTACGTTTTCTATATGACAAATTGCTTGATGTTTTGATTGGTATATCAATTTTTATTTATATCTTATGATGAGTTGCAAACTTTTATGTAACTGCAGAGAAGGCTTCGATCCAAAATGTTCTCAATGCAACTAGGATTTTGATTAATCCTGATATCGATGAAGTTGATACCTTTAAGAAAGGATGTGTTGTGGTTTATTAGGTATCCTGTTATTTTGTTTCATGATTTGATTGGGTTCTGTGTGTAATGGTCTCATTTTTTGGCAGTCTTGAGCTAAATGGTATTGAGTGCTCGCCGGTTGTACCGGTGCTTGGTCCTCGAGTTAGACCATCTATGGAGGATGAGTTTCTGCGATTATATCCCAAGAAAACAATTTCCCAATTGTTGGATTTGCCTGAGGATGGAACATTTGTGGTTAGTGCTATTGTTGATGGTTTGGTTGATGGTGAAGATTGGTGGTACCCTTCCTGTAAGTGTCATAGGAGTGTTACACCTGATTCTGGTGCATATTACTGCAAGGGTTGTGACAAGCATGTTTTCCATATGCTTCCAAGGTGTAATTGTTATTTTGTTTGTTTATTAATTTTTATTTGTTTTGGTTATTATGTTAATTCTTTCTAATTATTTTTTACTCTGGATTTAGGTACAAGGTTAAATTGATGGTTAGTGATTCTACTGCTTCTGCAGTGTTCGTTGTTTTTTATGGGGATGTGCAGTATCTTATCCATAAACAATGTTATGAGTTGGTGTCTGCATCTAAGGTTATTGTTAATTTTCGTTTATTATTTATTATTAGTTGTTATTTGTAGGTGATTTCTATTTTGTATTTGTATGCAATTTTTCTTTAATTTGAATTTTTTGTTTGATATACTAGGCTGAAAATGCTGGGTTTTATCCTTCTGAGATTAGCTTGCTTGCTGGTGTTAAAATGTTATTTAAGATTGAGATATCTCCGGCTGGTTTCCCTCAATTTGATGGGACTTTTAGGGTGAAGAGGGTTTGCGCTGATTCAGCTATTGTTGAATTATTTCTGTTGGAGGAGTTGGAATGTAACTCTACCAAGGTATTGTATTTTGTGTGATTTGCAAAGTGTTTTACCTTTAATATTAGTATTCCTCCTTTTGTATTTTTGATATATTTTTGATGTATTTTCTGCTAATATTTGTTGCAGGATGGTTCAAATGGCGGTGGTTCTGAAGAAATAGGTGTGGGGCATGATCAAGATTGTGTTCAAGACACCCAGGAATATGATTTTATATCTGACTTGATTGTGTTACCCACTGTTGCTGATGGGGTTGTTAAGGAAATTGGAAACTCTTCTGCTTCTGCTGTGGTGAATCTCGGTGATGGTGATGATCCTGGTCTTGATGTTTTACTTTCCAGTGAATTGAAACGTAAGCGTAAGCGAACTTTGGCATCTATTAAGAAGAATTTGGGACCTGTTTTTGCTGAATGTGATGACAAAGAAGATGGTCTCCGTGCAAAGGGATAAAAAATTTCCAAGGGTTGAATGTGGTGTAACAGCTGTGTTGCTTGATGTATCTTATTTGAATCTCTTAGTTAAGCTAATTAGGGAGTTCTTATATGTTCTTCCGTATTTAAATAATATTATGAGATTCGGTATGTCCTTTGTTCCCATGTATCAGGTGGTTGGTTCTACATGGTGTTTTTTTTTTCATTATGTATGTTTGTCTTTACTCATGCTATATGTCATGCCTACAGTTGGTTATGTTGTCCATGTTTGGTTTATGTAGAATTACCTATTTCTCTTGGGGCTATCTAGCAGTTGTTATTGAATAATAATGTTTCCTTTGTTTTTGATTATTACGGATTTATTTGATTCATCTGTGATTTTGTTGTTTTTGTTTTTTATATTCAAGTAGTTGTGGCTACATCTTATTAAAAGACTAACATTAAAAAATGCAATAATGACAATACCTGAGATTTACCCAAGAAATTCACAATTGTATTTCCATATCAATTGAATAAGTTTATGGGATTTGAAACACAGCAATAATTATAAATTTTACATCCACTAAAAAGACAAAATGACATAAAAAGATAATCAACATCCTACAAGTGAATTACATCTTCCAAGCCTTACATCTTCTAAGCCAATATCAGTAGCATTGCCACAACAAATATCACAAACGCTACAACATAGATCCCAATTTCTTCATAGTTGATAACACATAGAAAAAGCCAGATTAAATTGATTAAGGTGACGAATATAAGACTATATGAAGCCATTTCTATTAAAGGATAAGATGATTGAAAGTTGTGTGACTAAGGGATTGAAAAAATTTCTGTCTTTATTAACCTCCAAAAATCATTACTCACTTATATACTATTCACGACCATTGGCCGTACAGTTACCGTTGAGAGATATTGTTCATAACTGTTGCCAAATTAAAATACTATTTATGACCGTTTAAATAAAGTAAGCCCTCACCTTACATTTACCGTTGTTGTCTACTATTCACAGTCCTTACCGATATAAAAACCTTTTAATACCATGAAAATAAAGTTATCGTTATCATTTACTATTATAATTCAAATGTTGACATCCCAATTACACAATTGAAAATACAAATTAAAAATTATAATTCAAATTTGATTATAATTTTTGTATTTATTTTATAAATTTTGTTTTACTTAATGACTTTTATTACTATTAAGTGCATTTGTGAAAGTTATTTTTCTATTTTCTTTGAAAAGTAATCTAAGCATTGTGGATCCAATTGGACGGATGTGATTTTATTTCGAGGTAATATTGAATATATTGACTTTTAATAGAGAGGTCTTTTCACGCGTTTTGAACACTGTTCATTGCCTTATATACTAATATTCTTGGTACTCCTATTATTGTCATTTCATTTTGTCTTACATTGTTTTTGTTGTTTATTTTGATGGTGAGCTATGTTAATCTTCTGGCCGAGGTTCCACTTGGTGGATTTACGTCTGCTTATTTCCACAAGCAGGTCGTTGGAGTTTTTTTTTTTTGTAATCCGTTGTTGCTAATTTGTATTTTCTTAGTCCAGATAATATTTGTTGTGTTTGTGCAATGTTTAATATATTTGAATTTTGTTGTACAATGTTGCAGAAATACTGTCAAGTTGATCCTGAATTTGCAGCCGAATTTGGGTCTGATATTGGTTGTGATTGGAAGTTTGTCGGTGCTAATGATAAGATTCATAAGGCTACTTTTAATAAGGATCCTGTTCATCCATGGTTAATGGATGGTTGGTCCGAACTTTCATCTGCATTTGGATTTAGTGGTGACTGTTTGGTTTCCTTTGTTTATGTGGGGGATGATACGTTTTGTTTGGTGCTGGATGAACTTTGGAATGCTGAGGTTCAGTTGCCCGCTTATCACAGCAGATCTCTTTATGGTCCTTATAATGCCAATTTTTGTGTTCGTTTGACTGAAGATGTCGTCAATAGGCCTTACCTGGTAAGAAGACTATTGGCTGTATTTTTATTCGTTGTTAGATGTTTTTTACTAGCTGTAAATTGCTAATTGAATCTCCGTTCTTTCAGAATATCTTTTGTGATTTTGAAGACCATGTTATTGGAGAAAGAGTTGGTCGTATCGCTGCGTGTTGTGATAATGGTAGTGTTACATATTTTGATGTTTCGTCCACTGTGTTCCCGTTCAAAATGACAGCCATTGGTTTGGGTTGGAAGAATTTCTGCGAGGCTAATAATTTTTGCATTGGGGATGCATTGTGTTTCAAGTTCTCGGCTGTTACTTCAAGTAATGTTGCCTATGTCTTCAAGATTGAAGAGTGATGTGCCAAAATGTATTGTCTTAAATTAGATATCTAGGCCTTATAGAGGGTTGTTTTCTTCTAATTGTTGTTTGTTTTTTGTCTTTATAAGTGTTTGATTTGTAATCTTTGTTATGGTTTTCAGTTAATTTTAAGTATTGTAAGAAGTGGTGGTATTTTACCTATATGTTAGACGCAAGTATTTATATGTTAATGTTATTGTATTATTTGTTATGATTTGATACTTCTTATTGTTATCTTATATTGACATTTCTTTATTAAATAGAATAATATATGTGTAAGTAAAAATTTGTATTCCTGACAAAAGATATGTATATCAAAAAATATATAAGGGAAACTTGATATGTTGATCAATAATTCTGCAAAAAAAAATTTAAGTTGAAAATATTTTTTTTTTTTTAATTTATATAAACCAGTAGTTGTGGAGTGAAATGTCTATTATTAATAATTTTTGGTATGTGTCTGAAAAAATTTAAAGGGGTCGAAAGCGGAGAAGTGATTTTATTGGGGACAAGGTCTGTTCTGTACAAGACAGTTGCACTCAAGTACCATTAAATGCATTGACTATTTGCATTAAATTATTCAATTCAGTTTCCTGTTTGAATATCCTGCTTTGTTTGAAAATATATATCCATTAGATTTGGATATCTTTTGGAAGCGACATGTTATCAATGCCTCGTGCACCCTGTTTTTTCTTGTCTGTTATTGCAAGTTTATTATCTTTTGTTTTTTTATTATTGAATTATTCGTTGATATTAAAAAATTTGTTTAGGTTCTTTTGCATTTTTGTTATGGTATGTTTATGTATATATTGGTTATTATTAGAGTTATACATATATTTGAGTAATTTTGATAATTTGAGAATATAATAGTTATACTAATTAGGTTAAACTTTATTATTATCTATCATTTATTCAATGATATGTTGGCACATTATTTCGTATATGTCACACATTCTGTGTTTTTAAACACAATACATGATATGTTGATATTTTATTCGATGTATGCGTAAAATTACTTTATACCAACAGTCCATATAAATTAAATCCTAAATATAAATTGGATTTCTTTCTAATTATTTGATGGGTGATTTATAGTTATCCAATCATCGAGTTATACTGTGCATATTTGTTTTATTTTAATCCTTTTGATTGATATTTGTGTGGTATTATAATATAATATTATTATATTTTGGTTGTTGTACTTTTCCCTCCATTTCCAAGTTTTCGAATATGTATACAGTCTCATTTTATACGTATATCTCTAAAAAAATACGTAAAAATACAAAAGTTTGTTAATGAATGACTAATTCAATAATGAAATCTATTTATAGAGATGGAATTTTGGTTTTGTGAGTATAATTTTTGTTGTTATCGTACTTTGATGATGGGTATTATTGGGGACAATGATCATGGTTGTGCTCTAAAGACTGGTATACTAGATTTTATTGGTGGAAATAAGATAATGAAAATAGTTGATTTATGTAATGTGGCTGAAGGTGGAGTTGCTATTATCATTGCTTGCTACTTTAGTGTTGTAGAAGGAGTTGATATGTGGTATGTTTCTCGTGGTGCTGTGGGTGAACCTAGGTATTGTTTTATGGTGTGGCTATTTGTAAGTGTTTAATTTTTTTATTTGTATTTTGTTTAATTGATATGGTTGTTACTTTTAAAAGATTTCGACTTGAGATTGAGGTCGGCGATGAGACTGACGAAATCGTTCTCAATCTGTACGATGATGTTGTTAGGAAAGCAGCTCCAAGAACCTGTCGTGTTCTTCAATCTATGGTATGATTACCCTATTTATTTCTGTTGATTGTGTATTGATTTTTTATTTAATTTTTTATGTTTGATGTTTTGTTTAGATTGATGGATCCACTGCTTATCCAGATGAGTTGGATGAAACTTTTGGCGATCCTGTTTTGTTTAGAGTTAGGAAAGATTACCAGTGTGATTCGTGTGGAGTTGTTGCTGTTGATGTGTTGGATGTATACTTTGATTCATCTCTGCTGGAAATTTATCTTAATCCAAACCACAGTGCTTATGATCACAATGTGCGTGTGTCATATATTTTTTGTTGTTGGTTTATTTGGGGTCACATTTTGTTATTGGACTCTGGTTATATATTTTTGTATCGTTTTCAGGTCGTGCTTCATGACGAGAAGTTGTTTGAGTCAATAACTGATGATCACACTGTTGGAATTGCTTCTGGTAGTCTTGGTGGAAATGCTTCTGTTGTGGACAAAAAAAGGGTTGCTGAGTGTTACCCTGATTCAGACGAAGAAAGTTTACCCAGGGACAAGAAAATTCGTTAGAATTTGTTAGCCAAGATTTGTGTGGACCAATTAATAATTATGTTGTTTATATTTTTGTATGTTTTACTGTGTTGTCTTTGTTGTATCAGAGTTTTGTTTGTAATGATCTAAAGTTATATGTTGTCCTTCCAATTATAGTGAGTTGTCTCTATTGCAGCTGTTGCTTTCAGTGTAGTTTTCTATCATTAATAAAATCCCTTTTGTCTGTCCTACATAACTTTTTATAATAAAATTATTGGCTTATATATTTGCATTGGGATCGGTATTTTTTGCTTTTAGAGCTTTCAGTTATTTTGAAAGTAACAATATAAACGGTTGATTAATATTATAAAATAGATTGACCAGGGAAAAAATACATATTATATATGACATATAGTTTCTAGCCAGATAATTATTTTTTGTAAGGTTTACATTTTTTTACGTCACATCCTTATGTATATTTTTATATTGTAAACAACATGAGATTTCATAGATTATTTGTTATATATATATATATGTATTTTTTTATTAGTTCTATTGTGGTGTTAATTTGTCTACTTCATTATTGTTCTTCTTGGGTTTATTTTGTCGTTTTCTATTTGGATTTACATTTTTGACTTGGTCATGTTTTTTTTTTGTCTATTTATAGCTAGAGTGGATGTTGTATACATTATATTTTTTTATTTTGTTTTTAAAGTATAGGTTGGTATGGGAGAGTACAAGGTATGCCATCGTCAGGGTTTAGTTTCCAGGGTTGTAGAATTTGTTGGCAACGAAGAAATAAAAAATTTGAGCTGTCTGTGTAATTCAAATGATGAAGGAGTTTTTGTTGTTGCTGCATGGTTCGACTCTGTTGTAGATGGTGTTCATCTAAGGTTCCCACGAGATGATACGTCTGCCGAACCAAGGTTGGTTTTATTGTAGTGGAAATTTTGGTTGGTTTAGTGTGGCCGTATATACTGTATTTATCTCCGTTTACTTTTTCGCAGGTTTAAGGTTAGTATTAAATTTCGTGATTCCTTCAACGAGGTTGTGTTCGTTTTCTTTGATGACCAAGTGAAGAAAATGGCCTTTGAAACTTATCGAGTGTTGGGTTCAATTGTTAGTTGTTCCTCCATTGTTTTGTTAAAGTTATGATGAGAAGGTTGAATTTCCCTAAATATTGTTATAATTTGTTTGTTTGTATATATTTGTAGGGTGAAAGTTGTTCCATGTATCCCAAAGAAATGGACGTGTTATATGGTGATGTGTTTGTTTTCAAAGCTAAGAAAAAACTTGGTGTTGGTTCGTTCAAAGTTCTTGAGTTTATCAGTGATCCTATTTTGGTCGATATCTTTCTTGAGGAATATATGAGTGATGTTGATGGTTCTTTTGCTGATATTTCCCATCCCGATGATGCATTTTCTTCGACTGAAAATTGTTTTGCAATTGTTAAGAGTGAAGGTGGATGCTCCACGAGGAACCGAAGTGAAAGTCTTGAATCCGTTGGCGACGTTAACATACCTAAATAGGTCAAGATTACATGAGTCATTTAACTTAGTGATGGTCTATGTGTGTAATCTACTTTTGTCTTTCTATTTAGACGTGTCTTTTTTTTATTGGTAGTTTGTTATTTTACTTTCTTGGTTTCAGCTTTAATGGTTCAGTTGTAATTTAAAAAATTTCCTCTGTCCTTGAAATACTTAGTATATTAAATAATCAAGTAGTTGATGTTATCTATTTTATTATATACTACCAGCCCACTCAAACATCACACTCTTGCCTCTTGCCTTTGTCTAACTTACCTAAAAAATGACATATTTATTGCTATATTTGAATGAAAGTTTTTTAAAGATTTGCTTTAATGGATGGTTTTTGTAATGTTTTTTATTATATTTGTAATGTTCTTTGGTTACTTTCTCTCCTAAATTTAATTTGTTCATTTAGTCACATTCAACTCACATTATATACTTTCCTATATTTTATAAGTTAACTCAATTGTAATATTTTAAAATGACAATTTATATCTTAATTGGATTTAAATTATTTACATGGTTTAATGGTTGCACATAAATAAAATTGTAGTATGACTAGATACCATTTAGTTTGATTGATATATTGTAACATTGAAACAATAAATAAAATTTCCAGGATATATTGAGAGATTATGAGCAAGAATTGTGGAGTTGATATGTTTAACTAATTAATAGTCTTTAATGTAATTTAATCAGATTATTATAATTTGACAAGAAAATATAAAAATAGCTTTCATTAGTTGCAGAAGGAATGAAGAAAAGAAACACCCCAATTATTTCAATGAGTTGTCTAATCCAACATTACACATCTTTTTAATTTTTCCTAGGTTATGAAATCAAAAATTTTGATTTATCATACAAATATGTGCAATGATTGTATATAATTTTACTAGAAGCTTTAATATTTTAGTAATATATATGACTGATTTAATTTTTAAATTTTAATAATTAAAGTTAATTATATTAATTTGTTTGTAGATTATATGAAATTTTTGCACTTTTGTGATTTATTTTTTTTAGTTTTTTGTGTGATCCAAGATTTGGTATTTTATGGTGGATGACATTGATATTAATTTTTAAATTATTTATTTCAATCAACTGTCTTGTTTTCTATTTCAGTTCATTATTTTGGAAACTCCTATATCCATATTTGGTTACATGTTTATGTGACATATGGTATGGGTTTGTATATTATTCATTCTGCAATGCCCATACTTTGCACTGTTGTTTGTTATTTATGTATCTATGATGCTCATGCCTACCTCACGTGCGATAGATTTCGTCAGAGTTTTCAATAGTTGATTTAGTAAAGCTTGACTTTCAACTATTTAGTTTCATTACTTTTGTATCTTATTTTACTGTGTACTGTGCGGGTAACTTTCTAGGGGTTTATTCGTCTTTTATCCATGTAGGGGTTTGCGTCATTTGTCTATATATTTTAAACATTCCATGCATTAGAAGGCAGATAAAGTTTAGTATTCAAAGTTTCATATATCCATAGTCACAATGACTTCTTCAGTGACTTCTCTTTCATGTTTGAGAACTAGGAAATTGAATTGGTGTATAAGGGTTAGGGTTGTAAAGCGTTGGATCGGATCTAAACTCGGTATTCGTGGAAATGTTACTTCTGTTGGGCTTGTGTTGCTTGATGAGGAGGTATTATTTATTGTTATTAATTGTTGTATATTTTATTTATTTTTTGTATTTTTAATTTCAGCGTTTTGGTTTTCTTATTTTGAAGATTTTTTATTTGATTTTGTTGTTTGCAACATTGTGCTTTATATGTATCATTGGTAGGGGAATAAGATTGAGGCAAGTGTTCCAAGTGATTGTGTGGATTATCTTGGACCTGTCTTGGTCGAAGATGGCGTGTATGTCATATCATTTTTTCGTGTGAATCACAATCAAGGTGCATGCATGGTGACGTTCAAAAAATATAGGTTAACCTTTTGTATGAGAACTGAAATTATTCCTACTGTGAGTTCTACTATCCGTCACTATGCACTGACTTTGTTCTCTTCGGAGGATGTATCTAACTACAAGTATGGCTTGAGTAACTTAGTCGGTAAGTTTAGTTTGTATGTTTTTTGGTTGCATTTCGTTGTGTATTATCTTTCTATCTTTTGTGTTAATTGATATGTGTTGTGTTTGTTGATGTTATTATAGATGTGATTGGCTTTCTGACATCTCTGAAATATGACCACGTTAATGATAATCTAAAAGGTGTTTCTGATGTGGTTAAATTCGAACTAAGTGATAGCAGGTCTGTATGTTTTTAAGTATTTCACTGTTTATTTTTTGTTAGTTTATTTTTTAAGTTTTTTTTTGTAGGGGAAAGTTTCATTGTATGTTGGGTGGAAACTTTGTTGAGATGTTTCGGAAATTATTCTCAAAGTCAATCGTTGGTTTGCCGGTTATAGTGATGCAGTTCGTCAAAATCAACATTGTAGAGGGTTAGATGTTATTTTTAATCCTTTTAACTATATAGAGATATTTCAGTTTGAAATAGGTCACTGTGTGGTTTTTTTTAGTATGCATTTTGACTCATTTTTTTGGTATTTTTAACAGGAGTTGTTTGCGTGCAAGATGTCGAGAATATATCAACTGTGTTGTTGAACCCTCCCATTGTCGAAGTCGTTCAATTTAAGTTGATGTATGTTGTGGTTTCTTTTTTTTTAGTTACTGAATTTTTTATGGTCATGTTAAATTCTGTTTTGGATGTTAATCGGTGTATTTATAATATGTAGGTTATCTTTAGGTGGGTGTGTTTCTCCCATAGTTGGTGGTGGTGAATCCTCCGTTCCAGGAGTAACCGATGCGTACCAGTTTAATGGGTCTTTTCCACACAAGACAGTTTTGGAGTTTTAATACTATGGAGGATGGATTGTTTGCTATTTGTGGTAAAATTCTGGGATTGTTTCAAGTGGATCAATGGTGGTATCCAGTTTGTCATTGTGGAAGCTTCCTGAATACTTTCAATGGCCACTACTATTGTGATAATTGTCATATTTATGTTTTCAGTGTAACACGAAAGTAATAATAAATTTTGTTTGATGAGTTTTTTTGTTTTTTATTCATTTATCAATTGGTAATATTGTAATTGTTGTTTATGCTATGTAGTCATACTGTCCAAATTGCTGTTGGTGACGGAAAATCGGTTGCTGTATTTCAAATGTTTGATCATTTGCTTGCTGGAATAAATGCGCTTAACTATCGTGTTTTGGTTAGTTTTATATAGCTATGTTGCAACATAATTTATGTTTGATGGGTTGTGCCAGAAATAAAGTTATATACGTGATTATGCAGGGTCGCAACTTTGCGTTGGGTCCGATTGGTTGTGAGATATTAAAGGATAGAGAGATTTTGCTGATTGTTAAGAAGATTCATCGCCTTGATGACCTCGGTGATGATTTTGTTGAAATTGTGAGGATGACTGATGATCAACAATTGATCAAACAGTATTACTTGGATGGAAAAAATTTTACTCCAACCAAGGTTTTTTTTTCCATGTTTAACCTATTTTGTATTTGTTTATCTATTTGTTTGGTGGATTATATTTTTATCATTATTTAATTGGTTTTTTGTTATATATTTTTGGTGCAGTCTATCGTGAAGGCTGGTTTTGTTAATGTGTCCCCTCATTTGAATAATAATGGACTTATTTCATGTTTGAAGGAAGACGTTGCTGCTGGGAATAGACCAACGGAGGATGATCCTATGCAGTTCTTGCTGGATTGTTCCAAGGGTGGACATGAGCAGAACATGTTGGATTTAAGTTTAAAGAGTGGTGCTAATGTTAATGTGTTTTCTGATGTTGCCGAGTGTTGTTCAAGCAATATGAAGGAGTGATGATTGATTTCAGTGTTAATGGTTTTCTGTGATGTGCCAGTTCTATGTTTCTTATATTTTCAAAAGTTTTAGATATATTAAATATGTATTGTGTGTATGACTGGAAAGTTGTTTGATGGGTTGTTATGTTATATGGTATGTCCCTATGTTGTGTTCGGTATTTGGTGTTGTGGTTGTATTAGAACTTTTAAGATTTTTTTTTTGTTTTTCATGTATTTGAAATTTCTCTACCATTTGTATTGTATCGTTAACCGAAATATATAAGTGTGTTGTTGAAAATATTGGGCCCAATCTTCGACTTTTATTGTAATATGTTATTTTAAAAAGAATGAAGTGATGTTGTACTCATCCACTCAACTATTTATTGAATTAATTTTCTATGGGCCTAATTGTTCTATTCATTTTTGTGTTAATTGTTTTTTTTTTTTTGCTGTTACTTTTTGATGCTCCGTCTTTTCTTTTTGTACCTCAAATCTCCAAGTATTTTTGTTGTATGAAAGTTGACTTATTAAGTCACATTTTTTTTTTGGTTAAGTATCCTAGTGGTTAGAATTTGCACCTTAAAGGAGGATCAGTGGAGTGTCCAAGGATCGAACTCTGGTTCCTTCATTTACAACGCTATGTCCCTACCAACTGAGCTAAGCTCACGGGGACAAGTTACATTTTTATGTTGTGATTTAATCTGTTATTTATTTGTTTAATTTTATTTTGTTTATATTTCTGAATTGTAATTTATAAATATAAATATATTAATAAATATAAAAACCAAAAATAATAAATTTTATTTTATTTTTATCAAGTTGTATTAAAAAAATTGATAAAAAAATTGGATTGATGGTGGGATCTAAACCCTTTTTTTTTTAACTTTTGTAATAGTCGTTACTTTGGTTAATCTTTTACTATTGCTTATAATTTATTTGATTCAATTTTATATGTTTGTCATAAATTAATTAGTAATTTGTTTATATATTATATTATAGGTAAAAATAAGCATATTTTTATAAAGATTATGAATGTTTAATTTATGTAATAATTTTGATTATATGAAATTGACAGTGTCCCTTATGTATAATTTCCAGTAATTGGGTCCATCGCAAATTGTAACCATTCATTTTATAAATCAAAATATTAACTTACAGTCATAGTTAAATGTAAGCTTGGTGTTTTACTAGATACAAAATGTACCAGAGGATATCCCCTCTCACTAGGCTTATCAAGTTTCATTAATTTTGTGGCAGGACATGTATTAATTGTCATAAATGTTTCTGTTTTTATGTCTGTTCTTTCATGTGTTACCACACTGGTATTTTTTGTCTTTTACTCAATTATTTTTAAGCTACACAATTTTTAATTATTTTTATCATTTGGTATTACATAACATGGTATATAAGTTTTCATTGTGTTTTCTATTAACAATCATCTCAGTTATAAATAACGTCCTGATAGTTGCCGATGGATTTGATTGAAAGTTTTGTCCGGCTATCGAATGCGAGAAACAGACGTCGGGAGAGGAGGGAGAAACTTAAAGCCAAACAACTTAAGTTAAAAGTTATCTGTTCCCGTGCTGTTGTCAGGCGTGGATGTGAGCCATTTAATTGTTTGTAGTTGAATTAGTTTTTTAGTTTTCAGTATTGTTAATTTTGATCATATTATTTTTATTTGTTAGTGTATCGAGTGGGATTTGGTGTTTCACCTGCGTCTGTTATAAATCGAGGTAATTCTACGTTGTTGCTGCATTTTTAGTTGTTGGATTTTATCTCCATCTTAAATTGTCACTTTAATTGGTTAATTTAAGCGTTTGTTTTGTTCGTGTGTTGTTTTGCTGCCGTAGATGTTGTTGCCAGGGCTAGGCGCAGAGAGAGATTTGAAAAGTTGAGAGCCAAGAGACTGAACCAGGTTAATTCTCATGAATGTTCAACTGTTGGTGATAGTGGTAAGTGAACAAATACAATTATTACTTTTGAGTTTGTTTTATTTACAGTGGATTTGGTTTGAGTTTGAATGATTTTGTGTCTCGGATTTACAATGATTTTTTAATTTACTTTTTAGTTGTGCTTGCGGTTCAGTCTACAAATTTAGAATTATATCGTGCTGGGGAATGTCAGGGTATGTAGTTTCTTTACTGTTTTTTTGTTCTTTATTTATTTAAAATGTTTTATTATGTTGTTATTGTTGATCATTTTAATTTATTTTATTTCAGAGTATTTAGATGTCGGTGATATGAGTGTTTTGTGCCATAAGTGTTTGGCCCTGGTTTGGAGGACAGAGCAAGCTGAAAATGACATTGATACCGGACTTCCTCAGAGTTCTCTTTGTTGTATGAAGGGGAAAATCACTATACCACTCATGATTGAACCTCCCTTTCTCATCCGGAATTTGTTTAGTGGTGGTGACCCAAGGAGTAGCCACTTTATTACAAACGTTCGATCTTATAATAATATGTTTTCATTTACATCACTTGGGGGCAATATTGATACAGGACAAGATGAAGGTCCTGGTCCACCTCATTTTATTATTTCGGGTCAAAATTATCATCGGATTGGAAGTTTGATCCCAAATGAAGGTGATAGGCCCAAATTTGCACAGTTGTATATATACGATACCCAGAATGAAATATCCAATCGTTTGTCTCATTTCAGGTTTGGTTCATTTTTTATTTTCTGTTTTCTTATATTTTTTGATGTGGTTATATTTTTTCCTGTGTAATTGTTGTTGTGGTAATTATTTTTTTGTTGTGTGTATTTAATCCTTAATTTAATTGATTAACTTTACAGTAATCAGTCAGCCGAGAATCAATTGGATGCATCTTTGGTTGGAGATTTGTTAAAGGTTATGGATGATCATAACAAGTTGGTTGAGAGTTTTAGAATGGTTCGTGACTATAATCAGGAGCATGGAAATGTTCCGGTTAAATTACGTCTGTTTCGTAATAGATCTTGTGATCCTCGAATTTACAATGTTCCTGAAATAAGTGAGGTTGCAGCGTTGATTGTCGGTGATTTTGATAGTTCTGAGGTTGGTAGGGACATTGTTATTCGTGAAAAGGGTGGATATTTGCAACGTATACATGAAACTCACCCTAAGTATATTCCATTGCAGTATCCGTTGCTATTTCCGTACGGTGAGGATCAATACAATGAGAACATAAGGCGTAATGTTTTAACATCTACTGGATCTTTAAAAAAACGTCGTCGTGTCACGTTACGGGAATTCATTGCCTTTCGATTGCAAGAAAGGACCATTGAAGATTCCATTGTTTTAAACGGTAGGCGGCTGTTTCAACAGTTTGTTGTTGATTTGTACTCTATGATTGAATCACAACGTCTGTTGTTCATACGACACAATCAAAGCCAAATTCGTTGTGATTTTTTGTGTGGTTTAGAAGAAGCTGTTAGTCGTGGAGATATGGATGCTTCTGAGATTGGAGCACGCATTGTATTGCCTTCTTCTTTCACGGGTGGTCGAAGATATATGTTCAACAATTGTCAAGATGCTATGGGTTTATGCAAAAAGTTTGGTTATCCTGATTTGTTTCTCACATTTACGTGCAATCCAAAGTGGGATGAGATTCAAAGACATGTTGCAAAGAGTCGTAATTATGCGCCTTATCGGCCTGACATTAGTTGTCGTGTTTTTCAAAGTAAATTGAAAGAGATGATGAATGATTTCAAAAGGGGTTGCTTTTTTGGTCGAGTTATAGCGAGTACGTATTTATCTATTTTTTGATGTAGTTTTGATTTGTTTTTGCGATTTTAGGTGGTTGATTGGTATTGTTTTACTTTGCAGGTTTGTATACCATTGAATTTCAGAAGCGTGGACTTCCTCATGCCCACATTTTGTTGTGGCTTGATCCTAGCAATAAAATAGGTTCTACCGATACAATTGATTCAATTATCTGTGCAGAGCTGCCTGACGAAAAATTATTTCCAAAGTTGCATTCTACTGTTGCAAATTTTATGATGCATGGTCCTTGTGGTTTTGGTAGGAGAAATTCTCCTTGCATGAAAGATCGTCGTTGTTCGAAATTCTATCCTAAAAAGTTTGTTAACAAGACCAGTTTTGATGAAAGTGGTTATCCTGTGTACCGGCGTCGAGATTTCGGAATTTCAGTTATGAAGAAAGGGATTCGATTGGATAATCGCAATGTTGTGCCGTATAATCCAGGTTTGATGATGAAGTACCAAGCTCACATTAATATTGAATTCTGCAATAAATCCAATTGTATAAAGTATTTGTTTAAGTATATTACAAAAGGAGTTGATAGAGTCACCGCTGCTTTGGAAGTTGGTGATGACGAATGTGTTGATGAGATAAAGGCCTATTATGATTGTAGGTATTTATCTCCTTGTGAGTCTATTTGGAGAATATTTGCTTTTGATATTCACTACAGATACCCTCCTGTTCAACGTTTGACGTTTCACCTTGAGGGTGAGCAGAGAATTGTATTCAGGGATACATCCAAGATAAGTTCGGTTTTAACCCGTAATAGATATAAGAATACGATGTTTCTTGCATGGATGGAAGCAAATCGGAAGTATTTATTTGCTAGAGATCTCACCTATATGCAATTTCCATCAAAGTTTGTTTATGATTCAGATGATCGAATGTGGCGTCCTCGCAAGAGGGGACAATCCGTTGGAAGACTTACATTCGTTGCTCCAAGTACTAGGGATTTATATTATCTGAGATTGTTGTTGAATGTTCAGACTGGTTGCACATCGTATGAAGATATTCGTACTGTCAAGGGTCATTTGTATGATTCTTTTCGTGAGGCTTGTGCTGCATTGCATTTGCTTAGGGATGATGCTGAATTTATTAATGCCATTGATGATATTTCAGTTCTTGGGTCAGGGACTTACATTCGGAAGGTATTTGCTATCCTTCTTCTTGCTGGAACTATGTCAGATCCATTGAATGTTTGGGAAAAGCGGTGGGAAACTTTGGCTGATGGAATATTATATGATCGACGTAGAGCGTTGAATAATCCAGGTTAGTTAACTATTTTTTTTGTTTATTATTTGGTTGAAGATTTTACTTGATTTTGGTTGTGACTATGATTTTTGTGATATGTAGATTTGGTTATCTCTTGTGAAAATTTGAAGCAACTTTGTTTGATTGAAATAGATAAAACTCTTAGGCCTAATGGTAAATTGATGTCTGATTTTAAGTTTATGCCTAAGATAAACACACCTGTTGCTGAGCCCTTTAACAATTTGTTAATAGCCAATGAGTTGTCTTACGATGCTGGTGAAATGTTTGTGAAACATGCTGAAATTTTCAAGAGTTTAAATGATGATCAATTGGTTGCCTATGGGCAGATTGTGGATGCTGTTGCTGGTAATATTGGGGGTATGTTTTTTGTTGATGGTTTTGGTGGTTCGGGTAAGACTTATTTGTGGAATGCACTCTCCTTTCGTATTCGTTCCGAGGGAAAGATTGTTCTTAATGTTGCTTCAAGTGGTATTGCATCTCTGCTTCTTCCGGGTGGGCGAACCGCTCATTCACAGTTTGGTATACCTTTGGTTCTTACTGAAGAGTCGTGTTGTAAAATTGAGAAGATGAGTAATAAGTCGGATTTGTTAATAATGACAAGTTTAATTATATGGGATGAAGCTCCAATGATCAATAGACTTGCTTTTGAAGCTTTTGATCGATCGATGCGAGATATAATGAAAAATGTTGTTGATAATGCATCGAATCGACCTTTTGGTGGTAAGACTATTGTTTTTGGTGGGGATTTTCGACAAATATTGCCTGTAGTTCCTAGGGGTGGTAGGGCTGATGTTGTCCATGCGACAATAAATTCATCTCCATTGTGGCGTAATTGCAAGGTATTGAAGTTGTCAAAAAACATGAGAATTCAATTTTCTTCTGATAGTGGTGAAAATAGATCTTTGGTTGAATTTTCTAAGTGGATTCTTGATATTGGTGATGGGAAGTTAGGAGAAGATAACGATGGGGAGGTGGTCATTGAAATTCCAGATGATATTTGCATAAAAAATTCTCGGGATCATATACGCGATATTGTTGAATCTACTTATCCAAATTTGATTGAAAATATTGATGAACCCGATTTTTTTAAAGACAGAGCTATCTTAGCTCCCACTCTTGAGTTGGTGGAAAAGGTAAATGACTATGTTATGTCATTAATTCCGACGGAAGATTTTGAGTATCTTAGTTGTGACACCGTTTGCAATTGTGATGAGGATGTTGGTATTGATCGTCGATGGATTACAACTGAATTTTTAAATGATATCAAATGTTCTGGAATGCCTAACCATCGTTTGCATTTTAAAATTGGTGTTCCGGTAATGTTGCTTAGAAATATTGATGTATCTTCGGGACTATGCAATGGAACTCGGCTTACTATTGTTGAACTTGGCAAAACTTTTGTTGGTGCTCAGATTGTTAATGGGCCACATTGCGGAGAAAAGGTTTACATTTCTCGAATTGATCTTATTCCTTCGGATGCTAATGTTTCTATCACGTTTCAGAGACGCCAATATCCGTTGTGTCTATGTTTTGCAATGACTATTAATAAAAGTCAAGGTCAGACACTGTCTCATGTTGGTCTTTATCTTCCAAGACCGGTTTTTAGTCATGGTCAATTGTATGTTGCGGTTTCGCGGGTAAAGAGTAGAAGTGGTTTGAAGATATTAGCTGTGGATGATGATGGCATTTCATGTAATACCACTATAAATGTTGTGTATAGTGAAGTTTTCCGCAAAATTTAATTGTAGGTACTTTGTCAAATTATATTTCATGGTTCAATCAAACTGTTATTTTTTATCTTTTTATTGGATTTGTAAAACCAGTTTGTATGTAATTCCATGTTTTTTTCAAAGTTGTTAATTTTATTAAATTTAAGCATATCAATTTTGTATAAATTTTTATGGACATGTTTCTACCACCCGTGCAAACGCACGGGTTTAACACTAGTAAGAAGACAGAGCGTATAAGATAAAATGGGAGTATAAGTAGAAAATGTATAGAGAATTGAGTGAATTAATAGTTACATAGAATTTTAGAGGATTTTAATAATTTAAATAGGAAAAGAAATAAGAGAAATTGGTTTTACGGAGAAAATGTGGTGATAGGTGTGTACTCCCTCCGTTTCAAAGTATAAGCAAAAGTGAGTCAATGAAATTTGGGTAAAAATTTGGATCAAATATATTCACATTTGTTGACCACTTTTTACTTATATTTTAGGACAGAGGGGGTATATTAAGTAAGTGCAGGAAGAGAGGTATAAGATAGGAAAACGGTAAGAGTGAAAAGAAATGGGTCTTTGAGCTAGTTAGAGTGGATTGGGTAGTTGTTAGTAAAAGGGGCGGGAAAATTGCTTTTCCGACCCCTGCCCATTTCTTTTCTACCCCCAAACTGACGTTTTTGCCCTCGGGGGTATAAAAAAAAATTGTCAAGAAAATTCGGTTTTTACGAACCGAACTGTTTGTCAATCAAGTTCGGTTTATATAAGAGAAATTGGTTTTACGGAGAAAATGTGGTGATAGGTGTGTACTCCCTCCGTTTCAAAGTATAAGCAAAAGTGAGTCAATGAAATTTGGGTAAAAATTTGGACCAAATATATTCACTTTTGTTGACCACTTTTTACGGATATTTTAGGACAGAGGGGGTATATTAAGTAAGTGCAGGAAGAGAGGTATAAGATAGGAAAACGGTAAGAGTGAAAAGAAATGGGTCTTTGGGCTAGTTAGAGTGGATTGGGTAGTTGTTAGTAAAAGGGGCGGGAAAATTGTTTTTCCGACCCCTGCCCATTTCTTTTCTACCCCCAAACTGACGTTTTTGCCCTCGGGGTATAAAAAAAAAATTGTCAAGAAAATTCGGTTTTTACGAACCGAACTGTTTGTCAATCAAGTTCTGTTTATATTAACCGAGAAAGCATGATGTTTAAAGCAAACAAACCTGGCCCATTTGCTATGCTCCACAATTTTCCATGAACTAGGTTCTGGGATGTTACAAGGTCCTACACTAGCCTGAAACAACAAAATAACCATAAATGAGCAATAAAATTTACAACAAATTTTCTTTCTCCCTTCTTCTTATTCCCTCTGCCCTGTTTCTTCTTTTGATTCTGTTTCTTTGGTTTTTCTTTGGTTGTTTCTGGTTAGGTTTATTTGATGGAAAATGGTGGTGTTGGTTTGATGAAGGTTGAACATGGTGATGGTTTGTTTTATGGATGAAGGTTGAAGGTGGTTGGCTGTATGGTGTTACTGGTTGTATGGTATTATGACCGCAGCGAACAAGATGAAATTGAAAGTAAAGAGGGAACAATGGATGAAATCCAGAAGCAAACACAAATAAAAAACAGCAACCAACGTTGACAGAGTGGAGATCGGCGTTGATGGATCCATACCGGAGCGACGGCGAAGGAAGGAGGTGCGACTCTTTTTGTTCAATGTTGATTCAGGATCAGGTGGAACAAAAGGTGCTTTCTCGGTTAATATAAACCGAACTTGATTGACAAACAGTTCGGTTCGTAAAAACCGAATTTTCTTGGCAATTTTTTTTTTATACCCCCGAGGGCAAAAACGTCAGTTTGGGGTAGAAAAGAAATGGGCAGGGGTCGGAAAAGCAATTTTCAAGGGGCGGGGGGTGCATAAGTAATTGTTATAATAACTATGCTTATTTTTTTATTATCATTGTTATTATTATCATGATAATAGAAAACAGATAATACGAGTAAAAATATGAGAGTATCAATTAAGAGATATGTTAGGAATTTAAATTGAAAGCATGTATGTTAAGATTTTCCTAGTTTTTAGAAAAATAAACCCAACACTTCCCTATAAATAGATTAATCTAATTCAGAACTAGGATTACACATTTTCCACAAAACAGAGAAACTTAGAGAATACAAAGTTTAGACATTGAGACTAAGGAGTGAGAAGTAACAACCTAATCACAACAACATCATCAACCTTTAGGGAATTTTCGGCAAAACCTCAAGGTAGAGGGGACCTTGCCCTCCTTCCCTTTTATTTTCTTCTTGTTCTTTATCGTTTATGTAATTCTTCTTTATTGACTTATGAAACATCACTGATTCTGAATCTTTGATTTGGAATTTTAATCATTCAAGTGTTATTATTAGTTTCAATTATTTTCGGACTACTATGAAGTGAGAAAAACACAAGAATGAGGTTGAATTGTGTTGGTTTTTTATAAAATTATTTTGGTGTTTTGGTTACCAGAGAAAATAGCAGTGAATATGTAAGCACACAAAGAGAGAGAAGATAGAATATAACACAAGATGTTTATAATGGTTTCTGTTACAAACAAGAGTAGTCAAATCCCCTTACACTTCCAAGGGATTTACTATAGTCTCTCTAGATTACAATTGCTCAAGCACACTTGCAATAATTCACTCCCCTTTAATAAACACTAAGATTCTAAGATACAGGGTTTGTAATAATTCTAAGTTTTAAACAGATTTTGAATTTGACAGAGTTTCAACGCTTCAGAGTCTGTTAAATCTTGATGGTTCTTCAACTGAGTTACTTTATTTATAGCCAAATGAGATAGAGCCGTTGAAAATGACTCTTTGAGAAGCTTGATGTGCATGTTGGAACTTGTAATTTTCTTTTTGCAAAAGAAGTTTGAATCCGTTGCAAAAGAAGTTTGAATCATGTAGTTCCTATGATTGATTGCATTATACTAAAACAACTTAATATGTCAGTGTAACATCTTGGACAAGATGTCTCATCTTGAGTAGGATATATGTCCTAGTACTAACAACATGTTGAGGATATATGTGACAATACGACATGTTGAATAAGATGTCTCAACTTGAGTAGGACATTTTGTACAGGCATAACACGTGCATTACAATGCGCTAATCAAATGATTGTCTGCCATTAAAAAGATTTGTTATCATATTTTGTTATCAAACATATATGTTAGATATGATTGGAGATCATAACTAACTTAGGAAGATTAAAAACAAATCATATATATTTCATAATGGAGTTAGTTGAGATTTGTTTGGAAAGATTAGGTAAGATCGAATCTAATATGATTATATCTTTGGGAGAACTTAGTTAATAGTTAGATATGTTTGGAAGATTTAAAATAAATCTTATTGTAACTAAAGTTTATCTCATAAAGTTTATCTTAAAACAAAGTTTGTTTTAAAACAAAATTCTATCACGATGCAACTCAAACTCAAGCAAATCATCAGGAGCTGCATCTCTATATAAAAAGACTCAACACAATGGTTTCAAGCACGAGAGCAAGGATTGAAGATAATAAACCTAGGGTTTAGCTCGAGTCATTCTTTCCATACCACCCTGTGGTAATTAACACATAGTGGTTGGTTGGGTCGGTTGAATTTGCGTTCGACCTTATCTTGTTTTGGAGAATGTTCCAACCTTGATATTTGTACTTATATGTTTATACAATTAAGTACTTGTGCAATTGCACAAGGGTGACCTTATCTAAGGTTTAAAGCTAGGTGATGTTGAATTAGGTAATTCAACATATTTTTCGTGATAAAAGAGTTACAATTGCCCAAGCTGGGTGATTGTGGAAAAGTGGGTAGGTTCTCATATTTACAGGGAGTGAACCTCTAAGTATAAGAAGCACTAGGATTAAGAAAAGACATAAACAACAATAGACTTTGTTGTTCATTGTAAGACTAAGTATTAATCCAAAGTAGTGGGTATTCTTTCCCTATATTGGTATCCCCCAGAGTAGGTGTAGTTTCACCGAACTGGGTCAACAAATTACATGTTCTTTACTTGCTTTCATTATTTATATCTTGCATCACAATTGTCATACACGTTGTCTTAGACATCATACAAAGGGAACAATTGTCCTAGACAACGTGTAAGACATATGTCCCCTGAAGAAGATAATTTCAACCCCAATTGCCATGATAGTGAGATTGTCCTTTTTCCTTCCATTATAAGTCAACTCTAATGAGAACTTCTAAACTATCAGAGTCTGAAGACTCAAATTCTGACGTTCCAAAGTCTAACTTCCCAGAGTCTGAAGGTTACAACTTCTGACGCTCTTCAGTCTCTGAAGCTTGTAACTTATAAACATTCTCGGAGATTGTTTCTTTCAGAGTTCACTTTAGCTTCTTTTTTATATGTTCGAAGTGGCTATAAATTTTATCTTTCAGATTTTTCGAAATGTGGTGTGTTTAGTTTTTAGGCCTATTTGACATTATGTGCTGGTATAATCCGCTACTTAAGTAGCGAACATAATTTACAGGATTACAAGGTGTTCGTCACATAGACTATGTTTGAATCGATGGAACATAACAGAATGGAGCTGAATGGAATAGAATAGAATGGAGTGGAGTGGGACGGAATGGAACACAAATTCTGCTCCGTTGTGCAAATTTCAATATTTAGCGATGGAATGAAACAAAAGGACCACTTCATCGTTTGGAAAGTAAACGGAATGAAATGAATTATAATGATTTTATTCCAATTGTACCCTTATTTAAAACAATATTAAAAAAATAACACAAATAAAATATTATTAAAATGAATATATCATCTCCAACCCAGAGCTAAATTTTAAAATTCACATAATAATCTTATAAAAAAATCTCATAATATATTTTCTCATAAAAATAACTAGTCACAATTTACTCCTTTCATTTTAAATAAGTATATACTCGCATTTGCACCCCACTTATAAATTAAAAAAAAAAATTCATTGCAACATATATCAAATAAAATATTACTGTTAAAAAGCACTCACAATGCACAAAGACACGTGGGCCACTATTTTTGCCAAATTGAAGCAACATGCCTTCTTAAAATACTCCGTAAAACACTATTTTAAGAATCGGAAACAAAAGGAAAATAATATAATGTTCAACGAAATAAGAGAATAAGGATAAAGTAGTAATAATATAATAATATACTATTATCATTTTTTGGGCAAACAATGATCAATAAAAAATGGCATCCCTTGTTGGGGAATGAAATATTAGCAGTCAACAAACAAAAGAGGAAGTGAGGTAGAGAGTTTCTTGTGTGAAATATGGGTATTTGAGAAGAGAAATAGAAAAAGAAAATAAGGGTAAAAGAGTAATATTAAAAATATAAAGTTCTATTCCATTGGATACACCTCAAATTGGGGGAATGAAAAATTGAAGGATTGAGTGGTATATAATGGAATTGGTTCCAATGAATTCCATTCCATTCCATTAGCGTTTTGTAAATCCAAACAATGAAATTTTATTATTTACCTCTCCATTCCATTCCATCACATACCACCAATCCAAACATAGCTTTAAGTTGCGGAAAGCAATGGTACATTCGTCACGTAAGTAGGGGACGACTCTGTTACTAAAACTCAGAAAAATCACAGAAGTAGGATGTATGAAATGCAAAATTTTATTAATTTTAATTACAGTACATTGGGAGATAGATTTGTTGTTAGACACAAAACTTACATCGCAAGTTACTATAGTAGTTTCTTGGTCTTGAGCACATACTAAAAAAATTAAAAAAAATCTAGACCGTATTGTCCAAGATGGCACCGCAGGCACACACATATGAACCCATCGACCTTACAACTGCAATAGGCCAGCTTTAACTTTGGCACAATATTTCCATATTGGCGGATGCGCCATTGACATTTCTCTCCGAGAGGATAAGTTTACTTCAGTGCCACTTTTCGCTTCAAATGGAAGGGACCTTTCGGCTAAGCATATTGTACCCAATTTGGACACAAAAGTCCCTTGTTCATGAGCATAACGATCCCAAACATCCTCCTTAAAGGAGATCGGAGGAATCATTATGTCTAACCAACGACGGACTATGCGGCCGTTTGCACACAAAATTACAAAAACTAAACAAACTAACATTACTAAAAAAAAGAAAAAGAAACAGAATAAGAGAAGGGGGAAGTGTGAGACCTGATGACAGGAATATATATATATATATATATATATAATGTTTTTAGGTTGTTTTCAGATTCATTTTTAGTGTTTTTAGTAGTCTTTTGATAGCCAAAACATGAAAAATACCTAAGGAATAAAGTTACTTGACCAAGAAGGAAGAGTGAAAGAAATTACACAAAAAGGAGCAAAAAATGAAGAAATTCGCTCAATACATCGTACCATGATGGGTTTTTATTAATTTGAAAAGAATCTGCGGAAAAATTGGAGAAAATCAGCAACCATCGTGCCACGATAGGTTACATCGTACCACAATGGCAATTCCTGAAGCCATCGTGGCACGATGCCACACGATGTACTACGATTAGAAGCTCAAACCCACTAGAAAAACTATAAATAAAGCTCTCCTCCTCCACAATTATTCATTCCTCTCATTCCACAACAAAGCAACTCTCAAGGAGGGGAATCACTCCAAGAGGAGAGAAGAAGGTCTCAAGGGAAGGAAACTCCCCACCTTAGGGAGTGTTTACTCTAGCAGTTTAACGAGGTTATTTCGTATGTGTAATTCTTTAACTCTTTTTTTATAATTATGCTTATGAGTAACTAAATTTCTTAGGTTATGTTGAGTAGATGAACTTCCCTAGGTTATGAGTAACTAACTCTTTTTTATAATTCTTTAACTTTTTTTTATAGGGATAGGTAGTTTGCGATTGTGACTTTTGAATTAACGCGCATCTTTAATGCTTTCATAATTTACTACTCACCTAAGGGATTAGGGAGTGTGTTATTAGTGAATAGGGTAATAAGACACAAGAGTGATTATTAATATTTAAGGGTTAATTCGTTGTGATGAACCAAACTTAATTTGAATTGTGAAATATAATAACAGCTTACCAAGTAGGGAAAGGGAAGAGATTTGAAACAACCTAAATATCCTTCTCATCTTGATTCTTTTTAATTATCTCTTTTATGCCTTTAATTCCAACAACTTGAAAAACCCCAAATATATTGCTTTGATCCTAATTTAGTGAAAATTGAATTGTTGCACACACAATCCATGTGGGGATGATCTTACTTACTAACTTTATTACTTGAATGGTTTTGTACACTTGCAAAATAGTCATCAAGGCCTCACCACCTGAAGGTGCCTATTTATAACAATTTTGGCAGCACAGGTGTGTCGCACCGCGAAAAATGCCCGAGCGTACTAACGCTTGAAATTATTATGATTACAGAGTCACCACCATTGTTTTATTTTTTAATGGAAACATCAATAAATCCCTTGAGGAATGGAAAGATGATCATCGCAAACATTTTCGGGTTCGGGAGTCGATTATGCAAGGGGAATGTATTAGCACTCCTTACATCCGTTGTACTTAACGGGAATCTTTTAATTAGCTTGGGGTTGAAAAAGTGTTTAATTTAAAGAATGTTTGCAGCTTTTTATTATTAAAAATATTTACGGAAGGGAAAAAGTGTTTAATTTATATGATGTTTTTAGGTTAGTTTTTATTACTTTTTAGTCAACTTGAAGACCAAATCTAAGCAAAAAGTCTAAAGTTACGAAGTTATTCATCCAAGAAGCAAGAAATGTGAAAATTGCATAAAAAAAGCAAAAATGGAAGAAATAAGTTGATTCCATCGCCCCACGATGAGTGTCATCACACCACGATATGTTTGTTATTTATTTGAAGAAAATCTGCGAAATTTGGAAAACAAATTTGTTCCCATCGTACCACGATGGCAATTTATGAAGCCAACGTGACATGATGGCCTGCGATGAGCCACGATGAAAATGCCCGAAAGCCTAAAAAAAAATATAAATAGAGCTTTCCTCCACAACAATTATTCATTTAGCAATTATGGATTGCAGAAGACTCTAAGCACTACAAGAAAATTGTCATTTACCAACGGAGGTTTCTAGTAACAGCCACATATGTCATAGGTATAGCAGTCCTTTACCCACGGGAAAAATTATTAAATGTGGGTATAGATATGTTTCATTAAAAAAAATTGAAACTTAAAAATTAGAAAAGGATAAGTTTATACTTTTATAGTTTATGCGATTCATATTTTTTTTTTAATTTCGGATATAGATTTGTTCCTACTTTTATGTATAGATTCAGATTTTTTTTTTCTTTTTTTTTCTTATATTTTTATGTATAGATTCATTATATTCTTTCTATATTATTTTTTTTGTTTTTTTATCTTATATTTTTTTCAATATTTTTTTTATTTTTTTATTAATAAATTTGGTGGTAATCATTTTTTTGTTTACAATGGTTCCAATGAGGATTTAACCTAGGACCTCATGCATATCCCTCACAACTATATCAAATCTAGTGCCTTTTACGGTAAATCAATCTTATTACTTGTATTGTATAGTATTATATTTTTTTTCTTTCAGAAGTACAGTACTCCCTCCGTTCATTTTTATTTGTCGTTTTAGAAAATTTACGAAAGTGTATTTTTGTACCTTATCTTCCTATTATATCTTAGTTTTATTTTAGTTTTTGAATATATTATGTACAAAAAAATAGGAACAAAACAACAACAAACAAAAAAATAGGAACAAAACAAAAACAATAAAAAGATTATACGAAAAAGTTTAGTAAAAAAAAAAGATACAATAAAAAAATTATATAAAATTTAGTCAATAAAAAAAATTGGAAGGAGGGTATAGACAAAATATAACCTTAAACTATTTAGACGACAAATAATTTGAAACAATTTTTTTTTCTAAAATGACGAATAAAAAGGAACGGAGAGAGTACTCATATTAGGAAATATATATAACTAAAAATTAAGGAACTTATGGAGAAAGAAAACAACACTGACTTTATACAAACAAAAAATACTCTATATACAAAATAAAAAAAATAAAAAGAGAGAGAAAGGAACACTCAAAGCAGGATACGTAACAAAAAAAAAGCAGGATATAACATCGCTACTCATCAATCTCTCAATATCAATCTCTCAATTTCTCTCTCGAACTCTCGCATGAATCCCTTTCTTTAATTCCCTTCTTTCGATTTCTATCCATGGCTAATGGTTTTTATTTTGATTAGGGTTTGATTTCTCAGTGAAAGGTGTTTTAGAGATTAGATCAACACTCCCCTCTCTAAGCTCTACGTTTGATTTTGGGTAAGGTTTCTATTCCACACTTTTCTTCTTCAATTTTGTTGGGGTTTTTCTCTGTCATATGTGTACTTCTGTTGTTTGATGCCTTCGATGCTAGTATTTGGAAGCCTCGTTGACCGTAAAAAACATTATGAACTCTTTACTCGTAATGTAAAAGTTTCTTGATGCCTTCGATGCAATATCAATATCAATTGAATTTTATTCATTCATAATATACGGGGATGGATTATTAGATGCCTCGATGACCCAAAAGGAAACAAATAATATTATTTGTTATATAAATTGTTGCTAGTATTTGGATGTTTCATTGACCGTAAAAAAAACATTATGAACACTTTACTCATAATGTAAAAGTTGCTTGATGCCTTCGATGTGATATTGATATGAATTGAATTTGATTCGTTCATAATATAAGCGATGAATTATTTGATGCCTCAATGACCCGAAAGAAATCAATGAATATTATTTGTTATATAAATTGTTGATAGCATTTGGATGCCTCATTGAATGTAAAAAAAAGATTATGAACTCTACTCATAATGTAAAAGTTGCTTGATGACTTCGATGTGATATTGATATGGATTGAATTTGATTCTTTCATAATATAAGAGATGGGTTATTGGATGCATTCAATGACCCGGAAGTAATCAATTAATATTATTTATTATATAAATTATTGATAGTATTTAGATGTCTCATTGACCGTAAAAAAACATTATCATAGTTGTTAATCAAAAGTTGCACGATGTATTGGCAAGATTCCCAAACCCAAAAAATTGAAAGCTTCTTTCTCTCTGAAAATAAAGAGTTGCGCGATAAACTTAAGCAAATGGAAAATCAAGATAGTACAAATGTGGTGTTGGCAAATGTGTTGTCATTAATGATTTGTTGGAGAAGATGTGAATGACATTTTACGAGCTGCAAGACAGGTATACTTTATTTTACTCTTTGTGTTCATATTTCGAATATTATGAAAACATAAATTAACTTGAGTTTGTAATTTGATCTCATTTATTTCCTATAGGTTACAGATGCTTCTAGTGCCCCATACCAAACAGATTCTCAAAGTCCATACACTGGCGAAGATTGAAGAGAGAGATTAGAAATAAACAATGTAAACTGTTGTTGTTTATTGCTTGGTAGGAATGTCATGTACTTTGTTGTGGGCTGTAACCCTTTGGAGTTTAATGTTTGGTAGGGATGTCATACATATGTACGTTTTTAAAGTTGTAATTTTGGGATGGATATGATTAGAAGTAGCTAGTAGTTCTCTTAAGTTATTTGGTGCAATTTCAATTTTGGAAGGTTTAGTTAGGTGACATTGTTTTGGTGTTTTCATGTACTTCGTTAGTTTGTAAGACTTATTAGTTTTTTTAATCAATATAATGGAAATTCTCTTTTATAATTATAGTTGACTTTGTGTGTAGAAAACATGCATATCGGAAAATCATTATTATTATTATTATTATTATTTTAAAAAATGCACAATCTGTCAAAAAAAAAAGATGCAAAAAAGATAATTTAAACCTATACCAACGGACAAATTCGTGGGTAAACCGATTTATAATAGTTTGTAATGTCCGTGGGTATATCTCCTAGGCTAGTCCAACGCCAAAAAATGTTGTTGCTATAGGCTATAGCAACGGCAAATTGCCATGGGTACAACGAGATAAACTAGACGGAACAAAACGCTCGTGGGTATAGGTTTTATGGCCTATACCCACGGATTTTATACCTTTAGCAACAACATTTCGTCGTAGCTATAT
Source organism: Trifolium subterraneum (assembly GCA_951799995.1). Taxonomy (NCBI): domain Eukaryota; kingdom Viridiplantae; phylum Streptophyta; class Magnoliopsida; order Fabales; family Fabaceae; genus Trifolium; species Trifolium subterraneum. Next base: position 38,753,780 of record OX637461.1, on the reverse strand, counting down.
GTCAAGTTTCTTGTAGTGAAGGAGCAAAGGAGGAGCAGCATAGAGAGGGTCTAGAACTCTCTACGGAAGGGCGTAACGATGAGAGTTTGTATAGATGAGAACCATAACAGGTACTCAAAGAAAATATGAGGGTTCCCTTAGTCCTAGTTGTGTCACAATGATTCGGTTGTAATAGGATAGGTTATGTATGCGAGAGCACATCTTATTAAAATAAATTAAATTTATCCACCATTCGTACACGGTATAATACCAAGTTACCAAGCATAAGTAAGGAGTGATTCGAAAGCACTTAACCTATTCTTCATGCTTTATCTTTATCTTTTAATCTTCTATTGTTGAATCAAATACCTTTTCAAAAACAAAAGCGATAAGCTAAATAGTCCAATTCCTAAACCAAACTGATAGTTTTGGCACGATCCCTGTGGATACGGACTTATTCAAAAGATAAGAATTATTACTCAACTGACTGGTTCACTTGTCAGACCGTAGTCAGTGTGCTTGACAAGAATGGTCTCTTGCTTCTACGTATCTCCATATGCGATGGAGAAATCAAAACTACGTAGTTCGGGGTAGAAAATGTTTGTTGGTTGGTTGATTTTCGAGAACGATGTTTATGTCGCATTTTAGTGGTTAACCGTAGCTTGTATGCTCGCGCCTGGGAAATTAGGCGTTTGTTTGTATCGCGTTATAATAGATAAAACATTGTTCGTTTGTGAAAAGAAATTTATTATTTTTTTACTGTGCTAAGGCAAGAAAATTGATTTGGTGTGTTAAATTTGTTTTTAGGTGTGGAAGACGAACAACCGTTAAGACCCCGATTATTCGAGAGACAAACGAATGTACATTCGTTAATCTCTTTTTATTCCAATTTTTTATTGATAATTTGTTCGTGGAAGACGAATAATTGATAGCCAAAGCGTACACGAAACCCCCGGTTATTCGAGAGACAAATGAATGTACATTCGTCAATCCCATTTTAATCCACATTTATTATTGAAAACTTGTTCGTGGAAGACGAATAATCGATAGACAAAGTGTATGCTAAGCCCCCAGTTATTTAAGAGACAAACGAATGTACATTCATCAATCCCTTTTTAATCCACATTTATTTTGTTAAAGAAAGTGCTTATTGGTGGTGGTTGGAAGTGAAGGTTGTAGTGGTGAGTGAAAATGGTGGTTCGCAAAGAGATGAAGATGGAGATGGTAGTGATTATTTCTTTCTCCCTATTCTGTTTGGTTTTCTCATTTGGTTCTGTTTTGCTTTTTTTTTTTTGGGTGGATTTTGGTTATAGAAAATGGTTGAAGGTGGTGGAGTTGTGATGAAGGTGGAAGATGGTTAATGTTAAAGAGGATGGTTATGATTATGGTGGTGGTTAGTGGTGATGCCAAGGTCTGTGCATGCCTAGGCACGCGCAACCCTTTTTTTTTTTTTACAAAACAAACGAACACTCATAAAACACAAAACTCGTACGGTCTCTCTCCCCCTCTCCCTCGCGATCTCTACCGGTCGATCTCTCTCTCAGCTGCTTAATCTCTCTCTTCTCGCCGCTCAAGCTCTCTCTCCTCTCGCATCAGATTTGGTGAGTTATAAACCTCAATCATTCAATTTTTTATTGTTGTTTACCTTCTGGTTGATTGTGTTGTTTTTCCCATGGATTTGGAGCATAAAACACATTGAATTGTAATTGTATGTTCATAGTTATTATTTTGTGTCAATTAGAACATTTATGATTTTTATGTAGACCGATTGTTTAGCTTTGAATTGCAAATTTGCAATGATGTTGAAATTGATTGTTTAGCTTTGAATTGCAATGATGTTGAATTTTGATTGAATATTGCTGCTCCGTTTTTTCATTCTGCTGCAGTGTTTTTCTATTCTGGAAGTGTCTAGGAACCAAAAACTTGTTTTAGATTATCTAGTTGTTTGAGTTTTTCGTTTCTGCCTTTGCTTTTCAATTGTTTTAGTTCCTTGGTTACTACTTTTTTTGGCTACTGCTTTATTGGTTAACTTTAATAAGGATTCTAATTGTTTGTTATATCTTAATTTTGCATAATTTAATTTCAGAGATGAAGAAATTTTTGGTTCCTAGAGAAAGTATTTGAAGGTGTGAAAAACACAAGAAGGGGGGTTGAATTGTGTTTTGAGGATTTAAACTTTTCTTCAAGATTACGGAATCTATCAGAGTCTATTTTGGCAGCGGATAACTCAAACACACAATGAGATCAGAAGCAAGATTGAGAGAGTGAGAGAGAAAGAGAGAACAAACAAAGATTTTATATTGGTTCCCCTCACAACTTGAGAGTACTTCAGTCCCTGTTCTTCAACAAGAGAGTTCACTATAATCAGCAAGATTACACAATTTGCTCAAGCACACACAAGAGACTTCAACTGATGCTCAAGCACACTAGCAAGAGACTTACACTATTTACTCAAGCACACAACAAGAGACTTTCAATTACTCAAGCACACTAGCAAGATACTTCAACAGATGCTTAAGCACACAAGCAAGATACTTGCTCCAATTTTCTCAAGCACAAAAGCAAGAGACTTCCAAATCTTATACAATAAGATTGTTTACAATTTTACACCTAGGACTAACTCTTACAAATATTATCAAAACAGAAAGCTTTGACGTTGAATGAAGATCTTGAGTTTAAGTCTTGTGCAAATGTTTGCTATTACGTTCTTTGGCTTGAATGAACACTTTCTTCCTTTTCTGTCGTGTGCAGTACTTCTTGATTTTAAGCTCTTTTGAAAATTTGATCATTCAATGACAACTATGTCAATTCAAAGAGGTCTTGTATTTATAGGCTTTAGAAATAAAGACGTTTGAATATGACCATTGTGAGAGATCAGTTTACCCGTTTGAAAGGTACTCAGACCATGTTTTAACTTATTCCGCAAATGGCAAACTACTTCTTTTCTGGTTCTCGAAGATAGTTCCTTTGCACAGAAGAGGCAATTTAGTACCGTTGTCTTGATACTCCCTTTCTTGACTAGTTGGGCTGACACACAACATCATCCATTTGGTCCTTGTGTAGATTAAAGCTTGAGGGAAATATCTCTAGACTTGATTCCATCAGATTTATGTGTTTCGTTATTCTTGTGTAGCTTCTGAGAGTATACTTAAATTGCTTTTGACAGACTCTTCTTGCTTCTTGGACCTTTTGTTGCTTCTGAGACTCTTGTAGCTTCTGACATACTTTCTTCAGACTTGGTTCTCTCAGAACCTCTGAATGCTTCAGATGCATATAGTTTGCTGTGAGGTTCTCAGATTCTATCTTCATTGTTAACTGCACACTTTCATTTAAGTACATTAGTGTTCTTCAATTGCATATTAATACTTCGTTATCATCAAAACCTTATCAAGCTCTTGGGGTTTGTTCTAAGAACCATTTTTGTTCCAACAGTCTTGAGATTGTGCAATCGGAAGCCAAAGTAGAAGAACCACAAACTAATGTGGCCAATGAGTTTAATTCAAATGAGATTGTGCGTGATCCGTGTCTTAGGAAACTAATTCATGAGTATGCTCCGGATATTCAAGACCATGTGAGGAGGGCATATATATTGAAGGGTCCAACGCGACCAATTTTGGAAAAATTTCCTCGTACTCAATTTGCAAGTGATCCAAGAACAAGAGCATTTTGTAAATCATGGTATGGAAAGTATACATAGATAGAATACAGTGAGTTCAAGGATGCAGCTTATTGTTTCCATTGCTTTCTCTATAAGCAACCCGGGAGGCCCAAACACTTTGGTTATGAAGTCTTCACCAAATACGAATATAAAGATTGGAAGCATTCATCTACAGGCTTCAAAGATCATGTTGGTGGTCATGGTAGTATGAACAACTCATGTATAAAGCACTATGATGATTATAATAATCAAAGACAAAATATAGCAACTAAGTTTCTTAGAGCAACTAGAGAATAAGAAGAATTGTATAAGATTCGTTTGACTTGTTCCTTAGATTGTTCAAGATTTCTCATAGCACAAGGCATGGCTTTCCGTGGCCATAATGAATCCCTTACTTCTCTATACAAGGGCAATTTTAGAGAGATGGTAGGTTGGGTAAAATCTAATAATGAACAAGTGAGAGATGCTTTTGACCGTAGTTCACAAACTTGCATAATGATTTTCAGTGACATTCAAAAGGAGTTTGCAACGTGTTGTGCACTTGAAGTTACCAAGGTGATTATGGAGGAGCTTGGTGATAGACATTTCTCCGTGCTTATTGATGAGTCACGTGATATATCCGTCAAAGAGCAAATGGCGGTGATGTTTAGGTTAGTAGTTGTATTTTCCAATTTCTATTACCTATTATTCTCCATGCCTCCATATAATTATGTAACCTTGTTGAATTTGTTTTTTAGGTTTGTGAACGACAAAGGGGAAGTTGTGGAACGATTTCTTGCTCTACAACATGTGGAAGATACTACATCTCAGGCACTAAAGGATGCACTTTCTAGTATTCTTGATCGTCACATGTTATCTATTTCAAGGTTAAGAGGGCAAGGATATGATGGGGCTTCAAATATGAGAGGTGAATTTAATTGTTTGCAAAGAAAGATTCTAGATGAAAACCCTTATGCTTTATATGTCCATTGTTATGCTCACCGTTTGCAATTGGTGGTTGTGCCTGTTGCTAGTAGTTGCTCATCTATTCATGATTTCTTTGAGTATATCTCCTTGATTGTAACCACAACAAGTGCATCTTGCAAGATAATGGATGCTTTGAGGGCGGCACAACACAAAGATATTGTGGATAAAATTGAAAGTGGTGAGATATTTAACGGAAGGGGCTTGAACCAACAATCTAGTCTCGCTAAAGCCGGAGATACTAGATGGGGTTAACATCATACTTCCTTGCTTCGTTTGGATCAAATGTGGTCCTCCGTGTTATATGTGCTTAGTACGGTTGATGAGTTTGGACGTGTACCATCTCAAGCGGCGGGTTTGAAAGAAAAAATGGAGAGTTTTAAATTTGCTTTCATTTTGAAGTTAATGTTAAAGTTGTTTGGTATTACAAAGGAACTTTCAAGAATTTTGCAAAGAAAATATCTTAAATATTGTGCTTGCCATGAATTTAATTGATGATGTCAAAGCTCGGTTGGCCATATTGAGAGAGAGTGGTTCGGATAATTTCTTTGTTAATGTCCAATAATTTTGTATTGCTAAAAGTATTCTGATGCCAAATATGGATGAAGACATACCGGTGCGGGGTCGTTCAAGGCTAGAAGGGAGGACTATCACTAATCTTCATCATTACCATGCAGATATTTTTTATGTTGCTATTGACAAAATATGTGTGGAGATGGATCACCGCTTTAGTGAAGGAAGTAACATTGTGCTTAATTGTTTCTCATGCCTTGACCCCAAGAATTCTTTCTCCAAGTTTGATGTTTATAAGCTTGCTCGTCTTGCTGATATTTATCATGAAGACTTTTCTGATTATGATCGTGGAATAATAAGGGAGCAACTTGAGACTTTTGTAGTACACGTGAAAAGACATGTTTCATTTTCTACTTGTGGGGATGTTCAAAGTTTGGTTATGAAGATGGTTCAAACTGATAAACATTTCGTATTTCCATTGGTCTACAAACTTATTGAGTTGACTTTGATATTACCGGTGTCGACAACATCCGTTGAAAGGGCTTTTTCAGCAATGAAGATTATTAAGACTAAATTGCGCAACAAAATCAAAGATGAGTGGTTCAATGACTTGATGATATGTTACACCGAGCGGGAGATATTCAAGTCAGTTGATGATGTTGATATTATACGAACATTCACCTCAGCGAAGACTCGGAAAGGGAATTTGCCTCGTTATTTTATTTAGCACACTATTGGTATGTTATATTTCAACCCTCTTATTGCAAATTGTAGTTTTGTTGCCAAAATTACAAGTTTATTTATATACTATGTCACATGTGAATTTTCCGCTTGCAGTTAAAATTTTGTCCAGGCTCTCTAACATTCTTGGCTTCGCCCCTGGTGGTGGTTGTGGTTTGTAGATATTGAGAGATGAAGATGGTGTGTGTTTGTGTTAGATCTCTACCTTTTTCACTTTGTTCTAACTCTATTCATTTTTGTTTTGAACCCCACCCCCACTCCTCTTCATACTCACAAAATTAGGGTTTGGTGTGGTCTAAGAGAGGAATGGGAGACATCACATTTTGTTCTTGTTCAATGGTTGGCCAATTTGGAGGAAAGAATGGAGGGGAGGGAGAAGCAACGTGTGGCTGTGTTGTTGTTATTTTGTGCAGAATTTGTTTTTTTGTTTCTTTGCTTGTTTCTTTTTTTGGACTGATCTGTTTATTCATTAGTTATGTTCGATCCAACCACAAGATTTATTTTTGTCATCCTATTAGTATATTTCTTTGCTTGTTTTATTATTAACTAAATATAATAATGATAATAATAATAATAATAATAATAATAATAATAACAACGATAGTAATAATAGAAAAAGAAGGATTCAATCCTATATGCTACACAAATAAAACTCTCCGTTTTTTGTGCCCATTTTTTTTAAATAAGAGAAGATTAGACTTCCCTTTCTTGAAAGAAGTTTGAATTATATTATTCTCCTCTCTTATGTTAAAATATACACTCTACTCCCCTCTTATACAAAATATATTATAGAAATTACATTCATAATAGGGGAAATGTATGTTTTAATATTAGGGGGTGGAGAATGGAATTCAAGCTTCTTTCAAGGGAGAGAAATGTAATTTTCTCCAATATATTTTGTACAAGAGGGGAGTATATTTTAACATAAGATAGGAGGATAGTGTAATTTAAGCATCTATCAAGGGAGTGAAGTGTAATTTACTCTTTAAATAATAATGAACAATGTAACTAAAAATTATAACATATATATATATATATTTTAAAATTCACAAAATCAATGAAATGTATAAAGAAAATGGTTAAAAATGCATGAAATTACAAAAATAATATTCTACTACTCCTAAAAATTAAAACAACATAATTCGAGAGAAAAAAGTTGAGACAAAATTGGGGTGAAGGTGGCCAATTAAAATTTGCCACTTGACATGTCTTTGATTGATACAGGGGACTTGATTACCGACTGGTCTGCTAATAAAATAGCGGACGAAACTGACAAAATTTCTCAAGAATTTCTCGTTCTTACAACATTCACTAGTTAAATAGCGAAAAACGTAAAATGAAAAAAGCGTAGGACGCGCAGGAAACTAATATGATGACAAAAATAAATTTTGTGGTCGGATCAAATATAACTAATGAATAAACAGATCAATCCAATATAGCCCATTTATATATGTAGTTGAAAGCAAGCCGGATCGAATAATTTTATTGCTAATTAATCCTCTCCTTATTTAAGGGAAAGAGAAAAATAAAAGAACAAAAAGAAAATTAAATGGAGTGCGAGAAACGTGTTGTAGGTCAGCTAAGTGTAAAAAATTGGTTATCATATTATATATGTTTGATGTGTTAGGACAAAGACCATCAATCCTCTTATATCCAACTAACTATATATTTATTTTTTCGATTATGATCCAACCAACAAACTATATATTTATTTGTTTCTTATTATGATCCAACTAACTGCATATTTAATTTTTTTTTTTTATTATGATCCAACCAACTATATTGAATTCTATCTATTTCTTGTATTGTTCGATTATATTTTCTTGTTTATTTAGCACTGTATAACTTTTTAGGATCATAAAACTAACAGTTTAGGAGTAAAAGCTTCGGTTTCCTTAAATATAAATTGGTTTAGGGGTAGAAACTCCGTATTAATATCATTTATCATGATAACTTTAAAAAAATTGAGATCATAAATAATTTCGGATGTAATATAATATAACTAACATTTGTACATTTTTTTTTGAACATGTTAAAATGGAATATATTAATAAAACAGCCTCCTCAGCACAAGGTGTACCGAGATAGACTAAATCGGTCTACAAAATATCATATACAGGGTAGTAGCAAAAAGAGATCATGCAAGACCCAAACAAAGCAGGGGACTAAACCACCAGCTATGGTAGTTTGAAGCTAAAGTAACATTCATCGCCTTCAACCACCTAAAAGAGAAAATCTTGATCTTGTCCAACAACTGAAGGAAGCTGCTTGCTGAGCCTCGAAATAAGCGATGATTTCTTTCTGTCCACATAACCCAAACACACACGAGCCAAATAAGCTGCATAAAGGAACGTTGCGGCCGGGATCCACCTGCTGAACAAGTGAACTGAACAAAGTGGTCACAAATAGAAGTGGAATGCAATGGGGTGATGTCTATCCACGAGCAAACTAATGTCCAAAGGGATCCAAAGGTACTGCAAGAGATGAATAGATGGTGTGCCGACTCTGCCTCCCCACAACTAGAAATGCAAAAGTGAGCTGCAGGAGATAAGATGTCTCGCGTAACCAGATTGACTTTTGTGGGTAACCTGTCACGCAGTAAACGTCACGCCAAGATGGAAACCTTCAGTTGGATATGAGAATGTCAAATGAGTATGTCTGCATCATCCATAGTAGCTGAAACCTGAGAAGTCAATTGCTGATACGCTCCCCAGACAGTGTAGCATTCATCAGGGTCAGACTGGCACTGCTACCTATTTGAAGACTGAGCCTGTAAGGTGAGATTAAGAAGTAATGACTGACACTCCCTCAACATCTCCTCCTCCCACACCCACAACTGCCTCCGCCACTGCCACGCCTCCCCATCCGCCCCCCACCCTAAAGAAAACATCTCAGCCACCGTTCGCCATTTGGTCTCCGCCAAGTCAAACAGGCACCCAAACCGCTCACACAATGGAATCCCATCCATCACCCTCTTCGAAACATGCTCCCCAAACCAGCTACCCCCTAACTCATTGCCCTCCTGAATACGTGCTATCTCCCTCCACCACGTAGACCATCTCTGCCCTCCATCCCGAAGTCTACCTCTCTCCACCCCGTACCGGGCTGCCAAAACACTAAACCACAACCCCTCCCTGTCCACTAGCATCCACCAACACCATTTACCTAACAAAGCCAAATTAAACTCTCTCACCTGGCTGACCCCTAAACCTCCACACTCCTTACGTAAGGAAATAGATTTCACCCAAGGAATTTTCCTAAAATCCTCACCCCCCCCCCCCCCCTAAAAGTTAATAAAAATAGATTCAATAGAGGAAATGATACCTGAGAGAGCATTGAATAAGGAAATAGCATAGACATGAAGACATGCCAAGACAGACTTAAGCAGAACCAGACAGCCACCAAAAGAGAGAAAGCAACTCTTCCATCCAGACAATCTATTCTTTAAACGAGCCAACACCGGTTCCCAAAAACCCAGACACCGCGGATCACCCCCAATAGGAAGGCCCAGATACAAGAAAGGAATCTTTCCCACTTTACAACAAGAGCAGACGCAGCTTCGCCTAACTAGGATTCAGGAATATTAACCCCAACTAGAATGCTTTTATGAAAATTAACCCTCAGGCCCGACATCGTCTCAAAAAGAATAAGAATAGCACGCAACGCGCGGATGTTCGACCAACTTTTTACCCCCAACAGAAGCGTGTCGTCGACAAACTGAAGATGCGACACCGAAACAGGATCCCGCTCACCGATACTATACCCCGTGAATAAATTATAGGCCACCACTGCCTCCATCAGCACATTAAGACCCTCGGCTGCTAAAAGAAAAAAGAAAAGGGGATAACTGATCTCCTTGTCTAAGGCCCCTCTCGAGCGGGAATTCGTAAGCAGGACTGCCATTGACTAAAACTGACGCAGTGACTGTACACACACATTCTTTAATCCATTTCCTCCACAGGGCTGGGAATGACATTCTTCCCATGAAATCATCCAGGTAACCCCAATCCACCGAATCATAGGCTTTCTCGAAATCCACCTTAAAAAGCATAAGTTCCTTTTTGGACTTCCGCGCCTCATCCACCAACTCATTTGCAATGAGTATTCCATCAAGGATCTACCTATCCTTCACAAACGCCTTTTGGGACTCAGAAATCACACTACCGATCACTAAACGCAATCAGTTTGCTAAAACCTTCGCAAGTATTTTATAAAGGATGCCCACTAAGGAGATAGGCCGAAAATCATTAAACCGTTGGGGACTGTCAAATTTAGGGATCAGAGCGATGAAGGTAGATTTTATGCCCTTAGTCATCTTGTCGTTCCGGTGAAACTCAGATATAAAACGCATAACATCGCCTCGAATCTCGGCCCAAAAGTCTTTAATGAAACCAAAGTTTACCCCGTCAGGACCTGGGCTCTTAAAACTATCACAATCCCACACCGTTGACTTCACCTCTTCCTCCGAGAAAGGTGTGATTAAGCTACTACTCTCCAACTGGTTCAACCTTTTGAACTGAAGATTGTCGACCCCGGGCTTTTCCACATTAATGACCTTAAAATGAGACGTGAAATGCAAAAACACGGCCTGCCGAATAGGATTCACGCCCTCCAGAATGACCCCATCAGCTTGTATCACGGTAATGGCATTCCCTCGGCGGCGGCCCGTAATGACTAAATGGACTGTTGCCAACTGATACTAGCATGTATCTGAGATAGAGAGTGGATATCCGACAAGGATCCCAAGAAGCTCAGCTATTTCGGCCTCCGAAAGAACCTCCTCCCCCCTCTTCTAATCTAGGGTCGAGAGCCAAACTTTCAGAGAATCGATTCAGCTAGGCAAATTCTAGGCGTGAGCCATATGCCATTCTTTCAAAGCCGCCTTAATCATCCTAAGCTTCTCTTTAAACACATAACCACCCCACCCATCAACATGAAGCTCTTTCCACTTATCTTTTACAAACACTTGGTAGCCAGGAACATCTCTCCAACATTTAAGCATCCTCGACGGGCGGGGTCCCCAGTCATCCTCATTCGCGGACAGGACCAGAGAACAATGATCAGATAGACCCCTCAATCTAGCCGTCTGTGTGTAGTTGGGCCAGGCCAAACACCACTCCTCGGACAACAAAATCCTGTCCAGGCGACTCATCGAGAGACCATCACCTTTAAACCAAGTAAACTTACGGCCACACAAAGGAAGGTCAATCAAATTATTATCATCAATAAAATAGTTGAAAGGAATATGATCTAGAGCACGAGGCCCGCCCAGGGGCGGAGCCACCTACGGGCTCGGCAGGGCCGCGGCCCGCCCCAACATTTTTTATTTTTAATAGGTATTTATATATGTATTCTTATAGGTAGTATACTATATATATAAATAGCACAACAATATCTTACAACATATCCATATGGCCAAGTGGTTGAATGGGCGCTTATGCTTCCTTTTTGTCTTGTGTTTGAATCCTGCTGGGGGCAGTTTTAGATTTACTTCAATTTTTTTAATATACATCTTGTGCCACTAAACTACAAGTTTTACTTCAATTTTTTTTTAAAGGAAAATGCTCTTTTTTTTTAAATATACAGCCACTGCCACCAAACTACAAGAATGCAGAGGAATTTTTATTTGGTCACAAACCAATTTTTTTTTATTTAGCACACTTACATAAGCAAAAAAAAATTAAATGACTACGTGATGTGACAATATAAATTTTGTTTTAACATTTTCTCATTTGTGAGTGTGTGCCTAAATATTTTTTTTCTTGGGTTTATGCTCAACTAAGTAAATATGATTTATATTTTAACGGGTATAAAATTTACGGTATAAATTCTTCTACCATATTAGGTAAAAAAAATTAAATTTTATCACGGCCCTCCCCAATATTTCGGGCTAGCTCCGCCACTAGGCCCGCCCCGAGAAGAGCGACGTTCATCTACATGTTTAACAGCATTAAAGTCCCCGCAGACACACACCCTCCGCCTTCCCAAAGATTGAATTCGCGCAGAAAGCGAGCCCCACAGCCCTTGCTTAGCCCCATCGTCGCAGGGCACTTTTAAATAGGATTTGTATTTTCCATTTTTACAATTTTAACAAAATTAATTTAATTATTATTCTAAAGCATATAATTATTTGTTTAGCTAGGTAATAACCAATTTTGAACAATGTACTGAAATAAAATATATATCTGTTTTATAAAAAAATTGAACATAAATTAAATAGTTTTGAATGAAAATATATATATCTCTATTCATTTTTAGGAAAGCTATAGCATGGATCGAGAAGTTCATATTTAAACTTAGAGTGAATGAGAAAATATTATTCAACACTTGATATTAATATACTGACCTGGTGGTTTAAATTTGAAGGGTCTTCATATCACGTGCTCTAAAGGCATATTTTAAAGAATTTAAAAGTGGAAATTTTTTGACATTTAAAAAATTGAATGCACGATTTTATGACAGATATTTTCATATTAAGTTTCCTAACATGTGTCTTTTCTCCAAATTTGAAATATCAAAATGTGCTATTTAAAATTTAATATATTAACATGAGTATATATTTCGTTGTCATAAAATTGAATTAAAAATCCACACACCTCAAATAAGAATTATATCTAGTCAAGAGAACTTGTGAAAGAAAGTTAAATTCAAGTCAATAATATTGTACAAACTAAAATCTAGTGGGTGCGTCCGTATGAGTTTAGTTCAGTTGATATGGATAACATATTCTATATGTAAGAACCAGAATTTGAACTGCGGACACTCTACTTATTCACATTTAATGTGAAATTTCTATCAACTAAACTACCTATCCAACAAAAAATAAACTCTGATGTTTGTTGTTGAATGTTTATTGTACCCAAAAGAAGCTCTTATGGTGTTTTAATTTCTTTCACTTTCTATATTATTTTACACGTAAATATTTATAAAGTGGTTTATTAAGACAAAAAGAAAAGAGTGGTTTATCGTAAATCAATGTTGTTAGAAATTTCATCAACTGACGATAATATTTTTTAAAAGTAAAGAATTACAACTCGTCTATCTTTATGACTAAAAAAGACATAATTGACGTCTATTGAGTACAAAGTGCATATTTATTTTTTATTGTTTTAATCAAAAGGATATAAATTAAGTTAAGTTATTATTTCATCGTAAAAATGAGAATTATCACTAACTTATTCTTCTAAACAACAATATATGCCTTGTAAAAAAAAGCATTTATCTTTGTTACAGTTTTAAATACTTTTATAAGTATTGTTTCACGATTACCACTTGTAAAAATTTTCAATTTTATACTTGTTCAAATTTATCTTCTTTTGTGTAAAAAAAAGGTTTAATTTCTTTTTTAAAAGGAGAATTTTTCGGTACACATATTATATAGATATGTACCGGTACATTTTCTAAAGTGGATGATCTTGCATCACAATGTTTTCTTCCGTGATTATATCAGATATGCATTGACTGCAGCCATTAACACTGACTGCATGTAGTTATATGGATCACAGCCATCTGATTACCATCAAATGGTTCAAATTGTTCAGTTAATATATTTATATTATAAAAAATTAAAACTGTATTAAGATTTTAGCCATCTGATTTTGATAAAACAATTTAAAGCAGCTCACCTTAGCCTGATTGCATTCAGGCTGACTGCTTTGGATCCATTTCCTGATTGTACTACTCTCTATTATGAAGTAAATGAGGTAGGTGTGGGAGATCACTCTCTACCGTAATTTATACTCAATCTAAAGTATACTTGAAAGTGCAGTTTACGCAGTACTTGACACAATACACCTTCGTCTCTTATCATAAAAAATTATTAATATATAAAAAATTGTTAAAGGAATAAATTTATCTAAATTATGTGTATTGATTAGCGATTCGGATCCTCAGTAGCTGAACATTACTGTAATTTGTTGGTATCATTTAATATAAAACTCCTATTTATAAATATTTAAGGCACGTGTTAACATGAATAATAATAATAATAAGGATCATGCTAAACAGTGTCTCTGAGCACTTGTTAAGCACATCAAAAAAGGAAATAAAAAATAAAGCTAATATTGAAAAGACAATCTTTTATACTTTTGATGTATTAAATCACGTATTTCGAGACAAAATTTCTATTTTAACATGCTTAACCGGTGCCCCGCCCGGGGCACTGTTTAACATTTTCCTAATAATAATAATAATAATAATAAATATATTTAGAAATGTTTTGAGAATCTTAATTCCGTTGATAGAGATATTTCTAATTGAAAAAAATGTTTTGAGAATCTTAATTATTTTTATTTTTATTATTTAAAAAAGTCTTATAATTAAGACAATTTAGCTAAGCGGATTTTTTTTAGAGTTTAATTGTTGTACACTGTCGCTGTAAATTTTTTTTGCACATACAACCAATGATGCGTTGCCGCATCATTTAATGAATATGAAACATCATGAATTTTTAATTATCATATATGATATGACGATATATTATTGGATGCGTGTGTAAAATAACTTTACACTGACGGTTTATATAAATTACATTTTTTTTTTTTATAAAAAAGTCTTAATTAGGCCAATTAGCTAAGCGAATATATGTTTGCTTGCAACAATGACTCCACGCGTTCACGGGGTTGATGTACAACATATATATATTTACTACAGTACCAATACAGTACCAACTCAAGGACTCGATTCATTACATTAATATTGCATGTATTGCTAGATTTATTTTATGTAAGCTATGAGTACTGGAGTACTAACTATCGAACAGAATAATGTCGGGTAAACAGTACTTGTATTTTTTTATTTTATACAAATAATATTTTATGTATTTTTTTTACAGCAAACATTTTTTGTATATATTAAGTGGTAGTAGAATTATAATATTGTGTTGCCAGTACACATTTGGGGGAATATGACTAAGCAGTGGAACTAGAAAGCTAAAAATTTATAATATATATAAATTAAAGAGAAAATAGAAGGAACAATGCTTGATTTCTATTTTACAATGACATAATATCATATCCATTATCGTACCAAAAAAAATCTTATCCATTGAACTCTAAATTAAATATAAAGTTATATTTCATAAAAAAGTTGAGTCATAATAATCATAACAAAAAAAAAATTAAGTCATAATAATCGCAAATTTGATCATCAAAGAATTAAATTGTATAACTTTAAGTGATATATTTTTTGGACAAAAAATAGAAAATGTATTTTTTTTGTATTGATATGTACCTAAGTAAATCAATATTTTTTTTAAAAATAATTTTGCTTTACTAGTTTGTGACAATGTTTTTGTCTCAAAAGGATATGGGTTCAAATGATCAATATTTAAAATGATTATTGTTTTTAAAAGAAAAAACAACAAAATGCCAAAACAAGCGCTATACCATCTAGGCTATCATTTTTTTACAATAGAACAAAGAATCGAACCCAGGACCTTATGCATATTAGTTAAATCTCTCACTACTAGTCCAAATCTAGTGGCATTCATCTAGGCTATCATTATAACTTGATAATGTTGCGATATATATATATATATATATATAGTTAATTTTATAAAAGTTTCAAAAGTATTTTAATAATTTTCCATTTTTTTGGGTGGCCGCGGCCCTCCTCAGACACCCCTGGTTCCGTCTCTATGACCAAGTGTCATCTTTTGATTTTAATTTTTTTTTGTTTTGTTAAGTAGTCTAACGGATAGAAATTTCACTTTTAAGGCAAATAAGTGAGATGGCCGAATTTCAAATCCTGATCCCCTACATATATAATGTAATGTCCAACCAATTGAGTCAAGTTCGTGAGACGATGTTAATTTTTCTTTTATATAATGATTTTAATGTATATTTATGAGAAAGAGTAATGATTACTATCAACATTGTTTAGATGAGAGAGAATATTAGTAAGGTAGACAACACTCATCTCATCATATTTCAAATTAACTTGTAAGTATGCAAGAGCAGAAGTGTTCTTATATGGACACAAAGATATAGATACAACGCGCATATATAAATTAAAATAATTGAGAAAAAAAACAGTGGTCACATCAATCACTATAATTTTAATTTTCTCGTTATTTTTTTTAATTATGTGAAAGTGTCTAAAAATACTTTATTTAGACTTATGCCTATGTACGTATTTTTCACAAGAACAATACATTGCTTGAGAGAGACTTCTCAAAGATGTATGGAGTTATGGACCACACATGACACACATGTTTTTTTAGTGTGGGTGGAATTATAACAATTTTTATTTGCATATACATGTATATATTTAACTATTTGTTAAAGTATTCTTTTTCAAGTAGTCTAATGACTAGAAATTTCAACTATAAGGTGGATATACGTGGTATGGCCGGGGTTCGAACCTCATCTCTGCATATATTAATGCAATGTCATACCAACTGAGCTAATTTCACGGAACTGTTTAAAGTATTTATTAATCTACTATACATAAATTGTACTAGTATTTTACTTTACAATTTAAGATCTCTCGAGGGGAAATAAATTAATATTTTCTTTAAATTATTTATTATAGATGGTAGAAAAATATGCATAATAATTATGAGTATATTTTTTGGTTATGATATAATTATGAGTATATTGTTATAGAAATAATTAATATATCTCGTTGAAAATTCCAAAAAGGTCTTATAACAAGAGACAATATTTTAAAAATAACTCCTATGTCTCTTTTATTCTCTCATGTCCCTTTTTTTTGTAGTGACTCTCATGTCTCTTTATACGCAACATAAAATTTTAACCAGAACGTTGAATTTTAATTGAGCCCCATCCAAATCCAGCTTTGTACAAAGAGTAGATTGTTGCCCCACCAGCTCATATCTTTAATTATCTTTTAATGCAACTTCTTAATTTAGCAGGACCGTACGGCACATATCACTAAAAGATTCTACCAAACTTTGTAAGTTTCATAAAATTTCAGCAAGATCCTCTTTCTTTCTATCTCTTTTTTTTATATTTTATATAGGAAAATGTTAAATAGTGCTTCATCAACACTAAGGCTCTATTTGATAAAAATAGCGGTTAGCTGATAAGTTAGTTTATAGCTTATAGCTTATAAGGTAAAAGCTACTTGAAATAGCATTTGAAAATAAGCTATAAGCTAGTAAAATAAGCTATAAGCTCATAGTAAAATGACCGTTACCAAACAGAACTTTTAGCTTATAAGCTAAAAGCTATAAGCTATAAGATAGTTTTTTGGCCTTCCCAAACAGAGCCTAACTAAAGAAGACAAATATAATAAAATCTCTTAAATTTGTGTAGTCAATTTTTAAAAAGTGTAAAAATTTATCTTTTCAATTCAAAAGTTTCTTTTTTTAGTTTCTTAACTAGTGTTCGAAAATACTAGTTAACATGTCCTATTGTATATACTACTCTATACTATTCTCTCCATCGTAAACTATAAATTGTTTTAATTTTATTCTGCAAATTAAAAAATATAATTAACATCGTATTAAAAAAAGAAAGATATGTATCTAAAAAACAAAAAATAAAGAAAGATACTCCCCCCGTATCAAATAATATGTCACTTTGAAGAAAAAATTTGTACCAAGTTATAAGTCGTTTTACGATACCAATGAAACATTGATGCTACTTTTCCTATTATACCATTAATTATTTATTACTCTCTCTTCTTTCAATTCTTCAATTTATCTTTTCCATACAATTAATGAAGAACATTTTGTAACTAACTAATAATTTCTCTTTTCCATACAACATTAGTTACATTTCTTAATATGCGTAAAAATGTCAAAGTGACATATATTGTACATTATTTTTTTATGCAATCGAGACATTAGTTAATATTACAAATTTTTAAAAAAATATACTTGAAAGTTGTATAACCAAACACGTTAAAAGTTTAAATTTTAGTTTTTTAAATGTAGATTTTTTTTTTATTTCTCTTTTTAGTTGTCCTTCATTAATAGTATAGAAAAAATAAATTGAAGAATTGAAAGAAGATATAGTAATAAATAATTAATTAAGGATATAATAAAAAAAATAACATTAAATGCTTCATCGACATTGTAAAACAACTTATAATTTAATACAATTTTTTTTAAAGCAACTTATAAATTGGTAAGAAAAGAGTATTTCATAGTGATATCGAGATGGATCCATTCGCGAGGAAATTTTGTTGGACACTCTCCTATTTTAATGTGGACCATAAAAATTACTCCCTTGTATTGAAAGTCTTCCTGACAAAGGTGGTCAGGCGGTGTGTCCCGTGTGCAGTGTGGCAACGGCGGTGCAAGTGTAGTGTAGCTGAAAAAAGCTTCTGCTTGAGGGAGAGCATATCCTAGAATGGATTGACTCACACTTGAGGGGGAGATTGTTGTGGCAAGTGTGAGTGTTAAGTCCCACATTGCTTAGAATAGTGGAGGTTGAACACTTTATAAGTAAGAGGACCCATAAACCTAACACCTTAAGGTTTTGGATTAGAGTGTGGTGTCCAACTCACTTGTAGAGTTGTTTTTAGACTCAATGTGAATGATCTCTCTGACTGTTCCCTCGTGATGACCCAACACTACATCTATATGCATGATTACAAGAGTGAAACTCATATTCTTTTTATGCATTTGAGTAAAAAATTGTATTAAGTATGAAGATTATTTTACATAATGAGAGATAATAATTTTTGAAGAAAAAAGTTATATGTCATTAAACCTTAATTATAAACAAATATTTTATTTTCAAATTCATTAAATAATTTATGTTTATTGTCCTTAATATAAATCAAATATATAAATTATTTAATGAATTAAAAAATAATATTTACTTATAATAAAAGCGGGAAAAATACACAATTACATGCTATGCATATAACATACAGAAGAGAAAACTTTATGCTTAATGAGGCGTGACTTTGATAAAATTATGGTAGCACCATAAATTTTTTAAGCTATAGAATATAGATTACAATATTTGCTTAAATCAAAATGGCTTATGGTAGTGATTCTGACAATTCTGTGATGAATATTTTTAAGACTGACTGAAATCTGATCGACCACCTACCCAACAAAATATTTAAGGGGTATCAGAGTATTATTAATTGTTTTAATAATTAATAATTAAGGAGTATCAGTGTATTATTATTTTGATTTAATAATTCTGATAAAGTCTAGTAGGGATGACTACATTCTGATAGGAGTATCAGAGTATTATCCTGTAAATATGTAGTAGTAATGTTTAAAATTTGTGATAAGATTCATTTTCTTACTACTAAACTATTGAAATTGATACTGTAAATACTACATAGTTATTAAATAACATTTATTTTATTTCCTAAAACAACAACTACAAAGAAGAGGCTAAGGTAACATAACTAACAAGAAATGATTTTTTTCCCCCAATGAAGCTGACATTATCAACTCATTGAACTAGCCTAATTAAGTACTTCTATAGCCAAACAGCTACTATAGCTAGCTACCTAGAAACCTACTCTAATAATAATAACTTTTTATCATTGGACATTAATGTTCATGTCATCAGATTCATTAACCAAACCAAGTATACTATTCCAATAATGCTTATTCTCTTCAAGATTCACATTACACATCATGTTTCCATCCAAATTTTCATGATCATCATCACCACTTTCAAGAGCTTGAAGAACATTTGTTGAAATTGGAGGGGTGTTAATATTATTGTCATATCCACCACATGATCTAAATGCTTCCACTGCTGCCATTATATCATCATCTTGCTGAAAGTTTAGCATGTTGTTGTTGTTGACATTGTTATCATGATCATGACCATGACCATGACCATGACCATGATCATGAGCTTCTGTGTTCTGTTTGGTTAAATTGAATTGTTTCCATATCTCATCATCATTATTGGTGGTTTCAGTTAATGGAAGTAAATTTTGATTGAATGCTACAACATTAATGTTGTTGGTCATAGGAACAGAAACAACAGGAAGAGGCAGAGGAAGCAGAGTTGTACCAGGGAAATTCAAAGTAGATGTTGGTGATTCAAGATTTTCATCATTAGATAACATCATAGCATACATGCTATGCATTTTGTGGTTTGCTTCATCTTTTGCTGTTGGTGTTGTTGTTGGTGTTGGTTTAGACCATGAACTCTGCCATGCTTTAAGGATATCAAGACAAGGTGGAAGTGAAGGTTGTTGAAGTGGTGTGATTTTGTTAAGAAAAAGTCTAGCTTGTGGTCTTGTCGATTCGAATTCGAGTTGTCTTTGAACTTTCATTTTATTTGTTTCTCTAACAAGTCTTGCTTCAGCTTCTAAACGAGCACTTTCCCATTGTGCCATGTGACTTAGGTTAGCTGAGTCTTTAGAGTACTGACTGCAAGTGGAACTACCAGCTGATGTATGATCTGTTTTTGGCTTATGAGTAATAGGGTCTATACCCATTCTTGTTAACCTCTTTTTGAGGTGTGTGTTCCAATAGTTCTTGATCTCGTTATCTGTTCTTCTTGGAAGTTGAGCTGCTATGGCAGACCATCTGTGTAATTTGTACACCATTCATAACACAATTAATTAAACATATTCAAATAATTTACAAACAACAGTATATATATGTACTCATCTATACAATGTTTAGAAACAATTTATATAAAGAATGACATTATTCATTTTACAAGCCAGATTTGTATGGCCTGAGAATATCAGTATGATGTCTGCTCGAACTGGAACTGAGATTCTCTTGCGAGACCCGCATATCTTTTCTTAACAGTCATGTTATAGATACAAAATATCCATCATTTAAGTCTTTGAGTCCCTTACGACTTAGACCAATCAGATATTGTGTAAACTATTTTTAGGACTAAGCATAAATTTAGATTTTGAGTGAACTATTTTTAGGGCTATGATTGGCATGTTGGTTGTATCATATCCATATATATGCTACTACTATTTTACAGTTTGAGTCAACTTTCCCTGTTTAGCTGAATAATAATCATTCATATGGTAACTATATCACAAAGTGTTTGTTATTTTTGTGGTATGGTGGTTGAAAAGGTAAAAAAAGGGAGTATTTACCTGTTTCCAAGAAGGGCATGAAGTTGAATAATGGTTTGTTCTTCCTGCAAGCTAAACTTTCCTCTTTTTATGTCAGGTCGGAGGTAGTTAGTCCATCTTAGTCTACAGCTCTTTCCACATCTTTGTAGCCCTTTTTCAATTAATATATCAAAAATGTTAACAAGAAATATATCTATTAGAATAGAAAATATTCATTGTATAAATTATTGTATCACATTTATATATAATAATATCTTATAAAAAATATATATACTAGTACATACCAGCTTTGGCAGGTAATGCACGCCAGCTTCCATGACCAAATTCTTCAATATAAGCAATGAGTTTTTGGTCTTCTTCAGGAGTCCAAGGACCTTTCTTCAATCCAATTTTTTCACAACAAGGTGACCTACCCATTTTTCAGACTATGTTAGAATGGAACCTTTGTTTAGAGAGATTTGGTTTGAACAAAAGCTAGTAAGTAAAATAGAAAGACAGTATAGGACATAAACCAAAGTAAGTAATAAATTGTTCAATGATAGAGAAGTGTTGGAGAGCGACGTTATATAGAGGATTAACATTGAATATGGTTGTACAAGTAATTATTATGCTATGTACGTTGCTTAAGTGAGGTTCTGTATCTTTATTTTCCACAACGGTACCTGCGTAACTGATAGTTATAACGATCATACTAGTATTCGCTATACACATTAATTTTATTTTTTATTGGTTTTTTTGGGTAAGCAAACAGCATAATGACAATTTATTATTGGTGGCAGTATACACTACTTCTCGATAACTTGAGGTATTTATCCAACAACCAATAAAAAACAAACTACAATATATATAAGTAAATTTACACCTAACTTTTACTTCATAAGCATGTGTTTTCATTTGGTTATTGAGTAAAGGTTTTTTCTAATCTACCCAATCTTAATCTAAGAGTATTTATCCAAACGAATGAGAATAAACAATATGCAAAACCACATGCAAATTCAAAAGTTTGGTACAAGTTAGTTGTAGATATCACATGCAAATTCACTAATGTGGCTTGTTCTCATTAGTTAATGGGTAAATACGCTCAAATTATGAAGGCTAGAGTAGTCTTCACCTTGACTAAATATATCCAAATTATTGAAAGATAGTAAGTTGGATACCTAACTCAACTATTTTGAGTTAAGTGTGAAAGAAGTTAAGGAGTAAAGGTTTAGAGTTCAAGTCTTGACGAACTTAAATTATACTAGTATATTTTATAGGATTTGGATTCTCTCGAGTGAGCTTTCTACTGTCCTCTGATCAGCCTTCATCTCAACCAATGGATTTATGTCCAATTTCTCTCTCTTCTTTTATTTAATTTTGTTCATGGACTTTCAACCATTAATAGATCCGATGCAGAACAAAAGATCCGAATGCAGAACATTTAAAATGTAGGGACCATTCTTAACAATTTCGCAAAATGTAGGGACTAAAAACATATTTATATCCTATTGTATACATGTGGATTTTACACTTGCGATATATATGTGTGTCTTCACAACATTTTTTTTATGGCAAAATATATTATAAACTCAATAAATAATTACAGAGTGCAAACAATAATTTTGCATCCCATTTTTGTGTAGAGTCAAGATCAAATGACACCAAGTTGTTTACACCAAGTTATAAACTCAATAAATAATTACAAATTGCAAACAATAATTTCGCATCCCACTTGGAAAGGAATTTGGTTTCACTGCTTTCAAAATTATGACACAGTCGTGCATTGAGAATCTTGCTGGTTGTTTGATCTTATCAAACGATCCAAAATTTTATTCAATAATTCAAAAATATCCGGCTTGAATCTTGACCATCCAATCGAAATTAGACGGCCACTCTGGCATGATCATGAGTGCGTGCGTGCATGGACTTGCCACCAGAGCTGTCAAAACGGACGGCCCAGCAAATTTCGAGCCGGCCCAAACGGACTTCAGGCAACATCATGTCGGGCTAAAAAAGCACGGATGAAAAACGGGCTCAAAAAAGTATGGCCTAAGCCGGGCTTATACGGGTTTCGGGCTAGCTCGCATTTTTTATTTTCACAATAAACAAATTGAAAATGGCAAAAAATTGTTTTTTTTTATTTACAATTTTGTTGTTTAGCAAATTTTTTTGCAAAAAAATGTAAAAAAAAAAAAAACATACATTTATATTATACATATATCTATAGGATCAATAATTTTTTCACAAATTGAATTAAATTTCTTTTGCCGTCCTACAAGTTTCTCACGCGCCCTATGTTTACTCATCCGCTACCTACAAGTTTTTTGCACGCCCTATTTTTAGTCATCCGCTACCTACGAGTTTCTCACGCGCCCTATTTTTACTCATCCGCTACTTACGAGTTTCTCGCGCCCTATTTTTACTCATCATTTATCTGCTACCTACGAGTTTCTCGCGCGCCCTATTTTTTCTCATATGCTAATTAAGTAGTAAAAATGAGAAATTTGAGAAAAAAACATCGTCTGCTACTTAAGTAGCAGATAATTATTTTTTTATTTTTTTACAATAAGTAGCACAAAATGTTTAAGAAACTCTTAGGGTGACAAAATAAACTCTTATAATATAAACAAAATTCAAATCATCTAAAACAAGTTACTTATATTTATTTTTTAATTTTTTTATTATAATTTATTCGGACTTGCGGGCGACCCGCAGCCCATACGGACTAGCCCATATTTTAAACAGACTTTATCGAAACGGACTAAAAAACCCAGAAACAATTCGGGCTAGGATTTTTAAAGCCCAAGCCCATGAAAACATCGGCTTTGCGGACCGGCCCATCCGGACTAGCCAATTTTTACGGCTCTCCTTGCCACCGCAGAAAATCTATGTCCTTTGATAATTACCAATTTCAAGTCTATTTGCATAAAATTTATGTTCAAAAAACAAATTCTCACATCCATTTTTTTTTTGTAATAAACTAAGAACCCGAAGAAGAAATATAATAAGGAATAAAATGTCAATATAATTAGGTTGAAACTTATTTATTTCTTTTATACCCACTTTGTACTCTTATATATAGATAGGGCTGGAAATGAGTCGAGTCGAACTCGCTTAAGCTCGGCTCGGCTCATTTATTTAACGAGCTTAATTTTCAACTCAAGTTCGGCTCATTTTGTTCATGAACCAAGTTCAACGAGTTAATTATCGAATCGAATCGAGTCTCGAACTATTTTCGAGTTGGTTCGGTTCATTGTCAGCCGTATTTGAGAGTATTATCACACTTAGGAAAATGTGAAACAATAACAAACCCACCATAAACATTTTGTTGTGCTTCCAAGACATGTAGTACACCACATTTTATAACAAAGTTTTCTCTCAATGCTAGATAATTTAACCGATGTGAGACTTAGTGTTAGTATATAAATTTGGAAGTATCAAAGAAACAAGTATCACTTATGCTTCAAAAGAGAAATAATGCTAGTGTGTTTTATTTTGTAAAATTTATTTTTGAAGATATATATATATTATTCTTGAAGTGTTATGTAAAAATATATATTCTGAAGTGTTATATATATAATCGAGTCAGCTCGTGAACCAAACGAGCCGAACTATATATAGCTCAAGTTCAGCTCATTTAATTAACGAACTTAATATTTAGCTCAAGTTCGGCTCATTTGGTTCATGAACCAAGTTCAACGAATCAATTGTCGAACCGAGTCTCGAACTTTGTTCGAGTTGGTTCGGTTCATTTCCACCCCTACTTATATATATATATATGTTTGAGCACTAAGGGTCCGTTTGGATTAACTTATTTTTGAGGTTATGTAAACAGCTTATGCAATTTTTATGTATTATTATAAGTTTGTCAAGGTAGTTTATGATAAAATAGCTTATAAAAATAAAATTTTCACTAGTGTGAAATTATAAAATAGTATAAAACTTAATTTATATTGCATAAGCTATTTGCATAAGCTAAAAAATAAGCTAATTCAAACGAGCCCTAAAGCTAATTAATTAAGTGCATAAAGAATCCAGGAATTAGATACTGTATATGCTAAAATTTCCAACTGTTTCCATGAGCTCCAAAATCAATTAGTGAGAACAGTTAATAGGAAAAGGTGCTTAGGGCATAGTTCTAACATTCTTCATTTTGTGATCTTTTAATTAATGTGGGATTTTTCTTTGTTGCTTTTTTTTTGCTACATCTTTGTTGCTTTTCAAATGTTACCTTTTAAAAGTTTTAACTATGTTTGTGTGCCATTCATTAAAAAGGAAAAAACCTTGATATTATTTGTTCCTTCTTCTCCAAATATATTTTGTGCACACTTAAGATAGGTGAATGTTTTTTATGCTTGGAATGATTGGTGCTCAGTACATAAGTTACAGAGTAATAATGTGAGCAGAACTACAGAAGAAAATTTGGTAAGGTGGGAGAAACCAGCTCTAGACTGGGTAAAATGTAATGTTGATGTTGCCTTTGTGTCTGGATCTGGAAGGACCTCGGTGGGATTGTGTTTTCGCGATAATAGCGGTCATTTCATGGCTGGTATGACACAATGGCAGCAAACTGTGATTTCATCTGTAGAAGGAGAAGCATGGACATTACTTTTAGCAATGGAAGAAGCTAGACATAGAGGACTGGATCGAGTTCAATTTGAATGTGATTCGAAAGTTCTGATAGAGGCCATTCATATGCAGCGTAGAGGCAACTCTGAGTTTCTGTCAATTGTTCATGATATCCTTAGTCTTATGTCATCTTTTATAAACTTTGAGGTTAAGTTTGTTAGAAGGCAAGCGAATTTGGTTGCTCATACTCTTGCTAGAGCGGCCAATTCTTGGGCTAGCTTCCATAGATTTGAGAATATTCCCTTTTGTATTGAACATTTAATTTTTAATGAAATGCAGTAAGTTTGTTTGATTCAAAAAAAAAAGATAGGTGAATGTTCAATCTTAAGACCCCCTTAATAAAAATTTAGTTTATTCTTGAACCATTATTGTTTTGAAATTTACTATGTTGTACAGTAGTGCAAAATAAAGCCCACATTTTTAAAATTAAAAAAAAAATGCAATTAAATAAATAAATAGACATAAAAATGCCTAAAAGAAATACAACCAAAGTCAATTTAACACCCCTTTTTTTTAATAAGTTAACAACATTTAGACAAAAACTTCAAAAAATAGACATTTCAACTATGTTTATAGAGAAAAGGCAGTCTAATTTATAGAGAAAAACTCTTGTTTCATCGATATTAAAATGTGGAACAAACCCTTTTTCTTTTATAGTTTGAACGAAATGAATGCTTTTCACTATTTGATTGAAAAAGTGATACCATGAATTGAGTTTGGGTGTAAAAATAGAGATCCAGGGAAAAACTCGGAGAAGATGGAGAGGGTGATTCACGAGAGATAGTGTGTTAGTGTACTTTTTAGTGAATAATTTAACCCATCCATTGATATTTATCTGATGGTTACCAATTGATCCTCTCACTTCTCACAATAATAAGTCCTCTCACTTGATACATCCCCTATATATAAGGAGGACTAGACCTTACCCCCGAAACGAAACACATCAAATCTATATCTAGGGAGGCTTAATTTGTCCCTTAAAATTCATCCTTAATGAAAGAAGTATTGTCATCCCGCCACCTGAATTTTGACGGTGAATGTCCAAAATTGACCAATTTTGTCGACTCAAGTGTTACCTTCTCTATAAATCTTCCAAAATGATGTTCTACCAACATCATTGGTTCCCTAATAAAAATAATTACAAAAGACAATTTGGGAATCCAGATTACCTATTCCCCTTATGTTTTAATAAAGGAACTACATAAGAAATGATGAGAAGAAACACTCTTTAAACGAGTGTTGTCCGATTGCCCAACACTTCTTGTCCTATTGTTTTCCATGTCTGTCCATGCTCGATTGACTCTCTCTAGATCTTTTCGAATAACCTCATCAATTGTGCATCATTATCGGAAACTTCAATAGAAGGTTGTGTTACTTGAATGAGAGTAGTTGCACTGCTATTATTATAATTAGCCGTGCAAGAAACATAAAAAACCAGGATACCGAACCATATATTACATACAAAGCACTACTTGAAATTAACCAAACCTCCCACTCTACAAATGATCCCCCGACTCTGATTATTAACCAATCCCTCATGAAACAAAAAGCTTATAAATCTTTGCATAATGGATGAGATTTAAAAATATTGAACACAAGAAATTTATTTCTAATTAGGGATGTTAAGTATATCTCAAAATTATTAAGCTACTTGTTTGTCAAGGAAAAAAGTAATGCTTGAGTTTTTCTTTTCTTTTTTGGCAAGACATATGAGCCACAAGGATAATTTTTGAAGGGAAAATGTTTTTTAAGCCCCCGACATGCTTCTAGACCCTAAAAACCAAAAATTACCCTCAATTTGGACCCAGTTTCGTTTGTATTCTATGATCCGAAATGCTATTAAATTTTGGAACCTACAATCCGAAAATATATGGGCGGTTTTAAAACCTACGTTCCAAACTTTAACACATTTCGGACTCTATCTTCCAATGTTTTTCCAAAATTTAGGAAGTTGACTACGGTCTTACAAGTGAACCAGTATGTCGTCGAGTAATAATATTTATAAAGATTCGTCTCTACAGGGATCGTGCCAAAGCAACTAGTTCATTTAGGAATTTGGATAGTTATGCATTTGCTTTTTGGTTTTGAAAAGGTTTCGATTCGAACAAGAAACTAAAAGATTAAAAGCAAATAAATGATAAAGATAGGTTAAGTACTTTTGAATCCCTCCCTACTCCTACTTGGTAACTGGCGTTATATCTCGTACTATTCTTTATTGAAATTCTGGCACATACTGTAGACAAATAACATGACGAAAGCTATAGTACTTGTCGTATTTGCAAACACACAATGACGTCACAAATGGTATAACGTGTGTCCACAGTAGAAATAAATGAACAAAAAGTAACAAACAACATAACAGAGAACATAAGATGTTGTTAACCCAGTTTGGCGTAAACACGACCTGCTTTGGGGGCTACCAAGCCGTGAAGGAATCCACTATAATAGATCTAGATCTAAGCCCTCAACAAACATACAAGTTTACGACTTGTCTCCTAGACTCTACCCGTGCTAACTCAACCTAGGAACTTCTAGATCTGAGACCCTGTCTCACTTCCTCTCGATCACACAACATGTGATTATCAAAACAATACAAATAAAATGGTGACACACACCAAGAAACAAACTATCTCCGTACTTCAAAGCTTAGGAGAAGTTCACAAATTACAACTGAAACACAGTTCTAAACTTGCATCAAGATGACACAAGAAAGGCTCACAATTAACAAGACTCAAACCCTAAAACTCTATTCTTCAAGTGACGGCTTCAGTAGTCTTTTAGGTTTTTAGTCTTCACATATATACCCTAAGTTAGCATGGGCTAGATCTTTATTTTGGGCTTCACAATTCAGCTGGTCATTAGAAAAGTCCAGCTCACATATTTTTGAATCATATCACTTGTTTCCATAAATGGTGTAGCATATTAGGAAACTTTAAACTGGTGCAGCCGCCTTCTGGAACCTCAATGAAAACGTGCGTCTTGGTGCACAAGAAAGGAAAAAATATTATTTTAGCGAATCTTCACGAGATATGGCGCGCAAATAAGCGAGAATTACCGACATGACAGATGATGTACCCACATGTTATGACATCTGGTCCAACATCTTGCTAGAACATGTTTTTGCAAAATGAGGCCAACATACAAAACACTAACATTTATATTATCTGGAGGATTAATTTAAAATAGTAAGATGTGTTGTCGCATACTAATCTTATCCTATTGCATTTGAATCACTGCTTCCTAACTAAGCCTAAGGGAACACTTGTATATCCTTTGAGTACGTGTTACCGTCCTCATCCATACAACTCTCATCGTTGCAAGACATCCTTCAAGATCAGAGTCTTTCCAAAGGTCAACATCTCCAATACCAGCAACATTAGAAGTGTGAGCATTTCTCATCTGCACCCTCTTATTTTCAGCAGCAGTGTATGTCTTAAACATAGCACGTTCATAACATATATGACGGGTATCATCAATATCTATCTACCAACCATATTCATTTCGGTGATCATAGCCACATATGGCTCTTCAGTCAGGTTAGCCTGTGCATTAATGGCAGCAACAAGTTTGTTCCTGAATCTACATTTCTTTGCAAAATGACCAGGTTTACCACAAGTGAAACATACCTTCGGTTATAATTTCATGAGCAATTTTCTGCAACTCATGAGACTCCTCCACTGACCTTTCATCAACCATCTGGTACTTCAAGTATCGACTCACAACATATTTTTTCACACCAGCCTCCTCGGTTTCAGAGTTCTTTTTCAGCGCCTCCTAAACATCTTTAGCACGATTGTATGTAATGTAATAATCATACAAATCATCACAAAGGCCATTTATAATATAGCCTTTGCATAAATAATCATTATACAACTAGAGTTGTTGTTTCTTTTTCAGTTGAAGCTCTTTGGATTTAATATGTTCAGCATGATCAATCGAATCCTTTTCTTTTTGTTTTTCTGCATCAGATTTTTCACTGCTTTCACCATTGATGGTGAGAGTTTGATTTGTTCCTCCACTTGAACCAGAAGGTAACGCAGGAAGAATAGGCATATCCTCATTCAGAACGTCACTAGAACAAAAATACATTTATAAAAATGTGTTTAAGTCAGCTGAATTAGCCACATGACTTAACAAATCACAAGGTGACAATTCTGTAAATATATGTCACTTTGTTAGGTCGGTTGTATGTAAAACTGACTTAACAAAGATTAAATAAAAATATTATAACACATATTAAATTCTTTAAGTTGCCTGTATAAACTAATTGACTTAAGAAATCAACTTGTTAAGTCTGGTGTTGCCCCACCTGGCCTAAGAAGTTTTACTTAATTTAAAAAATTAAATTCCAATGTGTACCGGGAGGGAATCGAACCCAGTACCTTTAGTAAAAAAAATATCTTTAGTAAAAAACAAATAAATACGTTTTTTTAACTAAACAAAGAAAGACCTTTAGTACAAAATATTTAAAGAAACTTTATTTAAAAAAAAATACCTTTAGTCAAAAAAATAAAACAAACAAAAAGTTTCTTTGTAAATAAATACAAATAAAGAAAGATCTTTAGTCAAAATTTTGTAAAAAAAGGGGATTTCTCTTCTTGAAAGAGGACTTCTTATCTTCTGCAAATAGCAGATGCAGGATTATTATTATTATTTTTTAATTAAAAATACAACTTCTTAAGTCAGGTAATAGTTTAACCGACTTAAGAAGTCATTTTCTTAAGTCGGGTAAACATCTGACTTAAGAACTCAAAACTTCTTAAGTCACCAACTATTAATTCAGATGCGGAACCGACTTAAGAATCCATTTTTTACCGACTTAACAAGTATTTTTTGTACTAGTGTGTGGACAACTTTTTTCAGAGTTAAGAAAAAGAACATTTTCTGTTGCCAACGTTTGAATTTGAGTCCTTTAAACTTAAACGGTCTTTCAAATGCACCAACAACCGAATTTCCAATAACCTCTTCAGTATCCATAGCAGTTTTGAAAACGTCTTAAAATTGTTTTTTATATTGAAATAATGATTTTCGAAAAATTAGAACTGAAGATTTTATTGGCTGAGTCGCGTACTAAGTCGCTCTCTTTAAGATATTTCGCGATACTGCTCAAATTGTGCAAAGCAGACAAACAATCGCGTCGTCTCCATGATAAATCAACCCTGTTTAACACATAATTGATCAATACTGCACTGTAAAGATCGGAGAAGTAACACCTTCTTGAATGGCACCACTCGGATTAGATACAACAATATCGAAATTGATACAACAATATTGATTTAACTAATACACATATATCAGTTTCGAACCAATTAAACACATAATCAATAAGAAAAAAACTTCGATGAAAAATGGC
The DNA here is from genome assembly GCA_951799995.1 of Trifolium subterraneum. Lineage (NCBI taxonomy): Eukaryota > Viridiplantae > Streptophyta > Magnoliopsida > Fabales > Fabaceae > Trifolium > Trifolium subterraneum. The sequence continues at coordinate 38,722,965 of OX637461.1, read as the reverse complement.
GAAGAGAGAATTTTTGGATTGTGTCTGAGTATTTTTGTTCTCGTGTGTTATGTTTTTTGAAAATGAAGATGTTCTTCATATAACTAAAAGAAAAATTGAAAGGGTAAGGAGACCGGAAACTTAAAGTGGATTAATGGGATTAATTATGGATCCGTTGTTCGAATCAGAGTTGATTGGAAGGAGTTGGAATCGTGTCAGCGGTCAACGAAAACATTAAACGTGTTTTCCTCCATATAAATCTATTTATTTTATATATATAAAAAATAAATAATTACACATTCACAAAAGGTAGACGGGCAACAAGTTGCGCCGCTAATCCTTTTTGAATAGCAAAATCCAATCTTTGAAAAACTACATCCCTAGACCTAGGCGTCACGACATTACAATGCATAACCTTTTGAACTCTTTTCAAAAGGTTTACAGCCTCTGGTGCTAGAAATCCAAAGGTTTACAGCCTCCATATTAACCAATAAAAATTGAATAATTTCATGACTAAAAAATAACACATTGCCAAGGCCCAAGCCCGGCCCTGCCGGACGGCGGCGGCATGCGTGATGGTCAAGAGTAGTGTGAGGTCTGTCGTTCACAAAACGGGGTACCTCTTGGGCACATCCCAAGTAGTCACTTTTGTTGATACTAATTTTTCTGAAAAATGATTGTTTTGTGTGTGTTTTGATTTGTTTTTTGGGTTTTGCTCTTGGTCTTGGAAATTTGGATTTGAGATTTGGATTCCCTTGGTGTTCTCCTTATTACAAATTTCGGTGAAATCATTACAAGAAAACAACAATTTAGTGGCCTCATTTGGCCCCCACTAAGTGGGAAAAACGGCCACAAAGTGAAAAATGTGGCCAACTTACCGACGGCCATCATCGACCGCAAAAATGGTCGTAGGTAACACTTACCGGCGGCTTAGGCGGTCGCAAAGTAAGGGGACAAGACTGACACACTTTTCTCACTTTTACCGGCGGCCAAGACCGCCGCAAACTATCAGCTAACTTAGCGGCTGCCTGGGCCGTCGCAAACTTATACATTTATTTTTTTAAAGAAAATTATTTATTTTATTTATTAAGTTATAAAATATAATTATTAATATTTTAAAAAACGTATTTTATTTAAATAAATGTAATTTGTTTATTAATGTATATTAATACTTACAAAGAGTTAAGATCAAAAGTGGTTTGATGAAGAACAAACACTAGAAACAAATTGGACAAGAAAACTTAGAGATAAACCGGAGAAGAAAACTTAGAGAGATGTTGGAGAAAGTTATAGAGAGAGATTGATATTATGTAAATGAAATAAAATAGAAGGAATGAGTATATATATAAGAGGAGGAAAACTGATTTTTTTTTTAATCCTGAAATATTTACCGACAGTTGCGCCCGTCAGAAAATCCAAACGGATAATTATTTTTTAATCCTGAAACATTTACCGACGGCTTTGTCCATCAGTAAATTACGGGAAACTGCAACTGTCAGTTTTTTGGAATCTGGGAACATTTACCGACGGCTACACCCGTCAGTAAATCGAACGACGAATTTCTTTTTGAATCTGGCAACATTTACCGACGGTTGCGTCCGTCAGTAAATTACGGGAAACTGCAATTGTCAGTTTTTTGGAATCTAGGAACATTTACCGACGGCTACGCCCGCCAGTAAATCAATATTACTGGCTGCTTTTATTTTTCGAAGAATTTTTTTAATTTAGTGGCGGATTTGGCGGCCACTAAGTTACTAGCTGCTAAAACGGCCGGTAAGTAAATATTGAATCCGTCGGTAAAATCATGTATTCTTGTAGTGAATACTCCCTATAATATGACTATCCACTCAAATCGGTCTCAATGATGTGAAGTCTGACTGACAGTTCCCACATACTCAGTTAACGTCCACGTCATCAAAACAGATGGAGTTAACGGAATAAGGGTGTTTGATTGACGTTTTACAATTTTAGGAGAGTATTTTCCTATTCCCAAATTTCATAGGGCATTTGACGAAATTTAAAATTTCCGGGGGGGTTATTTTGCATTTAACTCATACATCTTCAGATCAATTTCTTTTTACTCAAAGTTTCTATTTTATGGTTAAATTAAGTTCAAAATTTTTGCTTTCTTACAAAAATTTAGGGCGAGGGAATGGTGCATCAGTCCAAGGCAGGAAAGTCCTTATGGCTCAAAGAGCACTTATAAAGGTCATTATATGTACCTCCCTCCAACGACACCAGCGGGGCTCGAACCCGGGACTTCTCAGATTCAAGACCTGTCTTTTTACCACTGGACCAATCCTTTGGAGGTTGTTCGAAGTTTTTGTTAGAATATAAGAGTATCTCATAATATTTTCTAATATCCTCTGTATTATGTTAGAATATCTCCTATCATTAGTTTATATTTTTAGAGTATATCTTAGGGTTTATTATATATATTCTCTTTGTAATCCTTATTTCATCAAGCAATACTTTTTTTTTAATGGCAAATAGGTAATAATATATAAAAATAGGAGTCTACAAATCAGGAGTACTAGAAGTACTCAAACCAAAAATAAAAACAAACTAAGAAAAAAAGAGATACACCACAACAACACCATAAAAGAACACTCAAAAGATAGAATCCACCACAACTACCACGAGTAGCCACCAAGAAGAGGGATAGGACGAACTAGCTAAAGGAGAACACCCCAAGGGATAACACACAACCAGAACCTAAGAGAACCAAGCATGACAACCTCACATTGCCTTGCTAGACCGCACAAACGAGGTTGCACCTCCCACTCGTAGAGAGAGCAGGGGCTATCGGGGTTTTTACCTAGAAACCATTTCCAGGAGTAGAGTTTCACCTTATCTACAAGAATATCAATCGTTGAAGACCCACCAGCAAAGATGATATCATTCCGGGAGTTCCAAATAGTCCACACAACAGCATGCCACACTAGAATTAAACCTAACCGAACCTGACGCCCCACACCCAAACCAAGGAAACTCTCAAAAATTTGCATAATACTATTGGGGGACACATACTCGATCCCAACCCACCTAGAGACACGATACCAAATTGGAGAAATCTGATCACAGGAAACGAAAAGGTGGTCTACCGACACCTCAACCGCCCCGCAAAACACACACAAAATATTAGTAGCTCATACCATCACTCCTCGCCTCTGGAGGTTTTGCTTAGTTGGAACCCTATCATGAAGGAGTTGCCACGAAAAGACAATTACTTTAGAAGCAGCCCAAGAATCTCAAACCGTTGCGAGAATTACGCAATCAATCCCGGGGGGAGTTCTTTGAAGCAATACTAATGTGATATTATTGGAACCATAATATCCTTCTTTTCTCCTATTTTATATTTCTATTATTATCATCTATCTTAGATCCAGTTTTTGTTTGTTGTGGAGACCTCCCATACTAATGTTGATTTTTGGTTTCAGGTTAATTTTTTATCGAAATTTAGAGTTTTTTTAATTCATATAATGGCTAAATTTTCTGGGTCTAGATCGGTTAGCTTTCTTTTCTTAGTTACCTTTGATGTTTATGGAAGCTTTAATTTTGCAACAGTGGTGGTGATCTTTGTCAATTAGTAGGCGATTATGTTGAGAAAACCAAACTATGCATGCACTGCAAACTACATATGCAACCCCGTTCAATTTGCGGTAAAAATAATCTTTAGTCAGATTTTATTTACCTCATCGCCGAAATCACATAACTACTGCAACAGTAAATCCTACTGGCCCATCCATTCAAATATCGACAACACAACCATTTAAAATAAATGCAAGCCTTTGCTTGTCTCTGAACCATATTATTGAATTTTATTACATGAATATCCTAAACCTCTTTTGTGTGTATATCTACAGTAGATATATACTAGTGCAACAGAATTTCAACAACCCCATCAGAAAAGATCAAATATACTCGGACAATTAATTTTAGTGTAACAGAATTTCTATCACTGAATAGAACATGCATATAAATCTATTATAGGCTTATAGCTAAACGTGTTCGAATTTAATTTGGTGGGGGTTCCATGTCTGCACTCAGCCACTCACAATATTAAAACTATTCACACATTCACTTTATTTTTACCACTTTTATTTACTACAGTTTGGTAAAGCATATGAATGTAATTAACCAATCAAACAGGAAATTCAGTGATTGAGCTAGTATTGTATATATGTATTGGTGTATCTGTACAAACCGAGTTAACTTTTCTTGCAACACAAGCAATGTAGCACCAAATAGGGTTAGATATGTGTTTGGTCAATATAATTTCGCATAATTTTATTTTTAGTCTCTGAAGATTTTTTCGCATTTTTTATTTTCTAAAATTTTTCCGTCAGTATTTTCAGTTCATATTTTTCATTTAACTCGTACATATCAATCGAAATTTTAAATTGTAAAAAAAAAAAATCAAGTCTCGCAAGAAGAACTCAAATAGTACAAAGAAAAACTATAAGAACATTTGATATAACGGCAATTTTTTATTTAGGTGAAATTTGATAGTTAGGTGGAATTTGTTTTACTTTTCAAACAAAAATATAATAATTGTAGACTTTTTTTTGTTAGAAATAGTGATTTTAGACTTTACCTTTCAAACAAAAATAATTTTAGACTTTAATGTACACATATATGTATTTTTTATTTATTTTTTGGTAAAAAATTAAATTAATCTATCAATAAGGGTTTGTTTTGATGGAAGAGGGTAATTTCTTATGAGGTGAAGAAATTTAATTTAAAATATCAAAATTAATTTGATATAAAGGAAATAACTAAATCAAGCCGGTGTAAAAAGTAAAGCAATTGAAACCAAAATCTTAGACATCGCATCTTATTTATTTTTTGTAAAAAGTCCAATTAAAATATGAGTTTAAAGGACTTGCAATGTCAGTGTAACTTAATTTTACACTTACAACCAATAAAAATGATTTAATGTTCCATGTCATAGAAAGAAAGTGAGGCTAACTGGGGTGACATGGCGGAAAACATGATTGTGAATTGGTTGACAGTGTAAAAGTAAAATTATTTTACACTGTCAGTGCATATTCTTTTTTCTCTTAAAATATTCAAAGAGCTTTGGTCTAATGGGAGAGGGTTAATCTCTTAAAGTGTGAATAACTAAATCAATCTCGTGTAAAAAGTAAAAGAATTGAGACAATACCCTTAGGATTCACATCTTAGTTATTTTTGTAAAATGTTCAATTGAAATATCAAAAGGAAATTAATCCAACAAATGAGTGGTAATCTCTTACGGTGGAAAGAACTAAATCAAGCTCGTGTATATAATACAACAATTGAGATCATAATATTAGGTCACTTCTTAATCATTTTGTTAAAATTTCAATAAAAACATTAAGAGGGATTCTATCTAATAGAATAAAGTAATTTTGACCATAACATTAGACCTGCCATGTTAATTATTCTTGTAAAATGTTCAATTAAAATATCCAAAAAGATATTATCTAACGGAAGAGTGTGATCTCATATAGCGTGAAGAACTAAATAAAGCTCATGTAAAAGGTAAAACAATTGAGATCATAACCTTAGGTCCCACATTTTAATTAAATTTATATAAACTTCGATTAAAATATATCTAGATAAATTCATTCTAACGAAAGATGGTAATCTATCAAAACAATAAACTAGAGACTAGGTCAACAACAAGAAGCTAGAAAACACAAAATAGCAGTACTACTTTGAATGTCTATCACTTAATCCTATAAGAACACCACAAAAATTACGAAGACATCAATGACTTGATATTTTGTCCCACTCTTTTTTTTCATTATTTATCATCTTCATTCATAATCTTGACACTTTTCTTCAATTGCGTTAATATTCTTAAATGCTTTCTAATATTAGATGTCTTCTTGTCGTAACTTTTTTTCTATTTATTGAAATTCTACTCAACTCTTAATGAGGTTATGTGTGGAACAAGGTGAGAGAAATGATTTTAAAAGGAAAAATTATATAAGTTGATGAATAACGATGACATGATAGAGAAGTGGAGCGGTTAAATTTTGGAGAGATCGAGTGATTAAATTTTGAGCAATGAAGAAAAGAGAAAAACGAGTATGGAAAGTTTTCAATATGTGATCCAGAATTTATAGCTATTATTAAATAGATTTTATTAATTACAGTAACAAATATTCCAAAATACATGATAAATAAAATAATGGATTATCTTTACTCAATTAACCGTCACACTACATGATTATCTCAATAGTGGTAGTGGATATGTATGGAGCGGTATATTTGAGTTTTGAAGAAAAGAAAACAAACCACTATTATTTTAATACAAATAAACATAATTTAATTAATCTATTCTAATATAATAAAATTGATTACTACTATGCATAAAAATAGGAAAAGAAAATAAAAACAATAAAGATTATAGGTATGAAGTTTAGTAAAAAAATATAGAAATAAACAAACAATAAAAAGATTATATATATGACTCTATGCATAAAAATAGGAATAAAACAATAAAAATTTGATAGTTTTTTTTTTATGTATATATTCAAAATTAGTAAAATTCAAAATCCCTAAATTTGAGTTAACAATATATATTTTTTGGCGCTGTTGGTTTGCGTAAAAAAAAAGTTTGGTAACAATTATATCACTTTTCCCAACAATAATAAAATTGTTAAGAAAAAAATTAACTTTTTACAACAACTTAAATTAGTTGTTGCTATATGTATGTTTTTGTCAACAATTTGAATGTCGCTGCGAAAAATCTTATTTCTGGTAGTGGTGTGAAGAAATCAATAAAGCCCGTGTAAAAAGTAAAGCAATTGAGACCATATTTTTAGGTCTCACATCTAAATTACTCCCTCCGTTTTTTATAAGTGTCCATTTAGAATAGTAACAACAAATTAAGAAAGTGTATTTTTGCACTTTATCTTCCTATTTTACCCTAATTTTAATTCACCAATAAATTTCTATTTTTTTGCACACACTTTATTTTTCCAATAAATTTAATATATTATGTAAAAAAACAAAATATATTTAATATGTTATGTACCAAAAACAATTTTAAAAAATCTTTAGTTTTCGAAATATATAACATTAGTTAGTTTTATTGAAAAAGACAAGAGTAATCAACAAAGGGTACAATTGACAAGTCGTATCCTTAAAACACTAAATGAACAGTTAATTATAAACGTTAAATCTGATGAAACTGGACAATTAAAAAAAAACGTAGGGAGTAATATTTTTTTAAAGTTCAATTAAAATTTCAAAAGGAATTTGATGTAATGGAAGAGAGTAAATTCTTAGGTTGTGAAGAACTAAATCAAACATGTGTAAAAAGTATAACAATTGAGTTCATAATCTTCTGTCTCGCATCTTAATTATTTTTATAAAAAGTTCAATTAATAATATCAAAAGGAATTTGATCTAGTAGAAGAGGATAATCTTTTACGAGTGTGAAGAATTAATTCAAGCTCGTGTAAAAAGGAAAGCAATTGAGACTATGATCGGAGGTCTCACGTCTTTATTATATTTGTAAAAGGTTCAATTAAAATTTCAAGAGATATATAATCTAACAGGAAAGTAATTTGTTACGGTGTGAAGAACTAAATCAATCTCGTGTAATAATTAAAACAACTTGGATCATAATCTTCGGCCTCACAACTTAATTATTTTTATAAAATGTTTAAGTTAAATATACAAAGATATCTGATCCAACGGAAGTTGGTAATCTCTCACGACATGAAAACTTAATGAAGTCTGCATAAAAAATAAAGTAATTAATATCATAACCTTAACCTTACGTCTCAATTCTTAATTATTTTTGTAAAAACTTCAATTAAAGTACCTAGAGAAATTTGTTATAACAACATATGATAATCTCTTATAATGTAAAGAAATAAATAAAACCCGTGTCAAAAGTAAAATAATTGAGACGATATTCTTAAGCCTCACATCTTAATTATTTTATGTAAAAATTTCAATTAAAATGTTCTCGTTTGGCGCGCAAGATAGTATAGAGACAATATAGTATAAGAAGCTGGATAAGGAAAAGATAGGATAGTGACAGGACAAACACATATCCTGTCATGTGTTTGGTGCACACAAGATAGGATAGTGACAAACTTTATAATATTGTCAATATTTATTCATTGATACTACTAAAATTTAATTTATAACACTAAGATAAATATCAAATTAAAATAACACACAAGTAAAGTAGTATACATATGGTTTTATAAAATAAAATTATATATATATATATATATGAGGAGGATATATTGACTCCAAGAGTAAGTCATTATAATTACTCCAAATCCTATCCTTTAATCTTAATATCAATTAATGGTTAGGATTGATTAATAATAATTAATATAGTGAGACTCTTTTCTTTCATGCATAGGACTCCAAAGATTATAGCTCCAAAACATACTTTAAATAGAATTAGAATGAATTAATTATAGCAATTTTTTATCATAAACATAATCTTGTTTTTTTCCGACAACATATATATTAAAAAGATAAAAATAAAATTGATTATGTTAGGCCTAGATGAAAATTATTAAAAAATATTTTATAATTTATTTGTTTATGTTATATATTAATGAGATGTTAATATTTTTTTTTTTGACAAAAATTAATATTTATATTTTAAGAAAATATAATTGCTTTTAAAAAAAAATCATGCACGAAGAAAATATTTGTAGCATAGAGTATAATTATATATAACTATCAACAACAAAAAGAAGGATAAATATATTTTTGTCCCTATAAATGTTTAAATAAAAATTTTAATATTTTTTTGCTTAAAAAAAGTATAATGTGTATAGCATATAGTTTTTTTTTTTTTTTTTACGATTATGTATAGTATATATATGTACATAGATGTAGTATATAGTTTTGTTTTTTTTGCTTAATTACATTTTTGGTCCCTTATCTTTATTTTAGATTTCAAGTTGGTACTTTATCTTTTAAAAGTTTCAAGTTGGTCTCTTATCTTTATTTTAGGTTTCAATTTGGTCCCTTCCGTCAATTTTTTTAACAATTTCCGTTAAATTTGGACACGTGGCACACTTGGACAGTTGACACGTGTCCAAATTTAATGGTAATAGTACAAAATTTGACGGAAGGGACCAACTTGAAACCTAAAAAAAAGATAAGGGACCAACTTGAAACCTAAAATAAAGATAAGGGACCAAAAGTGTAATTAAGCCTTTTTTTTTTAAAAAAAAAATAGTATATATATGTTTGTTGTTAAAAAAATAATAATTTGTTTATGATTAAACAATTGCTATAATTAGTCCATTCTATTTAAAGTATGTTTTAGAGTAATAATTTCTGCAATCTTGTGCATAAAAGAAAAGAGTCTCACTATATTAATTATTATTAATCAATTCTAACCATTAATTGATATTAAGATTAAAGGCTAGGATTTGGAGTAATTATAATGACTTACTCTTGGAGTTAATATATCCCTCCTCTATATATATATATATATATATATATGACTTAATAGAAAAATATGGTGAAAAAAAGAATAAAAAATTCATCAAAATGCATTCACCCGGATTCGAAGGGGGGACATTCCTATCATGTTGCTAACCCAACTTAAAGTAATGATTAAAATAACAAAGGCTCGATAGGAAAGGATAAACAATAGGTTTATTTTATCCTTTCCAATTGGTGCACCAAACAAGGGATTTGAATATGATATGATAGTGTTATCATATCCTGTCTCTCTATCCTGCGCACCAAACGGACCCTAAGATGATTTTGATCAAATTGAATAGAGTAATTTCTTACGGTGTGGAGAACTAAATCAAGCCCGTGTAAAACGTAAAACAATTGAAACTATAGCCATAGACTTTACATCTTAATTATTTTTTGGAAAAACTTCAATTAAAATATCAAAAAGGATTTTATCTAACAGAAGAGTACGGTGTGAAGAACTAAATCAAGTATGTGTAAAAAGCAAATCAATTGAGACTGTAAATTTAGGTCTCTTGTCTTAATTATATTTGTAAAAGTTCAATTAAAATTTCAAGAGAGATTTATCTGATAGAAGAGAGTAATTTCTTATATTATGAAGAATTAAATCAAACCCGTATTATATACAAAGCAACTTGACTCAAACTCTGAAAGCTTCATTGTCATGATTGAAATCGAAAGGTCTAAATCTTAACTTCAAAATTTTATATTAAATATAAATTAAAATCTAAATTAAGATCTGAACTGTCGCATCTTAATCGAACGGTACCAAAAATCTAACTGCATATTGACAGCACCAGTGTATCTAATCCATTTCCCTATACTGCATGTTCGATGACAGAAACAACACAGCTAGCAGCCTAACTGCCTAACTCCATGCATCTCTCATTAATATTAATCACAAATTGCAGACCTCTTTCAAAATAAAACCGACCTGATGCATCCATCTTTACTCCACAATAAAGCCTAACTAACTAAATGCATAATGCCTCATCATATATATATCAACAGCAGGCTGCAGCTTTGTAGCTTTCAAAAAGGCATCGTTTTTGGAATCTCCCCAATTACCATATATATTCTGTGCATTACAATACCAGCAGCCACATGACAGGTTCAAGTAGAAATTCTACACGTCCTACACAAGGCCATCTTGATTTGATCAGGGACTGAGTAGACTTGTTATAGTTAGTTATCTTTTCCCTATATAGAACTACATTAATGTTTCGGTATCTTAATCTTATCTTAATAATATACAAACTCAAACTCATATTAGAGAAAGAAAACTTATTTGTCTTTACCTAATTACATCAATGTCAAATCATCATTTTTTATTATTATTTTCATACCAAATTTAGCTTTGGTTGCCATGTTGGATGCATGACTTAGATGATGGTTCACTCTTTTTAAATAAATAAATGAGTTACTTTTTGCTTTACAAATTCAAATTTTGAATTTTTTTTCCATTCTAAACTTATGAGGTGAACTTAGTTTCTTGAGTAGGAAGTATAATTCAAAAGTTTGAATTTCCCTCTGAATTTGTTATCATTTGATTCTTATTTAAGCAGACAAACAACCCTTATTCGGACTGACCCAATATAACATAAAAGCCATTTGCTTACAAACAAAAAAAATTATAAAAACGCAACGCAAAGGAGAAGTTTGTGATACGCGTTCAATCAAAGGCAAGGCAGAAGCAAATCTGGCAAACATATCCCTCCCTCACGCGAGTAAGAAAAAATCAGCAACTCTTTGATGCAATTCTCTGAACCTTTTAGATGCAGCCAAAACCTATCTTCTGCACCAATTAACTAAAATAAACCATCAACTTATCATCAAGTCACTATTCCAAATCCTCATCTCCCAATTCTTTCCGAATCAGTGAATGTATTTTCAAATGGTGTTGCTTTAATCAATCTATATGCCACTAAATGATCATATTCAAATCAATTTTCTTCAGAAGATAACAAAGTTTTGGGGTAAGAGGATTTGAATTTTGAATTTCCCCCTTTGGGGTAAGATAACAAAGTTTGATTTCAATTTTTTCATAATATTTTAATATGATTTGAGTGGTATATAAGTAATGTGTTGGGCTTTTAGTTTTAGGGATTTGAAAGTAACACCAAAAACTACACGGTAGGTGTTAGATAAAAGTTCTCAATGAATTTCTCTTTTGTTGCTTAATTGGAAATGGGAGTACCAAGTGATTAATTGACAAATAATTTTGAAAAACCTCAATCGATTCTAGATATTGTTCAAATTCTTACTGCAAGAAATTTGAACAATAATATTCTTAGCCTAATAAATTCATCTAATAATTCATAAACGGGTTATCACGCAAACAATCATCTTTGATAGCGTACAGGAACGATGAATAAGTCAATTTTGGATAGCTTCTCCAACCGATTTTTTTTTGTGACACACCCAACCAAAACTTTTTAAAAACTGAAAATTTATATTTGAGAGCTATTCACCCCCCCACCCCGGCAATATTTGAAAAGAAAAAAATATTATAAATCGATCGACTAAACTGAACCAAACTGAACTAATGAAGAGTTTATTGGTTCATACTCTTTTTATTAAAAAAATCTATCTAAATTGATACAATTACACGCATACACTCTCTGCCTACTGATTTGATCGTTGGAGTGTGTACATGTATTACTCCCTCCTTTACAACGAGATTCAATCAATGTTAACATTCCATACACAACAACGTATCACCGGGTCCAGATCCTCTTCATTTCCACTAGAAATGGCAATCTCAATTTTCATTCACAAATCCAAGACAGGTGTTTGTTACATAAGAAGAGAAATTGATATTGCCATTTCTAGTGTAAATGGAAGGATCCGGACTCCGGATCACCGATCTCACTATCAAAATCTCAAATCTCAACTGGTTAAGCTAGTTGAGTGAGGTTAAGGAGTTGGAGGTTCAAGGTTCAAGTCCTGACATGGAAAAAATTAACATGACATTGTAATACTAAGAACTAACATTGTTTGTATATATAAAAAAAATACCAGCACCTTAAGTTTAGGCTTGTTTGAAACAGTTTTCAAATACTCTTTTTTAGTTTTCAAAAGTTAAAAAGGAAAAAACATGTTTGAAAGTCATCTTTTCAAAAACTGTTTTTAAAAACTGTTTCTCATTTTATAGTCTTAAAAACTAAAAACCAGAAATAGGTTATAAGGTATCACGTTTATAAACCGTTAGTTGTTTTAATTTTTGTAACAAGTCACCTTATATCCACAACCAATTCTAACATGGATGACCGATCGAATGTGCAAAAGTTACCGATATTATTATAACGAATATGAATTTTATAAAATCGATCGTTGGATTGAAATGACTTTTGGTTTTTAGTTTTTAAAATTTATTTTTATAAATGTGTTTTAGAAAACTATTTTTAAAAAGCAAAACACCTATAACCTGTTTCTGTTTTTTAGTTTTTAAAACAATAAAAACAATTTTTAAAAACTGTTTTCAAAAGTTTTTATTAACAAAACTTTCAAACAAATTTTTTCTTTTTTAATTTTTGAAAACTAAAAAAGAGTATTCATTAGTATTTAGCACTAGATTTTTTTATTTTTTTCTTCTCCATTTTCGGTCCTGGACCAAACAGTGAAAAACACAGCAACTTTCTCTTGTTTTCCCTCTTCTCCCATTTTCTTTTCCACTGCACCAAAACCCCAACAACGTAACACAAACACAGTGTGAAGCCGAAGAATGTTGAATTGTTGAAGACTTCAATTTCAATTTCAACTTCAACTTCAACTTGAACGATTCACGATTATTGCAATGGAGGATTCTCACTCTTCACTGTTCAACCTAGGAATTTTAGACACACTCACCGATGACCAACTGCACGAAATCCTCGACAACTACAACGCCTTCTGCAACGCCACACAATCTCTTCTCGGCGGTGCCGGCGACCTCTCATACGGTGCTCAATTTGTTTCTAACGTTCACACTCTCTGCAAACACGGCCTTGAATCACTCGTTCTCGACCACTTTCTCAAAATCTTAGAGGTAAATACCAAATAAACATTTCACTACTTACATTACAAAGTTTGAATTTTTATGGATCCCTTTTGTTGCAGGAAACTTTTGAACGAAATGGGGCGTCAAGGTTTTGGCGGCATTTTGATCCTTACACTGATTTTGTTGGTTTGAACAAAAATGACGATATCAATGTGAGTGTTTATGAACTTAACTTGTCATTGTTTTTGTTGTGTCTTGTACCTGTTTGTTACAATGCTTGATTTTTTTTTTAATTTTTATGAAATGAAACAGATTGATGAGGATGAGATTGAGAGTGTTTTGTATAATGCTTTGGAAGAAATCTCTATAGAAAAACAGTATCAGGAGAAGTGTCTGTTAATTTTGGTCCATGCTTTACAATCTTTCAAAGATCAAATGTCAGAGGAAAGACATAATTTTGAAGCAGAAAGGAATTATCTTACCTCTAAGTATCAATGGATTGTCTCTTCTGTGCTTATGACTACACTTCCTCGGGTTTTCCCTGGTTTGTAATAAGTTTATTGTTCTTTTATGTTAATGTTAATTAAGGTTTGGCATTTCATACTATAAATAAATAAAATGTATTACCGATCGTTAGTTGGTCCAGTGGTGATTGACGTTGGACTTGTAGGGGACCATGGTCCGATCCCCCACAACTGCGATCGGGAGGGGGATGGAACCACTTGATGCCAAAACTGAGCCCCCGAACCAGATTAGGCGGTCCAGTGGGCCGGATACCGGTGGTGAAAACCAAAAAAATAAATAAAAATAAAATGTATTGCTTTCAATGCTAATTATAGAATCTTGTCAACAATGCTCTTGGTTTTCAGCATATTTCCTAATTTAACATCAAAATTTTCTGTATTTACCTCTAATATACGTGTGATATAGGTCAGTTATTAGTGCAATGGTTTCTTTGATCTTCAAAACACTCAAGTTGCTTGAAAGTTTTGCTTATTAGGAATATAGTTACTTCACTTCCTGTCATCACTAATTCTCTTCTTTCATATTTTTAATGTGTCTTGTATTTTAAAAGAACTTCATTAGTTATATTGCATTTCTAATTGGCCTTGCATTTCTTTTGTTTGCTATCATTAGTTATATTACATTGGTATTTCAAAAGAAGGCTGGAGGAGTTAAGTACAATGGTAGATGTAGAGTTCACTGATGATGTATCTCCAAATAAGGATGGCATGGATTTAGATGAAAAAGGAAAAGTATGCAACAAAGATGTTGAGATGGATGTTGATGAGTGTTATAGTGCCCGCCGGTTTTCAGAAAACAGTAGACTGGTGAAGAACATTGGAAAAGTTGTTCTTGGTCTCAGGAGTCTTGGATTTACTTCTATGGCTGAAGATGCTTATGCTTCTGCTATATTTTTACTACTAAAGGTGAGCATGTTTATGCAATTCAAAATCTGGATCCTCTGGTTTTCCTTGGTCTTTTCCCAATTTTGGTTTCTCCTTTATGCAGCACTTATTATGCATCTCTGTTTGAGTATAATCTTTGGGTGGGTCATTTGTCTGAATTACAGGCAAAAGTATATAATGTAGCTGGAGATGATTTTAGGAGTTCTGTCTTACAATCTATTCAAAGCTGGATACAGGTTTGTAGTGCATAGATGTTGTGTATGTGTATACATTATGTGTATGCCTATGCTTATGCTAGCCTGTTTAAACAAACAAATGTTTTTACGGTTCTAATATATGATACTTATAAATGGAATCATTCAGGCTGTTCCTCTCCAGTTTCTCCATGCCCTTCTCGTCTATCTTGGTGACTCAGTTAGTTATGAAAGCACTTCATCAGGTCTCAAATCACCTTTAGCGCCACAACCATCATCATTTTGTCCTGGAATTGATACTCCATCTGAAGGTCTTGTCAGATGGAAGTTGCGGCTGGAATATTTTGCCTATGAAACACTACAAGATTTAAGAATAGCCAAATTATTTGAGATAATTGTTGATTATCCTGAGAGGTAGTTTGTTAATTGTAATTCCCTGCTTTCCTTCTGGGTTTTCTGTTAGAAAATTAATTAACTACCTTCTATTATACCTTGCTAAATTGAATGGCATGATCAACCACATTGGTGGAAACATGTTTAATGGGTATAGCTTCCTGCAGTAATAGGAGGAGAATGGCGTTTGTTCTAGGCTCTGACACGTTCTTCTGAAAATCATTGTTTTGGTTGTATGACTAGACAATGAAAATTGAATTTAATTATAAAACCAATGCTTCATCTAGCTGCATGCTTTAACCTTGGTTTGAGTAAACTTTGAACTCCAACAATAAGCACCAACATACCTAATTCCTTGCTAAATCATACCTCATTTGCTTATGCATTGTTTTCTGAGTATTTATTTTCCTTTTTCTCTTTAATGATACTTGAAGCTCTCCTGCAATTGAAGACTTAAAACTTTGTCTTGAATACACCGGACAACATTCAAAGCTGGTGGAGTCATTTATTTCTGCACTGCGCTATCGCCTTCTTACTGCAGGCGCGTCAACCAATGATATATTACACCAATATGTTTCGACTATTAAAGCCCTAAGGACAATAGATCCTGCAGGTGTTTTCCTTGAGGCAGTTGGTGAACCAATAAGAGATTATTTAAAAGGAAGAAGAGATACAATAAAATGCATAGTGACCATGCTGACAGATGGGACGGGTGGAAATTCAAGTGCATCTGGAAATCCTGGAGATAGCCTTCTTGAAGAGTTGAACAGAGATGAAGAAATTCAAGAAAATTTTGGTATTGATGATGATTTTAACACTGATGATAGGCAAGCATGGATCAATGCCACACGGTATATTTATATTATGGATTTTGATTGGCTGTTTTCACTGTTCTTTCTGATGTGTTCTGCCATCCAGGACATGAAATTGATGTTTCTTCTCAATGAGCTTTTTCAAACAGGTGGCAACCTGACCCTGTTGAAGCAGATCCTTTGAAGGGAAGTAGAAATCAAAGGAAGGTTGACATACTTGGCATGATAGTTGGGATAATTGGTTCAAAAGATCAATTAGTTCATGAATATCGAACTATGCTTGCGGAGAAACTTCTAAATAAATCTGATTATGATATTGACTCAGAGATACGTACTCTAGAACTCCTTAAGGTACTTATTCAAATAAAACTAGCGTCACCTTTTTGTTTGATGGATATGTTAACATTTTATCATATTTGTACGTGTTGTCATTCTTGATTTTGATGTTCCTATGTAAGCATCTGCTTAATGCTTTTATTCTGCAGATACACTTCGGAGAGAGCAGCCTACAAAAATGTGAGATTATGCTCAATGATCTAATTGGCTCAAAGAGAGTCAACACTAACATTAAAGCTACCATAAGTCAGCCATCCCAGACAAGTAATTTCCAAGTTCAAATATCCCTCATTTGTGATTGTGCCAAATGTTTTACCCATTATTTGTTTCAATTCCTTTTCACCAAAATTTGGCTATGCACTCTTAGGTGTTGAGGTTGATGACAATGCAATATCCATGGATAAAATAGCCGCCACTATCATATCTTCTAATTTCTGGCCTCCAATACAGGTCTGCAGATAAAATTATTTTATTGATCATTTTTTTTAATTTCGGCTATTGTGAAAAAATTGATTCAAGTATGTTATGATTCAAATTGTAGTTCTCAGTTATCACTACTCAGCCTGTATATTATACTTTCAGAAAAGGAAAGTAAAAACAAATCAAATTGGGCATAAAATTTTGATTGTTTCTTTTTCAAGAAGCTTAAATGGTTCCAAAATTTCTTGATATTCTGTTTTGTTGTTATTCCATGTAAACTCACGGAGTTTCTTCAAACTAACAAGAATTTGCTTTAACAGTTGTCTTTTCCTGAAGATTAATTAGCTCTGGTTTTATCATATCTTGTTTTATTTTATCATTCTCAACTTGAAGCATAACATTAAGTACAATGATAGTACAGTCTAATTTTTCAATAAAATGAATTGTTCAACAAATGTATATTTTATCAATTGCATTGTTGTCCTGTAAAGCTGTCTACTCTGTCCTGTGATTGACGTTGAAGAGAATTACAGGATGAGCCCCTCAACTTGCCTGAACCTGTTGACCAGCTTCTTTCTGATTATTCAAAGAGATTTAGTGAAATCAAAACACCCCGTAAGCTTCAGTGGAAAAAAAGTCTTGGGACTGTCAAGGTTAATTGCTTTTCAGATCTCATTGTCTACAGATATTTAGCACAATTTTTTTGAATTCAATTAGTAGAGTTTACCAACCTTTTACTATTTTACCTCTATTTTTCTCCTAATATTATCATGTCCAATGGTATAGCTCGAGTTGCAGTTTGAAGATAGGGTAGTACCGTTCACGGTTTCCCCTGTTCTTGCATCTATCATTATGAAGTTTCAAGATCAAACAAGGTATCCTAACAATCTGTCAATAATTTTTGTCTGATGTGGTGACTATACAGTAATGTTATATTTCTGTTTTCAGTTGGAGCTCTAAAAACCTTGCGGCTGCTATTGGGATACCCGTGGATGTATTAAATAGGAGAATCCATTTTTGGATAAGCAAGGTAGGCCTGATGCTTTATAAACACTTTTACAGCAGGGTTGGTTATATTTAGTTTGTGAGATTTGGCAAATTGGGATACTTCTTTTGATTTGTCCAAAACAAGAATTCGAGTCATTTTACAATTTACTATTATTGATGGTAATTTTAATCTTTATGTATATTCATTCTTATCTTTCAATGGCATGACTTGCTGTTCAATTGGTCAGGATTTCAATGTTTAAAATCGCATGTCATTTATTAGTGAAAATGTAACTTAACTCGCGGTCATCTTTTTTGTACACAGGGGATCATTGCAGAGTCGCCAGGGGGAGATTCCTCTGACCATGTATACACCATTATGGAAAACATGGCTGAGACAAGTAGAAATGCGGGAGATAGTGGCAATACTCAGGAACTTCTTGGAGGCGATGAGGAGGAAGACAGATCTGTGGCCTCGGTAGAAAATCAACTTCGGAAGGAGATGACTGTGTACGAGGTACATGAAATAAAGTTCTTTGTTAAGTTTGAATCTTAGTAACTTTTGATTGATATTATTTGCGACTTGTTTTTGTATTTTTGGAAGCAGTCCCTTTTCACTATCTGCATATCACTCTTTGTTTCTGATATGTAATAAATATTTTCCCTTATGGTGATGGTTTCGGCTGGACAAGTTTCTAGTTTATGTTTATTAAAGTATTCAAACACGAGGGAATACAAATAAAGATATCTAACATGTATTGTTTTATGGCAGAAATTTATCTTGGGGATGCTCACAAACTTTGGTAGCATGGCATTAGATCGCATTCACAATACTCTCAAGGCAAGAGTGATGTTTTTTCCATAAACCCTTGAACAAAAAAAATTGTTTTACACCTTTATAAATGTTTGGAGACAGATAACATGAGCAACATGATTAATTACATGATACACATTCTTTCTATAAACGCAGATGTTTTGCATTGCTGATCCGCCGTATGACAAATCACTCCAGCAACTACAGAGCTTTTTATCTGGTCTAGTCTCCGAGGAGAAGTTAGAACTTCGGGATGGTGTGTATTTTCTAAAGAAGTAGCGAGCTTATGGAAGAAATCAGACTTTTTTGGCCACAAGTTTTAAGCAAAAAAAAGGTGAAATTTAAAATGTCATTCAGAACCTGAATTTCTTGAAATTGTCATTTTTGTTTGTTTGCATAGTCCTTAACTCATTACGCAAACTTCTATAGAGTAATTAAGCATTTTAGTCCTCGGAATTGATGGGGTCAGTCAATTTAGTCCTCAAATTTAGCAATTTAGTCTCTTAAATTAAATAACATCAATTAATTTAGTCCCTCTATCTATCAAAATATTTTTAGTAATTATCCAACAAAACCCTTGTAAGTTTGCTGAAATACAAACTTTTAAATTGTTGTGTTAACTTTAAAAATAGGACTAAATTGTCTGACATTGTTCAATTTCTTGAATATCAAATCATGATGAATTGAGATGTCATTCTCATTTTATTGTTATGTAAAATCACAATTACATAGAGAGCTACTATTGATTTATATACAAAGTATTAAAATGTTGAAGTCCTGTAACAGATGTGAAACTTATAAGGGTTAAATATGTTTAGTCCCTACAAAATTACTCGTTCTTTCGAGTTTAGTATTTTAGTCCTCCATAATATTGCAGTTTGGAAAAATAGTCCTTGTTTTGAATTTTTTTTACAAAAAATGGATATTTTTAATGATGACAATTCATGTTATCAATGATCGTTGCTATCATTGATTGTTATTATCATACTTGTGAATGATAGTTGCAATCATTGATTTGTTATTATCATACTTATGAACTTCAACGAACATGTTCTGACAATTTGCTGATAAACTTTGAAGGTAGACAACAACTTGAGCTACCTTGTTTTGTTGCCATATGTGTTGTGTTGTTGCTATGAGGAAACTGACACTTGGCATGTGAGAATAAAAATGTGAAGCTTTGATTAAACTAGTTAAGATTTTGAGATGCTTCCACCACATGTTCCAATCTAGAGTTGACACAAACTATACAGCAGTCCAACGTTCATCTTTTGTTCTGTTGGATATTGGTGAATCTGCATATATTATTGAGTTCCTGTTATCCTGTGGTTTCTAGTTTGCCAACTACTCCAAAGCTGCCCCTATTATGATGTTTTTAATACATTTTGAATGTGCCAACTGTCTGAATCAGTAGGACTTGTTTAGCTTGATAGGAAAAGTTATAAGAAAAGTTATCTTATATTTATGTAGTGTTGTTTATTGTACTGTACATATCAAACAGATTTAATTTATAGTTCAATCTTTCTCTATTCCCACCTTAGGCCATTAGAGAGATGAGCATGAGACTGGATTTTTATATGTAAAATCCATTCATTGTTGAACATTTGAACTCACGTAACTTCCACTGTTGTTAGATGTTATTGTTGGTTCTAATCACTTGAAATTTTTCATTACTAATGTTTATTACAAATATTTGGAATATAAGATTCATCACAAGAATGAAGAAAATTATTATATTAAAAAACCAATTTACTATAAACAACCAACATGGTGTTGGGATTTTTTTATTTTATTTTTATATTAACCCTCTAGTTCTCAGAAGATTGAAGTCTGTTAATCCAAAATTTAATTGTGTGATTAGTAAAGTTTGGTAAAAAATTATTTTTACTAGAAATTGAACTCGGATTTTTACGGACAATGATTTGTGGAACTCATTATTAATCACATGAGCTCGTACAAATTCGGATTCTTAATTGTTTCCATTGCAGACTCAAATGACCCGTATTTTGAATTGTCTTTTGATATTAAAGATTTGTTATAACCATTTTTTTGACAAAAGATTTGTTATAACCATAACCATATTTGATTAATTATTTTCAAATAGTCGAAATTATGTAAATTGTTATTTTGACTATAAAAATAAAGAAAAATATACGAAATAAATTAAACTTAGAGAAGGATGGTGTAAATTTAATGTAAGGTTTCTGTTTCTAAATTATATGGTCAATTTGGATTTTAGCTAGGAAATAGGTAAACATAAAATTTATTTTAATCAAAATCTGAATTTGATTTTCTAAAATGTTTGTTCGTCCGTAATAAAAATACATTAATCATGTTCCATAAATTCTAGTTCAACTGATAATTATGTGAGTTTAATTTCAGTGGATTATCACTTCATCTAAGACTAAAAAAAACATTAATAATTTGATTTGAAAGATTTGATCTACGTAAATAAAAATATATGGTGAATTTTATTAAAATTCATGAGGATCAAAATAAAAATATGAAATGAGAGAGAAGTGTAAATATCTTTCATACATGAGTCAAATGCTTCTGTCTAATTTATATGGTGAATATTTATCGTATTTTGCTCTTAAATCTCATGCTTATCTTGATAGCAAAGTAATAAATAAAAGGATCATCCTTATCTTCTATCCAGTGCACATTCACAAGGTTGGATTTTTTTTTATAATGTGGTTAGATATTTTTAACGAGTTCATTCAAGAGGGTTTTCTTTTTATAAGAGTTCAAGAGGTTAATTATTTTTTTTACTAAACCAACTAAATCACAAGAGGTTAGATTCTATGATAGTAAAATGACTGCATTAGAGGCGTTAAATTTGGTCAGGTTATGTATCGTCTATGTAATTTTCCTGAGGAAATTATTTGTATTAGCTTTAACTATAAACTTTGAATTACGATCTTATAGATATTTTTTTTATAAAGGAGTTGAAGATCGAACCAACAACTTATTTTTTAAATCAAAAGTATTTTCAAACCCATGACCAAATTTAAAGAGTTGGCCTCTCCCAACAAATGATTCTCCATATGCACCGGCTGGGGATTGAACCCATGGCCAAATGATTAAGTGACCCAAGTATCTATCAATTGTGCCATACTATGTTGGTATTCTAATCTCCATAAAAAAAAAAGACAAATTGTTCAAGTCTTTTGGGATCCAAATGATTGCCAAATTCTTCCTAAGAATTTTAACACGGTTGCAAATTAGACGTCGAATCTAGGACCTTGGTTAAGTTAGAAAGACATGCGCCATGTCATCTAAGTGCTATAACTTTTGTTCATGATTCAAGTCAAACTAGAATTAGTCGATATGTCAACCAAGACATTGAGACGAATTATTTGAGAGAACTCGAGTTTGATTTCTTATGGGAATAATTATTAATGAGACTTTACTTAGCTCAATGTCAAACTCTTATTGGACCCTCTTTATCTAAAAATCGAAATGTTAATACAAAAAATAAAATAAAATGGATTGATGAGTTCACAAATACAAGTTCAACTTATAAAAATATTGCTTCCTAATTGAAATTTAAATTTCAGCATTATATTAATTCAAGTGGAACTGAATGAAAGTAAGTAAAGTTTAAAATTTAATATTGTGAATGAAAAAAACATAAGTGGAGGAGAAGATTCCATTTCCACTAAAACATACTCCCTCCGGTCTCATATATAAGCAACAAAACAAAAAAATTAAAAGTCTTAAATATAAGTAAAAGCTACTATAATCATTATATTTATCATCAATATTTCAATTTTACCCTTAGTTTCACTTTTACCCATAATAAATAATAATTTAATTTAAAACAAAAAGTAAGGATAAAATTGGAAATGACATACTTTTCCTAATCATTTACTCCACTTTCTTAAAGGGTGTGCATTTTTTTTTCCTTCTTATATACAAGACTAGAGGAGTAGAT
The DNA here is from genome assembly GCA_951799995.1 of Trifolium subterraneum. Lineage (NCBI taxonomy): Eukaryota > Viridiplantae > Streptophyta > Magnoliopsida > Fabales > Fabaceae > Trifolium > Trifolium subterraneum. Next base: position 38,700,240 of record OX637461.1, on the reverse strand, counting down.
GTTTGGCATTAATTAACACTTGATGCTAAAACTGACATTTGAACCAGATTAAATTAGTGGCGAAAATCAACACAATATACTCCCTCCGTCCTATATTATAAGGGAAAAAAAAACACACTTATTAAGAAAATCAAAACTTGAGAATTTGAAATATGGTTTTGTGGGTTTTTGTTGAAATAAGTTGCATGAGAAGATGTAAAAACAAATTTGAATGGTTGTTGTTTATTGAGAAAATGAGAGAGAGAAAAAATTAAATGCAATTTTATAAGAATAAGTAAAAAACATTCTTGAAAGTTGTTTTTCCCTTATAATTTGGGACAAAAAAAAGTGTCATTTTTCCCTTATAATATGGGACGGAGGGAGTATTTATTTTTGGGATAAATATGTTTCTGATCCCTATAAATATTCCGAGTTGTTTTTAGTCCCTCTAAAAATTTTCTTCAACTTTTAGTCCCTCAAAAATTTTCAATTAACACTTTTAGTCCCTACTTTCAAATCAACTCATGTGTAGACTTCATATTTTTTAATGAAATTTTCAAGAAAAGTGTAGAATATTTTAAAAATGACTCACAAAAAAAATTAGATTTTTTTAACAAAACATGAATTAAATATGAATTTTTAAGCACCAAAAATAAAAAAAATTATATTTAACATATGCTTTGTTAAAAAATTCAAAAAAATTTTTTGGAGAGATTCTTATAATATTTTAAACATTCATAAAAACATTCAATCAAAAATATGAAGTTTATACATGAGTTGATTTAGAAGTAGGGACTAAAAGTGTTAATTGAAAATTTTTGAGGGACTAAAAGTTGAAGAAAAATTTTAGAGGGACTAATAACAAAACATGGAATATTTATAGGGACCAGAAATATATTTATCCATTTATTTTTAATCAAATTTCATTTATCTATACAATATATAAAGGGGATAGGGGAGTTTGGGATGACTTTTTCATATTCCCATTATACCCCTCATGATTACTTAACATTGATTTGATTTTTTTTTGTACCAACAAAAATCTTTTATTAACAAACTCACCATAACATAAGGTACATCTTTTTTTTAGCAGCAAAAATCTTTTATTAACAAACTCACTATAACATAAGACATATCTTTATATTTTTTGACATAAGTTAGACACAGGCAAGCGCGGAACACAGCCGCGCCTGCCTGCCTGCCTGGCCCGCTTGTTTTTATAATGAGGGGTTTGAGTAAAAAAAAAAGCATCGCTTATCGCTGCTGACGTATAACAAGTCAAACTAAAGAAGAGCCAAAAACAGTAACAGAAAAACTTTATCATTTAATTAAATTAAATTTCATACAAAAACAAATTCAATGAATGACCGTTACAATTAGGAAACTTTTGAATTCTAAACCCAAACTTTAAAACATTTTTCATTTGCAACACATAGCTTACAAACAACTAAAAATGGCAACAACAACAACAACAGAAGAAGAACAAGAAGAGTACTTGCAACAACTCAGATCCAAAGCAACAGAACTTTTCATCAGAGAAGAATGGAACGATTCAATCCAAACCTATTCCCAATTCATCACTCTCTGCACTCACCATCTCTCTCTTCCTCACTCTGACCAACAAAAACTTCGCAAATCTCTCTGCATAGCACTCTGCAACCGCGCCGAAGCAAAATCGAGATTACGTGATTTCAACTCTGCATTGCAAGATTGTGATCATGCTTTGCAACTTGATGCTACCCATTTCAAAACCCTAGTTTGTAAAGGTAAGATTTTGCTTTCTCTTAATAGATATTCAATGGCACTTCATTGTTTTAAAATAGCTCTGCTTGATCCTCAAGCTAGTGGGAACTCTGAATTTCTTGTTGGGTATTTTGAAAAATGTAAAAAGTTTGAATTTTTATCAAGGACTGGGAATTTGGATCTTTCTGATTGGGTTTTGAATGGGTTTCCTGGTAAGGCACCTGAACTTGCTGAGTATATTGGTGCTGTTGAGATTAGAAAATCGGAAATTAGTGGTCGTGGTGTTTTCGCTACGAAGAATATTGATGCTGGGTCTTTGATTTTGGTTACTAAGGCAATTGCAATAGAGAGGAGTATATTGGTAGGTAAAGATTTGAGTGAGGATACACAATTAGTTATGTGGAAGAATTTTATTGATAAAGTTGTAGACTTTGTTAGAAAATGTCATAAGACTAGGGATTTGATTGGTAAATTGTCAATTGGGGAAAATGAGGATGAACTTGATGTTCCTGATGTTGAACTCTTTAGGCCTGAGAGTATTGGTGAAATGCATTCAAGTGAGGATATTGATGTTGATATGGTTAAGTTATTGGCTATATTGGATGTTAATTCTCTAACTGAGGATGCCGTTTCGGCCAATGTTTTGAGGAAGAACAATGATTGTTATGGTGTTGGGTTATGGTTGCTTCCTTCATTCATCAATCATTCTTGTTGTCCTAATGCAAGGCGATTGCATGTTGGAGATTATTTGATAGTTCATGCTTCGAGAGATTTGAAAGCCGGGGAAGAGATAACTTTGGCCTATCTTGATCCACTTATTCCCTTGAACAAGAGAAAAGAGATGTCTATGACATGGGGGATTCATTGTAAGTGTAAGAGGTGCAAGTTTGAAGGGGAAATCTTGTTCTCCAAGCAAGAGATGAAGGAGATTGAGATTGGTATTGAAAGAGGGATGGATGTGGGTGGTTTGGTGTATAAACTTGAGGAACAGATGAAGAGATGGAAGGTTAGGGGGAAAGAGAAGGGATACTTGAGGGCTTCATTTTGGTCTTTATATTCGGAGGCTTACGGTTCGGAGAGGTGTATGAAAAGATGGGGAAGGAGGATTCCAGCATTGGATGCAGTGGTTGATAGTATCACAGATGTAGTAGGAGGTGATCACAGGGTGCTTAAGATTTTGATGGAGGAATTGAAGAAAAAAGGCGGTGGTAGTGGTGGCGGAAATTTGGAGATGGAGAAAGTTTTCAAGTTAGCAAGAGAAGTGTATGGAAAGGTAGTGAAAAAGCAAGCAATGAGGACACTGCTTGAGCTATGCATTGCTGATTGATTCATTAAATAAATGGATTCATTATAAGTTCTTTTTTCATTTGATGTCTTCTTTACTTATTTGTAAGCAAGAGTTTGTTTCATGCCACGATCAACTCAAGTTGTCATGGCAATGGCAACCAACAATGCTGTGAAATTCAATTTTATCAATACTTTCCATTAAAATAAATTGTATTCAGCTACTATTTATGCTCAATATTCAGTTTTCATATACTATTCCAAATTATGTCTGCTGAAAATTTCATAATGTTCTGTACTAAACAGGGTTTGTGCGTGAAATTGTGTATGTTTGTAAACTGTAACCTTACCTACTACTAAGTCATTAAGCCTAAGCAGCATATATGCATTCCAATAAATATCATATAATGATCTTGTTAATGTAAAATTTTGCTTCGGAATTCGAAAGTCATTGAAGGCTAACTGATCGTAATCCTGTTAACTTTAGAACCCACAAAGGATTTAAGTCCTAAATTGCTCGTTGGATTCGTTGTGTTGGAGTGCAAAAATATCACTTCATTGTGTTAATATACCACCGTCAACGGACAATGTCACTATAGCCTCACAACCAATATCAACCACTATGACTATGACTAATTCACTCTCAAAGTGCTGTCCATTTACTGTTTTAACTTTAAGTTATTCTAGCTGAGTTCACTATTGGAAAAAGTGTAAGTTTCAATTAACAGTTTCATAATCACGGCGAATCATCATAATTTTAATCAATAAAAACTATATTTTAGAGGTTATACCAGTCTAAAAATAAGATACAAGTTCGATTTTTAGGTGGAATAATTCAATTTTAGACTTAACTTATCTTGTTGTTAAATTTATAGGTCCATTTAGGATGACAACGGGTGCCCACGGGTGCGGGTTTTATAATACCCAAACCTGCACCCGAAATCATCACTCAAACCCGAACTCAAAGGTTGTTCCGGTGACAAAACAAAACCCACACCCATATCCGTTGGATTTGGGTTTTTGTTCGGGTTTTTCCACTCGAAGTAAAATATCTGCTAAAAGAAAAAAAAAAGTAATTTTCCATATTCAACCAAAATAAAATATCAATAGGCTTAGAAATCAACCAAATTAAACAAATAAATTTCACCTCACATGATACAAAATAAATAAATAGTTTAGTATATAAATTAAGGTGTAATTAAGTAGTTTAATATATAAACGAGTGTGGTTTCGGGTGCGGGTTTGAGATCGGGTTTCAGGTGCGGGTTTGATTGATCCCAAACCCGCACCCGTGAAATCGGGTGGCACCCGAACCTGAACCCAAATCCAGTCAACTTGGATTTCACCCGTGACTCTGGTTTGAATTCGGGCGGGACCCGCGGATTTTGGCTTAATTGCCATCCCCAGGTCCATTTGCTCCAAAAATCAGAGGCTTAACAAAAAAGGATACAGGATAACGGCTATCCTTTTGAGGGTGGACACACGTCATACATAACCGTGGCTGCAGTGAAGATAACTATGATTAACGGATTGATTGATTCTACCTTACTTTCACTTATCCTGACTTATCTACTATCTGAAGCTTTTTTTATTTAATAAATCTACTATCTGAAGCTGAAGTATAATACTACTAGAAATATAAAATATTTGAAATTAAAAATGACGTACTAATTGAAGTGGTCAATTGACTCCATTCAATCCATGGCTGATGGCATGGAACTGAACTCAAGAGAAGACACATCAAAGCTTATCCACTCTGTATAAAAAATTCTCTCCCACTTATTGTGAGTGTGATATAAAATAGGATATGTTAAATAGTATTTTTTTGACTAAAAAATGAAATTAAAAATAAATATAATATTAATCTATTGGAGTTAGTTTGATGGTATTGACTTGAGACATGTGAATATGTTCATCTTTAAGGTTTTATGTTCGATTCTCTTTAGTGTCAATTTGAGTGGGCTAATTTAACTTTTTCAACAAAAAAAATAATATTAAAAAAATAACTTTATACATTTTTAAAATATTAAATGCATAAATTTCAAGATAAAATTTAGTAAAACATTTGTTTTAAACTCCATGTGTTTAGTTCAGTTGGCAGAGACATTACATTATATATGTAGGGGTGAAATTCGAATCCAGTTGTCTCACTTATCCATTATAAGGTGAAATTTTTAGCCACTAACCTACTGTACTTGACAAAAAACATTTGTTTTAATATGTTCTAATATTGACCACTCCATTAAGTGGTCTATGGTGGACCAGTCACGAATAACATTATAACGAATACGAATTTTACAAAATCTACCGTTGGATTGAAAGTTTACATCATTATAGATCATCTATAAAAAAATTTAGAAAAATTAAAAATCATTTGATATGTTATTGAGACACATCAAGATTAACAGTTTGTTAAATAACATAAATCTTGATGGGTCTCAATAACATATCAAATGATTTTCAAAAAAATTTAAAAAATTTATGGATGATCTATACGCTATAAACTTTCAATCCAACAGTAAATTTTTTTCAGAATATTCATAATAATTTAGTTGAAAGTGTCCTATTTAAATTATAGACGAATTTAATAGTATTCTTTTATAATAACAAATTTAATAATTTCCTCAAATTTAATATATGACAAAATAATAAAATTTTGTGAGGGGTTTTCAAATCTAATAGATTGTCTTCTTATAGATAATTTGGTTTGAGTGTTATACTCGAACAAAATTTTTTTTGGAAAATGCTAAACAGTGTCCCTGGAGCACTCTTTAATTAGTAAGTTTTTGTGAATTTTGTATGGAAAAGTGTGAAGTCAATGCATTGGGAATTAAAATGTTTTACTTTTTAAATAAATTATTTCCTTAAATAGAATGCTTAAAGAGTGCCTCAGGGCACTGTTTAGCAAGAATTTTTTTTTTTACTATTTAACGGCTTTTAATAAATATGTATTGTTTTGCTGTTAAAATAAAATAAAATTAGTATGATATGGGAAAATATTTAAGCTCCACATGTACCTTTTATTTTGGAAATTCATTACTATGACTTTGTTTGAGAAGGCTAAAAAATTAGCTTATAGTTTTTAGTTTATAAGCTAAAAGCTCTGTTTGGTAACGGTCATTTTACTATAAGCTTATAACTTATTTTACTAGCTTATAGTTTATTTTCAAATGTTATTTCAAGTAGCTTATAACTTATAAACTACCGCTATTTTTACCAAACACATTATTGGTGGTGCCAAACAAAGCTTAAGAAGTTGGGGTGAACGTGTAGAAGACACCTGTTATATAACTCCTCCATCATTATTTTGAAACTGAATAAGAAATTGCATCACTGCTGAAATCATCTATCATCACAGATACGACCTGTAGTTGTGTGGATGATTAGAATGAATACAACTTTTAATGTCATTTTTCATTTCAAGTGTTGTAAACCAACAATGATTAATTTCATAATGCAAAAATAGACAATTATTTAAAAAACAAAGATTTGATGGACACTTATTTTTTAATACACGTGATGATGTTTTTTTATTTTGTCAAGTAGTTTAACGGTAAGAATTTTCACACTTAAGATAGATAAGTAAAATGATTGGGATTCGAACTCCAGCCCTCTAGATATAAAATGTAATGTCCAACCAATTGAGACAAACTCATGGGATATACATATGATAGTGTTAATCATGTATAAAAATATGATTAAAAGTATTCCGAAAGTGTACAAAATACGATTTTTAACATGATTAATCGGATGCGGGAGTGTACAAAATATGAGTATTCCTATATTACAATTACTATTAAAATGTTATATCGACTTCCACCATATCAAAGTGACACTCTACCGTTGAGTTATACCCCTTCCTTTGTCCTATTGAGAGAAAAAAAACTAACTAGTTCAAATAGAATGCTTCCACCCAAAATAAGAAAGAGCACAAAAAAAAAGCAAGTTTTTCTTTGGTCAAAACATTCTAATATGTAATTTGCACACAGAAAAACAAAACAAAAGGATCTAATCTAACCTTTAAAATTGGCTGCTGACTAAAACAATTTTATATGTGAAACTAAATATTTTCCAATATGCCAATAATATTCCTATCAAATTTCCATCCATCAAATTGAATGCAATATTAACCAATTTGGATTCAAAGAATCATATGGACAAAAAGTCTGTGTAACAGATATATATGTAAAATAATAGTGGTCCCATATTGTAGCATTAGCATAGTAATGTAATGACGCATGTAATATACTACTAGAAAAATGGAATATTATCCTATCAATATCATCCAATCAAGGCCATGCAACTCTACATAAACGACAAAAACTTTTCAACCATAAAAGAGCCACCAATCTCCTTTCAAACATTTCAAACACCTTGGTTTTTCTTGAACCCTCTTCAATTTTCTATCCTAAAATTTCATGTGTCACATTATCAGAAGAAGAAGAAGCCATAACCAAACTCTTCTCTAATCATAAACCATAATCAATTAATGGAGAGTAATACAAGCTCTGAACTCCCTCCTGGTTTTAGATTTCACCCAACAGATGAGGAACTAATTGTGCATTATCTTTGTAATCAAGCTACTTCAAAGCCTTGCCCTGCATCTATCATTCCTGAAGTTGATATCTATAAATTTGATCCATGGGAATTGCCTGGTATATATACATATTTTGTAGCATCGTTTCACTAAGTTTTATTATTATGCTTAAATTTTCATAGGTATTGTCTTAGAATTAAGTGTTGGGTCTAACTCAACCCTACAAAACTAGTTGGTAAGGTGAGGATTGTCTCTTACTTATAAACATATATTCAGGGCATCTCGTACCGATGTGAGATTTCTTAACACACTGTCTCACGCCCAACACTATTGGGCTTAGTGCGTGGATATAAACGGTGGGTGGTCCGATAGCGGAAATCTGATAGCAGGTGACCTAACGGATTTTGGAGGAGGCTCTCATACCATCTTATAATTGTGAGTTGGGCCTACTTCACCTTACAAGTCGATTTTGTAGGGTTGAGTTAGACCCAAATCACAATTTTAAGATATTGAACTTCATAATGTGATCATGTCTCTCTACATCTATGAAACATGACACAGACATGAAATACTAGTAATAATTTAAAAAAATGAAAATAATTAAATGTAACTATATGCCTCAATATCGTGTACTGGTCTGTCTGGTCATGTCTTTAATTTGAAATGTCAGTGTTATATATTTACATGTTTCATTCGTTGTTAGATACTAACCAATCATAGAATGCAGATAAATCTGAGTTCGAAGAGAATGAATGGTATTTCTTTAGCCCAAGAGAAAGAAAGTACCCAAATGGGGTAAGGCCTAATAGAGCAACTTCATCTGGATATTGGAAAGCTACTGGTACAGACAAGGCAATCAATAGTGGATCAAAGCAAATTGGGGTGAAGAAATCTTTGGTCTTTTACAAGGGTAGGCCACCAAAGGGTATCAAAACTAATTGGATTATGCATGAGTACAGATTGATTGGATCTCAAAAACAAACTAGCAAGCATATTGGATCCATGAGAGTAAATCCCTTTAAGCCTTTTCCTATTTGCTGTTAATTTATATATGAATTTCTGAAAACAGTTTTATACTGACATTAAATAAGAGACCAACATTTTTTATGTTATATCACCGATTTCAAAATATCCTTACCAAAAAAAAGTGGTGTGATGTGGCAAAACCGTGGATTTTTATCGGATGACAATGCAAAACTGTTTAAAGTGGCAGTGACTGTCGTAACTGTTAAGAAGTCTCACATCAGTTGTGAGATAGTCTGAATGTGTTTATAAGTCAAGGCAATCCTCACCTTACAAATCTGTTTTGTGGGGTTGAGTTAGGCCAAACTCTCAATTATAAGATGGTATCAAAGCTTCTCTGCGATTCGTTGGGCCGTATGCTATCAAGTTTATGATCAGACCATTCACTATTTATATCCGCGCTCAAGCTCAAACCCATAGCGCTGGGCGCGAGGGTGTGTGTTAAAAAGTCCTACATCGGTTGCGAGACGACCTGAATATGTATTTATAAGTGAGGACAATCCTCACCTTACAAGCCGGTTTTTCAGGGTTGAGTTAGGTTTAACTCTCAATTATAAGAGTAACATTTAAACCCTGAATTTTGAGCTTTATTTTGATATGTTTAATGTGTTACTTTATGATGATTAACCTTTCCCTTTTTTGCTTGTATCTGTCATCAGCTAGATGACTGGGTTTTGTGCAGAATCTATAAGAAAAAACACTCGGGAAAAACATTGCAACAAAAGGAGGAGTATTCAACACTTCAATTTAATGATTCTACAATAGCAAATCATGATGGTGAACAAGAAATTATGAACATGAACCTTCCAAGGACTTATTCCCTTACCTATCTGTTGGATATGAATCATTTTGGTCCAATCTTATCTGATGGTTCAACCTTTGATTTTCAAATACACAATTCAAATATTGGAATAGACCCTTTTGTAAAATCTCAGCCGGTTGAAATGAATAACTATTATGAACCAGATTCACAGAGTAGCAACATCACCAATCAACCAATATTTGTGAAGCAAATGCATAATTATTTAGGATAAGAATTTAGATTGTCTAGATATGTCATTAATGTTCATTCATTAAATAATCTTGAAGATTATTTAAGAATATGTATAATTTTTTTATCAATCGAATAGAACTTGGTATATCTAGAATTTACAACACTCACACATTGCGCGGCTACGCACCAACAACTAGTGATAGACCTAGGTGGTACTATGTCAAATATCTGTTATATCATAAATGAATTTTCATTTTCAAATGCCTTGTTGCGACTGTTAATAGAAATTGTACAAAAGAACAATTTTATTGGCTCTTAATAAAAGTTCACTCACATATCAGGAATCACCTTCCAAATTTGATAAAGTTCAAACCAGATGAATAGGATTATGCTAATGAAGCATTTGAAGCTCTAGATTGGACCACTTGTTGTACACATTACAATGATAATGTATTTTGACCAAGGATATATTTGGCAAAATTCTCAGTCAATAACTTTATCCAAAGTGGTTTTCAAAGTTGATATGTTTCTTAATTTGTACCTTACCTTATCAAATTGATAACGGCAGTGTTGATTCAAAGTTAATTTAGAATTCTTATGAATGTTAGGCCTACGACACGAAGCAGATCAGATTAAGCACTTTGCTTAGACTAATCAATTCATAAAAACATAATGATTGTGATTTGAGAAATAAAATATCTATTAATGCTATTAGATACTATATATCAGATTAACATCAGCAGCCTCGCGTCCCATAATTAATAATATAAACTGTGATTAGTACTGAAGCATTCATTTAAATTACACGTAAAACAAATAACTCTTCATTTAACTCCAAGTGGATTACTTTAATTATATTTTTTTCAACATTTTAATGTAAAAGTAGAATGTAATATACAAATTATTTCCTTTACACAATCAAGAGTAAACTGGTATTCTCCGCACGCAACAAGCACGCTCGGATTTTGTATAGTCATTGGAATACTTATATTGAAATCATAAAGCTACCAACAAAAGCCTGCAAAACACATTTCAGATTCAGGACTATACAAACCACACCACAATGTCTCACCTATTTCAGTGCTTGCTTATTGATATTCCTGACATGAGAATAAGTATAATGAACACAACAACTGCAATGAAAGAGCCAATGAGTGAACCCGAAATGCGTCCACAGAAGTAGTTGTATTGTTGGCAGAAAGGAAACCAATTGGCACTTGAGTTTCCATAGTGAGCTATATTAACAATGGCTGCTGCTGCTGAGGCTCCAGATGTAAGAAGTCCAAACATAACCTTCACAAGTTCAATTTTAATCTTAATTAGAAAGCTTTTCGACAGTAACATTCCAAGTTTTCGTATTCAATTTTCCAAAATTCCACCTCTCAGAACTAGGTTTGGTCTAGTTTAAACTTGGTCACAAATAGAGTTTAACGACTATGCACTAAAAGTGGTTAAAAGTGGCAAATATATTATTAACCAGGCTCAAGACGAACAAAGACCGGTGAAAAAGGAACTACATAACAGAGGCGCCGTTTAAGGCATCCAGTTATATTTCACGTTACGATGCTGTTTATACTACTTTCAAAAATTTGTGAGAGATATGATTACATTTATCTGCAAATTCATCCATTAGGTATATCAGCTCATTAATAAGAGTTTAACATTATAATTTTAAGTGAGTCGGTTAAAATCATTGCAAAGACAATTATTAAATGGTCATTTTATAACGAAACAAGAACAAGAAAGAAGAAACAGCATGTTTACCGTGTCAAGAGCGACCAAGAGAATCCTACTTTTCACTGAAGTAGTCCTTACAATGTGGAAGAATGACAGGGTAAGTGAAAGAACTAAGTAGCCACATACAACAGAATTGGCGGTCACAAAAAACCTGAAATCATTCCGATATGAATCACATCCTTTTGTTCACAAATATCGTATAATATGTTAATAATTAAAGGCGTAAGGAATGACGACTTACACAAATGTGGGAAGGTCATGATATACAACTTTGAATCTAACGAAACGTGTGGCAAAAGGCATAGTTTGCTTTGCTGTTCCCATACTTAATGCACTTCCAAGTGTACTTGTAGCTGCAAATATTCTCAAAATGAAGTCCATTATTGATAGCCCTCTCTTCATCCCTTTACTAGGAGATGATGATGATGCTCTTTTTGAAATTTCTCCATTCTCAACTTCACTAACCTTCATTTTTCTTCCAATTTAGATGATTCTCTTCACTTAGATGTGAGTGAATAAGTATTACAATGTACTCATATATATACTAAAAAAACACAACTATATTCAAGAGAGAGGAAATTGTAGTGGATTAGGTTTGCTAAGCTTAAAGTGATTTTGACATAAGCATGAGAAATTAATTATCACTTTATAATTGAGAGTGCATAGTGCTGATTACATACTAATATGAAACTTTTTCATTTTAAATCATGTAATATTCACCTTAGTTACTCTTTTGGTCATGCATTGTATAACAGAAACTACGAATTATGAATTTAGATGATAAATATTTTTTTCATAAGAAAAAGTTATTAGTGAGAGTACTATATTTTCTTGCAAAATACAAATTGATGTAAAGGGAAAGTAACAATAGGTTATCAAAAGAGATGCTGTGACACCATGTAGTACGTATAAAGTTAGATAAATTGAGCCTTAGTGGTTTAGGTATATACTTTATTATAAATGTATTGTTAGTGTTATTATCCTGTGACATGTAGACAAAACCCTGAATTATGCTGTTTATAGTTTGATTCGGGAAGAAAACCAAACTGTTTACGGTTCGTTCTGAACCAAACTGTTATAGAGGTTCGGTGCACCGGTTCTGTAGTTCCAAACAAAGCAAAAAATACCTTTACAAAAATTTGAAATGTATTTTCTTGAACTGTTTTTTTGAACTGAATTGATTTCTTTTGAGCCGAGTTGTACTAAATTGTTACTATTAACTAATAATTAGGATTATTGGAAGAAGAAAATAAAAACGAACCAAATCGAATGTTAATACTATTTCTTAAAAACCAATGAACCAAACTATCATCGAGGTGGACCCAGTCCATTGCTTAAGGGTCAGTTGGAATCTGGATCATCTTGATGCAGACATAGCAATTTATTCGCAATCAGTCCAGTCTTTTGTTAGTCTATTCTTTCAGATCTATAGCACCCCATAATACATTGTCTAGAATATATCATAAAGTCCATAATTAAATACCGAGTACATTAAGTTTACAAGTACATAGAGTGTTGATTAAGCACACGAAGGTGCTAAATTACAATATATTACAATACAGTGGAAAGAAATAGAAAACTCGAACACCATGACCATAAACATGCTAACTACTCCGCAGCTTGCTTGCCACGGTCATCCTGATTACCTGACACATGAACGGGGGGGGGGGGGGGGGGGGGGGGGGGTAACCTGCACGTCAGTCCTCACGCAATATCAAGCGCATCTCATATATATATATATATACAACAAGTAATATGGTGTAACACAAAGAATTATCTGAATTCATTTTAGCTACGCAAGGACACTCCGAGGTGAGCCGGTCTCAGAGAGCCTCACACTCCTCCGTACCAATCTTCGTGATCATAACACACTATGGTACGGAGCCTCTGGCATCACAATTATTATTAAACATTTTGCTACGGATTCCTCGAATCCCTGCAGTGGTGTACATAAGACAACCACCTGCTCTCTCGACTGACATGTAACATCTATAGTTTCCACAAACTACCAATATATCCCAATCCCGGGGAATTATCCTATTACATAACCTAAGTTATTTTCATGATAATCCTAAACCGTGCAATTAACATTTCGACTGTTATAACCTCATAATATCAATCGATAGCAGCCCTGGAATGGTAATAGTTTGAGATAATACTTGAGTTTTAAGAAAACGGAACATTTGCAAAAATCCTGTCATGGTCGCTTAGCGAGGGCTGGCGACCGCTAGCGAACCAAGTCAGAAGGTTCTGGCCAGCTAGCGAGCGCCAGCGACCAAAACCTGCAAACCCAGTTGCACGATCGTCAGTTGCTCGCTTAGCGAGACACGGGATTTCTGCTCTGTTCTGCAGAAATCAGTTTAAACCAGAAAATTCCAAAACAATTCCAATCCAGTCATTACCATTAACATTATAAGTAATTTTAACAATTAAAATGGAGAGGGTTTTGGGAGTTAAACTCCTCTCATGCACAATTACATTTCCCTAAACCTATGTTTTCATGCAAAGTTTATTGTGGGGAAATTTCTAACTACACTAACCTAAGAACCCACCTTTGATTGAGTTGTTTATGAGTTTGATTTGCAGCTGATGTTCCCTTGTTAGTAGTGAGCTTGAGTTCCACTTCCTAAATCACACCAAATCCACAATTGAGCTTGCTTTCTACCCATGCATATATGAACAGAATTTGAGCTTAGAAATTGGGAACTTAGAGCACGAATTTGAGTGGTTCAAGGGAAGGAATTTAGAAACTTTGAACTTACCTATAAGTTAGCACAATCTAAGGAACAAGATCATCCATTTGCATGCATGAGTGGGCTGAATTTTGAGAGAGTTTGAGAGATGAAATGTGGTTGATGTTTGTTTGATCTCACGAGAGAGAGGAGGAGAGCTTAAGGGAGAGCTTCTTCTGTTTTGTGATATCAGGAAGTAGTCAAGGCATAGTGTAGTGTAATGGTTTGGTGAGTCAAAGGCACTATCATGGGCACATGTCCATTTTTCTAAAGTGACAACACACATATACACTAGTGACTACTACACCTTATTTGTACCAAGACTCTAAGGTTAGCTCTAAACATGTGATGATTTAGACAAATACTCTTAATAGTATATAATATTAGTAAAAGAAAATTGGGAATATTACAGATCGATCTATCATAATCTTATTGAAGAAAAAAGTACTCTAGTCATGAGGGGGACTCTCATTCGACTGTAACCTATCATGGATCACAATGAGACCCGTCAAGACTACACTTAATATAATGTAGATTGTGCATTTTTTCATCAAACATGTGAAGCTATGAATACAGAGCAAACAGAGGTCTAGATCAATTTATTTGTAATCTTTTATTACCTGATTAACATCATAACCTTGCTTGTTTGTTGTTAATATGGACAGAATTTAATGCATCCCTTCCTAGTTCCCATTCAATTCTTATTTTCCATAAGAGAAATCAGGTTACTTGCATTAAGTTATTATGAAATTATGGTAATTCTTACAAAATTTAAGGTGTTAGCTATCAATAATACATTAAAATATTTTTACGTATGAGTTTTTTTCTTTCCTTAAATTATCATATATGATCATACCATCCAAACCATGAATTATATTTGAATCCAAATAATATATCCCATTTATTATGACTTTACCCAATTCACATCAAATATAACCAAATAATAAATAATTAGAATAAAAGGTGGGGATCCAATCCAAGACATGTATAAGAAAATTTAAGTGTGAAAATTTTACACTATCCACATAGATCTCCAATTTTGATACATATTTTGTGCCTTATATAATTGATGAACTATATATATTTATCATGTATTCCCTACCACCAGTACCAAGGCATATAGTTGTCATTCCTTTGGTGATTTTTTTTTCCATGACTTAAGCTTTTATTAAAAAGGGTGGACCCTAGCATCATATAGTAAGACAGGTCTTCAACACAGGACCAATGTACCTAGGACCAAGCTTTTTTGTCTTAAACACACCGCGCAAACGCAGCTTAGGCGTTATGCGTAAAAATACATGATCACCTTTATCAAACTCTATTGGTCTCCTTCTGTGATCGGCATAACTCTTTTGTCTACTCTGTGCAATTCTCATATGCTCTCTAATCGACTTAATCTTCAGAGTAGTCTCTTGGATAATATCCGGTCCTAACACTCCTTTATCACCCACTTCAGTCCAACACAAAGGGGTCCTACACTTTCTTCCATACAATGCTTCATATGGTGCCATACCGATACTAGCATGGTAACTGTTATTGTAGGCAAACTCCACAAGGTGCAAGTGTTTGCTCCAATTACCACCATCCTCTAAAACACAAGCTCGGAGCATGTCTTCAAGGGTTTGAATAGTTCGCTCAGATTGACCATCCGTCTGCGGATGATTGGAAGTACTCATTCTCAATCGTGTTCCCATTGCCTTTTGGAAAGCACGCCAAAAGTGAGAGGTAAATGTTGGATCTCTATCTGACACTATACTCAACGGAACTCCATGCAACTTAACAATCTCTTCTAGGAATACCTCAGCATACCGCGAAGCCTTATAAGTTGACTTCACTGCAATGAAATGGGCTGACTTTGTTAATCGATCAACAATAACCCAAATGGAATCTTCTCCTTTCTGATTACGGGGTAAACCAGTCACAAAGTCCATGGTAATATGCTCCCATTTCCACTCGAGTATTTCTAAAGGTTGCAAAGGACCGGCTGGTTTCTGGTGCTCAATCTTAACCTGCTGAGATACAATACACCTTGACTCAAATTCTGCGATCTCAGTTTTCATATTCGGCCACCAATAGTTCTTCTTCAGGTCATGATACATCTTGGTGGAACCGGGGTGAATCGAAAATCTACTTTTATGTGCTTCTTCCAGAATTAGTCTTTTCAATTCCGCATCATTCGGTACACAAACTCTACTTCCAAACTGAATTACACTGTCATCTGCTACAGTGAACTCAGGTTTTCCTATCCTTCTTTGTAAGTCCATATCCTTCTCTTGTACACTACCTATGGTGGAACGCAAATCACATGTCAATTTGATTCTATTCAGCTTGACTCACCCTTCCGGTAAGTGACACTCAAATTCATATCTCTGAATTTCTCATACAACCCACATTGATGCATTAAAATCTCCGATGCATACAACGCTTTTCTACTCAAGGCATCAGCTACCACATTCGCCTTTCCTGGGTGGTAGTTCAATTCAAAGTCGAAATCTTTCAAGTATTCCATCCATCTTCGTTGTCTCATGTTCAACTCCTTCTGATCAAACAAATATCTCAAACTTTTATGATCACTGTACAATGCAAACTGCACACCGTACAAGTGATGTCTCCAAATTTTCAAAGCAAAGATGATGGCTGCAAGTTTGAGATCATGGGTAGGATAATTCTCTTCATGAGGTTTCAACTGTCGTGATGCGTAAGCTACTATTGCGCCTTCTTGCATAAGTACGCATCTGAGTCCCTTATTAGAAGCATCACAATATACTACATACTTCTTATCAGGGTCAGGAATTACTAACACCGGAGCACTGGTTAGCTTTTGTTTCAACAAGTTAAAACTACTCTCGCATAACTCGTCCCAAACAAACGCAACTCCTTTTCTAGTCAACCGGGTTAACGGCAGCGCTATCTCCGAAAATCCCAAAATGAATCGCTGATAATAGCCTGCTAAACCAAGAAAGCTCCTTACTTCTGAAACAGTTCTAGGCCTTTCCCAATTAAGCACCGCTTCTACTTTAGATGGATCAACAGATACACCTCCTTGTGATATTACATGGCCCAGAAACTTAACTTCGGAAAGCCAAAACTCACACTTACTGAATTTGGCATAAAGCTGCTTCTCTCTCAGAATATTAAGAACAATCCTCAGATGCTCTGCATGCTCCTGAGGATCCTTGGAGTAGATCAGAATATCATCAATAAAGATTACCACAAACTTATCAAGATAAGGCTGAAAAATTCTGTTCATGTAATCCATGAATACGGCTGGAGCATTGGTCAGACCAAACGGCATAACCAAAAATTCATAATGACCATAACGAGTCCACGTCAGAGGTCCTAATACGAATCTGATGATACCCGGATCTAAGATAAATTTTGGAAAAGATTGTAGCTCCTCTGAGTTGATCCAACAGATCGTCAATACGAGGTAACAGATACTTGTTCTTGATAGTAACTTTATTGAGCTGACGATAGTCAATACACAACCGCATTGTACTGTCCTTCTTTTTCACTAACAGAACCGGAGCACCCCAAGGTGAGACACTCGGGCGAATAAAATGCTTTTGTAATAACTCTTCAAGTTGAGATTTCAATTCTCGGAGTTCAAGAGGGGACATTCTATATGGTGCAACAGAAATCGGCTGAGATCCTGGGACAAGATCAATTGAAAACTCAATTTCTCTTTCTGGTGGTAAACTGTTTATCTCTTCTGGAAACACATCTAGATATTCTCTGACAATCGGAATATCACTGGGGCTTAGACTAGACTATGAACTTACAGTGAACATAATACTGAAACATTTATTCTCTGCACCGAGATACTGGATCAACTGATGAGTATTCTGCAGCAGAGCAGTCAGAGCTCTACTCTCAGCATTAAGATCAATAGGAACATAAAGATTCTTTTCAGCACAGCCTATGTACACAGTGTTGGCAGAGAGCCAATCCATGCCTAGTACTATGTCCATGTCTTTCAATGGCAGACAAATCAGATAAACATGATAGATTTTTCCTGCGACGCTAACAGGACAGTTTTGACAAACTCTTTTGGAAACCACTTTGCCACCCGTAGCAACGACGACAGTCATGGGAGGAATCAAAGAAGTCGAAGGTAAACCCAACCTCATCACACATTCAACAGAGATAAAAGAATTGGTAGCTCCACAATCAAACAGTACAACAACTTCAGATTGACCCAAGTGACAAACATCAATAATTAAGGCATTATTACCTCTGGCTTGTTCACCATCAAGAGAATACACTCTACCCTTGCTCCTTGTTGTTCCACTCGAACCTCCGGAACCGTGCAACTTTGGACATTCATTCTTATAATGACCGGGCTGTTTGCAGTGAAAACATACACCCGTTCCCTTCATATACTCTTCATGATGGAACATTCCACATTCTGGAGAAATTTTGTTTTCCCTTCTGCGGCGAACCCCTTGGCTTCAATTGCTCCTTATACTTTCCCGAATCTCGTCTCTTTTGATTCACCTCAAACCTTTCCTTTCTCATGGCTTCAAGGCTTGACTCAGCATGATAACTCTTCTGGATCAACTCACCAAGACTAGCAACTTGCTGCATAGACACATCATGTGCAATGTCCGCCCTTAAACCGAAACGGTACTTCTTGATCTTCCACGCCTCGGTAGGAGCATCGTCACCATCTGCCACGTACCGCACTAACTCGTTAAACTTGGCTGTATACTCTGCCACAGACTTACCTCCTTGCTTAAGTTCAATCAGTTCCCGTTCCATTGACATCCTATAGCTCTCGGGAATGTAATGGTTGATGAAGAGACGTCTGAAATTAGTCCATGTCATCTCCATCTGACTTGCAGTCATGTAAGCTCTAACACCTTCCCACCAATTGCAAGCCGCTCCGCGAAGAAACCTTGTCGCGAAGGTAACCTTTTCCAGCTCAGTACATGCCATGGAATCCAGAATCCCACTCATCCTCTGAATCCATTCTCTTGCAACCGATGGAACATACTCTCCAACGAACTCAGGAGGATTCATCCGACAAAACTCCCTGAACGCCGCACTTCCCGTGTTCTGAGTCTGTGCATTGCCCATTTGTTGTTGGAACATCATCATCATTTCCTCATGGCGCTGGGCTTGCTGAGATTGGAATTGTTGTTGCTGATTCATCATATGTGCCCACATATTTGCATTCGAATCGGAATATTGATACTGAGGTTGATCTTCCTCCTCTGCCACATTCCTTCGTGGCCTACCGCGTCCGCGTCCTCCTGGTGCTTCTGCCATATTACTCTATCTGTCATAATCAAATTGAGTTAGCTAGGCTCAAGTGATACAACATGTAGAATAAATGTAAGACATCCCTAGAGTACGCATTTTAGAATGCACTGTATACTTATGACTCTGGCACGGTCTGAATCGACCTGCTCTGATACCAATTATAACACCCCATAATACATTGTCTAGAATATATTATGTAACAACCCAATTCTAATTAATAATGATAGTATTAATTAGAACCTCAAATAGAAAATTTAATTGGATTTTGTGAGTAAATTGGAGAAATAGAAGGAATGGCATGCTTGGAACTTATTAGAAGCTAGAAGGGTAGAATAGTAAATTAAATGAGTTAAGATATAAGATAGAACAAAAGAGAAAGAGAATTTCATCTTCCCTACTTCTCCTTTGTACCACCCGTATTTTCTCCTCCCCCATTTTCATTGAATCAAAAATTTCCCTTCCATATACTTAAAGTCTTGCATGTGTATTTTATACTCAACCCATGACCAAGTGAACCTCTAGGAACAAGCACAAGCTCTGAAAAACCCCATTTACCATGTATTTTACAAAAACCCTTTTCCAACCCTACTTTCACCATTTCTTCAATCTGGCCATTTTATGAAGAATTACTTTTAACTACAAGCCTTGGGAGGACGAATTTGTGATGAAAAGAAGAATGAATTTCGTTTTGCCTTGGACTACAGTGCTGGACGAACCAGCCCTTCATTAGAGGGAGCAGTTGAAAGACAAGGTCAGTTATGAGGATTAAAGCTTGTGAAGGAATTGGAGTTAATGATACTTGGAAGGAAGCATAAATAATCGGAGTGGTGATACTAAATTTCCAAGAAATTGCAGAGGGCTGAAGCATAAAGCCAAGGACATATTTTTGGAGTTTAAGAAGTTGGTAGCCCCAAGTTAATCATCAATTTAAGAGGTGGGTTCCTTTAGGTTTGGGTAGTATAAATTAATTAGTTTAGTATCAATATGTGGTTAGTCATGAAAATCTAGCTTTTCCCTTTGATTTCATGAAAAGTTAAATTCTACCAAATTCATAAACACTTTAATAATGATGATGAGTAGTAAATTGTAGTGAGTTAGTTCCCCTCCCCTACTTGCTACAAGGTTCAATTGATGATTTAAAATTGATTATATGTGTTTAAAATAAATTAGGAATGAAACTAAGCAAGTTTGAACAATATTTGGGCTGTTATGCATTTTTCTGCAGGTGTTGGATGCTGTCAGCTGCACCCCAGGCGCCCACAGCAGGGTAGAGCTACTGCCCTTTGCGCTTCACGCGCAGCCCCTGCGCCCCAAGCATAGGAGACAGCCCTGTGTGTCCTTTTCTGCATAGTCTTTTGCGTACAAATGTGACTTGTCGAGCCCTATTTCCTATATCATTAGACATGTTAAAAACACGTTCAATTTGTTGATTGCATTGAGATAATGGATTGGAATTGATAAACCTTTTATGACCAAATTCTTAGACTCTAGTCCATTGTCATAATGTATGTAACAAACATCAATGGTTGAACTTGGGCTTGGTGTGTCGAGGGCTTAAGGAAATGTAAATGGGTTTGGAACATGGGTAGCTATAGATTAGCTATAAGCGAGATAGTTAACTAGTACCCCTTTATTTAGTTTGAGCAGGATATTTTAGTTGATCAATATACTTGAATTTTAGTGCATACATTATTATGTGTTGATTATAATTACACGTTGTACATGGTCTTTGAGATGCCACATGAGCTTCGTATTATAGTTGATCGTGTTGGTTGGATTTCGCATTATAGGAATCCACATGGTAATTTAATTAATGTGAGGTAATTTCCGCGTCCAATTATTATACTTATAATTGGCCGGACATGCCGGCGTCTGAGACTACTCACCTCAGGTCGTCCGGGTAATAAAACGAACCAATATTTATAATTGTGTGACACATTTTATTACATTGAATTGAAGTACTTATAGACTAATACATACATTCATATGATTGATCAACTGGCAGTATAACCCCTTTAACCACTAACACCCTAGGTGTAGGTGGAACTCACTGAGGCTTTGTCTCAACCCACTCCCTTTTATTTTTTTCAGACAAACAGATCGATAAAGATAAGGGTAAGAAGGAAGTTGACGAACGGAGTTGTTCACGTGTTCGTTGACGCACTCCTATTAGTTTATTTTCTTCCTTATTTTGTATTTTGGACTATTTGAATTTATGTAGCGATTTCCGCTGTCTGTATTTGAATTATTACTGGTGTTGGTGTTACCATGTAATTAAGATGAATTATCCTTGTAATTTTAATGTATTCGGTTTCAATTATATATGTCCCCGTCGATATTCTAGATAATCAATATGGGGTGTTATTATAAAGTCCATAATTAAATACCGAGTACATTAAGTTTACAAGTACATAGAGTGTTGATTAAGCACACGAAGGTGCTATATTACAATACAGCGGAAAGAAATAGAAAACTCGAACACCATGACCATAAACATGCTAACTACTCCGCAGCTTGCTTGCCACGGTCATCCTGAGTACCTGAAACATGAACGGGGTAACCTGCACGTTAGTTCTCACGCAATATCCAGCGCATCTCATATACATATACATATATATATATATATATATATATATATATATATATATATATATATATATATATATATATATATATATATATATATATATATATATATACAACAAGTAATATGGTGTAACACAAAGAATTATCTGAATTCATTTTAGCTACGCAAGGACACTCCGAGGTGAGCCGATCTCAGAGAGCCTCACACTCCTCCGTACCAATCTTCGTGATCATAACGCACTATGGTACGGAGCCTCTGGCATCACAATTATTATTAAACATTTTGCTACGGATTCCTCGAATCCCTGCAGTGGTGTACAGAAGACAACCACCTGCTCTCTCGACTGACATGTAACATCTATAGTTTCCACAAACTACCAATATATCCCAATCCCGGGGAATTATCCTATCACATAACCTAAGTTATTTTCATGATAATCCTAAACCGTGCAATTAACATTTCGACTGTTATAACCTCATAATATCAATCGATAGCAGCCCTGGAATGGTAATAGTTTGAGATAATACTTGAGTTTTAAGAAAACGGAACATTTGCAAAAATCCTGTCATGGTCGCTTAGCGAGGGCTGGCGACCGCTAGCGAACCAAGTCAGAAGGTTCTGGCCAGCTAGCGAGCGCCAGCGACCAAAACCTGCAAACCCAGTTGCACGTTCGTCAGTTGCTCGCTTAGCGAGCACACGGGATTTCTGCTCTGTTCTACAGAAATCAGTTTAAACCAGAAAATTCCAAAACAATTCCAATCCAGTCATTACCATTAACATTATACGTAATTTTAACAATTAAAATGGAGAGGGTTTTGGGAGTTAAACTCCTCTCATGCACAATTACATTTCCCTAAACCTATGTTCTCATGCAAAGTTTATTGTGGGGAAATTTCTAACTACACTAACCTAAGAACCCACCTTTGATTGAGCTTGAATTCTTGGCTAGAGACTTGTTTATGAGTTTGATTTGCAGCTGATGTTCCCTTGTTAGTAGTGAGCTTGAGTTCCACTTCCTAAATCACACCAAATCTACAATTGAGCTTGCTTTCTACCCATGCATATATGAACAGAATTTGAGCTTAGAAATTGGGAACTTAGAGCACGAATTTGAGTGGTTCAAGGGAAGGAATTTAGAAACTTTGAACTTACCTATAAGTTAGCACAATCTAAGGAACAAGATCATCCATTTGCATGCATGATTGGGCTGAATTTTGAGAGAGTTTGAGAGATGAAATGTGGTTGATGTTTGTTTGATCTCACGAGAGAGAGGAGGAGAGCTTAAGGGAGAGCTTCTTCTGTTTTGTGATATCAGGAAGTAGTCAAGGCATAGTGTAGTGTAATGGTTTGGTGAGTCAAAGGCACTATCATGGGCACATGTCCATTTTTCTAAAGTGACAACACACATATACACTAGTGACTACTACACCTTATTTGTACCAAGACTCTAAGGTTAGCTCTAAACATGTGATGATTTAGACAAATTTTCTTAATAGTATATAATACTAGTAAAAGAAAATTGGGAATATTACAGATCGATCTGTCATAATCTTATTGAAGAAAAAAGTACTCTAGTCTTGAGGGGGACTCTCATTCGACTGTAACCTATCATGGATCGCAATGAGACCCCTCAAGACTACACTTAATATAATGTAGATTGTGCATTTTTTCATCAAACATGTGAAGCTATGAATACAGAGCAAACAGAGGTCTAGATCAATTTATTTGTAATCTTTTATTACCTGATTAACATCATAACCTTGCTTGTTTGTTGTTAATATGGACAGAATTTAATGCATCCCTTCCTAGTTCCCATTCAATTCTTATTTTCCATAAGAGAAATCAGGTTACTTGCATTAAGTTATTATGAAATTATGGTAATTCTTACAAAATTTAAGGTGTTAGCTATCAATAATACATTAAAATATTTTTACGTATGAGTTTTTTTCTTTCCTTAAATTATCATATATGATCATACCATCCAAACCATGAATTATATTTGAATCCAAATAATATATCCCATTTATGACTTTACCCAATTCACATCAAATATAACCAAATAATAAATAATTAGAATAAAAGGTGGGGATCCAATCCAAGACATGTATAAGAAAATTTAAGTGTGAAAATTTTACACTATCCACATAGATCTCCAATTTTGATACATATTTTGTGCCTTATATAATTGATGAACTATATATATTTATTTATCATGTATTCCCTACCACCAGTACCAAGGCATAAATAGTTGTGATTCCTTTGGTGAATTTTTTTTCCATGACTTAAGCTTTTATTAAAACTAGCATAATACCCGTGCGTATGGGTTGCCGCGATAGTTGCCGCGATATTTTTTATTAAAACTAGCATATTACCCTAGATGATTTTTTTTTCCATGACTTAAGCTTTTATTAAAAAGGGTGGACCCTAGCATCATATAGTAAGACGGGTCTTCAATCATGTACACACTTGTTTTCATCTTTAGGTCAATCCTCTTTGTATTGAATCAAATGAAATATGTTATTAGATATTGATTCAATGATAAGACTTATTGATTTAATAGCAGAAACATATACTTTCTTACAAAGAGTCCTCTTTCCGTATCAAATCATCACTAAAATTTTCTTAAAACTAAGAGTCCATTTGTTTAAGATTTTTTAAGAAAATTTCTATTTTATCATTTTAATTTTGGTCATTATAAATTTTGTAGAAAATCCTTTTTCTTAAAAAAAAAATATTTTTACCTCTAAAATGAAAAGCTAATCCTAATAGTTTTTCTAATTTTTTTTTTAAAACTATGGAACCTAAGTGCAAGAGTTTCACATTTAAAAATAATAATTTTTATGATAAAATTCATTTGGGTTGGTCTGTTTACTACTAGAAATTTGCTTAAGGTTTTAGTTTGGGACTTGAGAGTGTGTTCCACTTAAGATTTTAGGTTTAGTTCTTCAAAAAAATTATGATAATAAATAAATAGAAAGTAGCTTTAAACTTTTTTAAAAATCTCTAAAATAATCTCTAAATATTTTTAAAACAAAATATTTTTTTTTAAAGCTTAAATAAACAAACGCACCCACTCTCTTGTGTGACACATTTGTATCTTTTTGTACTGATAATAACGAGAATAAGCCTATCGGGCTTATAAAAACGTTTCACAAATTTAAAATAAAATTATCAATCCATATATCAAACAAAAACACTAATGCTTGCACATTTGGGTTGGTAGCATGATACCCATTGATGATTATCGGTTCCATTGCATATGACCTAAGATTATCCTAAAAAATAACGAAGGTTCAAGTTACAGAAGCAAACATATGCTATAAATCTCTTTCCACTTTTGATATAATGAAGTGCATATTCATGGAAATAGTAATGCTATTTCTAAGAGACCATTAAATGTGGCATGATTATTACTGGTAAATCTAAAATACATCACAAATGAAAGAGAGTATAAACCCTCTAAATCAAAAAATTGCACTTAACTGGTTAATGAGTTATGTCAAAGACGAATTGTTTGGGAGAATACGTAGCTAATTTTATGAGTAACTATAAGAAAATAATTAGTATCGTTCATCACAATGAAGAGATAATGTGATACTGCTCACCACAATAAAAAGATAATGTGGTACCGTTCACCAAAACGAAGAGGTAATGTGGTCTATATGAACACAGTGAGACAAGATAAGCGATGAGATATGACGAGCTTATTATTAGTTTCAATATTAGATGTTTGTGTAGAACTTCGTGTATGACTAATAATCAGTTCATGTACGTTAAAAAAATTATCAAATATTGATTTTTATAAAATATTGGTTTTTTTTTTACACATATAAAATATTGGCTTAATTAGTATTTTGTTCATTATTTAAATAATGTTTTGGTCTCAAATTGGTATATGAATAATTAAACGTTTCTCTTTGGTCTCGTAAAAATATTTTTGTTTGCCACATTGTTCCCTTATGTTAATTTGTTGCATAAAACATTAACTTTGATTTCATATTGTTCGCTTATCTAGTTTAATAGGTTTCATATAAGTTCCTTATCTAGTTTACTATGTTTCATATTGGTCTCTTATCTAGTTTAATATAAAACCAATGTTAACGTTTTCTACAAAATATTTACATAAGGAATCAATGTGACAAACAGAGACATCCTTAAAGGACCAAAGAGAAAGATTTAATCATTAAGGGATCAATGTGAATCTAAAAAAAATAAATTTAAGGCACTAAAATACTCATTAAGCCTAAAATATTTTAAACATGTATCCAATCATTTTTGTGTTTAAGTTGGTTTTTTTGTAAGTAAGAGTGTTCTAATATTTAAAGAATACAAATATAATATGGTAGAGAAAAAAATATATCACTAAAGAGGCTCTACAATAAGTTCTAGGAGAAAAACGACATATACCTAGAATTAGCAAATAAATCACAAAAAAAAAAACTTATTGAAGCTAAAACCCTTACAATCAATTTTTTCTGTTCCAAAAAATAGCATTCAAGCAACATGTTCAGTCACTAGTAATTATGGCCCAATAACTTGAAATGTTTTGGTTGAAGCCACACCTTTTTCCAATGTTTGAGTATTGCTCCATATTTTGCCGATTAATCATAATACCTATCAAGATTAGGCCGAGCATTTTCCTCAACATTATCTTCCATATGACTCTCGTTAGCAATATCAATGACAGTATCAATGTCATCATCATTAAACCTCCTAGTTCGAGCTTTCAAGTATTGTAGATTTCTCGTTGCTAAACAATCTGCAATTGGACGGTACACAAGTGTGTACATGCACAACCCAGAACAACATACATGTGCAAGAAAAGCCAAGAAAACAAAGGCTTCAAACATGAAATGCCCAGGTTTAGATAAAACAGTTAAACCAAGAAAAAGAACCCGTAATGGAAGGAAACACAAAATAGAGAATAGGAGAGTGTAAACCCTTTTTTTCAAACCTTTGTTGATAGCTAATTTCAAAATCTGAATACCAATCCAAACAAGGTAGCAACTCGAGATAATGGTAAAGAGGCTGAGGATAACAATACTATGTAAAGGGTAAGTACAAATGTTGGTATCATCATGTTTCACTGCCACTAAAGAGGGGTCAATTGTACTTGTAAAGTAATGAGGTAGCTTCTTCCAAAAGCCCTTATTCTTATCTAAATGAGATTCAACCAAAATAACAAGAACCTGAAGAAGAAATATTGGAAGACAATAAAAAATAATATAACCAGAAGTTCTTATGTTCCAATTTTTGCTCATAATTCCGGTCTCCAACCTCTGCAAGGGTGCACGGAGGAGAAACACAAGTGTGAGGATGAGGCAAGGTTCTGCAAATCCCATGTTTGACACAATGTAACATTTGCAAACAGTTTCCTTCCATTTTAAGTGAAGGGTGCGTCTTAACAAAGTTAATCTAATAATCTCACCTAAACTCCACCAAATCACAAATAGGATTAATGCAATTCTAATAATCCAAGGGCCACTAAAATAATTGAGATGAACAAAACCTTGATTATTAATACGAGAGCGGGAGTAGAATGAGTAAGCAATGCAAATCAACCCAAATAGAATCAAGATGGATACCAAACAAACTGCCACCACATCGAATGTTTTAGCAGCAAACCTAGATAAGGAAATTACCTCAAGTACAAATTTCATGCATGCTCTCTGACAGAATGGATGCCAAAAATCATCTAGGGTTTGTGCCATTTTTTCCATAACTAATGTATGACTCATTGAGTTACAATACTAGTGAAATGTGAATGGGTAATACTTCTACCTCTTATTTGATCTAGGATTGATAGCTCAATCCAAGTATAATGCAAAGAATGTAGATCTGAGGAAAAAGGAAGAAGTGGTAAGGAGATGAGAGGAAGGAAAAAACCTTAATTGGGAGAACAAGATAGATAGGGAAAGGGGAAATAGTGGCACTTATGCCTATATAGTGAGGGTATATATATATTCTTGACCAACAGGGATACCGTTTTTTGACCAAAGAAAAAGCAATATATTTTTTCATGACAAATTAAATATGCATTCAAAAGTATATCTACAATTTTGAAAAGATACTGTATTATTGTGTTGGTCAAAACAAAATTGTTTTGAAAAGATTATTTTATAGTGTGAATAAAAAGTTTACTTTATGTTTTTTTCATGTTGAAAAATTATTAAACTTATTTAGAAAGAAGGAAAAAAAAAGTTTTTTTTTGGCACTGACTTTTCGGTTCCTAGAGAAAGGAGACTCTAGTTATCTAGAGTTTGGTCGTAAGATAAGTAAAGTCTGAAAAAAATTGGTCCACTCAGGAATCAAACTCAGATTTTATAGCAAATGATATGTCTTTTGGTGGAACTCATTAATAACTTCAGTCCAATACCTTGGTTAAAAAAATTAATTATATGTAGAACTATTTAGTTATTTTGTAGGAGTTGTGTAGTATATGAGAAGGGACAAAGTTCAAATGTGGTGGAAACTTCGTATTATTTTAGGTTATGATGATAAATGTACGAAGTTTTCACTATTCGTCAATGATGACTAATTTTTGTCGAAATTTTGTGGCATGTAAGATGAATTTTTCTTCCCAATTGATTTAGGATTAGATAATACCTTGGACAAACCCAATAAAATACGTGTAAGTTTTTTTTTTCCTTCCTAAATAAAATAAGCGTAATTTAATGTTTGATAACCATACTAATAATACCTGTAAAAAAAAGGATAGTCATACGAATATATATGATTAAGACTACTTTAATTGTTTTTTTTTTTGGTCAACAACAATCACTAACCATTACTTAATTTCTTTTTTGGTGAAAGAAAGACCATTACTTTTTTTTTTTGGTAAATGAAAGACCATTACTTTAATTGCTTCAACGTGTATATATATATTGTGTAAATTAAGTTAATATAAAATGTATAACTAAAGTTACAATTGAAATGATTTTTTGGAAAAGAAATTATAAATATAGTAATAATATAATAAGTCATAGTTTGACTTCATTAAAAAAGTCATAGTTTGACTAAAAATAATATTAACAAATCTACTTTGATCTGAATAGAACCGGTAGACTCCAGCGATTATGTATAACTGTGGTGATAAGTTCTTGAGTGATAGTTCACGGTGGCGAATGTACTTGTAAAGAGGGTTAGCACTACAATACTCAAGTTAGAGTATGATGGTCAAGTGAAAGTAAAAAGTGAATAAATTGTACCTTGACACGAACCGACGATTTAGTATGCTATTATTGCTATTTTGTTCTCATGAATATAATTTCACCCTGTTTTGTGTTATGTGTCTGGACTCTTGGGAGTTCACATTCACAGGCTGAGGATCAGTAGCCGTTGTGAGTCCCACGAGATGGTCTTTGGAGCCTTTCCTTTTAGTTTAGTATTATGTTTTGCTTTTATTTATGATTTGTAATAAGGGTCGCTCAGATATATGTATTGTAATGACCTATATTTATTTATTAGTAATTATTAGTTTATTTGTATTTATTTTATTTGTGGTTTAATTGGATTAATTGATTATGTGTTAATTTATGTGTTTTAATCACTACATGGGAATTGGCAAGCGACGGGAGTTGAAAAAAGTCAGTAGCGTCGGCTCCAACCGACGCTAAAGGCTTTCTGCAGCGGTTGGATAAGCGTCGCAAATGGAGGCGTCACTATGACATTCAGCGACAGGTCTGGCCAACCGTTGGAATAGCTGCCGGTAGGTCTTTAGCTTCGGTTTTTGTGCTTTTGCAGCGCTTAAAACCGCCGTTGTTGGTGCTTTTTTTTTGGAAATTTTTGTCACATGTAGCGACGGTTTAAACCGCCGCTATTGGCCTTTTTGTTTTTTTAGAACTTTTTTTTTGGTTTCCCACAAAACAAAATTTTTGTTTCCCGCCAATTTTTTAAACGTTTTTTTTTTATTTCCCTCAATTTTTTCAAACCCTTTTTTTTTGTTTTCCACATTTTTTTTTATTTCCCACAAATTTTTTAAGCCTTTTTTTTTTGGTTTCCCACATTGTTTTTTATTTCCCACAATTTTTTAAACGTTTTTTTTGTTTCCGACAACTTTCACTTTTTTAAACGCTATTTTTAATTGTGTTGTTGGTTTCCCACATTTTTTTTCCATGCATTACATTTTCATAATGTAATGATATATAAAAATAGATCTTTGCATTTTATTTTTACATTCAAATAAAATTTATGTTAAAAAAAATAATAAGTAAATATAATAAGTACTTCAAAATATTAATGTTTCCCTAAGCACTTCAAATACCAAGTAATTCAACCTAAAGCAATATATTACAATATCAAATCGTTCACATCTAATAAATCCTTCAAAAGATATCAATGTATTTCAAAATATAATAAAGTACTCGATCAGTATAGTAAGGTACTCAATAACCACCCTAATCTAGTGTTTCATGACTAGCTGAAGAAGAAGGTCTTCCTGTTGTAGGAGTGTCCATGTCTGAAACCTGAAATTTAAACCCATAAAAACAATGAGTATTAAAAAAAAAATACTATCATCTGTCACAAGACCATCCATCATCACATGACTAAATATCATCTCTCACAATTAATAAACATAATTGTGTTTGCATAGATGAAGGTAGTTAAGATTGTGCTCTTAATTATTTTTATCAGATTCAAGAGTTAAACTTGCAAACCTTACACTCTGAGAATCAAGTATGTAGATACAATCAAGTTTATCAAATTGTTCTTATACTGATTCAACTTAATTATGAATAAAACTTCGGGGGAGCTTGCAAACCTAACCCTAATAGTTTATCAGACTCAGGGGGAGCTTACAAACCTCAACAACCTGATGTTGAAATAATTAAATTAATCAACAAACAATTGTATTTAATACCTATGTTTGTCATCATCAAAAAGGGGGAGATTGTTGGAACAAAATGAGTTTTATTAATAAAACACCCTAAGTTTTGATGATAACAAGGTATTAAATGGACAATTGGTATTACTAATAAATGATCTAGTGTGTAGGAACAAAGCAAAGATATCATCCTCATAGATCATCATTTGGGACTCTGAAGGACGCGGTCTGAAGTGTTAAGGCTCTGATGATGCTGAAAGCATCAGAGCCTCTGAAGAAGTCCTCAGAGGCCAAAAGAAAGAAACACAGTCTGAAGCGTGTGTAGATCTTCAGAAGATCAAATTAACGGTATCATCAGATCCTGAAGAACTCTCTCTGAAGAAAGACAGCTAATAAGCAATGCAATAATACAACGGTCCTGTCAAAGAGTACAACCGTCTTGTCAACAAAAAGGAGAGTGTACAACCAACGGTTCTCTTCTCAACGTCTTTATACCTAGAGTATAAATAGAAGACGTCCTCATAGAGAGAAGACTACTGAAAGATCATATGAACTTAGAAAGATTCAAATCATATTCAAAGTTGTGTATTGTGTTATTCTTTCTAGTGTTATATTCTAAGTTAAATATCTTTTGATATTACAGACTCTGAGCTTAGTGTTTAAAGAGTCTTTCTTAGAACTTTCAGTCCTACTTAATCTTTGTATTAAGTTAGTTTGTGAATTCTCTTTGTCTTGTGTGACTTAGAGCAGGAAGTCTTAAGTCTTGTGTGACTTGAGCAAGGAAGTCTTAAGCTTGTGTGCTTAAGCAAGGAAGTCTTAAGTCTTGTGTGACTTGAGCAAGGAAGTCTTAAGCTTGTGTGCTTAAGCAAGGAAGTCTCTTTGTCTTGTGTGACTTAGAGCAAGGAAGTCTCTTGCTTGTGTGCTTGAGCATTAGTTGTGTAATCTTTGTGATTATAGTGAAATCCCTTGGAAGTGCAAGGGGACTGGACTACTCTCGTTTTGTGAGAGGAACCAGTATAAAAATTATGTGTGTTATTTCTCTCTCTCTCTCTCACTGTTTTATTTGTGTTTTGTACTTAGTTAAGTTTATCATATCCGCTGCATTTATAGATTTCTTAAGACAAAAGAAACATTTTTTAAAAACACAATTCAATCTCCCTTCTCGTGTTTTTCACCTTCAATTGGTATCAAGAGCCCCGGTTCTGTCTTTTAATCACTTCACAGTGAGACAGTAAAAGATCTTTGAAAAACACTGTATGTCTGGGGAAGAATCTACACCTGCAAATATTCCTACAGATCTATCCAACGTTCAATACAACTACGACAACATGAACTCCACCTCTTCAGCGTCTAATCATGATTCAAGCAACAAAAATGTTCCAATCTTTAGTGGTGATGCTCTAAGATTTGAATGGTGGAAAGATAGCATTTATCACTATGTCAATGGAATTGATGATGAGCTTTGGGACTTGATAGAAGAGGGAGTACCTATTGATGGAATAGGCTCTGATGGTAAAATTACCATAGCTCAGAAAAGAGCTCTATCTGCTGAAAACAAGAAGATCTTCTCTAAACACAACAAGGTCAAACAAATCATGATGTCTACGATATCTCATGATGAATATACCAAAATCATGGATAGATCTACAGCTAAAGCTATGTATGACTCTCTATGCTCAAACTATGATGGTAATAGGCAAGTTCAGAATGCCAAAGCAAGACTACTGGTCCAGCAGTATGAGCTTTTTACCATGAAACCCGATGAAGACATTGAGACAATGTTTTCTAGATTTCAGACTCTGGTGTCTAGCCTCAGGGTTCTGAAGAAAAGCTATACAACCTCTGATCATGTGTCGAAAATCTTAAATAGCTTGACTGACAAATGGAGACCTAAGGTCACAGCTATTGAGGAAGCTAAGGATTTTGAGAAAATCTCTCTTGAATCACTCATCAACAATCTCAAGAGCCATGAGATGGTATTGAATGCTGATGCAGTAAAGAAGAAAGAAAGATCAGTAGCTTTAACTTCAACCAGGAAATCTTCAAAAACTGTCAAAGCTAAAACTCTGGTGGTTGAAGAGGATTCTTCCTCAGATGATCAAGAAGAAGAAGAAGATGAAGAACTTGCCATGTTCACCAGAAACTTTCAAAAATGGGAAAGGATGAGTAAGAATCAAAGAGGAAATAGTTTACGGAGCACTCCCAGCAGAGAAGAGAAGAATTGCTTCAAGTGCAACAAACCAGGACACTTCATTGCTGAATGTCCTAAAGCTTCATCAAAAGACAAAGACAAGAAGTTCAGCAACTACAAGAGGAGATTTCAGAAGAGCTTAATGGCAACATTTGAAGACCTGGAAGCATCCTCAGATAGTGATGATGAAGAAGCAAATGTGTCTCTGATGGCTACAGCTAGTGAAGACTCTGAAGGATCAAACTCTGATGAATCAGACTCTGAATCTGAACAGGTATTGTTAAATTATTCTAAAGAACAACTTTTAACCTACCTTGGAATATCTTTAGGTAAGTTTGCTAAATCATCCTCTAAACTAAAACTTTTAAAAACACAAAAGGATGAGTTAGCAAAGAGAGCTGAACATTTTCAAGATCTATATAAAAATTCCTTAATCAAAATTAAAGAACTTGAAAATGGATGCACAAGATGCAACAAACCTACTGATGAGCATGAGGTTGCTCTTCAGGAATTTGTTCATCAGAACGTCAACAAAAGTAAAATGGCATCTATGATTTATAATGTTTGTAAAAATGTAGGCGAAGGTATTGGTTACTCATATGGTAAATCATATGGGAAACAAAATCCTTACATTAGTGTAAATAATATTCCTTAAAATCTTTATTCAACCTTTGTGCCTGAGAAAAATAAAGGCAAAGATATGATTGTCTCAGACTCTGAAGGTATCTCTGGGGTCTGCAAGACAAGCTCTGAAGGTACTTCAGAGGCTGTCCTTCAGAACCTCAAAGAGAGCAACTCAGAACCTGAGCGTTCAGAATCTGAGACTATCAAGTCTAAGACTCTGAAAACTTTGGGACTCAGAAGCTCATCCAATCAAACTCTAAAACAAACTAAGCTGATGATTAATAATCAACATAAGACTCTGGTAAGCAAAACTAATCCTAGATTAGGAAAGCAATCCAAGCCCTATAGTGATTATCAATCAAGGCCTAGATTTCAAAATCAATGGACTAAGAGGGTCAATTTTCAAAGACCAAACTTTCAACGAAAATTCTTTAATAGTCCACAAAGTTTTTCACAAAGGCAAAGAAGAACTAAAGGATATAGAACTAACCAAACTGGACCCAGACAACAATGGGTACCAAGATGTAAAATTATTTTCTATTCAGATTTTCACTGTAGGAAGAATCATTTCAAACCAGATGAATGGAAGCAAGTGATCAGCTATGGAAGGAAAGCTTATGTTCCTAAACATTACTTTACTTCCAGAGCTGTTGAAGTGGACAAGGCAAATGGTTACTGGAGAGAATTTCACAATGAATATAGAGGATATTATTACAATGATTGACCTTGTTTATTCTACAGCTATCCATTCTGAAAGAAAACAGTAATCAATCATGGTATCTGGATAGTGGATGTTCAAGGCACATGACTGGTAATAAGAAATTGTTCTCATCTTTGAAACTTGAAGATGGTGGAACAGTCGGCTTTGGAGGAAATCAGAAAGGAAAGATCAAAGGTACAAGTATTGTAGGTAATTCCTCCCTCTCTATTAATAATGTTTGGTTTGTAGATGGACTTAAACACAACCTATTTAGCATCAGTCAATTTTGTGACAATGGGTTTGTGGTTAACTTTGATAAAGGATTATGTACTGTAATTAGAGAGTCTGACAAGTCCATAGTGTTCAAAGGTAAGAGAATAGACAATGTTTTTAAAGTAAACCTTTCTGATTTGGCAGACCAAGAGGTAAAATGCTTACTAACTCTGAATGAAGAAAAGTGGGTCTGGCATAAGAGGTTAGGTCATGCTAACTGGAGGTTAATCTCTAAGCTCAGCAAACTTGACCTTGTCAGAGGCCTACCTAAGCTTCAATATCACTCAGATGCTCTTTGTGGTTCCTGCCAAATAGGAAAGAGTGTAAAGACCTCTTTTAAACCAAAGCATGTTGTCTCTACCTCCAATCCCTTAGAACTGCTTCACATTGATTTGTTTGGTCCTGTGAGTACAGCCTCAATCAATGGGAAGAAATATGGACTAGTCATTGTTGATGATTACAGTAGATGGACTTGGGTTAAATTTCTCAAGAATAAGGATGATGCATATGATGTCTTTAGCAATTTCTGCACACAGATACAAAAAGAAAAAGGTTTACATCATTTTAAAAGTTAGAAGTGATCATGGTGGTGAATTTGAAAATGAAATGTTTGAAAGTTTTTGTGAAAAATATGGCATCTTACATGAGTTCTCTTCTCCTAGAACTCCACAACAAAATGGGGTTGTAGAAAGAAAGAATAGAACTCTGCAAGAAATGGCCAGAACCATGATGCATGAAACTAACATTGCTAAGTATCTGTGGGCAGAGGCTGTAAACACAGCGTGTTATGTTCAAAATAGAATCTATATTAGACCTATTTTGAATAAGACAGCATATGAACTATTCAAGGGAAAGAAACCCAATGTTTCTTACTTTCATCAATTTGGGTGTACATGTTACATTCTAAATACAAAAGTTCATCTGAAGAAATTTGATGCTAAAGCTTACAAGGGTATCTTTATTGGATACTCTGAACGCTCAAAAGCATACAGAGTGTATAATTCTGAAACTCATACAGTGGAAGAAAGTATGCACATAAAATTTGATGACAAGCAGCCTGACCATGTGTCAGAGCTAGTTGAGAATTTTGCAGATATTCAACTATCAGATGATGAAGACTCAGAACCTGAAGAGACATCAGGACCAACTCAACAAACCTCTGAAGAAACAAATTCAGTTCCTGAAATCTTGGACTCTGAAGATCATCCTGCATCAGAACTTATCAGAAGTAGTCCAAGCAGAGTTGAGCAATCAAAACAATCCTTCAAATACAAATCATCTCATCCAGAAGAGCTAATCTTGGGAAATATGGATTGTCCAAGAAAAACCAGATCAAGCTTCAGAAATGAAGATTCATTAATTGGATTAATCTCCTTAGTGGAACCAAGTTCAACTGATGAAGCACTAGCTGATGATGCATGGATTGTTGCAATGCAAGAAGAACTCAACTAGTTTGAAAGAAATGAAGTTTGGTGCTTAGTACCCAAGCCTTACAAGAAAAATATCATTGGAACAAAATGGGTCTACAGAAACAAATTAAATGAACAAGGAGAAGTTGTTCGTAATAAGGCAAGACTGGTAGCTCAAGGGTATAGTCAACAAGAGGGAATTGACTACACTGAAACATTTGCTCCTGTAGCAAGACTTGAGGCTATCAGATTACTTCTTTCATATGCTACTTATCATAGTATTATTTTGTATCAAATGGATGTCAAAAGTGCATTCATAAATGGCTACATTTCTGAAGAAGTATATGTCAAACAACCTCCTGGTTTTGAAGATACTTCACATCCTGATCATGTTTTTAAATTGAAGAAATCTCTTTATGGACTGAAACAAGCACCCAGAGCTTGGTATGAAAGACTAAGCAATTTTTTAGTTGAAAAAGGTTTTCAAAAAGGTCATGTTGACAATACTCTCTTCAGCAAAACATTTAAGAATGACATTCTAATCGTTCAAATTTATGTTGATGATATTATTTTTGGATCTGCTAATTCATCTTTGTGCAAAGAATTTTCTAAGATTATGCAGGAGGAATTTGAAATGAGCATGATGGGAGAGCTAAAATTCTTTCTGGGAATACAAATCAACCAGGACAAAGATGGCACCTACATTCATCAAACAAAGTATACAAAGGAGCTGCTGAAGAAGTTCAACATGGATGACTGCAAACCAATGACAACACCAATGCATCCAACAAGCATTCTCAGCAAGGAGGATTCAGAAAGCAAAGTTGATCAGAAGCTCTACAGAGGTATGATAGGTTCTTTACTTTACCTAACTGCATCAAGGCCTGATATTTTGTTTAGTGTATGTTTGTGTGCTAGATTCCAATCAGATCCTAGAGAATCTCATCTTACTGCTGTAAAGAGAATCTTTAGATATCTGAAGGGAACCACAAATCTTGGATTATTTTATAAGAAATCAAATGATTATAAGCTAATAGGATTCTGTGATGCTGACTTTGCTGGAGATAAGATTGAGAGAAAATCCACAAGTGGCAACTGTCAGTTTGTGGGTGAACATCTTATATCTTGGGCTAGCAAAAGACAAACTATAATAGATTTGTCAACAGCAGAAGCAGAATATATATCAGCAGCCAAGTGCTGTACACAACTACTCTGGATGAGATATCAGTTAGAGAATTACAAAGTTAATAGTCATAATATTCCACTTTTCTGTGACAACACTGCAGCTATTCAACTTTCTAAAAACCCAATTTTGCATTCAAGAGCTAAACATATTGAAATTAAACATCACTTCATAAGAGACCTTGTTCAGAAGGGTAGTGTAAATATTCAATACATTGAAACTGAAAGACAATGGACTGACATATTTACAAAACCCTTAGCAGTTGAAAGACTAGATTTTATTAAAAAGCATCTGAACATGACTTTAGTCTCTGAAGATATCAAGCTCTGACTTACAAAATTGTAATTTCAGCCTCTGAAGAATGGAAAGTCTTCAGACGCTGAAATTTTTTTTAAGCTCTGAAGTGTTTACCCATGTGGAGTACACGTGTCAATTAATTTGTCTTTTCTCTTAAGTTTGTGATTGGTTAGTGTAAAGGCAGTTGTCATACCCCATTTTTGACCGATCGATTTTGTTCGGCGTTTAAAACCTTTTTGTCCTCTTTGTCATTTCTGACGAAATTTCGGCAGAGAGGTATTTTAAAATACCTCATTTATTTGGTTTCTTTTTTTTACTTTCTTTTTATTATTATTATTTTTACTTCTTTATATTTTATTTATTTTTATTTATTTAATTAGTTTTATCATTTTTATATATATATATATTACTGTTTTTTATTTATTTATTTTATATTCTCGTTTTCTTATTTTTTTTTATGTTTTTAGTCATTTTTTTTCAAAGAGGTCCAGATAGGTGTTTTTTGTCCAGGCCCAAAGGGGCAATTTTGTCCAAATGGGGAAAAAATTCATCTGCAAACCCTAGGTCTGACACACTACAAATAGTGCATTTATTGCACAGTTTCCCAGGTGAATTTTCCTCAGCTGCAGTGCAAATTTCCTCAAACAGATCCAAAAAATTTCATCTGCTTTCCATTTCAAAAATCAAATGTAAATCGAAAAACAGATTGAAAAAAATCAAAAGGAATCATCATCATAAACTTTCTTCATCAACCTTCATCAAACCCAGAAAAATCAAACAACCTCATTTGTTCATCATCATCCAAAACCAAAACAGAATTTCAAAATCCAAATCACAAACACGAAACCAGAAACGTAAACACAACTCAGAACCGAAAAACCACAAAAAGAAATATCATTCATTTTTTCCAGATCAAAAAGCCAGAACATAGGAGGAAGAGACGAATCCAGTTTCGAAATCGAAATAAAACGAATACACAGAAGGTTGCTTCATTTTTTTCTCTTCTCTTCCTTCCTCGATCCATTTCTTCTTCCCCGATCCGGCCTGTTTTGGGTTTGTATGTGAATTTCGAGCTTGGTTTCGGTTTTAGGAGTCATTTTTATGCATACTTGGTGTTGGATTTGTTTTGGAAAATTGGGTTTGTGTGAAAAAACAGAGCAGAGAGAGATGAGAAGAGAGGTTTACAGCCGCGGCTGAGGAAGAAGAAGAGAGAAAAGTGTTTTGTTTTTTTAGGGTTTTCCTTTTATAACCCTCACTATGATCCTGTGCGCGCGGGTGCACAGCCTTATCGTGCATCTGCGCGCCTATAACCTTCAGATTACGATCTAACGCCTCAGATCTTCTTCCTCTTTATTTAGATCAGGGCCGTCTGATCCATCAGACGGCCGAGATTGATCCTGCGTTTTGTTTGTTTTTTTTTTGGGCAGAAATGCCTATTTGGGCTGGGCCTTGCACATTCTGTTTACTTTCTGCACCCCGTTTCTGTTTTTTATTATTATTTGCACCCCCTTCTGCTTTTATTTTTTTTCCCTTAGATTGTATTTTTAGGATTTGATGTAAATTTAGATAAATTGCATAGCATCCTCTTGCATTCATTTCATATTTATTTTTTTCTTGCAAATATCTTAGAATGTAATTAGGAACAAATGTACACTATAAATGAAAAAACTCGCATCTCATGCATATTTATTTATCGCTTTCTGTAAAAACGTTAGCATATCTATTCCGAGGGAAAAGACACCGTTTTGATCAAAATATCATTACGAATTGTCTTCGCGCTTAATTTGCTTATTGTGACGTTATTATTCTTTTAGCGCTACCTTTTTATTTAGAACCCAACATTCCATTCCAATAGTTAGTCATTTTATTCTCAAAACAAGGTCAAGACCTCTTTCAAAAAATATGCAAATAATTTAGTTTCAAATTTCGAAAAGCATCAAAAACATTTTTCTCGTCAAATACTTTCTAAAAAACCTTGGACTTTAACCCAAGTGTCCCTTTCTCTCGCCTAAAAAACCTTGGATTTTAAACCAAGTGCATTTTCTCCATTCATACATTTTTAATCATGCATAAACCTTGGATTTTAAACCAAGTGTCTTTTATCACTCAAAACATTTTCTCAATAAACCTTAGATTTTAAACCAAGTGTCCGCGTCCTATTTCATAATCAAATCTCAATCAATTTAACCATATAGACTCTCTTCACAAACTAACATCAATAAAAACTCACATTTTGCCACTTTTGGCTTTTGGTCTTTAAAACCATTTTCAAAACCTTAAAATCAAACAAACAAATTTACTCGGTTTGTTACCCCGAACTACGGTGGTTTGATCCCTCGGGTACGTAGGCATGAGACTTGTCTCTCCAATCAATAAAATCAACAAAAACATTTTTTTCTTCTTTTTCATCACTTTAAGCATTTTTTATCATCACTTTAATTCCCATACTTATACATTTTTTACAAGCAATTAAAAATAAAGCGCAAAGTTAGAATAAAAACAAGAGGTTCCTATAGAGTAC
Source organism: Trifolium subterraneum (assembly GCA_951799995.1). Classification (NCBI taxonomy): domain Eukaryota; kingdom Viridiplantae; phylum Streptophyta; class Magnoliopsida; order Fabales; family Fabaceae; genus Trifolium; species Trifolium subterraneum. The sequence continues at coordinate 38,660,337 of OX637461.1, read as the reverse complement.
TATAGATACTTAGGGTGCTAGTACCTTCCCTTCGTATAACTAACCCCCGAACCTTGTTCTCTAAAAAATAGGGTTTTTTCGAACTTTTTCCCTTTCCCTCGGATAAATTAAAGATCGGTGGTGGAATATTAAATTGGGATTCGAAGTTAATTAATAACTCGATATCCAAAAATCACCGCGACAGCAGTTTATGACGAAATTCTTAATTGCAACGAATGTACTCCCCCATCATTGTTTTAAGTTTTTCAAAATCTTTTTTTATTCCCTTCTCACACAAGTTCACTTTCCCTTCTAGCCCGTCTCTTCTAAAACCCAGAGCACCTTCTTTCTCCCTCATTCTAGCAACATCTTAATCACTAATCTCAACAATGGCAAGCTCAACATCTGTCTCAAGATTCCCAGAGGACATTCCCATCAACATATATGCTCAAGACTCCCATCTTAAAGATGCCACTATGAATCTTAGGTTTGAGGAAAGTAAATTGGTTATGGAAAGGCCAATAGACTTTGAGGCCCTGAAAGTCAATGGACATGACTACAAGGAATTCTTTATTGCACAAGGTTGGGGGCACTACTTGGATATGCTTAATGGACCTATCTATTCCAATTTAGTGTTTGATTTCTGGAGAAAGAGTGAAGTTGTAACTTTGGCAGATGCTAATGCTGAACTTCAAAGTCTAATTAATCAAAACCCCAGTGCAAATAAAGGAAAATCAAGAGAAGAATTAGGTCTAAGAAAATTTACTGAAACAGAAATTCGTTCTAGTGTTGGAGGCTTTCAAGTCGTTTTGACAAGAAGCAATTTGGCCAAAATGCTAAATCTTCCCAACACTGGAATGATAAGACTCTATACTGCAGCTTCTGGAAGAAAGTCAGTATATCTGGATGATATTGCTAGACTATGTTTTAAGGATCAGAAGCTGTCCAAAAAGGTGAGTCATCTGAATGATCGTGCAAAGGTTTTTGCCAAAATTTTGTTCTCTTCTTTTCTACCAAGAGATACTGGCAGTGACTCTCTGAATTGGGATCAGAAACACTTTATCTACTTCCTCTCCACCAAAAAGAAAATGAATCTACCTGCCTATCTTTTTCACCATCTATGTGAGACAATCTGTGAAGCTCAAAAGTTGGAAAATCCTTCCAAATTGATCTCTCATCCCAGGCTTCTAAGCTTCATTTTTGAGCAACTTGGTCTTCCTGATAGATTCATGCTTGCTGGAGTGTCTGACGACCTTGAAGAAGTTAGAGCTCCAATTCTTGATGCTAAAGTCTTAGTGAGTCTGCGTTTGAAGAGATCAGACCAGCTCATCTATCCCCAAAAACCTCTTCTAGTAAATAAGACCAAATTCAAGCCAATCAGTGATGCCTTCATTTTTGATAATGAACCTCCTGAAGTCATTTTAGAATACATGAGGTTAATGAAGGAAAGAAGAACTCCCATCACTCATAAGGATATTGGAAGAGGTGATGGCCCCACTTTTGCACAGATTATGAGAGCAGTTAAGGAAGAAGTGTTCAGTGACTATGAAGATGATGAAGTGGTCGAGGAACCCTCCATGCAAGAGGTGTCTAGACATAGGTCAGAGGATAATCGTCCAGAGGCTGACAAAGAGCCAGTGGTTGAGACTCTTCTGTAAAAGACCTGCTAAGTGCAAATTTTCTCAAAAGACCTCGCACAAAGCATTGCACCTCTAGGGGACAAAAGAGACAAAGATCAGATTCTGGCAATACTCATTGCAATCAAATATCTGAAGCATCTATTCTAGAACATGTCCAACCCCTACATACCATCTATCCAACATCCTCTGAACCTGAATTTGTCAACCTTTCAGACTCTGAGTCAGAGTCTTCTGACTCATCGTTTGATAATCTTATGAATAGTTTTGAACAATTCTCTTCCAAAGCTAAGCATATTCCTGAGGAGGAAACAGCTGAGCCATCAAATTGTTCTATCCCTCAGTCATCACCCAAAATTCTCTCTGAAGAAGAGATTCTGAAAGAAACTTTTTTTAGAGTTTCTCCCATTCATGGAACCTCTGAACCACCCAATGCCATCTCATCTGACCCATCTTCACCAATTCCATCAGATTCTCCCAACTCCTCCCCACCTCTGATGCTTTTAGATACTGTAACTGCAATAAATGATAGAATTGAGGTACCAACTGAACATGAGACTCACTCTCCTAGTGGTCCAAGTCCACCAGTAACTGCACCACCTGTGGCACAGCCAGAACCAGATAGTTCAGACCTCATAGCAACAGCTCTTCACATTATACGAGATACGTTTTCTGAACAAAACCATAAGCTGATAGAGCTGCTAGCATACTCAGGGGCAGACTGACACGATTTCCAAGAAATTTACCGGCGACTTTGGTGGCCGCTAACTGCATATTTATTTTTAAAAAAAAAATATTTATTTTACATTTTTTTTTACACTATTATCAGAAAGGAAAATATACAGCTTTTATTTTGTTATTCTTAAATCAACAATCAGCTTTGATTTAAAACCCTAATCCTACCACTTTTTATAACCCAAAGATATTACACTAAAATCTCCATAAATACTAAAATGTGCAGAATTTTTTTTAGTACCCCATAAAAGATACAAAGACAATACAACAACCAGTTCACGAGACAATACAAAAGATTTGCTTACAAACAATGATAAAACCTCTACTGCTATTAAACTCAACCCAAACAAAGAGTTAAAGACAGCCTCTAAAAACTAAAAAAAAAACTTTAACAAAACACAAGCAAAAAGAATGGAGAATTCCTCTATTGCTCTTATACAATGATACAACCTCTACTGCTCTTATACACACAGAATTACAAAAAATATATACATAAAAATCAAATCTACTGTCACCACTCACCATAAATACAATCAAATCCCTTGATTCAAAAGAATGGAGAATTCCTTTGAAAAATAATTCCTATCCTCATGCAAAAGATCTAAAAAATATCAAATCCAGTTAGAAAAACCCCATTGGTTTTTCGGTGACAATGGCTTCCATTAAATTCATGTGGTTGTAGTCTTGTAGAAGCAGAATCACATAGATACTAAATACATCTTTTTGATTTTGAAGAGAAATTGAAAAAAAACGAGATCTAGGTAGTAAAAATCAGAGATCCAGAAAGATTGAAAAAAACGAGAAGGAAAAATCAGAGAAAGAAATTGAAACAAAAAAATCAGATCTGGGTACCACGGTGGTAACCCAACGGAAGAGATGAATATTCATCTCTGTTCTTGAACAAATCAAGAACCCTAGCAGAGAAAGAGAAAGGGAATTTCGGAGACAGGAAAAGAAACTTTAGAGAGAGAAAAAATTTGTAAACTGAAGGAGTTCCGGTGGATTTTTGTATTTATAGCCTCGGATTCAGTGCGCGCGCGTGCATCGCAGAACTCCAATCACAGGCCGTTGATCTTCATCAAACGGCCTAGAGTGTTTTTAATCAAGATTTTATCAGGGTTGTCAGATCAATCAGACGGTCTAGATCATCACATGATTTTGCAAGTGCTGAACCTTTTTTTTTTTTTTAATTTGCTTTAACTTACCGGCGGCCTAGGCCGTCGCTAAGTGTTGGACCAATTTTGCGGCGGTTTAGGTCGCCGGTAAGTGGCCAGTTCATTCCATAAATAATATTTTTTTATTTTGTGGCCATTTTTCTTTAGTTTGTGGCCATTTAGGCCGCCACAAAGTTAGTGGGGGCTAAAGTGGCCAGTAAGTTCAAATTGAATTCCCCACTAAATCAAGGTTTTCTTGTAGTGTAATATCTGAAACTCTCTGAAATAAGAATCTTATTTTTTTCTCTCTTACAAAATATTTATGAACTTAAATGAAAAGGGGAACAAATTAATAAACATAATTGTGTTTGCATAGATGAAGGTAGTTAAGATTGTGCTCTTAATTATTTTTATCAGATTCAAGAGTTAAGCTTGCAAACCTTACACTCTGAGAATCAAGTATGTAGATACAATCAAGTTTATCAAATTGTTCTTATACTGATTCAACTTAATTATTAATAAAACTTAGGGGGAGCTTGCAAACCTAACCCTAATAGTTTATCAGACTCAGGGGGAGCTTACAAACCTCAACAACCTGATGTTGAAATAATTAAATTAATCAACAAACAATTGTATTTAATACCTATGTTTGTCATCATCAAAAAGGGGGAGATTGTTGAAACAAACTGAGTTTTATTAATAAAACACCCTAAGTTTTGATGATAACAAGGTATTAAATGGACAATTGGTATTGCTAATAAATGATCTAGTGTGCAGGAACAAAGCAAAAATATCATCCTCATAGATCATCATTTGGGACTCTGAAGGACGCGGTCTGAAGTGTTAAGGCTCTGATGATGCTGAAAGCATCAGAGCCTCTGAAGAAGTCCTTAGATGCCAAAAGAAAGAAACATAGTCTGAAGCGTGTGTACATCTTCAGAAGATCAAATTAACGGTATCATCAGATCCTGAAGAACTCTCTCTGAAGAAAGACAGCTAATAAGCAATGCAATAGTACAACGGTCCTGTCAAAGAGTACAACCGTCTTGTCAACAAAAAGGAGAGTGTACAACCAACGGTTCTCTTCTCAACGTCTTTATACCTAGAGTATAAATAGAAGACGTCCTCATAGAGAGAAGACTACTGAAAGATCATCTGAACTTAGAAAGATTCAAATCATATTCAAAGCTGTGTACTGTGTTATTCTTTCTAGTGTTATATTCTAAGTTAAATATCTTTTGATATTACAGACTCTGAGCTTAGTGTTTAAAGAGTCTTGCTTAGAACTTTCAGTCCTACTTAATCTTTGTATTATGTTAGTTTGTGAAGTCTCTTTGTCTTGTGTGACTTAGAGCAGGAAGTCTTAAGTCTTGTGTGACTTGAGCAAGGAAGTCTTAAGCTTGTGTTCTTAAGCAAGGAAGTCTTAAGTCTTGTGTGACTTGAGCAAGGAAGTCTTAAGCTTGTGTGCTTAAGCAAGGAAGTCTCTTTGTCTTGTGTGACTTAGAGCAAGGAAGTCTCTTGCTTGTGTGCTTGAGCATTAGTTGTGTAATCTTTGTGATTATAGTGAAATCGCTTGGAAGTGTAAGAGGACTGGACTACTCTCGTTTTGTGAGAGGAACCAGTATAAAAATTTTGTGTGTTATTTCTCTCTCTCTCTCACTGTTTTATTTGTGTTTTGTACTTAGTTAAGTTTATCATATCCGCTGCATTTATAGATTTCTTAAGACAAAAGAAACATTTTTTAAAAACACAATTCAACCCCCCTTCTCGTGTTTTTCACCTTCAAAGTAATAGATGGGCCAAAAACACAATCTGCCCAATCAAAAAAAGCACTACACACAGGCAGTACGACTAAACTGATCAATGAAAAATTAGTAGACTGCTAAACATGTTGTATCATAAAGTTGATCAAATACTTGCATATAAACTGATCAATGACAGTTGCTGTCTGGTTCGTGACAGAGAATAAGAGATGGGGAATGAAATTTTCATTTCTCTTGTTCCGGATCTGGCTGCCGCTATAAACACTAGATCTGCCGTTGTTTCAGGGATTACAGCCATCAGAGGCGGTTGAAAGGATGCCGCAATAAACGTCGGGGTTCAATAGAGCGGCGGCGGTTCATTTGAGACTGCCTCAATTGGATTGACGCTAATTGCTTGTTTTGTTGTAGTGAATTAATTAAAAATAGAATGAAGTTATTTATGGCCGGGCTTTATGTTGCTTTGTAACCTTTATGTATTTCTGAACTTAAAATTGATGATTTTTAGGTTTTCCAAGTGAGAACCCTTGAACATAGTTTCTGTTCTTGGGCTTGATCGCTTAGCATGGGATGAAGGCTCACTTAACGACGCATTTGTTCTTCGTGTTCTTCAGGCAGCCTTTGAGCGTTCGCCTAGAGAGGGAATAACTAGCTTAGCGAGGGCCTCTCACTTTGTATCGCTTTGACATGACATTGCTCGCTTTGACACTAAACTTTCTGTCTTGGTTTCGCTTTGACTTCGTTGTGCGGCAGCTTTAGCTGCTTGTAGAACATTGTCTGAAGAGCTCACTGAAATAAGGTTCCAACTCCTAGGATCAATCCTTGCATTCAAATAGGGGAGCTCTCAAGCTCATTGGTTGAGTTTCTATGCTTGGATGATCAGTGATATTTCGTCACAGAACATCTTTCAAACATCGAGATCGGGTTGGTGTTAAGTATACTTAATACAAGATCGAAAAGAATGCATTGGAAGGTCAACTCGACCTACTTTGGTCAATGTAATAGGATAGGAAGGAACTTTCCCACCATTGCATTTTCTTTCTTTCACGAACGATTCCATCTTACAGCTTTTTGTTGTTTTGTTTCCAAATGGAATTGTATGCTTGTAACATGATTTAATTATGGTCCTATGCTTATGTGATGATGTGTATATGATTGAATCATGAGTGAATAACTTACTAATGATGTTGAAGATGATAATTTCTTATGATGATGTATCTTATTGAGTTGTGGATTTCTTTTGATGAAGTATAATGATAATGAATGTAATTGTGAATGAGTATATTGGTGAAGGGATATAAAGGTGAATGAATATATTGGTAAATGAATATATTAATGTAGATATCATATGTTTGATGTGGACATTTTCATGCATTCATAAGTTTATGTCCTCCAGTGAAAGAATTGGTGAAAGAAAATGGGTTAAGTTATCCATATTGGTGAAAGACGTGGTACCACAAGCATTTAGTTTGTCTAAGGTGACATGACTTTACTATGTGACATTAAAAGAAAACTAGGAACTATGTGCTCTTCAATGTGTACTAATTGGTAATTGGCATTATTTGGAATATATTTGCTTTGTGAATTATATGTGAATATTAATTGTTATGTTCAACATGATGTGATAAATATTTGTATGCTTCTATGAGAAGTGTTAGAATGTAAGTATTGATTTATGGAATACAAGCCTTTACTTTAATCTAAGTGGTTTAGTATCAGTGATTACTTGCACTTTTATTGGATTTCAATATCTAATTCTTTGTTTTGTATATGTGTTGGACCTTTGGGAGTTCAGAATCTCAGGTTGAGGATCCTATCGATTAGGAGTAGTGCTTGCTCGTTTTGCTTTAGCTTGTGGTGAGGAGTTTAGCTTATGCTACTCTGTTTTTCCTTGTCTTAGTTTTATCCTTGGCTTGTAATAAGTAGTATCGCTTTGATATTGTAATATTGGGTCGGGGAGTAACGCAATTACGTACTTTTCTATTTGAATGTGTTAAATTATGTAGACCTTGCTAGTATTTTGTCTTGATTATGATGTTACTTGAATTATTGTGTAAGTGAAGTATGTTATAGATCTTGATATGATCTAGGATAATGCATGCTTATGTATGATTTAAATTCCTATGCTATGTTAAGTACTATTTCTCTGATGCATGCATAACATGATATGTAAAACATAGATTTTCTTACATGTTTATTTACTTAAGTTAATAAGTACGCGTAAGGGGTTTAGGGTGTTACATGTAACATCAGGATTGAGATCGTAACTCTCAATTGCTAATCAAAATAAGGAAAATACTTAATAGCACGACACCATTGTCGTTAAAAGCTCACAACCTATTATAATTACTCTCTATCTTATTTTTATGTTTTTGGGTAAACATTCATCTCTTGAATTTAATTTAGTTCAATTTGTTTGTGACACTTTGTCTTGATATAATTACTCCCCATGAGATATTGTATAATTATAACAAAGTTAAATAAATTTTTGTTCTACCAACAATGAATTATCAAAGTGGTAAGGGTCTTAACTCCTTTAAGCAGGTAGTCAGGGGTTCGATTCCTGGCTCATGCGTACCGAGAAAGTTCAGTTGGGAGGGGAGAGCCCACCTTGCGTGTCCCACAGGTTCTCGGATGGAATTTAGTCATCGCTAATGGCGGTGAAAATTTCGTACCAATATCATGGTAACAAAGAAAACAATTTGTTCTCTAAATATTTTTCGTCATTATTTTTATTTCTGCTTTTAAGTCAATTTATGTGTACTACTCACATTTTTTATTGAGTTTTTTATAGTTATATTTATAATTTATAATATTATAATAATCTCTTTTAGTGACTATCAATTTTACCCTTAAGGTGAATAAGTGTAGATGTTCAACATTCAAACTCATATCAATGCAATATCTTTACCAACTGAACTACACTCACATGAAGTACTATTAATTTTTTTTATTTTTGAAATATCTGAGTGAAAAAAAAACCATTTTAATTTACATAGTAGGAGTATGTGAAATAGTATAAATATACTATACGATAGGTACTCCTACTATTTTAAGAGTGAGAAGTAATTACTTCTTCAAAAAAATAAGTACTCCTACTAGTTTATTGGCGCACTCATGTCGTGCATTTCCGACGAACTGGCAGTCGTGCCATTTAACATCCCTCTTAAAATAAACCAAAATCATCTTCTTGTGAAATTTTGTCCCTGAAACGGAGATTGATTGTTTAATCGAAATTTTCAACATGTTAGAATTATGACGTGCTAAACGGAAGAGTTTGGCCTTCAAGTCTTACCACCCAGTGGCCAGTTTGGTCATACCGGCAACATTGAATCAACTACCATATTTCAATATATCACCAGTTGAACCATTCGGCTAGTCATATCGTACCCAATTAAGAAACAAAAAGTCCATCGTCAATTAACATGACGCATCAAACCATGATGACTAAATAACACCGGTAGGTGCAATATGATTAGCCGACGAATGATTATGTGACCATTCACACAAGAAATGGCAAAAACTAAACAAACTAAAATTACTAAAATAACAACAACAAAGCACAGAAGAGAGGCCGGAGAGGTGTAAAACCTCAGGAAGTTGAAGGCTTCCTTTTATAGCCGTTTTAGTCGCATAAGAGCACCTCCAACGGTGCATTTTTTCTCGGTTTGTGCAATGACAGACCAACTTTTTCAGTCCTTTACCATTGGAGTCCGCTAAGGTGGTGAAACGATAACGTCGTGAAGCAACGTTCGTTGAGAAACAACAACAGTTTTATAATAATAAAATAATCATTATGCCACCGTTAAATTAACAAACAGAGGTGTTGAACAAACTCAATTACTTCATACCACCGAAAAATTCATCCCACATCATCAATTAAACAAACCCAAAATCCTCATAAATTAATTTCCAGTAGAAACACCTATGTTGAATTAAATCCAGATCTTGATTATTTATTTTTTTGTTGAAAGATGAGAGGGAATTGAAGTTTGTTGAGAGAAAGATTTTATTGTATTTGAAGCTTCATCGCTCGATTATTTGAGAGAAAGATTTCATTGCAATGTGGAGCCCACTCAAGCAATCAAGGGTGAGTTGCACCATTGGAGGTGTTCTAAGTGGCCAATTAAAATTGGTCACGTGACAAACTTTTGACTAATGCGGAAGACTTGACCACCAACTAGTCCGCTATTAATGTAGCAGACGACAATGGTAAAATTTCTCATTTGACACTATCCGCTACTAAAGTAGCGGAAAGATAAAACAAAAAAGACGTAGGATACGCGAGAAACTAATAGGGTAACGAAAGTAAAAATTACTCCATATGGGAGATGTTCCTTTAAGGACACTTTTCTTTAGATAGAAAGGGTAGTTCACGCTTTACATATATTGCAATAGTTATAAAAATTACTCCTAATTTTATAATGAGTGACTGAGTTTGATCACATGGGTTAGTGGTATGAGCAATTCTTGCATAGGCACAATCCGAAATAAAATTTATTTAGGCGCACACACAAATCCAAAAGTTTAAATGAAAAATAATATAGTCAAATCAATTAACATTATTTTAATTCTTTTATCTTTAATTTTTGTTTTTGTTTTTGTTTTTGTGAGTTTGTCTAACAAATGTCATTTGTGATTGTGCCTATATTAGAATTTTCCTAGAGGTATATACAAAATTTGAATTTATTTTAATATAATGAGTGACTCAGTTTGATTATGTGCACTAATAATAAATACAAAATTTTATTTTATTTTGATATAAAAATATAATATGATATTAAATTTAATTTTGTCAAATACCACACCCAACCAAATTCTAAGCCACGTCGTAAGAATTTACCTTCCAAAAAACTAAATTCAAAGTTTATCTTTTTTGATAAGCAAATCCTATTCAATATGGATAATCAAAATCTAGCCGTGAAAAATAGCTACGTATCAAAACACACAACCAATAAATAAATTAGGCTTAAATGCAGTTTTACCCCCCTTATTTTGAATAAATCGGAATTTTGCCCCCTCCCCCTATTTTAAAATCCGGAATTTTACCTCCCCTATTTTATAGCTATGACAGCGTTTGTAGCTAATTGGTAGCTATTTTCTAGTAAATAAGTTTTTTTTGTTCTTTTAAATAAATAAATAGTAAATGAACAAACAACAAAAAAAAAGGGATCAAGAAAAGAAACAAGATGCAAACAGAACATACAAACAAAACACGATCTAGAATTGAAAGAAAGGGTTAACCGATTCGGCGACGACAGCGACAAACCTTTCTTGTTCCTTTCTTTCCCTTTTCTTCTTCCTATGTTTCTTGCTGTTCTGTTTTGTTCTTCTAGTAAATCAGAGTTAGCTACATATTTGTTGTGAATTAGCTACAAACGTTGTTGTAGCTAATCCCAAATTTTCTTGTAAGGGGGGAAAAATCCAAATAATTATAAAATAGGGGGGTAGAATTCCGAATTTTAAAATAGGGGGGGTAAAATTCCGGGTTTTAAAATAGAGGCGGTGAAATTCCGATTTATTCAAAATAGAGGGGTAAAACTGCATTTAAGCCAATAAATAAATATATATAAAGGGTTGTAAACGAGTGTCCCAAATACACTTTAAACATTTTATTTAAAGAAATAATTTATTCAAAAAATGAAAATTTCAATTCACAATGTCTTATCTTTACGTATTTCTGTATAAATTGAAAAAAAAACTTATTAGTACTACTTAAAGGTGGATTCTAGGATGATGGTTCAATTAAGTCCCTCACCAGTGTATCACTTAACTTAACCATTGGATTAAACAAACATATATGATTTAAATGTTCCTTATCACACCGGATTCACCTCTTCTTCTCTCCCTCAACCGTTCTCCCTCTTTCCGCTGTTTGCATTTCATTTTCAATTCCATGATCTTTCTCCACCGTCTGACGATAATTACCCATAAATTGATTTTTCTCCCATCTAAAGTATAATTGTATTGGTTTAAATTTGTGATTGAGAAGAATGAAATGAATTTACAGAGTCAAAACATTCATATTTTAACACCTTCCCTTTTCACCATCTTCATCTCATGGGTAGCAGCAGCAAATCCAATATCAGTATATAAATTATGTTTCAATTTCACGTGCCATAATTTAAAAGGGTCCCAAAAACATTTCAGTTTCACCATCTAAGCACTTGTGAATAAAATCAAAATTGATAGCGAAAACTGAAAACAATACAGTTGCAAAGTTTTACTACTTGATGCCACTGCAAAACGCTATAACCACTTGATGCAACTGTGATCGGGAAGGGGCTGTAACCACTTGATGCCAGAACTGACCCCCGAACCAGATTAAACTGGTGGTGAAAAAAAAAAAAAAATGTATTGTAGCAACAACAAGAAATTTCAACGAAGCAAGTTTCTCCTCATGGCTCAAAAAATGTCATATACCATGTGCTAGCGGGCTTAATTTCTCTGTTGTTTGTGTCGTTGGAACTTGACAGTAACAAGACTTTCAGATTCATACGTTGCGACCACCCATCAATATAGAAGAGATCGGGAACAAAATAGAGTGGTGTGGTTCGGCCTATAGTTTTTTCTTCTTTTTTAATAAACCTAGCATAGTTGTTTTTTTTTTTTACAGAACCTAGCTTAGTCTCTGAGAAAGAATCCTCTCAAATAAAAAAAAAAATATTAGAGGAAATAATGTGGACATTATACTATTAAAAAATCACTTTTTTATTTCAAATTATAAGTAAAAAAATAACTTTATGTTGGATTTATCTCCTTTTTATTGTTTATTTATTAATTTAAATAAGTGAAAATTACTCACTAAATGCACTTTATGGTAATTTTTCATTAAGTCTGAAGTGGTCTCTATCCTTTCCCTCAAATATAGTAATTGTCCACTAAAATACTTTTGTGATTGCACGTAAAATACTTTTGTGATGGACAAAGGTTATATAAATAGTGCAGTCTCTTTGTTTTGGTTCCCTAAGCCTGACATCTCTATTCAATAAACTTACACCATCTAAGGGAGATTGTAGAAGGTTTAGAAGAGTCTCAACATCCTTAAGCAACCAAGAGCAGGGTCAATCCTCAGACAAGAACAAGCTTTGAGAAAGAGTAATGGCTGGAGGTATTTCGGCTATTTAAATTCAATTTTGTTTCCGCTGTTTTAAGATGGAATTTTGTTTATGAAATAGTAGAAATTCAAACATTTGGTATTAGAGCCTTATTTGCCTCTGCCTTGCCATTTTTCGTGTCCTGTTTTGGGGTTTAAGTTGAATTTGAAAATTTTGTTTTCATATGCCGTATGAAATCAAAAGCTTTACAAATCTGTGTTTTACTTAATTTTTGAAAATTTTGATTTCAGAATTATGGGTGTTTTAGATGCAGAATAACGTTGAATCATATGGAAATATTTTTAGGTTCATGATTATGTGTCTAAAACTTAATTTTCGATGTTATTTTGGTCTGAAATCGCGTTTTTCCGTTACGGGTCGCGTGGGTTCTTCAACCGGGTCATTCTGACCCGTCTGGAGGTTGAAGATGATGAATTGTTTACTTTAAACAATGCTTTATAATTGTTAAGTAACGATTTTGTTAATATGAGTCTTATGTGGTGTAGCGGTTGAAGCATTTACAATCAATTCAGAGGACGCGGGTTCGATTTTGTGTTTTGTTTTGGTGAAATTATATTTTTTTGTTTTGTTAACCAGCTTTGATTAAACTAAAGAAAATTTTGGCATTCCCAAGTTTCGAACCCAGGACCTGGATATAGTGTTTATTTAGAGTAACCGTTGGGCTGTGCATTATGTTTTGTTATTTAATTGCATTGAACAGATTGTTATTTGATTATTAACTTCAGTAACAGCTACTCCGCAATTCCATGATTAAGTAACAGCTATACACTTTAGAGTGTGTTTGGATGGGGGATTTTAAAATCCAAGGGATTTGAAGATTTCATGGAATTCAAATGCATTATTTGAATTCCTTTCATTTTCCAAACTCATTGTTTGGATAAAACAATTGAATTCCTTTCAATTTCAAAATCCATTGTTTGGATAAAACAATTGAATTCTTTTATTTTTAAAAATTTATTAAAAATAATTTCTCATAATTTCTATTCTATTTTTAAAAGTCATTAATTTCTCATAATTAATTTTTCTACTCTAATATCTTCATTTATTTTTTAAATTATACTTCTATATCTAGAGAAACCTAATTAAATTGTCATAAATTTTTAAAAATTGCATAGAGATCATGTAAAAATTTAAATTACAATTAAATATAACGGGGTCGTGAAACCATCTACTATTTTGTTCGACAAAAATTTATAATCTACTAAAGAAGATTTATAATAGAGATCTTGTTAATAAAAAATGTATATGTACTCAAATATTATCTCTACATAGATGGTGCACAATTTTAAATCATCGACAACAAATGTATATTTACTCAAAAGAGTATCTATTTTTACTCAAAAGAGTATCTCTACATTGCACAATTCTAAACCATTGACAAGAGTATCTACTATTTCAAATGTATATTTACTCCAAAGAGTATCTCTACATTGCACAATTCTAAACCATAGACAAGAGTTGAGTATTAACAACAAATTTATGCACCACCGGCAAATCATGAAAACAAGAGTGGAGTATTAGCAGGAAAACAATATAAACAACATAGATTTTACTTAAAGAGTATCTATTTTTGTTGTCAAATCCTATCCATATATCCAAGATACATCACTGCCGCATATTGCAATTGCCATCTTTCATTTTCTAGATTTTTGCACAACTATATCTCTTACATTGCATAAACCAAACCATACCTGCCAACACAAAAAATGCACATTAGCACTAGTGAACACATGATACTTAGACTACAAGTGCTTAGCACAATCTGTTAAAGAGGTTCAAAGTACATTCTTACAACACCTACACAAAAGAGAACATATAATAACAAATACAAGTCTCATAGTACAAATATACACACCATAACCAGACCAGCAGCAAAGAATTTTACCTCAAATTAATGTTTCACAATCTACATTATTATTAGCAACTAAAATAAATAAATAAAAATTAATATTACCTTGGTCTCAAGACATAGATGCCAAGAGATACTTCTTCTTCTTAGTCAACGGAAGTGCTTTAAGAACCGCAATTTTATTTGGATTTTCAATTAACCAATTGATTGCTTTATAGCCTTGTTCCTCATCAATGTCATCAATCAACCCCACTTCATTCAACACTTCTTGCACAACTGCTTGACCATTTCCTTCAATCCTTTTTCTATTAGCTTGTACAAAGTCTTTCAAGGACTTGGCCACTTCTCTCATGAAGTTAATCATCCCCTCTTTGTCTCTAGCCTTATTAGCAGGAGTACAATGTACTTTTTTCTTTGTTGGGGATCTTAGTTCCTCTAAATCAACATACACATTGGAACCTTCTTCAGCCACATTTGCTTCTTTGTCCGTGACATCATCCGCCTCAAATGGATGTTCTAGTTGAACTCCACTTGCTCTATCTTTAGCACATATATCTACAATGTCATCCCAATTTGGAATGACCTTGAATCGGAATCGCTTGGCTTCTTCATGAGACTTAAAAACAAAAGAAAATAACAATAATCACTACAATATCAAACAGAAGCAAATATAGTTGAGGCTAGTATCCAAGTTATGCAGAAAATTTTACATTGTGATTTACCATAGTTGAGGCTACTGCTAGTATCCATAGAAGTAAATCAAAAGGCTAAAACTTAATTTGCTTCTGCGACTATAAAAATACAGTGTATAACTTACTATCAAACATGCTATAAAACTTTTGAGCTTAACTGGTTTTTTATTCTTCAGTAATACCACAAAGATGCTATAAGAATAGAATTAGCCTCAAAATATGTGTGAATTGTTTGAAAGAATAAATTGGAAAAACAAATCAGAAATTAAAGAACCTAAAAGTTTTGAATTAGTCTTGTGGGAAGCAGGTTTAATAAATCAACTAGTGGTTGCATTAATAAATCTTCGGTAATAAAGCAATCACTAACCAGTTGAGCAATTGTCAAATATAGTCACAGAAGCAAATTAAGTGTAGTATCTATAGGGTCTGTTCTCAACATTATAATTGACAAAATCTAGTGCTACTGCTATCTGATTATGGTTCAATACAAATCTAGTGCTACTGTTATCTGATTATGATTCAACACATTATTTATACAATATAACAACATAATATATTAACACACATAAGCAATGCATAGTTTAACAAATATACCTTCACATATTCGTTCCAAGCATTTTCATCTTCAACGGTAATCATGCATTTTGTGCCATCCCAATCAAATCCACTTTGACCGAGAATATCGCTAACTATCCCATATCACCCTCGCCAAAGTTTGATTCGGTTTTTCACGTTATCTCCAACAAGCTGAACATTAAAACGAGTAGACAATACATCAGCCGCCGCATTGTATGCCACGGCTTTCCAAGCTCCGTCACTTTGACGTCCCAAGCTTCTTTGATCTCTAAGTGCCCCGGCTAAAACACGTTCCATTTCCAAATTTCATGTAAAGTAACCTCTTACATCTTCTCTCATTTCCTCCTTCTTTCTTTTTCCCATTTCTTGAAATCAAGTAAGCTACTACAACTAATGAGAGAATAGTACGAATTTATCTTGGAAGTCAAATTAAATGAATTATTAATCACTTTTAAAGGTCATTGTTATTTATTTAGTACAAGTGGCGAAATCACACACCACCAACAACACACACCTAAGCTGAAAACCAGTCATAAAAGAAAATCACACACATAAGCTAAGAAACAAATCACACGTAAGACCTTAAGACGAAAAAGACAACAAAAACAAATCACTAACTCTAAATCCACTAAACCTAAGAAATATTTCCTCTATCGTGATACTCAGCAAACATTTTCATTGCGTAAGCGTCACGAAATGCTGTCCATTCTTCAGTCACTTAAACGGCTGAGACCTCATCCACACCATTAGTTGTTACTCTTTGACTTTGTTGGTTGGTTAACTCTTCATCAACAACAGATAAAAGCTCCAAGTCTTGAGCCTCTAAAATGTCATCACTTTGTTTTTCATCTATTATAAAGTTGTGCAACACAAAACAAGCATTAATAATTCTAATTTGTGTTTTTATATCAAAAAAAGAAGGAGTTCTTAATATACTCCATCTTTTCTTCAATACCCCAAATGCCCTTTCAATAACATTCCTTGCACGTGAATGACGGAGATTAAACAACTCCTTGTAATTTTGAGGGGTGTTTCCAATCCACTCTTTAAGATGATATCTAGTCCCTCTATAAGGTGCTAAAAATCCCGGGCCATTTGTATATCCTGCATCCACAAGAAAGTATTTTCCTACAATGGTTTTCCCAAAATAAAGAGAAGTTCATATAGTTGCATTTGATCCATTAAATAAATAAAGAATCATCATACTCATAGTATTACCATTTGGAATTTGAAGACGGTATTGACGACGTAAAGCATCTCGCAATACTCGAGAATCTCCAGCAGACCCTTCCCATCCCGGTAATGCATAAATGAACCTTAAATCTGGACCACAAACTCCTAATACATTGGTAGTTATGTCACCCTTTCTATTACGATATCTAGGCCTATCTTCTGCAGCAACTGTTAATGGAATATGAGTCCCATCAAGAACTCCAATTGAATTCTAAAAACATTAAAAAAAAAAAATCACAACTATAGCTACTTAAAATGAATTGTAAGTTGTAAAACAAGTTCCAAACTTACTTCAAACCATTTCCATTTATTTGCCTCTGGACCCTCTAGAGTATAGTCATGAAACTTCAAATATTCTCTGCTCACTTTCATAACAGCTCGAAGGACATTATTGAATTGTCTACTTATTGTTTCTTTGGATCTACAGTAATTAAAGTGCACTACTTTATATTTTAGATTGTGAGCAAGGATATACAAAAACATAGCCACAGCTTCAGTTGTAGGGATGTTTCTTGTCCTTACCAATTTCCCCTTCTCTTTTAAAATCTTACAAAGCTTAAAAAATGCCCCCTTACTAACTCTTAATTGTTCAATACAATCGGTTTCGGTTCCTCTGTATAGCCGATTAAGGAAAATGCGCCTTTCCAATTCATAATTTCGAGCTGGTTCCTTAACAAAATGTTTGTCATGATACCAAGACATCGCACCTAATAGCATAATAACAAGACTAACAACAATGAATGTTGTTTCCTCAACCTCTTCGATCTCTTCTTCATTTCTTTTCCGTTTTCTCGATGTTTCAACAATATCCATATTCAGTTCTGTTAAAGCATTCATATTCAGCTCACATATACTCTATCAAAACAATATCCTTACAAAACACATACATCTCCATACTATATATCCTATAGAAATTATGCATTTACAACACTATGTATATACAAATTGATCATTATAACCACTTAAAATTAAAAAGCAATGGAATCACAAAATGCATAATCAACACCGAAAATTGATCATTATAATAACACTATGTATATACAAATTGATCATTATAACCACTTGTCATACCCCATTTTTTGACCAATCGCTTTTATGCATCTTTTTACGACGGATTTTTCTTTGTTCATTTCTGACGAAATTTCGGCAGAGGTATTTTAAAATACCTCATTTGGTTACTTTTTATTTTCCTTTTATTATTTTCTGTTTATAACACCCCATATCAATTTATCTAGAATATCAATAGGAGTGTACATAACTGAATCGGGACACAATAAAATTTCGTTACATAAAGATTCAATACATAGTTGGATTATAAAAATCCACTGAATAATACATATTGAGCTAACTACTATACATGACATAAACTGAATCTTATACAACGATAAGAATAATCTGGATGTCAGCTCCTCAATGTACTCCATGTATTCCGAATCTTTACGCTTCAGCTCCGCGACAAATGTGAAACCTGTAATCTGAAATGATGAAGAATGGGGGGGGTGAGACTGCTAAGCCTCGTGAGTTCTACTACCCTCCTAATGGTGACTACACCGGGTAACCTGAATGTCAGTCCTCACGCATCACAGGCGCATCACATATGTGTACATATATATATATATAAACAATCAATAAGGTGTAACACACAATTATTATCTGAGTTCATTTTAGCTCCGCAAGGACACTCTGAGGTGAGCCGGTCTCAGAGAGCCTCACACTCCTCCGCACCAATCTTCGTGGACATAAGCACTATGGTACGGAGCCTCCGGCATCACAATTGTTATTAAACATTTTACTCCGGATTCCTCGAATCCCTGTAGTGGTGTACAGAAGACAACCACTTGCTCTCAACTCCGGATTCATCGAATCCCTGTAGTGGTGTACATAAGACAATCCACTTACTCTCCGACTGACATGTAAACATCTATAGTTTCAACAGCTACCAATATATCCCAATCCCGGGGAAACTAACTTAGTTTATAACCTAAGTTAAATTGTAATATTTCCTAACGTGTAATTAACATTTCGATTATTATTACCTCGTAATGTCAATGGAAAGTAAACCTGGAAGGATAACAATTTTAAAAACAGTATTGAGTTTCAAAATCAAAACAAATGGCTAAAATTCTGTCATGGTCGCCCAGCGAGTACTAGCGACTGCTAGCGACCAGAGTCAGAAGGTTCTGGCCAGCCAGCGACTGCCAGCGACCAAAGCCTGCAACTCATGGTTGCACGTTCGCCAGAGCTCGCTTAGCGAGTATCACAGGATTCTAGCCCTGTTCTGCAAAATCAGTGAAAAACTAGAAATTTCAAATCAAAGTTTCCATATCCAATCCAGCCATTAACAATACAAGTATAATAACAATTAAAATGGAGAAGAGTTTTGGGTATTAAACTCCTCTCATACACAATTCAATTTCCCTAAACCTATGTTATCATGCAATGTTCAATTGTGGGGAAATTCTAACTATTCTAAATCCTAAGAACCCACCTGAGATAGACGCTTGATCAATCCCATCGCCATCTCTAGAGCTCGTCGAACCGTGGAATTTGCAATTAGAAATACTTCGAATTCCAATTCAGATTTTTCTGCATAATTCTGCTTTATACGTCCAACTTCAGAAAATCCTAGCGACCTCATTTCTCATCCAATTTCAACGAAACCAAAACCACAAAATCGAGAATTGAGTTAGCTTTCCAATAAAACCAGACTCGTTCAATTTGAAGTTATAGAGAGGGAGTTCATACCATTTTAGTGCAGCACTGTCAAACATCAATTCTGCAGAAATCCTGAGTTGCTCCCTTAACTTCAAAAATTCGCTCAGACCACAATTCTTATCCAAATATTATGAAACTGGTGCCCAATTGACCGGAAATTCGTTAGCTAACTACCGGATCAAACGGAATTGAAAACGGAGTTACGAGGAGAGAGCAATCACCTTTTTAATGAAGCCCTATCCAGAATACGGGTTTGATACCAAAATTTCCAATTCACACTCTCAACCAACAATGATTCTCAAAGAACAAGGCTTCCAGCTTGATTTCTCCAGCACCCACAGTTTGCAAATTGATCAATCCACCATATGCAACCATGTAAATGAAGAGGTAACCATTCATTCAACAAGGATTAAGATTTTGGGGCAATTGATGATGATTCTCGGTCAATCATAAATAGAAGGGAAAGATTAAATAAGTTTCATTTTCCTTACCTTACATTTTTTACCACCAATTCCTTTATGATTATGTGAATCAACACATGCATCCACAATATGGCATAAATTTGAGGATTGAAATGGGGTTGAGGTGGTTCTGCCAAGAGGAAGGAAAGAGATATATTTCCAACTTGTGTTGCTTCCCATAGATTTCATAGTAGATGGGTTGAAGAATTAATACACATGCAAGCTGTATTATAGAGAATGGAGGTACAAAATGGAGGTTGAGTTGTTGAGGGTGGAGACCGAAAATGAGAGATTGAGAGGGAGTACTCTGCTTGATCAGAGAGAGAGAAGTAAAAATGAGTAATGCTTCTTGACTCTTGCTATTTCTATATCTCTCTTCTTAATGTCAGTGTACAATTATACCCCTTTCTCTTCTCACCAATTCACAATCATGTCCTTTCCATTAAAATATAATTCACCTATTACTCAAAGAGTCTTGTCCTTATTTTAATTGAGCCTCTAACTATCATTATTTATCCCGGTTACAACTCTAATTATTATTGCTTCCAATAATTAAAGTGGGATGTTACACTGTTTTTTATTTTATTATTATTATTCCTTTTCGTTTTTTTATTATTATTAATATATTATTATTTTTTTTATTTTAATTGTTTATTTGTGTATTTTTCCTTTTTGGTGTTTTTGCCATTTTTTTTATAGAGGTCCAGATGTGTTTTTTGTCCAGGCCCAAAGGGGCAATTTTGTCCAAATGGGGTAATATTCATCTGCCAAACCCTAGTTTCTGACACTGTATATATACAGTATTAATTGCACTAATCTCTAGGTCAGTACACAGAAACAGTCAGCCGCAGCTTCTGCCAAATCCAGAAATCAAATTACAAAAAACCAAAAATCAAAAGAAAGAATCATATCATCAGCATCCATCATCAACAACCTCAATCATAATCATCATCTCAAAACCGAAAACAAAACTCTCATCATTTGTTCATAACCATCCATCAAAACCGTTCATACACAAATTCAAATCGAACCCAGAATCTTCCATCCTCATCAATCCAAAACCACAAATTATAAATCAAAAACCTCTTTACTGTTTTCAAATCGAATCAAATCCGAACCCAAATCAACCAAAACTCTTCTTTTTTAACAAACGAATTTGAAATCAGATTCGAAATCAAAACGAAACCGAGAAGAAAGAAGAAGAATCCAAATCAAACAGAACCCATTCATCAAACGAAATCGAATCAGAGAAGGGGAGAGAAAACGAAATCACAGAAAGGTTGTTTTCTTCAATTCCTTTTTCTTTCGAAATTTTTAAACAGAGTAAGCTTAGATTGCGAGATCGAGAGAAAGAACAGAGAGTTCGAGATCGGAAGAGGAAGAAAAGATAAGGTTTTCTTTGTTGTTTTTTGAGAACGAAAATGGGGAGAGATTGAAACCGAGAGAGAAGAAAGAAAGGGTCTCATCGGCCGCCGCTGGTTTGAGAACAGAGAGAGTTTTTCTGATGATTTTTTAGGGTTTTTATATATATACACTCTGTTTGTGATCCTGTGCCCGCAGGTGCACAGTCTTACGGTGCACCTGCGCGCCTATGTCCTTCTGTTGTTAATCAAGCGTACCTGATTCATTTTCTTTTGGATCAAATCAGAGCTGTCTGATCAATCAGACGGCTCTGATCTGATTTTCGCATTTGGATACATACACCCCCCTCTGGGCCATGCCCCCCAGCTGGGCTTGGGCCCAGAGTTGCTTTTTGCACCCCCTTTTCTGTTTTTATGGTGATTTGCACCCCCTCCTGTTTTTTTTATTTTTTTACATTAGATTGTATTTTTAGGATTTGATGTAAATTTAGATAAATTGCATAGCATTCTCTTGCATTCATCTCATATTTATTTTTCTCGCAAATACCTTAGAATGTAATTAGGAATAAATGTACACTATAAATGAAAAAATTGCATCTCATGCATATTTATTTATCGCTTTCCGCAAAAAACGTTAGCATATTAATTCCGAGGGAAAAGACGTCGTTTTGATCAAAATATCATTACGAATCGTCTTCGCGCTTAATTTGCCTATTGCGACGTTAATATTATTGTTCGTGCTACTTTTTGTTAAATTTGGAACCCAACATTCCAATCAAAATAATTAGTCATTTTATTCTTAAAAATGAAGTCAACACCTCTTCAAAAATAGTTAGTCGCTTTATTCTCAAAAATGAGGTCAACACCTCTTTCAAAAAATATCAACGCAATTCATTTTCAAACATCAAAAATATCTTGTCATCATGCGTTTTCAAACTTTGGATTTTAAACCAAACGTTTCTTTTTATCGCGAAAACCTTGGATTTTAAACCAAGAGTCTTTTTCATCGCGAAACTTGGATTTTAAACCAAGTGCCTTGGACTTTAAACCAACGGCGTCTTTTATCGTGAAAACCTTGGATTTTAACCCAAGAGTCTTTTTTATCACCAAACTTGGATTTTAAACCAAGTGCCTTGGACTTTAAACCAATGGCTTCTTTTATCGCTAAAACCTTGGACTTTAACCCAAGTGTCCCTTTTTCTCGCCTAAAAAACCTTGGATTTTAAACCAAGTTCATTTTCTTCATTCATACATTTTTAATCATGCATAAACCTTGGATTTTAAACCAAGTGTCTTTTATCACTCAAAACCTTTTCTCAACAAACCTTGGATTTTAAACCAAGTGTCCGCGTCTTATTTCGTAATCAAACTTCAATCAATTTAACCATATAGACTTTCTTCACAAACTAACATCAATCAAACTCACATTTTGCCGCTTTTGGCTTTTTACCTTTAAAACCATTTTCAAAACCTTAAAAAACAAACAAACAAATTCACTCGTCTTTTACCCCGAACTACGGTGGTTTGATCCCTCGGGTACGTAGGCATGAGACTTGTCTCTCCAATCAATAAAATCAACAAAAACATTTTTCTTTTTCCATCATTTTAAGCATTTTTATCATCACTTTAATTTCCCATTTATACATTTTTTTTACAAGCAATTAAAAATAAAGCGCATAGATAGAATAAAAACAAGAGGTTCCTATAGAGTACTATAGATACTTAGGGTGCTAATACCTTCCCTTCGTATAACCAACCCCCGAACCTTGTTCTCTAAAAATTAGGGTTTTTCGAATTTTTTCCCTTTCCCTCGGATAAATTAAAGATCGGTGGTGGAATATTAATTTGCGATTCGAAGTTAATTAATAACTCGATATCCAAAAATCACCGCGACAGAAATGGCGACTTCACTGGGGACCAACCAAGCGGGTTGAGCCTAACTTGTTTTAATTACTATTTTCGCGCTATTGTTTCTTTTACTTTGTAAATGTTTGTATATATATAATTGGGGAATGCTTTGAGTGGTGAGATAAGTCCTAGCCCGGGCTTGAGAGAAACAATAAGATAGGATGGGGTATAATCAAAGTATTGGGCTAAGAATAGTCTTAGACCCCGATGCATGTGATATAATCCCGCTCAGTGGAGGCCTCATGATAGTAGTACTCTGTTGACATGAATAGTCGTGTCGGCGTTATTACTTATCAATGTGAGTGTCCCGAGAAGCTGAGAACCTTAGAATCACATTAACCCATCTTGGCCTTTTAGGGCGTAGTGCGGTGGCTAACCAAGAATGGTCTTGGAATTAGTCGATACGCGAGACTACACTCAAACGAGATTGTTTTGAGAATATTATTGGACCGGGAATTAGTTCCGTAAGCCGGTGATGTTCGAAAGACGGTTGATGACTTTGGGAACTTATTAGAACCCGTGATGCAGGTACATATGAACCCTAGTACATACCATATGGGAGGGTTTCACCTTTGACTCCAACATTTTACTTTAACCCCACCATGTTTTCCGCATCATGCATGCATGCACTCATTCATAAATTTTTCACTCATCCGATGTCGAAGAACTTAAACAAATTTTTTGTAAACATTATAGAGAATATTCATTTCAATTGACACATAATAAAATTTTCCTTCTTTTCTCTTTACAAAATCCATGTCTAAATGTTTACAACTAATTTGGGATAAGTCCTTCGATAATAAAAAAAACACATTGCATATTTTAGCATAAACACATCATACATTATAATGCATTCATAAGTTTCCAAACTCGAGTCTCATATTTTCCCTTTTCTCTCCGCCTCATTCAAAGTGGCCCGACGTATCCATTACAAAGCAACTCGTGTCTACAATACTCGGTCTAAGTTGAAGAGCAAGATGAATAGTTTTGAGGAAGAAAACCATATGCTTCGTGTACAGATGACAACTATGCAAGCAGAAATCGAGAAGTTGACTAGCATGGTGGCATCTCTGATGGCTACCCAGAATCAGGCACCAGCTCCGGTACCTCAGTCTAGCAGTACCTTTGTACCTCCTTCGGTTTCGTCTGCGCCTCTTAGCACTCCTCAGTTTGTTATGCCCGAAGGTTACCCATGGGGCATGCCAGTTGGCTTTCTCGGGGAAGAATCACGTCCTGTAATATCAGAGATTCCCCATGTTCAATCGACAGTGCCTATTCCTCAGCTCAGCAATACACTTCCTCAGGTTACAGCAACCGTTTCTGCACCTTTGGTTCATACTATCCAACAAAACCAGATGCCTATTTTTAATGCTGAAAGTATGAGAGATTATGATAGGATGGATGACTTGCAGATCAAATATGATGAGATGCAAAAAGAGATGAGGGCTCTTAGAGGAAAGGATTTGTTCGGACAAGACGCGCATGAACTATGCTTGGTCCCTGATGTTGTGGTCCCACATAAATTTAAAGTTCCAGATTTTGAGAAGTATAAGGGGAGTACCTGTCCCAAAGCTCACTTGATAATGTATGCCAGAAAAATGTCAACTCAAACAAGTAATGACAAGTTGTTGATCCACTATTTTCAAGACAGTCTGACCGGTGCGGCTTTGAGGTGGTACATGGACCTTGATAGGGCTAATGTCAGTTCCTTTAATGACCTGGCCAGTGCTTTTATTCGGCAATATAATTACAACTCATATCTGGCCCCTGATAGGGATGAGTTACGGGCCTTGGCACAAAAAGATAGGGAGTCTTTTAAGGAGTATGCTCAAAGATGGAGGGAGCTTGCTGCTCAGATTCGTCCTCCAGTCGAAGAAAAAGAATTGTGTAAGTTGTTTTTGCATACTCTGAGCCCATTCTTCTATGAGAAAATGGTTGGTGTTGTATCAAGAAGCTTCACAGAAATGGTGGAAATGGGAATGTGCTTAGAAGAAGGAGTCCGTCAGGGACGGTTGACAAGATAGAAAGCTCCAATTAATAATGCCAAGAGATATGGCAACAACTTTTCTGAGAAGAAAGAATCTGAAGTTGGCATGGTGGCTCAAGGAGGACCTCATTCGAGAAACCGAACTTATCAACATGTTGCAGCCATAACACTACCACCACAAAACCCACAATCTCATCATCTACCATCACCCCAACAATCATTCAATCATAACCGTGCTCAGAAAAATCAACCATTTGACCCCATACCCATGAAATATGCCGACCTACTCCCTGCCTTACTTGCTAAAAATTTTATCCAAACAAGACCACCTCCCCCTGTGCCAGCAGTACTACCTCCCTGGTACCGCAGTGATTTAACTTGTGTCTTCCATCAAGGGGCCCCTGGCCACGATGTAGAGCGTTGCTATCCTCTCAAGAAAGCTGTTCAGGATTTAATCCGCAACAATGTGCTATCTTTCAAGGATGAGAACCCTAACGTTCAAAGTTCGTCCTCTGCTTAATCATGGGTCCTTCGTCATTTTCAAGATTATCAAGAAGTTTGTCCCTAGGATCGCTAGGCCTTTTATTTTCAATTGTAATTTCTTTCTTGCCAAGCATTTATTTGCATTTTAAAGTTGTATCTTTTAATTAAAATTTCTAAACAATGAGCATGCATATTTTGGAATCCATCCATTTGTATTCACTCTTTTCTCGTGCCATCACAAACGGCGATGTTTTTCTATTTCACTTTTCAAACTTGAGGGGAGAATGATGTAAACTAAATGTTTAAAATTGCTGATATGTGCTGATATATGCTTTCATTAGTAAGACCCGGTTGATGATGTAAGGCATTGTTTCACTTCCCAAACACCGGAGAAATAAGGAGATAATCCGTAGTCAACCCCTTTGAGCCAGAAGTTGGTGTTCTTTCTATAAAAAAAAAAAAAACCCTTAATCTTGACCCGGGGCAGGGTAGTCTTTCAATTAATTCAATAACACATCCCATTACAAGAGGATCAATCAGTCTGAGATACAAGAAGTCATGAGTAGACAAAACTCACAATAGTATGTGGCAGTCACAAACATCCTACACAAAAAAAAAACACAAACAAAAACAACAAAAAGCCCGCTAGGTAAAAAGACTTAGGCAAAATTCAGGGCATCCCGATGGTCCATAAAATCCAAAAGAATTGGTCCATGCAAAAATAAGGGATTAAGAGCAAAAATGTTGAAGACAAACTTGTGAATGAAAAAGTGATTGTCACTTCAAGAATCTCATCAAAGCGTCAACCTCAAACATCATTATCAAAAGAAATCCTCCTGTCAACCAAAACATGTCTGATGAATTAATTGAATGTAGGAATGAAGGACATCAAAGAAGCGGGGGGGTCAAAACATAATTTTGAGCCTAATAATCTTTTCTTTTCAAAACCATGAACCAGGCCACGTTATAACCCTCAAAAGACCTAATTGAAGCTAGGTTTACTTTGAAGGCATAATCAGCAAAATTATTGTTAAAACTGACTCCACCTGTTTGTTGAGTAACAATCTTTTACACACACCACATATGTTTTATATAAAGTTCTGCGATTCCAAAACTTGCATGTACATTACATTAGAAACACTTTTTCAAAAGAAACAATTTTGTTTACAAATTTATATTTGGCATCAAAGAAATTCAATCAAATGGTCTAATCAAGGACGAATCAATTCAAAGCGCTCCTAACTTGGGGCAAATTACATCAGGAACCTGCCAATTAGGGGCAAGTCTTTACATACAGGGGCATACACTTCGAAGATACAAAGTCAAGGTTTCACTCACTTGGGGCACCTGAAGTGGTTTCCAGGGGCAATCCAGATCTGCCAAGATAGTTGTTATGTTCCCTTCCTCCTTGAGCCAATAATCATCAAGTTGATATATTGGGTTCTTATGGACATGTGTGTTACTATAATATGCTGAGCATGTGATCCAACATTCCTCAGTTTGAACACTGAACTTGACTGTTCTCCGGTAATCTCCAGCAAGTGGTTATCTTCAAGAAGCTTATATGAATTTCTTTTCCCCAGTGAAAGAAGAAGCTGAGACCCGTTTTGGAAGGCTCATTCATCAACAAATGGCATCTCTTTGAGAAGTTTGCATATCAACAGCAAATGACATCTCTTGGAGAAGTTTGCATATCATATCAGTCTTGTTTCTTTCTATCAAAAAAAAAAAAAAGAGAAAAAGAAGAAAAAAAAGCAAAAAGAACAGCTCGCTAAGTTGAAAACCCGAAAGGGCGGCTTAGGCAAAAAAAAAAAAGAGCGTCCCGGTGGATTGAAAACCCGAAAGGGCGGTCCAGGCAAAAATTAGGGGCAAAACAAAAAAAAGATATATATTCCCGGTGGATTGAAAACCTGAAAGGGCGATCCAGGAAAAAGTTAGGGATTTCAAAAAAGGAGAAAAAGCAAAAAGCATGACTGTCGAAACAAGACCATGAGAAAATATTCGGTTTCAGTGTACAGAAATGGCGACTTCTGCCAAACTTCTGACCGACGGGCATTACCACAAGAAGCAATCATTCTTACCATGGATTGACATACCATACCGGGTCTTACACCGAGAATTTGATTTATTTCACCTATAAGGATGCTGTCCCTAGCAGAGAACTACCGAGTGGTTGTACGGATACGTCGGCCCAGTGTTCATCTTACCATCAAACTTTTATCTCATCCAGTCATGTACAAATATCATTCAATCATACAAATACAAGCTTCATAACATACATTCATACTTACATACAATCATATATACATTCATACATACATACAATCATTCACATATTCATACATACAATCATACATACATACATACATACAATCATTCACATATTCATACATACAATCATACATACATACATACATACAATCATTCACATATTCATACATACAATCATACATACATAACAATCATTCACATATGTGTACATACATTCATATTCACATGCAACATGCAAACAAAATCATTCATACATACAGCATTGACCATCATGTGTCTTGCTTCAATTCATCACAAAAAGAGTCATCCCCAGTGTATCTGGTCCAGAGATGTCTCCATCATTCATATTTCACAAAAAAAAACAAAAAGAGAGTCATCCCCAGTGAGTCTGGTCCAGAGATGTCTCTATCAAACATATTTCAAGTAGCAAGTTTTGCAGACAACCAGTTGCAAACTTACAGTTCATTTCCCCAAAAAAAAAAAGTCATCTCCAGTGCGTCTGGTCCAAACAAATACATATTCTTGTTATGTCTCGCCATCCCACAATGTTGGTAGACACTGCCTTTACTTGTCCTTACCATCCCACAATGATGGTGGACACTGTCTTTACTTCTGTCCGTACACAGGACTTTACTGCTTATGTCCGCACACGGGACTTTACTGCTTTCTGTCTTTACTTCTGTCCGTACACAGGACTTTACTGCTTATGTCCGCACACAGGACTTTACTGCTTTCTGTCTTTACTTCTGTCCGTACACAGGACTTTATCTGCTTATGTCCGCACACAGGACTTTACTGCTTTCTGTCTTTACTTCTGTCCGTACACAGGACTTTATCTGCTTATGTCGCACACAGGACTTTACTGCCTTTTGTCTTTACTTCTGTCCGCACACAGGACTTTATCTGTTTATGTCCGCACACAGGACTTTATTGCTTTCTGTCTTTACTTCTGTCCATACACGGGACTTTACTGCTTTCTGTCCGCATACAGGACTTTATCGCTTTCTGTCTTCATTACCCAGTCAAATAATCTTCATTACATTCAAACACTCATAAGCATAACACCCATAAGCATAATACTCATAACATCATATCATAGCGTTTTATAGTTCAATCCGGTCAAAAAATGGTGTACTCTGTATTTAAGTCTCTTCCATCGTCGAACCAAAACAAAAACATCATAAAAAAAAATCATCTTTTTCTTTTTATCTCCGATGGAAGAAACTTAAATAGGGGCATCTGTCATACCCCATTTTTTGACCAATCGCTTTTATGCATCTTTTTACGACGAATTTTTCTTTGTTCATTTCTGACGAAATTTCGGCAGAGAGGTATTTTAAAATACCTCATTTGGTTACTTTTTATTTTCCTTTTATTATTTTCTGTTTTTTATTTTATTATTATTATTCCTTTTCATTTTTTTATTATTATTAATATATTATTATTTTTTTATTTTAATTGTTTATTTGTGTATTTTTCCTTTTTGGTGTTTTTGCCATTTTTTTTATAGAGGTCCAGATGTGTTTTTTGTCCAGGCCCAAAGGGGCAATTTTGTCCAAATGGGGTAATATTCATCTGCCAAACCCTAGTTTCTGACACTGTATATATACAATATTAATTGCACTAATCCCTAGGTCAGTACACAGAAACAGTCAGCCGCAGCTTCTGCCAACTCCAGAAATCAAATTACAAAAAACCAAAAATCAAAAGAAAGAATCATATCATCAGCATCCATCATCAACAACCTCAATCATAATCATCATCTCAAAACCGAAAACAAAACTCTCATCATCTGTTCATAACCATCCATCAAAACCGTTCATACACAAATTCAAATCGAACCCAGAATCTTCCATCCTCATCAATCCAAAACCACAAATTATAAATCAAAAACCTCTTTACTGTTTTCAAATCGAATCAAATCTGAACCCAAATCAACCAAAACTCTTCTTTTTTAACAAACGAATTTGAAATCAGATTCGAAATCAAAACGAAACCGAGAAGAAAGAAGAAGAATCCAAATCAAACAGAACCCATTCATCAAACGAAATCGAATCAGAGAAGGGGAGAGAAAACGAAATCACAAAAAGGTTGTTTTCTTCAATTCCTTTTTCTTTCGAAATTTTTAAACAAAGTAAGCTTAGATTGCGAGATCGAGAGAAAGAACAGAGAGTTCGAGATCGGGAGAGGAAGAAAAGATAAGGTTTTCTTTGTTGTTTTTTGAGAACGAAAATGGGGAGAGATTGAAACCGAGAGAGAAGAAAGAAAGGGTCTCATCGGCCGCCGCTGGTTTGAGAACAGAGAGAGTTTTTGTGATGATTTTTTAGGGTTTTTATATATATACACTCTGTTTGTGATCCTGTGCGCGCAGGTGCACAGTCTTACGGTGCACCTGCGCGCCTATGTCCTTCTGTTGTTAATCAAGCGTACCTGATTCATTTTCTTTTGGATCAAATCAGAGCTGTCTGATCAATCAGACGGCTCTGATCTGATTTTCGCATTTGGCTACATACACCCCCCTCTGGGCCATGCCCCCCAGCTGGGCTTGGGCCCAGAGTTGCTTTTTGCACCCCCTCCTGTTTTTTTTATTTTTTTACATTAAATTGTATTTTTAGGATTTGATGTAAATTTAGATAAATTGCATAGCATTCTCTTGCATTCATCTCATATTTATTTTTCTTGCAAATACCTTAGAATGTAATTAGGAATAAATGTACACTATAAATGAAAAAATTGCATCTCATGCATATTTATTTATCGCTTTCCGCAAAAAACGTTAGCATATTAATTCCGAGGGAAAAGACGCCGTTTTGATCAAAATATCATTACGGATCGTCTTCGCGCTTAATTTGCCTATTGCGACGTTAATATTATTGTTCGCGCTACTTTTTGTTAAATTTGGAACCCAACATTCCAATCAAAATAATTAGTCATTTTATTCTTAAAAATGAGGTCAACACCTCTTCAAAAATAGTTAGTCGCTTTATTCTCAAAAATGAGGTCAACACCTCTTTCAAAAAATATCAACGCAATTCATTTTCAAACATCAAAAAGCATCAAAAATATCTTGTCATCATGCATTTTCAAACTTTGGATTTTAAACCAAACGTTTCTTTTTATCGCGAAAACCTTGGATTTTAGACCAAGAGTCTTTTTCATCGCGAAACTTGGATTTTAAACCAAGTGCCTTGGACTTTAAACCAACGGCGTCTTTTATCGTGAAAACCTTGGATTTTAACCCAAGAGTCTTTTTTATCACCAAACTTGGATTTTAAACCAAGTGCCTTGGACTTTAAACCAATGGCTTCTTTTATCGCTAAAACCTTGGACTTTAACCCAAGTGTCCCTTTTTCTCGCCTAAAAAACCTTGGATTTTAAACCAAGTTCATTTTCTTCATTCATACATTTTTAATCATGCATAAACCTTGGATTTTAAACCAAGTGTCTTTTATCACTCAAAACCTTTTCTCAACAAACCTTGGATTTTAAACCAAGTGTCCGCGTCTTATTTCGTAATCAAACTTCAATCAATTTAACCATATAGACTTTCTTCACAAACTAACATCAATCAAACTCACATTTTGCCACTTTTGGCTTTTTACCTTTAAAACCATTTTCAAAACCTTAAAAAACAAACAAACAAATTCACTCGTCTTTTACCCCGAACTACGGTGGTTTGATCCCTCGGGTACGTAGGCATGAGACTTGTCTCTCCAATCAATAAAATCAACAAAAACATTTTTCCTTTTCCATCATTTTAAGCATTTTTATCATCACTTTAATTTCCCATTTATACATTTTTTTTACAAGCAATTAAAAATAAAGCGCATAGATAGAATAAAAACAAGAGGTTCCTATAGAGTACTATAGATACTTAGGGTGCTAATACCTTCCCTTCGTATAACCAACCCCCGAACCTTGTTCTCTAAAAATTAGGGTTTTTCGAATTTTTTCTCTTTCCCTCGGATAAATTAAAGATCGGTGGTGGAATATTAATTTGCGATTCGAAGTTAATTAATAACTCGATATCCAAAAATCACCGCGACACCACTTAAAATTAAAAAGCAATGGAATCACAAAATGCATAATCAACACCGAAAATTGATCATTATAATAACACTATGTATATACAAATTGATCATTATAACCACTTAAAATTAAAAAGCAATGAAATCACAAAATGCATAATCAACACAGAAAATTGATCATTATAACAACACTGTATATACAAATTGATCATTATAACCACTTAAAATTAAAAAGCAATGAAATCACAAAATGCATAATCAACACAGAAAAATTGATCTTTATATATACAAATTGATCATT
This sequence comes from Trifolium subterraneum, assembly GCA_951799995.1. Classification (NCBI taxonomy): domain Eukaryota; kingdom Viridiplantae; phylum Streptophyta; class Magnoliopsida; order Fabales; family Fabaceae; genus Trifolium; species Trifolium subterraneum. The sequence goes on along the minus strand of OX637461.1, from coordinate 38,628,089 downwards.
ATAACACAGAAAATTGACAGGGAGAATAGAATTACCAGAGATAGATCAAGTTTGGAGAGAGTAAAATCGAGTCCAAATCAAAGGGAGAAAGAGTGGTCTTCACAGTGAGAGAAAACAATCTTCGGAGAGAGAGATAGATCGATTTTGAGTTAGAGAGATCCATGGAGTTTAGAGAGAGAGAGAGAGAGCGATGGAGTTGTTGAGAGAGAGATCCATGGAGTTTTCTGTGAGAGAGAGAGAGATCGATGGGCGTGTGAGAGAGAAGCTGTTGAGAGAGCGATGGAGTTTTCTGTGAGAGAGAGAACACGTGTGAAAGAATGACAAGGAATTCTCAAAATTTCCTTGTTTTGGGTGGAATTGTAAATTCCCTGAAATTGGTCTCTTGAAAATTCCCCTTAAAATTCTGTCAATTTAAAAATTCTCCCCTTTTTTTATCCAAACAGTGGATTTTGACCCAAGTCAATTTAATTACTTCAAAAAATTACTTTCCCTCACTAAAATGATTTATCCAAACACACTCAAGCATGGTTAATTTTCTGTAACCAACTCAAGCATGGTATTTAATCATGTAATTATTTGGGTTAAGATTGATTGGTTACAGTTTATGCAATTGAATATCCTAAATTAAATGTCAATATGACTTATATAATTTCATTTGATTAAGGAGTAGCCGCAACATCTTTAATCAGGTAAAATTATATATTGGGTTTTTAAAATCATGTTAGTGACATTGATTGTACTCCCTCCGTTCTAAATTATATGTCATTTTGACAATTTTACACATATTAAGAAATGTAATCATTGTTGTATGGAAAAGAGAAATTATGAGTTGATTTACAAAATTGTCCTTCATTTATTATATTGAAAAAATAAATTGAAGAATTGAAAGAAGAGAGAGTAATAAATAGTTAATGGTATAATAGGTAAAGTTGCATTAAATGCTTCATTGGTAATGTAAAGTGACATATAATTTGGAACGGAGGTAGTAATTGATTATATTGAACGTAGTAAATTTTATCCCACAAGAATTTTTATTACGTTTATGTATGATTAATTAGGATAAAATATTAAATTATATTTTCTAATTTACCCGCAGGGATTAGAAAAGGGAACATAATTTAATAGTTTTATCATTAAGTTATATGAATCTAATAGAATAAAACTTTAGCCTGCAGGTAAGTTTTATGTCACTAGGTTCATAGCTTGAAACATGATTTACATTGGTAAAACATGGTATTTGTTTAGTAGACTCAATTTAATTATAAGCATGTAAATTTTAAAATTTGCAGCTATACAACCTATGAGATTTTCTGACTTTAAGTATGAAATTCCCGAACTAAGGGGTGAAAAACTATAAGGTGTGGAAGGAGAGAGTTTTTTTTCATTTAGGATGAATGAATATTGATTATGCTATTCAGAAAGACGAACCACCTCCTACTATAGAGGCTAGCATTCAGGAAGATGATCTTTATGAAATGTGGGAGCGATCTAATCGTCTCATTGTGATGTTCATAAAGACCAACATTTATGCTAGCATTTCTGGTTTTGTTGATCAGCATAATAATGTTCAAGCATTGCTTAAGGTCATTAATGAACAGTTAAAACATCAGATAAGGCACTTCCTAGCACCTTAATATGAAGTTTTCATCGATGAATCTAATTCATATGAAAGGCGTACGTGAGCACATTATGTGAATGAGGGATATAGCAGCACAACTAAAGACTCTTGAGATTGATATAACACATGGTGGATTGATTTTGGTTCTACAATTCATGTTATCGAATACCTTGCAGTGTATAACCAGCTTAAGGAAACCACTTCTAAGTGAGCAAGACATCTATTCAGTAAGTAAGATGCGTTCACATGTGGAGGCTGTTGAAACATGCAATATAATTTTAAGTAGTGGCTTTGTTTTTAAATTTGGAAAATACTTTTCTATATTCCTATTTTTCTAGAAATTTAATTTCTATTTCAAAACTTATACCATTGGGTATTTCTTTATTTTTTTTATGAAACCACTTTTGGTTTGTTTATAAATCTAAATTTATTGGAAATGATGCATTATCCAAAAGTCTATTTTCTCAATTAATTTGCAAACTAATAATGCCACTTATAATGTTATGCATGTTCAAGGAACAAAAGGATGTGTTATAAATAAGGAATCCTCTATTTTGTGGCACCGGAGATTAAGACATATCTCCATTCAGAAAATCAAATGACTAGTGAATGATGAAGTAATTGATACTTTGGATTTCACTAATTTCAGACTTGTGTAAATTTCATTCATGGAAAGCAAACTAACACACATAAGAAATGTGTTAAGAGGAGATCATACATTCAGACATGGACATACAAGGTCCAAAATACTCCATCTCTTTCATTGATGATTACTCACGGTATATGTATATCTACTTGCTTCATAATAAGTATGAAGCATTAAAGGCCTTTAAAGTTTTTAAGGTTAATGCGAAAAGCAAATTCAGATCGTGAGAACTGATAGAGATGAAGAATATTATGGTAGATATACTGATAATGGACATAATTAGGAGTATGCATAGCAACTCCAGACTTTTGAAATTACTGTGGAACGAAACTCTTAAAATGATAGTGTATATATTGAACCGTGTTCCAAACAAGGCTGTCCTAGAAACACCTTTGAGTTATTGAAAGTCGGAAACCGAGTTTATGTCATATACGCATTTGGCGATGCTCATCTAAAGTAAGAGTTTACAATCCACAAGAAAAGAATCTTGACCCTAGGACTATAAGTGGGTATTTCATTGGATGTGCCGAAAAGTCTAAAGGGTATAGGTTTTAATGTCCATCTCATAGCACTAGAATTGTGGATTCAAGAAATGTAATATTTCTTGGAAATGACTTGATTAGTGGGAGCAATCAATTCCAGGACATTGGTTCTGATAAAAATAATATTAATGTTGAACCTTCTACTTCAAGTTGTCAATTGATTGTCATTTATAGTACCCCTCAAGCTCAAACGGGTATTAGACAAGCAATTATTGAAGTTCCACGAACGGTTGATGATAATCTAGTAAATGAAGATGTTCAAGAATTTCCTGAAATTATTGAACAAACAATTGAACAACATGATCCTTCGGAAAATGTTGAACTAACATTAAGAAAATAATTGGAGAAAGAAAGTCAGTTAAACCTAGTGACTATGTGGTATATTTACAAGAAGCAAATTATAGTATTGTGCTGAAAATGATCCTAAAACGTTCTCACATAGATGTGAAAAATGAATTTTGAAAGGATATCTAGAAGAAGAGGTTTAACAACCTGAAGGATTTTCTTCTAGTGGCGATGAGCATTTGGTATGCAAACTTAAGAAATCCACATATGGACTCAAACAAGCTTCCCGTCAGTGGTATTTAAAATGTCATAATGTCATCTCTTCCTTTGGTTTTGTAGAGAACATTATAGATCAATGTATATACCAAAAGGTCAGTGGGAGTAACATTGTTTCCTTATTTGTACGTGGATGATAATTTAGTTGCTACCAATAATAAATGTTTGCTATATGTGGTGAAACAATTTCTCTCTCAGAGTTTTGATACAAGTGACGCTTCTTATGCCATTGGCATTAAGATTCAAAGAGACCGAGTTTGTGTAATGTCAGGTTTGTCACAAGAGGCTTATATCAATATAAAGTCTTATAGAGGTTTCAGCTGAAAGATTGTTCACCAAGTATATCACCCATCGTGAAAGGTGATAGGTCTTATTTGGACCAATGCTCGAAGTGTAAGTTTAAAATGCAACCTAAGAGGGGTGGGTGAATTAGGTTTTGAAACTATTTGGTTGTTTTTAGAGATGTTATGGTAATTTTATTTTTCTTGAAGGTTTGTGATGAACATATAAATAAAGTGCAGAAAAATAAAGAGTGCAGGGCAGAGAAGAAAGACACAAGGAAATTTATAGTGGTTCCCCTATTGGTACATCCACTCCCTTCACACCCTTGAAGGAATTCACTATGAACTTTACTAAGTGAAACAAGAGAACAATCCTCTCTTTTTCACGCTCTTGCTTCCAACAATCCTGGACAGCAAGGTGATCACACTAACAAGATAGCACCCCACTATCTTTAACAACAATTCTCAACAAAACTATGATGAGAATTTACAAACAAGTGTTGAAGAATATACAATAATGTATGGTTGTTATCAAATCAATATCACTTTAATAATATATGTAACTTAGTGCTCAGAAACTTTTATGGATATGAAAATATAGGCAAAGTTTGACAAGATATATGTTTGAAAGTTTATGAGAAAAGTGACATTGATAATTTAGGAAATTTGTGAATATCAAAGTTGTTATTAATTCTAATGATCACAAATATATTTAAAGAGGCTTTAGAAAATGTCCATGAAGCAAGACAACTCTTCAAAAAATCTTATAATAAAAATTATGTATTTAAAAACACAATGGTTCATGAAAATAGTAAATTCTGCATTCTGCCTGGGACATTTTAACTCGGTCGATACGCAGGAACTGATTTAAAAGGTCTGTTTTCAAAATTCAAACATTGCACTGTTTTGGAATTACAAACAGTAACAGACCCTTTTAAATCGGTTGCACGGCCCAAGTGATGTAAATTGCGCTGACAGCTATTTTTCAAAAATAAGCTTTTTATAATTTTTAAAAGCTTGCTTCATATGGACTTTTATATTTAACTTAGAAACTTATTTGTAATTAATTTAAAATAATTTCTGAGCATTCTAAGTTATATAATTATTAAACGTAATAAATCAACGATAAAAACCATACTTACAATTAATTTAAATAATAAGCCTAAGTCTTGGTCTTCATCTTGATTTCTTATCTTTAGCATCCATAAGCTTTCTTCTTTTGTGATGTGAGTTTGTTATCATCAAAATCCAGTCAAGTTCAAGAAGGAAATCTTCTTCACACGAAGAACGATTTTGAGAGGGAATAAATTCTTAATATTCCATGTTTCCATTGTTGGAAGCCAAATGTATGCTCAGGTTCGCACACAGCCTGACATTGCATTTCAAACTAGGATGTTAGTCAGATATTAAAGTAATCTAGATATGGAACACTGGAAAACTGGAAAGAAAGTATTGAGGTACCTTCAAGGAACTAAAGAATACACGGTTATGTATATGCGAACTAAAAATTTAGAGATCAAAGGTTACTCTAATTCAGAGTTTGCAGGTTGTGTTGACTTAAGAAAATCAACATCCGGTTACGTTTTCATGTTAGCCGGTGGAGTTGTTTCTTGAAAAAGCGCAAAATAGACCTTGATCGCTACTTCCACCATGGAAGGTAAGTTCGTATTTTAATTGAGACTACATCACATGGTGTATGGATGAAGACTTTCATTTATGGGTTGAAAATTGTAGATTCAATTTTTACCACTAAAGATTATTGTGACAATTCAGTTGTGATTTTATGGCTAAGAATAATAAAAGGTGAATTTGAATTAAGTATATCGACATTAAGTATTTAGCATTAAGAGAGCGCATTAAAGATCAAATAATTGTTATTTATCATATTAGTACTGAATTAATGATTGCTGATCCTTTGACTAAAGGCATGCCACCGACAAAATTTAAGGATCATGTAGGAAGAATGAGACTTGGTTCCTATATCTGATTTTCGTTATAAGAACGATTTTTGTTTTATGAAACTCTATATATGATATTTTCTCATGTTTTAAGTCCTAAAGTGTACGTACACATTTGATTTTGAGAAATATCGTTTAAGTTTGGAACCTGAATAAACATAAATGTTATGAGTTTATTCATTAAGTTATATTCGGTTAGAGACACGTCACATTGTGATACATAGAAGATAATACTCGATATTATAGAGGACATATCGCTATGATCCATGTGTATTGTTTCTTATTATTATGAGTGAAAGAATATGTCGACCAAGTGGGAGAATGTTGGATTTATCTCCTTTTTATTGTTTATTTATTAATTTAAATAAGTGGAAATTACTCATTAAGTGTACATTATGGTAATTTCTCATTAAGCCTGAAGTGGTCTCTATCCTTTCCCTCAAATATCGTAACTGTCCACTAAAAGATAGTGGAGCAGTTATGATTGCACGTAAAATACTTTTGTGATTGCACGTAAAATACACCATCTAAGGGAGATTGTAGAAGGTTTAGAAGAGTCTCAACATCCTTAAGCAACCAAGAGCAGGGTCAATCCCCAGACAAGAACAAGCTTTGAGAAAGAGCAATGGCTGGAGGTATTTCGGCTATTTAAATTCAATTTTGTTTCCGCTGTTTTAAGATGGAATTTCGTTTATGAAATAGTAGAAATTCAAACACTTTAATCATTTTTAAGATTTACTTTTTCTTATTCTTATAAAATTAAATGCAAATTGCATTTAATTTTATTCTATCTATTCTTTTCCTCATAATCAATAATAATAAGAATTCTTTATATATCCCGTGAGCTTAGCTCAGTTGGTAGGGATATCGCACTATATGTGCAGGAGCATGGGTTCGAACCCGGGACTCCACTTATTCACCTTTAAGGTGAATTTTCTAGCCACTAGACTACTTGACAAAAAAAAAAATTACATCTTCACATGAAATTATTTCAAAGAAAACACAAAAAATCATACTTCAAATTCTCACATTTTACTTTTTTTAATAATTGTGAATTCTTTTTTGCTTATATTATGGGACAGATGAAGTACTCTTTATCAAAAAGTATAATATTTAAATTTCAAAAAATTAAACTATGTTTGATAAAAAAATAGCAGATAGCTAATAAGTTAGTTTATTCCGGCCATAGAAAGAAGAGAAGTTTTTCAAGCAACAATTTTGATTTGACCTTATCAGCAATTGGTTGCAGATAACTGATTTTTTATTTACCTTTGAAAATTGAAACCCCAGAATAGTTGAAAGTTACCTGAGCAATCTTGAAATGTAACAACTATATACTATCTTTGGCCATATTTATAAGCAAAAAACATTTAAAATTTTGGTCACTATTAAAAGCAAAAGTTAACTGTTTTTAAACTAATTAATACTGTTATTTTCAATACACCCTTACTTTCCAAAAGGTGAATGTGAATGTGATTTCCAAGAAAAAGAAGAGTTATTTCCATAAATTTATCCATATTTTATATTAAACGAAGAAAATTAATTACACTTAACTAAATTTCTTAAACACCACGCAAGTAGCTTTTTTGCTTATAAATGTGACCGGAGAGAGTATATTTCACTTTACATGTACATATGATGTTAATAAAATCATGAGTTATGCTAAACAATGCGTTCGGGGCACTTGTTAAAATACTAAAAATAAAAATAAAATTAATATTTGTAAAGTAATTTTTTACACTTTTAAGTGTTGAATGCATAAGTTAATTAGTATCCAAAAACACCAGTAATATTTAGCATTTTACAAAATCATACACCCTCCTTACTGCAACATATGTACTTTGCCACTTTTATGTAAATTCAGAAATGTAATGAATGTTTTATAAAAAAAAAAATTATGAGTTAGTTTACAAAATTGTTAATTGTATGAGAAGATAAATTGAAGAATTGAAAAAATAGAAGTAATTAATGATTAAGGTGTAATAGTAAAAATAACATTTAATGTTTCATTGGTATTGTAAAACGACATATAATTTGGTACAAATTTTTTCTTCAAAGTGACATACTCCCTCTATCCCATATTATAAGCAAAAAAAAATATTTTTTCTTGTTCCAAATTACAGTACTTCTCTAGTCTTGAATATAAGAAACAAAAAAAAACACACCCTTTAAGAAAGTGAAGTAACTGATTATGAAAAGTATGTCATTTCCACTTTTACCCTTACTTTTTGTTTAAATTAAATTATTATTTATTATGGGTAAAAGTGAAACTAAGGGTAAAATTGGAATATTGATAATAAATATAATGTTTATAGTAGCTTTTGCTTATATTTGAGACTTCCAATTTTTTTGATTTGTTGCTTATATATGAGACCGGAGAGAGTATAAGAAAAAAAAGCCAACTTTTACTATTTCCAAATTTTATTGTCATAAAATTTATTCTCTTTTTTTTTCTTCCCATAATCAATTATCAATCAAATTTTTTTTTACATATTTCAATGAAATTTATTTCAAGAAAAACACAAAAAAAGATAGTTTAAAGTAAATTATTTTTTCTTATATTATTATGAGACAGAGAATATAATTTGGTAGCTGGAGGAGTTAGTCAAAGGTGTAAAAAGACTAGGTAGTGGCAAAGGGTTAGTTAATGCTTGCATGTGCCCGGAATGTTGCTAACCGTGAGAGAGAGGCAAAAGCTGTGTACCCCACATGGGATTTTGGAGATTTTCCCGCTCCCAACCACACATCTCCTGCAACAAAAACAGCTTTTATGCAACACATCTAGAATGCACCGCTCTCTCTGCAAGGAATTAGATCCTCTCACATACTACTACTATTCAATTCAAACTCAACAATACCAAGGTCATGTGGGACAATACACAAAGGTTTTATGTGGTAAATTTTGTAGTTTTTGTTTGGATCGGATATATATCCCTCCCTCCTAAAATATAATGAAAAATTGATTAATAAAATTAATATGTTTGTTGAAAAATTTAGGTTAAATATATTAATTTTATTTGATCAATGTTCCATTAAAATTTTGGGACAAAAGAAGTATATTGTTACATTTGCTAAGTGGACGATTTTAATAATTCACAAATAATATTTATTAATTTTTTTAGTTATTTTATAACAATTTTCTTATGTTAAATATTATTTTTGAACCTATAAAAATATCCACAATTCCACATTAATATTAGGTCACATTTTAGGTCTAATTACAAGGCTTATTTTCTAGTAATTACAATTTTACTTTTCTTTAAAATTAAAATTAACACAAGTTCTCATTCTCACGCCAAACCACATTTTTTGTTTTATGAGATAAAGAATGGAGTATTTGAAATTTGAAAAAGCATGTCCAAGTCCAAGCAAGCAAGGTCCAAACAGTTGAAAGGACTTGGTAGTTAACATTGTGAGTGTGGTCCCATGATATTCACTTTCAAGGTCTATAAATTAAGTGGCACTCCCAACAACTCTCTTCACTCATCAAAGTAAACTACTACTTTGCTTTGTCTCTAACTACCTTCTGCTTCTTCCTTTGACCATCAAAGTAATTTCCTTTTTCATATTATCTACCCCATATTATTCCTTCATTTGAAGCTTAAATTATTGTTCTAGGATGCTTTATTATAAGGAAATGTCTCATTGTTTTGCTTTTTTTACATGTTTAGGAAACAGGAAATGGCTTTCATTGGCTTGCTTTTGGTGTGTTTTCTCACTCTGTGTTCCTCTGCTTTTGCCTATGGTGGAGGTTGGACTAATGCCCATGCTACCTTCTACGGAGGAAGTGATGCATCAGGAACAATGGGTATGTCCTATTTTTTAATTTAAATCACTACATGAAAAAAAGTTTTGATTTTTATGTTTGTTTGTAAGAAAATTCAGATCTTGAGGAAGAAACATTACATAGAGTGAGTAACCCCATTAGACTGATTTTGTTGTTTGGTGTGTAGGTGGTGCTTGTGGATATGGTAACCTCTACAGTCAAGGGTATGGAACAAACACTGCTGCTTTAAGCACAGCACTTTTCAACAATGGCTTAAGCTGTGGCTCTTGCTATGAAATTAGGTGTGCAAATGACCATAAATGGTGCCTTCCTGGTTCCATTGTGGTCACTGCAACTAATTTCTGTCCACCAAACAATGCCTTACCTAACAATGAAGGTGGTTGGTGTAACCCTCCTCTCCAACATTTTGATCTTGCTCAACCTGTTTTTCTTCGTATTGCTCAATTCAAAGCTGGAATTGTTCCTGTTGATTACAGAAGGTAGTTTGCTGATTCCATGTGTCTACATTTTTTCTTATATGTTTTGAGTGAAGATCTATTTTGGTTACTTATAAATTTTTGATATGACAATTTAGTTCCAGACAAAAATATCAAATTAGTCTCAGGCATTTTCATATAGTTCCTCTGTTATAATGAATCGGAGACTAGTTTGCCGGTATGAGAATGTTAGAGACTAATTTGATTTTTTTTTGTCAGGACTAAATTGTCATTTTTTTTTGTCAGGACTAATTTGTGTTTTTTATTGTTGTGGTTTTTGTGTAGGGTGTCCTGCAGAAGAAAGGGAGGTATAAGGTTCACTATCAATGGACATTCCTACTTTAACCTTGTTCTTATCACTAACGTTGGTGGTGCTGGGGATGTGCATGCTGCATCCATCAAAGGTTCAAAAACTGGTTGGATATCTATGTCAAGAAATTGGGGACAAAACTGGCAAAGTAATAACTATCTTAATGGTCAAAGCTTGTCTTTTAAGGTTACTACAAGTGATGGTCGTACTGTTGTTTCCAACAATGTTGCTCCTGCTGGATGGTCTTTTGGTCAAACCTATACTGGTGCTCAAATCCTCTAGAGAACAAGATCAAGTTTAGAAATACTATCAATGTTAAAGATTAGTAGTTTTTTAGTCAAAAAAAAGAAAAAGATTAGTAGTTTAGTACAACTTAATAGTATACTAAGATATTAGATAGTATGCTGCTAGGTAAAAGAGGGTTTGTTTTTGGGTGTTTTAGAGGCCAATGAAGGGCATGTTTTAAAATGGTTCTTCAGTTTAGGGCTATCTTGGTTATTGTGGTGTTTTGGTTTTTATGCTTTTGAGAAGTTTTTTTGACCATTCTGCTGCTAAATAGTAGAAGTTAGCAGAAGGGGGGATTTTTATATTTGTGGTGGTTGACTACTAAATTGGAGGAGGTGGAAACTGATACCACCCGCTATATTTAGTACTATTAAGGGTAGTATCCCTTTTTTTCTTTTTCAACTTGGAGTGTTATTAGCATTATTTGCTTGCTAATCCTTGTAATCAGCTTTGATTGAGTATGTCTTTGGTTGTATTAGAGTGAAAGTGTAGAGTTTCTTATTAATGAAAAATGCAGTAATTTACTAGTAATTCCTCATGTTTTTTGCTTTTCTCATTACTATAAAGTGATATTTACTGTTATCATCTGTTTGGAGAAAAATGAGTTTTGTTTTTCAAACTAATTGTAAAAGAAAGCTTTGCAATAGGGCTGAGAGAATGATTCTTAGAACTTAGGAAGTTGGGCCACAAATGAAGTTGAAGAAAATTGCTCTTAGGCCCCTCAGTTGCTTCTAGGCCCCCAAAAACCCCAAAATATCCTTAATTTCCACTTCGGATCATAGGATCCCAGATGGAAAAAAAATTGTAACCAAGTTTTGGCTTATATTGTAACAATCAAGTTCAATCACCACGTTTCCATAATTTTTGGCTTTATCTTTTTGTGCAGAAGATTTCCACATCACCACCAAATTGTGTCAAATTGTTTCCAACCACACCCCTGACCTTTCCATTCTACTGGTTTTTTTCCGCAGGATTTCTTAACAAAAGTTTATGGAATCATGGTGCACCTTATGCCTATTATTCAAGAAGTGTAAGACCTACAATTATTAAAGCTTCAAATGAAACAAAAAAGACATAATTATGCCAACTATCCAAGTAAAACATAATCCAAATATTTGTTTACATTTCCGATCCTAGGATCGCATTTTTTTTTCCGTTCTAATACCGTTTCTATGTGAGTTCCTGTGCTTTGTTCATAAACTAGCATTTTGGAACCTACGTTCCAAAATCGTTATTTTTTCAATTTTAGGAACTAAAGTGGAAATTGAGGATATTTTGGAAATTTTAGGGGTCTGGAAGCAATTTAGTGGCCTAAAGAGCAATTTTCAAAGTTGAAACACAAATTTGGGCACACATTTTGGATCTGGTATTTTGTTGGGGAATCAAATTGCAGCCTGGTTGGATAAAGTATCATGGGGATGTTTCTCAAGTTAAGCATTTAAGACAACTTCAAAGAAATGGGGCATGTATGTTTCAGTTTTAAAAAAATAGATTTTTTTTTTGTATTTTTGAAAATAGATTTTATAAAATCATTTTTCAAAATATTACAAGTTTTTTTATATTCGTTTTTTTCTAAATTCAAACACTAATTTTGACATCATATAACATAGACGTACATTATTGAAGAACAAAAAATAGTCAAAATCTCAATTTTTATAAAGTTGTATTTCAAAAATGATTTTTATGAAAATCTATTTGAAATAGCTTCAAAAAATGTGATTTTTTTTAAAATTTTGATATCCAAATTTTTTTTCAATAAAATGACGAAATACCTAAAATAACATTTTAAGAATAAATATTCAAACAAAATTTTCATTTGAAGCTTTTATAAAAAAATTCTTTGTAAATTTTTTTTATACAAAATTTTCTAACACTACAAAATCTATTTTAAAAAAAATCCAAAACAAACGGGCCCATGATAAGCACATTTTGAAATGATTAATATATTTAGGGAGGGTAAAGCAAACTCATGTTGGAGTTAAGGTATTTTTTTTGGATGTAGATTGCTTGTAAAAGGTACTCCGATACATGCAATTTTCAATCTCACAGGTAATCAACTATGTAGACAATGGGGAAGCAGAACCAATTATTGGTAATTAACTATTAGGATCTAATTTAACATCTCTTTGCCTCGTCCTTGACTCAGCTCAATCAGTGAATGAATGACATCAAGGAAGACTTGGCTGTTGTACTGAAAGCTACATCTAAAATTGCCTCCAAGGATGTAAGTTTCTTGTGTGTTATTGAAGTTCTCAGCAACCTTATTAGTGCATAGATGGCAAAAAACCTTATTGAATCAGTTGGGTTGCTGCACTCAGAAAATATAAGTTTATAAGAGAAAGTGAAGTATTAGATGCGTCTAACTACGATATATATAATATCATGTCTGTGTCGATGCACCATAGAATAAATAAATAAAGTAGAAAAAAATTTGCTGCTACATTGAATCCACAGAGAAACCACCTGAGTGTACAAATGTTCGATGGTTTCTCTTCTTGTTTTTCGAAATTTTTTCGGGTATAAATTTTAGTAAATATGGGGGTGTGGGGGAAGAAAAACTGTCCAAATGCTCATCAAACATAGTAACGGCACAAGGCCCAGATGTGGAAGCCCATCCATGGTTGTTAGATGAAAATTGCTCTTTCGGTCTTCCTATGTTGCTCTAAGACCCTCCGTTCTTATCCCTAGTTAGTTTTGGAACTTACATTTCGAAATGACTTTAAAAGAAAATTATATATCGAAAGTTACAATTAATTTCGGAACGTAGGTTGCAAAGTGACTTTTTTTACAAATTTTTATATATTTTGGAAGTTACAATCCGAAATTAACTAATTTTGGAGCGTACGTTCCAAAATTAATTAATTTTGGATTATAGGATCTGAAATTAACTAATTTCGAAACTAATGTTCCGAAATGGTCTTTTTATTTTCAATTTTTTTATATTTCGGAAGTTACAATCCGAAATTAAATGCGTTTTTGGATTGTATCTTCCGAACCATCTTGGATCCCAAAAATAGGGGTATTTTGAGTTTGGAGGGGGGGTCTAAGTACATTGCGGGAGTCTAAAAAGCAATTTTCTTGTAGATTCAAAACTTGTAGAGGGGCTTCAAAATTTACATTCACATGATAATCTACAGGTTTCTCATGTAGGTTAATCTCTGGTTGGAACTTCAAATTATTCAACAAATTAAAATTGAATGGCATGTATGGAAACTGCCCGCTCAATTCTAGTCTCAGTGGAGCATTGCTGCTCATGTCACTGAGTACACTGCTGTCTCAGAGTTAGATATGAGAAGGTAGCGGATGAGTAAAAATAGGGCGCGCGAGAAACTCGCAGGTAGCGGACGACTAAAATAGGGCCCATGAGAAACTCGTAGGTAGCGTATGAGTAAAAGTATGGCGTGCGAGGAACTCGTAAGTAGCGGATGAGTAAAATTAGTGCGCGCGAGAAACTCGTAAGAAGCGGATGAGTAAAAATAGGGCGCGCGAGAAACTCTTAGGTAGCGGATAACTAAAAATAGCGAGAAACTTGTAGGTAGCAGATGGGTAAAAATAGGGCACGTGAGAAACTCATAGGGCGGCAAAACATACTCTTTTGTATTATTAGTCAAGGACCTTTGGCTATTGTTGTTGTTGTTGTTTGATATGTGATGCCTTGATTTAATTTTTGTTATTTTGGATGATTGATAATTAAATGTGTTGTGATTTGGTTTGCTAGAAATACAATTTAGGTTTGAATATTTGAGTCTAATTTGTGAAAATAAATTGTCCTATTTGTTGTGTAGAAAATGCAATATGTTAAGAAGTCCCACGTCGGATGTGAGATGGCCTGGACAAACGTTTATAAGTAAGAGGCAATTCTCACTTTGCAAGCCGGTTTTGTGAGGATGAGTTAGGCCCAATATAAAATCTGACATGGTATCAGAGCTGTTAGGAAAGACTACATTAATGGTTTTATATATTTCTAACATGCCCCGTCACGCAAGAGCCAATTTAGGCTTGAAGTGTGGATAATGCATAGGTCCACCTACCATATGCTTAAATTCCACTTTTTTAATTAGAAAGTGAAGGGAGCGGGGATCGAACTCTAGACCACTTAGTCATAGAGACTCTGACACAATATTGATTTAATTCAATTTGTTGCCAAAAAAATTTCTAGACAACAAAATTAAAAAAAAAAAAATTTGGCATATTATTGGGAAAAAAAAATGCGGACTAGCCCGAAGCCCGTATAAGGCCGAACTCGGGCCATATTTTTCGGACCCATTTTTCATCCAGGCTTTTTAGCCCAGTCCGATGTAGCCCAAAGCCCGCTTAGGGCGGCCCGTTTTAACAGCTCTACTCATAATATTATAATAACATCTTCCTAACGATACCATTATCCACGAGTTACTGGTTTTCCACAACGTAATCAATTTGATTTTCAGGTCCCGAGCCGTTATCAGCTTATCTCCCTTATTCAGCATCAATTTGCCATGTAAATTTTTTTTACATTGCGCTAACCCTAACTAATGCCTATTGTACGGTGTTGCAATAACAATAATAATTGTACGGTGCTGCAAAAAAGACCATGAATTGTTGGGCCTTCTTTGTTTTTCTAAAACATTGGTCTATGCACGTGGGCTGGTATATTAATTCACTTGAGATGAATTTTTTAATTTTTCTCTTCCCACCCCTGTGTATCTTTTCTACCCGCCATTTTTTCATTTTTGCACTTGTATAAAAATTTCGGAACGCGTTTTTTGAAGATTTTTAAAAAAAATAGTTCAAATTCGAAAAAAATTCGGAAAACATATGCCGAAGTTTTTTACCAAGGCAGAAAAAAGTTCAAAAAACACGTTCCGAAATATGTGTTCAACGGCAAAAATGGAAAACCGAGGGGTAGAAAAGAAACACATGGGTGGGAAGAGAAATCTTCTAAATTTTTTTATATTGGTCTATTAGATCAATCAACACATACTCAAATTAGAACTATCAAATGGCCCTGCCCGATGGGCCAAACTATATATATGGGCCAGCATGATACGACCCAATTATTATTGGGCTGCACGTCAACGAACCCGACCTGGCCCATATGGGCTAACGGGCCAGCCCGAATCATTTCATTTTTTTCCCGTTTATTCTATTTTTTATATGACTTTGATGTATTAGTTAAATATAACCCTTTTTATTAAGTTTACACATTTGATTATATTTTTTATTAAAAATTCAATTAGATGATAATTTTTTATGTTTTTACAAAAATAACATAATTTTTTCATAATAGACCGGCCCTAAGCTCAATGGATTAGTCCGGCCCAACCCAATGTTTATTTGGGCTACATGGACTTGGACCAGAAAGGTCCGATTGCATTTGAGAAAAAAAATTGAGGCCCAATCCGCCCAAGCATGTGGACTAATGGGCGGGCTCATTTGCTTAGCCCAATTTTGACGTCTCTAACTCAAATAATTAAGCTTATTAAAAAAAAAAACTCAAATAAATACACAGGTGAATGACAAAGTGTGGAGACCTAAAATTCAATTAACAAATCCACATAAAATGTTAGCACAAACAAACCAATAAAGTGTTACAATATTAGTAAATTATTAGATTGGGAAATATAAATTAAGGCTTAATTACACTTTTGATTCCTTATCTTTATTTTGAGTTTCAAGTTGGTACATTGTCTTTTAAAAGTTTCAAGTTAGTATCTTATCTTTTCTGCAGGTTTCAAGTTGGTACCTTCCGTCAATTTTTTTTAACTATTACCGTTAAATTTGGACACATGTCATTGATTTATAGGTCCAAAAAAATTGTCACGTGTCCAAATTTAACGGTAATAGTTAAAAAATTGACGGAATGTACCAACTTGAAACCTGCAGAAAAGATAAGGTATCAATTTAAAACTTTTAAAAAATAAAGTACCAACTTGAAACCTAAAATAAAGATAAGGAACCAAAAGTGTAATTAAACCATAAATTAATTAGCCCTAACAAAAACAACATACTTCTATTCTGTTTTATAAACCATATATTACATAATTCTCTCTTGTGTGCAAGTAAAACAACATATTGCTTTATAAAACAAGAGCATAAGAGAAAAAGACACATATAAACTTAAATGTTTACTATTACTACTGTTTGGTGTGTTGAAATAAGGAACTTTAGCTCTCACACCCACTTCTTCTAGCGCCAGAATGTAGGGTTTCAAGTGTGAGTGGTTAAGTCATACATCGACTATGTATGGGAAAGATAAAAGTTGGATTTATAAGAAAGATGACCCATTAACCGAATGTCTTAAGGTTTTGGGTGGAGATGTGATGTCTCCCTCTCTTGTGGTCATAAAGCATTGACCACATTGTTTCTCCCAAGCTTCCCCGCACTCCCCAACAAGTGGTATCCAAGCCGTGGTTCGGCTTGGTGGTGGAGTGGGAGGGGATCCTGGTATTGGATCAACTATAGGATGTGAGAACTCACACTTGGGGGGAGAATGTTGGATTTCAAGTGTAAGTGATTAAGTCTCACATCGATTATGTATGAGAAAAATGTTGGATTTATAAGAGAGGTGATCCATTAACCTAAAGCCTTAAGGTTTTGAGTAGAGATGTGACGTCTCTCTCTCTTCTGATCGTGAAGCATTGACCCAATTGTTTCTCCCAAACTTTCCCGAACTCCCCCAACAATCACCACCGTACCAAACCAACTTTCGATTAGTGGTTAATTTGATTGTTGTGATTTATTTACATCACGACAGTGGCAAACGACTGCTAATTAAATCCATGCTTACACCCTCTTGGGGAAATTAAAATAAAAACACTGCTTTTCTATTTTAAATATTCTCAGTCAAAATAAAAGAAAATAAACACTGCTTTTCTATTTTAAATGAACTGTGTATTATGAACCCAAAAAAGAAAATAAAAGAAACTAATAAATATTCTTAGTCAAAATTTTGCTGAATTATGTAAATAAGTCATAAATGCAACCTACAATCTATGAAACAGCATCGTACGAACAAAAGAAAAATGAATAGAGGGAAAGACAAAAATTGATCTATGAAGAGATATAGTAAAGCATTGTCTTATCCATAAGAAAATCTCATAAGAAATCAACAACATGTAAATTCCCTTTCTATTATGCAGTTAATTAACTTGTCATAATTCTTATAAAACCTAGTAAATAATAGTACTGTACAATAACAATGTTTCAAAGTCCCCAACCATGGTCCATGTCTTTCGTTTCATTACTGTGTACACTTGGTAGTTGCAGAGTACTATTGAGTCAGATAATGGTCCAAATTATGAAAAGTATATTGAAAATCAAACCCTTTTACTGTGCCCTTAAAACAACCATTTGTTGTGACTTGTTAGCATCAAGAAAATCATAGGAGAAAAAGTGTAAGCAAAACCAATCTTACATAGTAGTAGCTAGCATTTAATTTTGAATGAGGTCATCTTTCTGTCACATTAATTATTCAGTTTGTTGTATTAGTAACTGTTATTCTTATTATCTATTTTTGGTATTATAATCACTTTTTATATCCATTCTTTGTTTAGATAAATTTTCAGTTATTCACGCAAGTCAGTAACACACCATGTTATATTCCACAGACCCATTTTATGCAATATTCACTCTCACACACATGCACGCACAGCACTGATACAAAATCTGAGCTGTAGAATTTCAAATTCTTGCTGTCAATTTTAATTGGAATTTTTTGTATTTTTAGATTGTCCTTTATGTTTTGTTTCTTGTTGGTATATACATATATGACAATCTGTGTTTTATTTAACATATATAGAATCAAAATGCACGCATGCCTACATGATGGAAATGAGATATATATTGTGAATTTATTATCCGCACCCGCCGTCTGACCACCTTTGTCAAGAAGACTTTTGGTATAAGGAGTCAGTCGAACCATCAATTTTGACACTATCTTAAAATTGAGTATTTGACCTAACTTAGCCCTACAATCCTGACTTATAAGGTGAGGATTGCTCTCACTTATAAACACACATTTAGACCATCTCACAAGCGATGTGAGATTTCTTAACACATTCACTCGCACCTAGCACTATTGAGTTTGAGACTTTAATATAAATGGTGAATAGCTCGATCATAAACTTGATAGCAGACCTCATGAAAGGACTATAATTGCATTTGGTTTCAACTTTCAAGTCATAGTCTGTTTGTTCTGTAAATTTAAGCTATTACATTTAGTGTAAAACTTTTTTTTTATTTTTTTTTTCTCTAATCCCAAGACAGTAGATTAATTGGAGTATAACTTGGTGCAGCCTTCTAAGAAGTTTTGTTAATAAGTTCATAAAAGAAGTGTAGAATTTCTAAATGGTACTTTATGTGGTTAATGCATTTGGTCCACAGCAAAAGCAGAGAGCTTTTTTGAAAATGATTTTCTCACTGAAGTGTGGATTTTCCTTTTCCTTGTGGGGATAGAAAGATGCATGCATTTACACCCTGCACCTGCAGGTATCCATCCCTCAACATTAAGATGTGGGTCTTCAACTCTACGTACCTATACGGCCTATGTAACTAGGCTCGTTAGCTTTGGACTAAAATTGAACTTTTTTGACTAAATATTTACCATTGTTTTTGCTTTTATTATTTCCTTGTAAGATTTGTTAGCACCTCCTGTTAGTGCAACAACCTTGGTTCAAAACGGCTTTCCGCAGTTCTAGGTGTACTTAGAAGTTGCATGTGCTAGTAATCTTAGGTTGTTTGTGTTTTATTGATGCGGATTGTCTGTTGTAGCTGCTTTATGCAATAGACAATCTCGGTTAGCTAGAAAAATGGTTAACGACTATTATTTATACTATCTGATATGACTAATTTTAAACACAATTTCGATTTCATCCATTCAATTTTTATAAGACAATTGATAGCGGTGACTATGTCAACGCAATATCTGCATGGAATCTATATCAGATTGGATTTGTGAGCAAGACTATGTTGCGTGGATGCTTCTGTTGTATAGATTGTTGGGTCATTACGAGGGTGGGTCTAAGAACAACTCTACAAGTGAGTTGAACACCACACTCTTACCCAAAACCTTAAGGTGTTAGATTTATGGGTCCTCTTACTTATAAAGTGTCCAACCTCCACAATTCTAAGCAATGTGGGACTTAACACTCACACTTGCCACAACAATCTCCCCCTCAAGTGTGAGTCCATCCATACCAGGATATGCTCCCCCTCAAGCGGAAGCTTCTTCATTTACACTACACTTGTACCGCCGTTGCCACACTGCACACGGGACACGCCGCCTGACCACATTTGTCAGGAAGACTTTCGATACAAGGAGCCAGTTCAACCCTTCGTCGAACCATCGGCTCTGATACCACTGTTGGGTCGCCACGAGGGGGCAGTCGGGGATCATCCACATTGGGTTCAAGAACAACTCCACAAGTGAGTTGGACACCACACTCTAACCCAAAACCTTAAGGTGTTAGGTTTATGGGTCCTTTTTTTTTTCTTTTTCAAATCTTTTTCTATTTTTTATTTTATTTTATTTTATGTGTGGTTCCCACTTGAGGAGGGATCCACCCAACAATCCTTTTTCAGCTACACTACACTTGTACCGCCGTTGCCACACTGCACACGGGACACGCCGCCTGACCACATTTGTCAGGAAGACTTTCGATACAAGGAGTCAGTTCAACCCTTTGTCGAACCATCGGCTCTGATACCACTGTTGGGTCATCACGAGGGGGCAGCCAGGGGATCATCCACATTGGGTCTAAGAACAACTCTACAAGTGAGTTGGACACCACACTCTTACCCAAAACCTTAAGGTGTTAGGTTTATGGGTCCTCGTACTTATAAAGTGTCCAACCTCCACTATTCTAAGCAATGTGTGACTTAACACTCACACTTGCCACAACATAGATGTGGGTAGGTTAGTCTTTACTTCTCTCTCTTTTAGTGCAATTATGTGAATGTGTAACCAAAAGATTTATGTGAATGTGTTTACCTTTAATTTAGATATAGCTTGCGCTCAGATTTGAGTTGTATTTAATATTCCTATATATTTAGCTGTTTTAAAAAAACGAAATAAAAAACTATCCATTAATTCAGTCATTATAGAGGATCCAAGTTCAGTCAGACAAACGCATCAGGTTAAATCTACCTTAAAATATTTCTATTTTTTATTTTAACTTTTGGTATCGATACAAAGATAAGTGGCAAATTTATTCTTACAATTTGGAACTTAAGCTGATCATGTGCTAATTAATTAACTACTATGAAGAAAACTAACTCACATTATAAATTCCCAGTCAATTGAAAATTACTGGAGGCAAAAGAGACACATATGAGTTATTGGTCAAAATGAAAATGAAGAAATTTCAAAAACCACATGGTGTGGGACACATTTATGCTTGTTATTCTTATAGTTCCAGACAGGCCTAACTGACTTAACATATACACAAGTCAATAAGAAATTTAAAGCCAAAGACTGAGTCTTTTATTTCTTATTGGACCTAGTCATCTCTTTTGTATACATAATTTTTGAGAAAACAATGAAAAATTAGCCTAATTGATTTTCAAGTACTTCCAAGGAAACAAACCCAACAGAATCTTATGGTTCTGTCGTATTATTATTAATATTGTGGGACATTCATACCACTAATTTTTTTAACTTTCTTCTATTCAGGCCCATCTGGATTTTTTTGTACCATCTCACAATTAATTTGCTTGAGTCATTGCAAAGCATGTTTATGAATTATGTTCACTATATTAGACTCAATTGTACATGACATGAGGTTGGAGTTTTCTTGTTCCTAAAGTGATAGGAAACCTTATTTTCATTAACTCTGATGTGTCCATATTTATGTATTGTGCATACACAAACACAAGCTATATATATGTTCCCAATTGTCACCTATATATTAGCTTTTCAACGACAATAGTTTTTGGTTCTTTTGTAACTATGGATCATAAGATGACAAGCTTTGTAGTTACTATTAGTTAGTAACCTCAGACATAACTATGGTAACCTATGAAGTAGGGATAAGGCTAACTAACAAAATTCCATCGAACACCTTCAAATTTTTTATCTTTCGAAAAATTCCCTTAATGGGTGTCCATTTATTTTTGCAACCAAATTCTGAACTGGAAACTGGTTTCTTAATTTTTCAAACAATTTGATAATAAACGAAGTTTCCGAGTCTATAACAAAGCTGAGAAATCTTCATTTTCTTCACTTTTCCGACAATGCTTTAATAATAAAACTCAATAAGATTTTCTCAAAAATAATTATGATGACAATTTTAGCAAGTGTACTAAAGCCGTCAAGTAATAATAAAAGTAAGTAAGATCGTCTCCACAGGGATTGTTTTAAATTTGACAAAACAATTGAATTATATCTAGTAACTTAAAAGCAATAAAAGGGGGGTTGTTTGTTTTGATTTGCTTGCCTAAATAAAAGATTTAGACAAAATATTTAGAGACGATTCAAATAAAATATTTGAATAGAATTAGGGTTTATTTAGAGAGAGAAACAAGCGATTGGACCTTTTGATTCATCTAATCCTAATTCATCTCGGTGATTCCATGTTTATCAACGAACTACAAATTTAGTTTCACGATCGATTAAATTAAATAACTATGCCCAATGTCTTGGTAACATAGTCCTCTCCCTTGATCATAAATCCCAAATCTCTAAGGTGATTTATTATCAAGTGAGGAATTCGCGCTTCAATCTTTGATCTCAATTAGTTAACCAAAATCTCTTAAGTGAAAACCAATTTTACAATAATTCCTAGATCAATAATTTATTCCTATCCTCATAGTAAAACAAATTATAAACATCAATCACACAAGTCGTCACATATGTAAAGCATTAAGCACAAGGAAAGATTGATGAAACTAACTTCGTAATTAATTAATAAACATAAAAGAAATCACATGGTTCGAGACAATTCGGGATTAGAATCCCCTAAGGCCAATCATAAGGATTTAGCCGGACATAGCTAAAAACAAATTAACAAGAATAAAAGTGAAAGAAAGCATTACAAAAGAGCTCTGAGTGTTCCAAAAGTCTTCTGTTTCTCGCTGTCGAATTCTGTGTCTAATTCTGCTTCAGAAGTTCAAATATATATGCTTAGGTTACGGGCCCGCGCCCCGCGCCGGATCCCCGCGCCGCGCGCCAAATATCAGAAAAGGATAGTTGGCTTCTGGTCGTTGGCGCCCCGCGCCAAACACCAGATAGACTACCTAAATTTTCTGCGTTTCTTGTGCTTTCAGCAGCCTTGTACTCGATGTAACTTTCACTTATTATTGTGCAAAAATATAATAAAAACCTACTAAAAACCTTGTAATTAGGTCTTGAAATAAGTAAAACTATAGTAATAACGTGGATTCATCACAACCCCAAACTTGAACTTTTCCTTGTCCTCAAGGAATATCTTCATCCATCGGAAAACCTGGCACTATCATCAACAATCTTATTCAAAGCATCAAAGTCAATCAAGTTAGATACCCACAATTATCATTTCAATGATCATCCCTATCAAGAATTTACTCGCATATAGATTTATAACGAAAAATCAAGAACTTTTCACAAATATTGACCAAACTTTAATCACTTCACTCCCTCACATTCTCTCCTGTTTAAAGATGGTATATAATTCACTCAATCAACACAAACATAGCCATTCTACCATAGGCTTGCAAACATTCTAGAAATCAATCAACATGCATAAGAATTCACACCTTTAGAGGACTTGAGGGTTATAACGGGGCTCAGGTTTTAGGGTGGATGTTTTTGGAAGGTAAGCAGAAAAACTTGGAGTTTAAAAGATCACCTATTCACAAAATCGGATTATTCAAACATTTTCCCCTTTAATTTCAAGCGTTGTCATACTAGAGAACTTATTTATCAAACTTTATTTTTCTTTTTCATATCATTTGGTGTTTTCTTTTTGTGTACACCATTTTTATTTTCTATGTTCATTTTTTTTTTCTTTCTTTTTGTAGTTCTCTAGTACCCCACCCCAAACTTAATTTGTTGCTTATTCCAGAAGCAACCCCAAACTTAATGATGAGCATTGTGCTCGAATCATAAGTACTGTGATCTAACTCCAAGAAAATCATCTTTTTTTTTTGTTTTCTTTTCATAATTTCAAACTTGGGTTATCAAATAAAGAACATTTTTCTTTCGGCTCAATTGGGGTTTAACGAAGGATATAATATAAGTAAAGGTAGCTTCAAAAAGGCTCAAGGTACAAACAACATGCCTCGGTGTGTAACTCATAGCAATCAATCAATTAAAAGAACAAAAGCAAGTTCTAGAGAATTAGCTAAGTTGTGGAATCTCTCATGACAAGAAAATTTTATGTGTTTGGGCTCAAATTCTCGCGGCTTGGCCGGATTATCGAGTGGTCAATGTTTGAGAAATTTCCTCAACTTTTCTAATTACAATCAAATATGAAAGGCAATCAATTAAGGGAGTCACAAATTCATGAATCATGGTGTTAACAAAACTGACTTATAATACATTCAAACAAAATCATTCGGATAGTGCACAAGTTTTCAAATAGCCAAGACATTCATCAAAGACAAAATTAAATTCAAGTAAAAAGGAAGTGAGACTAACCTTGGGTTGCCTCCCAATCAGCGCTCGTTTAACGTCAATAGCTTGACGGTCCGTGACCTAGAGGTCACGCGCTTGTTTAACGTCCCGAGGCTTGACGTCCGACACCCTCATTAGGGCGGATATTTCAGATTTGCTCCTTCCAAGTAAGCATCCATACTCATCTTGAATGCTTCCTCCGTAGGTTTATTGTGCAAGCAAAAGACGGAATTCACCCCGTCTGCGTTCCAAACCAACGCATCATCATCCTTCTTCAATTCTTCCGCAAGCAATGTTCCCTCTAGATCTAGTGGTTTTCCTTCTTTGGGATCATCATCTATGCCTTGAAGGAATATTTCGATTTCACGCTCCCATTCTTCTTCTTGTGCATCGTTTACACCCTCCTCTAGCACATCCACCTTGAAGCATTCGGGTACTGGTCCCCCAAATGTTGTGGCTTCAAACACCTGAAAACAGATTTGTTCATCGTCTAAACGGAGCATGAGTTCTCCTTTCTCAACGTCGATCAGAGTCCTTCCGGTAGCTAAGAATGGTCATCCCAATAAGAGAGGAACTTCCGCGTCTTCTTCCATGTCCAGAATCACAAAATCAGCCGGGAACACAAATTCAGCACATCTTACCAAGACATTTTGCAGAATTCCATATGGATGTGTGATCGATCGATCGGCAAGAGATAATTGCATCTTTGTTGGCTTGGCTACAGCACCTGGGATACGCTTCATCATGGACAAGGGCATTAAATTGATGCTTGCACCCAAGTCACATAAGGCTCTCCTTACATGCAAGTTTCCGATAGAGCATGGAATGGTGAAACTTCCTGGATCCTTCTTCTTTTGTGGAAGCTTCTTCTGAATTATTGCACTACACTCCTCGGTCATATTCACCGTGTCATCATCCAGAGGCTTCCGTTTCTTTGACAAAAGTTCTTTCATGAACTTGGCATAGACGGGCATCTGTTCTAGCGCTTCTGCAAAAGGAATGGTCATTTGGAGGCTGTAAAGCATCTTCATGAACTTTTTAAACTGTGTAGTATCATCTTCCTTAGACTTCTTTTTGCGCGGATATGGTAACTTAGCATGGATTGACTTTTCTTTCTCCTGGTTATCTTCTTGGACTACCACACTTTTACCCTTCTTCTTTTCAACTAACTTCTCACTCTGCTTTTCAACTTCTTTGTCTCTCTCCTCGTCTGATTCAGCCACTATCTCCCACTCTTTTTCAACTTCTCCCTCACTCTTGTTCACTCCTTCGTCCTTCAACTCACTCTTCTTTTTTATCGCAACTTCCAGTGAAGGAACTTCTCTACTTCTCAGGTTGATAGCCAAGCAACTTTCGTTCCTCGGATTGTCTTTCGTAGACCCTTCAAAGCCCTTATTTTGAGCAGCTGCTAACTGTCTCGACAATTGGCCAATTTGGGTTTCCAAGGTCTTGATGGAGGCTTCATGATTCTTGTTAGCAACATCTTGATTGGCTTTCATCTGATTTTGGCTAATTTTTATTTCTTCAAAGTTCCCTTGTGTGACCTTGATAAATTGTGTAAGTGCATCTTCTAGTGGAGACTGTTGCCTTGGTTGAGAGTTCTGAGACGGTGCTTGTTGTTGGGATTGATTTGGATTTCCTCCCCATCCAAAGTTTGGATGCTCTCTCCAACCCGGATTGTAAGTGTTCGAGTATGGATTATTGGTGGTGCTGCTCTTCTTAAAATTAGATAGGTACATTGCTTGCTCGGAACCTGCAGGAAAACACTCACCATTAGCATGTCCCTTACCACAAAAAGCACACTTCACATCTTGGACCGCGTTAGCTTGCATCTGAGGAGCGGGGGTAGTAGTGAAGTGTTTCAACATGGCTGCCATCTGAGTGTTCATCAACTGAGATTGCGCTAGGAGAGCGGTTTGAGTATCAAGCTCCAGCATGCCAGCCTTTTTCTTTGCTCCCCTATCATTCTGCACTCTGTATTCATTCTGAGCCATAGCCTCCACTAACTCCCTTGCTTCGCTTTCATCCTTATTTTTCAACGAACCACCAGCTGATGCATCCAACAACATTCTAGTCTGAGCCCTCAATCCTTGAGTAAAGTGTTGCATCTGGGCATGATTGTCTAACCCATGTGTTGGGCACTTCTTCAAACAAAGCTTGAACCTCTCCCATGCATCATACAATGATTCTGAGTCCCCTTGCTCGAAGTTGGTGATATCATTCCTCCTCTCTAAGAATTTATGGATTGGGAAATATCGCTCACGAAATTTCAACTCGAGCTCATCCCAAGAAGTAATAGTGTTGGGTGGCAGTGTATCGATCCAATCTTTTGCCCTGCCAATTAAGGATAGTGGAAACAGCCGCAACTTCTTGTTTGACTCGGTTACACCAGGTGGGTCAGTGTAGCCACATGCTTCATAGAATCGGGCTAGATGGATGTTCGGGCATTCCGATTCACTCCCAGCAAACTGGTTCTCCTTAAGAGCACTGAGCACCGTATTCTTTATGTCGAAAGAGACGGGATTCACTGGTTGAAAACCCAGATTAGGATTATGGCCACCAGTTGCTTGGCCGTAGTCACCCAATGTCCTTCGCGGTGGTGGATTAACTCCAGCCATGCTTTCGGATTCGTCGTTCGAAGTGCTAGAACTAGGAACTTCCTCTTCAAGTATCTCGTCCGTACCACTTGTTAACAGGGCAGTCTGGTGTGCCAAACGAACTGCCTTCCTGTTTGCTTTCGCTGTTTTCTCGATTTCCGGATCAAAGATCAGTTCTCGGACTACCTTCTTCCTACCTTGCATAAACAATCAGAAATACATTTAGAAGCAACTGCACTACAAGAGAATAAATAAAAGAAATAGAATTTAAAATTTGTAGATATCTATATTTTTTTTTTTTTTTATATTAAAAAAAAACAAGAGAATAAAATAAAATAATAAAAAAAAACAAATTAAATTCTAAATTCTATTATTATATATTTTTTTTTCGATATATATAAAAAAAAACAAGAAACTAAAATAAAAAATAAAAAAACAAACTAAATATGGTTTAATCGGATTGTCAATTAAATCAACAATCCCCGGCAACGGCGCCAAAAACTTGATGACAATTTTAGCAAGTGTACTAAAGCCGTCAAGTAATAATAAAAGTAAGTAAGATCGTCTCCACAGGGATTGTTTTAAATTTGACAAAACAATTGAATTATATCTAGTAACTTAAAAGCAATAAAAGGGGGGTTGTTTGTTTTGATTTGCTTGCCTAAATAAAAGATTTAGACAAAATATTTAGAGAAGATTCAAATAAAATATTTGAATAGAATTAGGGTTTATTTAGAGAGAGAAACAAGCGATTGGACCTTTTGATTCATCTAATCCTAATTCATCTCGGTGATTCCATGTTTATCAACGAACTACAAATTTAGTTTCACGATCGATTAAATTAAATAACTATGCCCAATGTCTTGGTAACATAGTCCTCTCCCTTGATCATAAATCCCAAATCTCTAAGGTGATTTATTATCAAGTGAGGAATTCGCGCTTCAATCTTTGATCTCAATTAGTTAACCAAAATCTCTTAAGTGAAAACCAATTTTACAATAATTCCTAGATCAATAATTTATTCCTATCCTCATAGTAAAACAAATTATAAACATCAATCACACAAGTCGTCACATATGTAAAGCATTAAGCACAAGGAAAGATTGATGAAACTAACTTCGTAATTAATTAATAAACATAAAAGAAATCACATGGTTCGAGACAATTCGGGATTAGAATCCCCTAAGGCCAATCATAAGGATTTAGCCGGACATAGCTAAAAACAAATTAACAAGAATAAAAGTGAAAGAAAGCATTACAAAAGAGCTCTGAGTGTTCCAAAAGTCTTCTGTTTCTCGCTGTCGAATTCTGTGTCTAATTCTGCTTCAGAAGTTCAAATATATAGGCTTAGGTTACGGGCCCGCGCCCCGCGCCGGATCCCCGCGCCGCGCGCCAAATATCAGAAAAGGATAGTTGGCTTCTGGTCGTTGGCGCCCCGCGCCAAACACCAGATAGACTACCTAAATTTTCTGCGTTTCTTGTGCTTTCAGCAGCCTTGTACTCGATGTAACTTTCACTTATTATTGTGCAAAAATATAATAAAAACCTACTAAAAACCTTGTAATTAGGTCTTGAAATAAGTAAAACTATAGTAATAACGTGGATTCATCAAATTACTTTTGATTTTCTTTCTAAGGATTTACAAATGTTGCAGGTTTTGGATCTATTTTTGATTGTGTTGAACGAAACATTAAGGTGGTGTTTTAGGGTTGGTAAAGCCCAATATGCTAAAAGCTCACGAAAACAGATAAAGCTTCCACATAACTCTCAAACGACTACGGAAGCACATATGATCAAACAATGGATAAATGATGTGGCTGATTCTATACACATGGGTGACCCACCATACAGTTAGCCTAAAATTCCACAATATAATATTCATGCACTCACTCTCAAGGTACACACATTCTACCCTAATTTAACATTGTTGCAGGTACCTTTTTCCCCATTGGTGTTATAAGATCATTGCATTCACCACCAAATGCAGATCCGGCAAATTCACCTTCACCATCAAAGTGTCCTTATCTGAGCACTCAATTCAGTGACGCCATCTGTGGGCTAGTTTACATTTAAAAAAACCAGAACCAAACCCATTTTTCACCATACCCATTTTTCTTCCCAAAAACTCATATCTACTACGACTAAATGACAAAATCAGCAAACTCATCGTCGAGAACGATTGTCTCTACAATCTCCAGTTGCAGCCTACCACAAATAGAACAAAATTCCACAACCAAATAGCGAAAACTACATCCAAACCCAAAACTTACCACTCAACCAATTTTTGGATTTGGAGATCAATACTTTATTGACGAAACACCAAAAGAATATTTACCACGTTTAATCACTGCTACCATAGCTAACCAACCACAATGTTTCCAGAATCTTAGTTGAAGAAGGAAGTTTATGTGATATTGTACCACGACCTGTATACCAAACTCAAAACCAACACAAATTATTTACAACATATAACGGTGGACCATTAGCCGCATTCAACGGATCTCTGACTCACTCATTTGGATTCATTATTTTATTCACTACTTTCAATTTAGTGGCCACAATTAATCAATTTAGTGGCCACAATTAATGGCCACAAAGTGGGATAAACGGCCACAAAGTGAAAAAAGTGGTGAATTTAGTGGCCACCGTGATTGGCCGCAATTTCGTTGGCCGCAAAGACATACCGGCGGCCCAAGTGGCCGCAAAATGAGTGACGTAGACCGACACAAAGTCAGTGAATTTAGCGGCAGCCAGGGCCGTCACAAAGTTAGCTTTTTTTTAAAAAAAAAAAATTAAAAAAAATCTTTTAATTATTTAGTTTATTAATTTATAATATATAATTATTAATATTTTTAAAACCTTATTTTATTTATAAATGAAGTATTAAAATAACCAAATAAAACATTATACCCAAAAAGTCCAAAACAATGAAACAATCCAACTCAATCAACAAAAATATCATACATATACATCCATTTCCCAAGTTTAATTTTTTCTTCTAAATTTCACATAAAAAACTAGAATTTACATAAACCCATTTCCCAAGATTCATTTTTTCTTCTCAATTTCACAAAAAAAAATTAATTTATCAAACACCCATTTCTCAAGTTTAATTTTTTCTTCTTCTAAGAAATTGAAACCCCAAATTCCAGTAAAAAAATCACACATTGACATTACAAATTCAACCTCAAAATAGAAACAAATTCAAAGAATTAGAACAAGAATTGAAAAGAAGAATCAAGCCTAATTAAAAGAAGAAGAAGAAATGAAGAATAATGATATAATAAAACAAGATGAGAGATATTTGTGTTGGAGAATGCTTAAGAGAGAAAGAAAAGAAGAAGACTCAAAAAAGAAGAAGATTGAAGGTGCCTTTTTTTTTTTAATTACCGTGACAGTTTGCGACGGCCAGAACCGTCGGTAAGTTCTAGCAATTCTGGCGCCATTTTTTATTTCCGAGACAGTTTGCGACAGTTTTGACCGTCGGTAAGTTCTGGCGCCTTTTTTTTTGTTTATGTGACAGTTTGTGACGGTTTTGTCCGTCGGTAAATTTGGCCGCAAAATTTGCGACGGTTTTGGCCGTCAGTAACTGCAACGATTATTAAAAAAAAAAATTATTTAGCGGCCGTTTTTCCTTTTTTTGTGGCCATTTAGGCCACCACAAAGTTAGTGGGGGCTAAAGTGGCCAGTAAGTTCAAATTGAATTCCCCACTAAATTAAGGTTTTCTTGTAGTGCAAAAACAAAGGTGACCCGACATCTGTCAAAACAATCCAAGTTCGATTCCTCATCCTACCATGTGAATCAGGATATAATTGCATCTTGGGGAGAACGACTTTGAACTCTTTAGGTGTCGTACCATCAACGTTAAAGAGATATCTTTGGATGACGGAGGGAACATTTTACTCCATCACAAAACAAAATGATGAACATTATTATGCACCCATTGAAGAGATGAATGTTGATTCTCGTATTGACGAATACATTTCGGACGAAGAGAAAAAGGCGGAGAAGCTACTATCGTTGGAAACACGCATAAAGTTCGAAAAACCAAAATCAAATGGGGAATTCATCACAATACAACTAGATAATAATCCAACAAAAACAGTCAAAATAGAGGCTAACCTTCCCCATCAGGTCCAGGAATCACTCACGAAAGGTCTTAAAGCCAAATCAGACATCTTGGCCACCACCCCTGAAGAGATGCCAGGAATTGATCCCGCGGTAGTGTAATGTCCCGACTTTTAGAATTAGTTATTTGGTAAACTTTATTTATTAAGAGTTGCTTGTGTTGATTTTTGTGTGATTATTTAATTATTTTGATGTGTTAAATAATTAGTACTTGGGGAAATAAATGAGTAGAATTATATTGGTAAACTAAAATAAAAATAGGAAGGTTTTAATAAACAAAAGAAAATGCAATTTAGGAAGAAATAGGAAGGGAAGTGTATTCGAAGTAATTAGTGAAGTGGAGGGTATAAGTTAGTAAAAAACAGTAGAGAAAAGAAATAAAAAGAGATTGGACCTAGTGGTGTTGTAAAGGAGAAGATATAGATTGGAAATCTGTCTAATAACTTTTGTGAGGAAATAAAGGAATACAAATATGTTAAGATAGAGAACTATTATAAACATAAAATATGTTAAGATTTACCCTTTTTGGAAAAATAGAAGTGTATCTGCTAAGAGATATTTTGGGGAATAATACTTTAGTTATAAGTGAATAAAATAAAACAGTGTTTTTTTTAGATTCCTTTTCTTTTGAAAATAGTAAAAATACTATTTTTGTATAAATAGGCTAAATTAACAAATTTGTTATGAATATTTAGTGATGTCCATATAGGTTTTGGCCCATACCATTGACCCAATATATTGTCCTATAAATAGGACCTATGTTACAATGTAAATGATGGATGTGAATAGAATATACAGAGTTCTCTTTTCTCTTTCTCTCCTCTATATCTCCTTTCTTCTCCTTATATTATGATTAGTTTCATAACACGTTATCAGCACGAGACTCTACCAAATTATCATTCCAAAGGTATGTAAACCAAATCCTAGTGAAGGAAAAATAGTACAACATCATTTGTGTTTGAATTGCCTCGTTAAAAACCTTACCAGGAAAGCCCAATGGGACAAAACCATGGTGAAGGGAAAAAGAGTGCAGGACACGTTAATTTCTGAAGAGGTTCAAAATGTTTATACCTCCTGAAGAGGTTGAGGTACCTGTCATTTCTGATATAAAGAGATCTCAATTGATTATACCTCTACCAGTTAAAATAAGGAACCAAGAACTTGAAAAATTGTCGCCAAATGAGGTAGCGCTAAATATTATAAGTGCAAGAATATTGAACCCAAATTAAGGGACGCGGTTTGCCAAAATATAAGGAAGCAATTCCTTTGCAAAATATAATGGTTTTTGGACTTAAAGTCTATACCCCGAAG
Organism: Trifolium subterraneum; assembly: GCA_951799995.1. Taxonomy (NCBI): domain Eukaryota; kingdom Viridiplantae; phylum Streptophyta; class Magnoliopsida; order Fabales; family Fabaceae; genus Trifolium; species Trifolium subterraneum. The sequence continues at coordinate 38,596,021 of OX637461.1, read as the reverse complement.
GTATAAATCCAATAAAGCATATATGAGCTTCAATATTCAAGTGAAATGAAAAATATTCACCTGAAGTGAAATCAAAATATTTTTCTTACTCTATTAAGTTTAGTAACACAAAACGACTTAATTTATTTAAATGTGTTACAATATATTTGTATGGCTCACTTGTTGTTAGTGAGGATTATATGAAACTCCTTGAAGGATTTCATTTCCATTAGACATATAATTCAAACTATTGAAGAGATGACTTGATAAAATGAATAAGTCTCTTTCTGTATGCATACAATCAAAACGCATGTTGTATAATAATTTTAGTGAACATTTTCAAATGAGGAATATGAGAATGATAACATTTGTCCATTTTTAGAGAAAAAATTTGGAAATGAATTCGTTATACGATGATATAAATTTGATTAGAACTCCTGAAGAGCTTTCAAAATCTGTTGATTAAAGAAAAGTTTGAAACGAAACATATGTTGGATGATTAATGTTTGTTGGTAATCTAACCTGTTGATCAGAAAGGAGTGATGGCCAGAGGTCCATTGTCAAACAGCGTCAAGCAGCAATTCCACCACCGGAGGGGGGGGTTGTACCTGCAGGTGCTCCGATGCCTAAGTCAGAGACAGAGAGAGATACAAAGAAAAGAGAGAGAGTGAGAGTGAGAGAATGAATTGTGTACCTTGCTCTTCTGTCAAGGAGAGCTTATATAGTTGCCCCCAGCGCTGGGCCAAAGGTCCTCCTAATGGGCTGTGATGAGCAGCCCAATAAGATAGACTGGCAGGATAACTCCTTGAATAAAGGGCAAGCTGTTGACAGTAGTTATCCTGCTTGAGCGGTTCCATGATCCTAGGAGGAGTGGATGAGCTCAACGGATTCATGTCGAGGAGCACGTGGAGTGCTTGTGGCGTGCTAGTCTGTCGGGCAGGGACAAGTCCTTGTTGGGCCTGCCCTGTATCCGAGCAGGAGTGAATTTGGGCCGGTCCCTTGGCCCAGTCCAGAACAGGAGCCCCCCAAGCCATTGCTCTTAGTCATAGGAGTAGTGGCTTTAGGTTCAAGCTCGCGTGTCGAGGACAAAGTATTTTGTTTCTCCTCCACTTTTTGCAAGGAGGTGCTCGCAGGAAGCTTTAAGGCATAGTGATTACGAGGAGAGATTGTTGCAAATTCGTGCTCGTAATTCTTGCTGGTTTTGCTTGCAGGAAAGCTGGTGTCGAGGGTGTTGACGGGGAGGGCTCTTCCCCCGCCGTCGAGGAGAAGTTTTGAAAGTTCATATTCGCTACGAGCATGTGCTCGTAAAAGAGACTTGATTCGTTTGTTGAATAATTTCCTGCCCGCCTGTCGAGCAGAAAGAATTCAAAAAGTGCCACGTGCTCGTGACGCGTGGTCTGCTTGATGAGACTTGAAGAGACAGTCGTTTCTTCTGGTCCTGCCACATGTCCTAGCTACGAAAAGGCGTCATAATGACCTAGGAGATAGGCTGTGGTTTCCTCGTTTTGCGAGGAGGCGTGTGGACCGTTGGATCATCACGTCTTTTCATTTTCTAGGAGCTGCAATCATACGCGTTGGATGCGTTTTAATCAGAACCGTAGGATTTAATCAACGGTTGTGATGGTTAGGTCGCGTCTATTCGTTTTCTACACGATGAGTGCCAGAATGGCTATAAATGGGAGGAGAGTGAAAAGCTCCAACACTTTTCACACACTCTCATCTTGCTGCTGCTGCGCTCTCCTACTCCAAACTTCCAGACTCCATTTCTTCATCAAGTTCCAAACTTTACTCACCCAAAGATCCAGTTTTTCTTCATCACAAGGTATGCTATCCGTTCAATGTTTCATTTTGTTCTTGCCTTGCTGTGTTTCTTTACTTTGATATTAAAAGTTTTGATTTTTTTTTTCTTTGAGTTGTTTCCACCGCAATGTTGGTGGTTTGTGGTGATTTTGTACTTAGCAAAACCACTAGTGTGTTGTCCTAATGCGAGTGTTTTGGTGTTTGGTAGTGGTTTGCCACTGCCAAACACCTTTTTGAGTGTTTACTGGGAATTTTTGCATCAATGTGGGTTTTTCTGGAAAAATGGGTGTGAATGTGATGAAGAACACAAGTGAAGAAGATGAACAGTTTTGTAATTCTGGATGTCGTGTCGAGGAGAGTTTTGTGGCTTCTCCTCGTCAACGTCGGGGAGGGGATGTAGCGTTTCCCGTTAGCCGTAGTTTCTCCCCGGGTTACGAGCACAGCGATTTGCCATTTATTGTAAACGTTTGTCGGGGTGCTTCTCCCCGTTTGTATTCGCTGGGAATTTATGTCGGGGATCTTCTCCCCATTTGATATCCTCGCAATATCTATTCCTCCCCGTCTTTTAACTTGAATTAATTGTGTTTTTTGCCATTTGATGAGGGCTTTGGTCAGGGACAGTGTCCTCGCCCGTTTTACGCCCTTTCACTTGAATTGCGGTGGAAGGGTGGATTTGATTTGACTGTCGAATTCACTTTTCTTCACTGCTTTTCAGGTACATCAATGGCAGATATCGAGGAGCCGATAGAAAGCCACCGGCTGGTCGACACGGTTACTGACGAGAAGCTGGCGTGGGTTGCGCCCGAACCACGGGGAGTGGCTTCTGCGATAGTGCAAGGGGATCCCAGCGTATGCTCGATTGTCGAGGATAGGGGTGAAGGTGATCCAGAGAATTGGGAAGTGCACGTGCCCGAGGAAGGGAAAAGGGTTTGCTCGGAGTTCTCCGAAGGCGGGTTCGCTATGTACAAGTTCGCCTTCAAAGACTTGAAGTTCAGGCTGCCGTTCAGCGACTTTGCCGTGGGTGTGTTCGAGAGGCTGAGACTGGCTCCATCTCAGCTTCATCCGAATTCGCTGGCATTTATTCGGGCGTTCGAGTTGCTCTGTGATTATTTGGAGGTCGAGCCAACCCTGCCCCTGTTTTTTCGTATTTTCAAGATCCAACGACAAACCGTTCGGGGAATGCAAGGTTGGGTATCTTTGAAGCACCACCAAGCAAAGATATTCCGGATGTTTGTGGATTCCGTTCGGGGGTTCAAGGAGAGATACTTTGTTGTGAAGCCGGTGTCTCCGGAGGCGAAGAACTCTGTTTACAAGACTGTTGCGACCTTGGGCGAGGAGGGTGTCCCTGTTTCTCGAGAGGTTCCCCGGTTTCCTCTCTGTTGGTCGGACAGACACTTTGCTCTACCAACAGACGCCTATTTGGTTAGAGATGAATTACTTTCCCCGGCGGAGCGAGCTGGGTACGAGAGGATTAGGACCTATGTTGCGAGTTTCCAGCCCGTCAGATTTATGACGAAGGTGGGTGTGCCCGCCAAGGATGCGTTCGGGAATCCGAGGGTGGAACCCCGTTTTGTAAATACAAAGTCTCTGCTCGAATGTACGAGCAGAGATACTAGGAGAACTCTGTTAGGTATTCGCTGCGTCCTTCCTGCTCGGTTTTTAACTTCTGTTTATTTAAGTTTATGTTGTGTATATTTGCTCTCCTCGGTTACTGACTTTGCTCGTGTATTTCTCCTCGCAGATAATATGGCCGATTTCGCTGATGAACTCGTGAAGATCGCTGCCGACAAGAAGAGGTTGACGAAGAAGAAGCCTGCCCGTACCGCCATGTCAAACGTTATCCTATCCAGCTCGACGACTCCGGCCAGCTCCTCCTCTCCGGTCGGGGCCAAGGGAAGCCCTTCTGTGGTGAAGCCCCCACCTGCCAATAGACAAAGGGACGACTTCGTGGTTCACCTCGAGGCTGTCGAGGAGACAAAAGGGTTCATATTCCCTCCTCTCTTTGGCATGCCCGGGTACCTTGCTCAGCATCCGGCCACAATATTAAGGTCGGAGATAGAGGCCATAATGAAGAAGACATCCGAGGAGCTGGGGAATCAGCTTGCTCAGGACTTTGCGGCTACTCTCCGTCTGGCTGAAACAGCTATGGTGCTAAATGAACGGGGTCCGAGCAAGGAGATGGAGAAGTTGATAAAGAAGAATGCTGAGCTTACTGCCGAGGTGACCCAGCTCGGGAACACTGTTACGGACCTGGAGGGCAAGCTGGAAAACTATGCTAACCTTGCTGCCGACTTCAGGGAATCCGAGGACAAGGTTCGAGCCCTGGAGAAGGAGGTGGCTGGGCTGAAAATCAGTTGTGCCGGGGAGAGGAAGCAAAAAGAGAGAGTCGAGGAGAAGCTGAAGGCGCTGCAGGAGGTGATGGTCCCTGCCGAGGATGAGCCCGAGCATGTTCGGGGTTTGACTACCCGAGCAGAGCTTGTGGGTGAAGTCCGGGCACAGATGAGAAAGGTCTTTGAAAGTGCCAAGTATAGCTTCCAGAATGTCGTCGCCCAACTGAAGATTGTCAACCCCGGGCTGGTCACCGAGGGGACGGGAATGTTGAGAAAGGTGGAGAACGGGCAGATCGTCATCCCTGACAAGTACAAACAAATGGAGCAGGAGGAAGAGGAAGAAGATGCTGAGGAGGACCAGGAGGAGGAGATGCCCGAGATAGGCGAGGAGGAAGGCCAGGGCGAAAACGACCATTAGCTTGTCTTCGGATTTTATCAGCCTGCGTGTCATCTGTTTTCATTTTTAGTTTTTGTTAAACTTATTTTCGGGGGCCTGCGCGCCGTATTCTTGTAACACTTGAACAACGGGCTTTGTCCCTTTATTTTTATGACAATGTCGACCTTGGTGGTCTTTTATCACTTATGCTTGTTTTTGCTAAGTTTTGCCTTGTTTGTGTGGATTTTTATTTTCGTGCTCGTTTAATTATACGAATTTGTGCTCGGAATTTAACTTGGGAAAAATCCTTAAAACTTGTGATTCGCTAATTGTTGTACGGGCACGTTCTGTCGATGACGTCTGTCCTCGGAAATAACTTAAATAGTTTAGGGAACTACTTAAGCGCCTAGAGTTGTTTTTCCAGGCAAACGCGGATCCAGGCGCGTGGATGTGCTCGGTCCACGACCTGAACATCCCATCGCGAGCTGGGTGTTTGTTAGGTTACGGCACGACGACGATGGAGCTCGTTTCACGAGTTGTCCTCGTCGGGCAGAGGCTCTGCTCGTGTGTTGAGCTCAGAGTTTACCTTAAGCGTTTTTAGGTGAGCGCGGGTGCCTGCGCGACATCCGTTGTCGAGGAGCTCTGCTCGTTGTTTTAAGAGCAGATGCTGCCTTTGCGTAGGTGCATGGTTGGCAAATAACTTAGCTATAATATTGTTTTAACTTTTGGGCATTCCACGTTCGAGGGATTTCCTTCCCCTGGAGGGTTTCGAGGTGGTATGCACCGTTGTCCGTTTTGCCTCGGACACTATATGGTCCCTCCCAGTTGGCTGCGAGCTTGCCCTCGTGGGAGTCCTTTGCGTTTCGTCTTAAGACGAGGCTACTGACTTCGAAGTCTCTCTTTATGACTTTGGTGTCATGTCGAGCAGCCACTAGTTGTTTTAGTGAGGCTTCTTTGAGGGAAGCTGATGTTCGGATCTCTTCGACGAGATCCAGCTCCTCTCTCATCGCCTCGTCATTCATCTCTTCGTCGAGGGGGGCTTCGGTACGACGAGACGGTTCTCCAATCTCCACAGGGATGACTGCTTCGGTCCCATATGCTAGACGAAAAGGCGTCTCCCTGGTAGTGGAGTGAGGGGTGGTTCGGTATGCCCATAGTACGTGGGGCAGCTCCTCAACCCATTGCTTCTTGGCGCCGCCCAGCCGTCGTCGTAGCCTGCGCAGGATGACTCTGTTTGCGGCTTCTGCTTGCCCGTTGGTTTGTGGCTGCTCGACGGATGTGAAGTGATGTTTTGTATTAATTTTGGCCAGGAATCCCCTAAATGTCTTGTCAGTGAACTGTGTGCCGTTGTTAGTCACCACAACTTGGGGTATCCCAAAACGACATAGGATATCTCTTTTGAAGAAACGTAGAATCCTAAACGAAGTTATTTCGGGGAGTGGTTCTGCCTCTACCTATTTGGTGAAGTAGTTTACTCCAACGATGAGGTATCTGCATTGGAGGTTTCCTCTGGTGAAGGGACCGAGGATGTCCATGCCCCACCATGCAAAGGGCCACGGGGACGATAGTGACTTGAGCTCGTGAGGAGGAGCAAGGTGCATGTCCCCGTGTCGTTGACATTTGTCGCACTTTTTCACGTGCTCTTTAGCGTCATGTTGCATAGTTGGCCAGTAATATCCTGCTCGCAATGCCTTTCTGGCAAGGGAGCGACCCCCGAGGTGCTGTGAGTTAATTCCCTCGTGTATCTCGCGGAGGATGTAGTCGGCAGTGGCTTCGTCGGCACACTTCAGGAGGGGAATGGAGAAGCCCCTTCTATAAAGTTTATAGTCAAGGAGGGTATACGAGCATGTTCTTCGTTTGACCGTTGTTGCCTCCTTCTCGTCGGTAGGTAGTGTTCCGTGCGCGAGATAGTTGTACACTGGGGTTATCCAACAGTTGGCGTCCCCGATGGCGTTTATGTCGGATGGGAGAGGATCTCCTGGATCACGGATTTGTTTCCGTTCTTTCTTTTCGTGCTCGCCAATTTTGACAGGATGTCTGCTCGTTTGTTATGCTCGCGGGGAATGCGTTGTATTTCGGCGGAGTCAAACTTCGTGATTCTTTCCTTCACTAAGGCCAAGTACTCAGATAAGTTGTCATTTTTGGCTTGGTATTCTCCTAGGACCTGTGATGCGACGAGCTGTGAATCTGTATAGATTTTTATTTCCTTCGCGCCCACGTCCTCGGCGAGACGCAACCCTGCGAGGAAGGCCTCGTATTCTGCTTGGTTGTTCGAGGTCGGGAAAGACAGTGCTAACGAAACTTCGATCAGGATGCCTTCCTCGTTTTCGAGGATGATCCCTGCGTCCGCACCAGTTGCGTTAGATGCTCCGTCGACGAAAATGGTCCACTTGTTCGCTCCGTCTGTCGAGGAGGGCGAGCAAGTCATTTCGGCCACGAAGTCGGCCAACACTTGGGCTTTAACTGCTTTTCTGCTTTCGTAGCGGATGTCGAATTCGAAGAGCCTCAACGACCATTTCAGCATCCTGCCCGCCATGTCTGGTCGGACAAGAAGTGACTTGATGGGCTGGTCGGTACGCCGCCGTGACGAGGGCCAGGGCGACCTTTTCGATACGCTGGTATCTGAGCTCGGGGCCTTGCAAGGCTTTGCTCGTGAAGTATACTGGCTTCTGCCCTTCGAGCGTTTCTCGTATGAGAGTGGCGCTGACAGCCTCGGATGCGACGGCGAGGTAGAGATATAGAACCTCCCCGACTTCCGGGCGTGACAGAACTGAGTGCTCGGACAGCGCCTTCTTCAAGTGTTGAAGGGCCTGCTCGCACTCCTCAGTCCATTCGAAGGCAGATTGTTTTCTAAGTAATTTGAAAAGGGGAAGTGCGTGTTGAGCTGATTTTGCTACGAAGTGGGATAATGTGGTCAGCATTTCATTCAGTGTTTGTATGGATTTTTTGTCGTTCGGAGTTGGGAACTCGGTGAATGTTCGACATTTGTCAGGGTTAGCCTCGATTCTGCGCTCGGTGAGGAAGAAACCGAGGAACTTCCCTGCTCGGATGCCAAATGTGCATTTCTCAGGGTTGAACCTCATATTGACTTTTCTGGCCTACTCGAAGACCTTTTGAAGGTGGACTGTGTGATCCACCTCCTCGTGGGATTTGACGATCATGTCGTCCATGTAGACTTCGAGCATGTCCCCAATCTCTCCTCGGAAAACTTTGTTCATCATCCGCTGATAAGTAGCACCGGCGTTTTTCAAGCCGAAGGGCATTACGTTGTAGTAATAGTTGCCCGACTCGGTCATGAAGGCCGTTTTTGTCCTGTCGGCCACAGGCATTGGGATTTGATTGTACCCTGAATATGCATCTAAAAAAGACAGTAATTTAAAACCAGAAGAATTATCAACTAATCTATCAATGCAAGGTAAACGGTAAGCATCTTTAGGGCATGCCCTATTGAGATCGGTATAGTCAACACACATCCTCCATTTTCCATTAGATTTTTTCACGAGTACAACGTTTGACAACCAAGTTGTATACTTGGCTTCAGAAATAAAATTTGCCTCTAAGTGGTCTTTTACAGCTTTTTCTGCAGCCTCCATTTTTTCAGGAGACTGCCTACGCCTACGTTGCACTACAGCACTAGCAGCTTCATCGACGGTCAACTGGTGACAAGCAATGTTGGGGTCCAAGTCTGGCATCTCGGAAGCACTCCAGGCGAACAGATCAGCATTGTCTTTCAAGCAGGCCACCAGTTGTTTCCTCGCCAAGTCGGGGACGTCCTTCCCAATCTTCAAGTTCCTGCTCGGATCTTCTCCAAGGGGAATCAGCTCGAAATCTCCGTCGGGAATGGGACGAAGATTATCCCTGCTCGCCGCGTCACCCTCTTTCTTGTCCTTGCACAGCTTTTTCTCTTCTTTATGTTCCTGCTTGGAATGACGACTGTCGAGGTCCACCAAGCTCACATTCTGGGGAGGTTGTGGAGGAGGAGGCTTTGTGCTCGTCTTTGGCTGCTCGGAAGAAGTCTTGCTCTTCTTCGCTTCAGGGACAGAGCCAACATAGCTCTACCCTTTATAAGCTGCATTGAAGCACCTCCTCGCAACCTCAATGTCTCCATGGAGAGTAGCTACCTGCCCTTTGTCTGTGTAATACTTCATCTTCAGATGGGCAGTGGAGGCTACGGCGGGCAGGTCTGTGATTGCAGTCCTGCCGATGATGCACTGGTAGAGAGACGGATAATCTACCACCAGGAACTTGACTTTGATCGACTTGGCCGTTTCATTGTGGCCGTAGGTGACGATCAGGTCGACATAACCCCAGGACTTTGTGGTTGCCCCGTTGAATCCTTGGAGATCTGAGCCCAAATATGGTGTGAGATGGGACTCATCCAGCTGCAATGTCCTGAACAAATGTGCGTACATAATGTCGCACGAGCTGCCAAAGTCGACGAGGATGCGTCGAACGTCAAAGTTCACCATGTCGGCCCTGACGAGGAGAGGAATCTGTGAGTTAGCTGATCCTCCGGGAAGCTCCTCGAGATAGAAAGAGAGGGGCTGTGACGATGTCTTCGGTTTACCGAGGGTGACAGCCAAGCCCGAGGAGGCAGTGATGAGCTCCTCGAACTTTCTTTTTACCGAGCCGACGGTGTGTTTGTCGAAGACACCGCCGGAAATGACCATGGTTTCAACAAAATATTCCCATTCGTTGAGGATGGGATGCTCGTAGGTGTCTTTGAAGTGTTTGGGGACGTAGAAGTCCTCTGGTCGCCAGACAGCCAAGGCGACGTTCTTCTCCCCGGAAGCTTTGGGCTCGTCCTCGGGGGTGTCCTCGCGCTTCTTCTCCTGGCGAGGGTTTTCCTTCCGCTTGACATAGTCTTTCAACTTGCCATTACGGATCAAAATTTCTATGCCATCCTTGAGCTGGATGCAGTCTTCAGTCAGGTGCCCGTAGCTTTTATGATAGGCGCAGTATCTGCTCCTATCCTTCCCGGGCTTGAAAGGGGTAGACTTTGGGAATCTGATCCCAGCAGTCTTAAAATCCGAGGCAGCGCACTCGGCGAGGACAATCTCTCGTGGTACGAGCAGGGGAGTGTAATCGGTGAACTGGCTAGGAGGTCCTCGGGGTTCCCGTGACTTGTCACGCCCACGCCTGTCCCCGTTGCGCTTGTCCCCATTTTTATTGCCCTGCTCGCGGGGAGGGTGATTGTCCTCTGTTCGGGAGTATCTCATGGCGTCGGCCATGGTTTCCTCCTCGAACTGCATGTAGGCCTGGGCTTTGTACAAGATCTCATCCCAGGTAGCAGGTTTCTCGATGGCAACCATCTCTTTGAACTTGGTTCCATCGCGGAGGTTCTTCCTCATCAGGTATTTCTTCATGTCATCAGTGGCATCAACCTGCACAGCTTCTTTGTTGAATCTCTCGATGTATGATCTGAGAGTTTCGTTGGGTCCTTGGCGGACAGCCTCCAAGTTTGCTTCCGTTTTCGGATGTTTCCGGGAAGCAGTGAAGTGGCTTATGAATTGCTTGCACAGGTCCTTCCAGGAGGTAATGGATCCCTGGGGCAAGCTTCTGTACCAAGTCATGGCACCTTCGACCAGTGTGGTCGGAAAGATCCTGCACTTGATGCCTCCCCTTACTGCTTGGTAATTAAGGATATCATCAATGTTCTGTATGTGTATGTCGGGGTCAGTGAGCCCGTCATACTTCCCCAGCTGGGGTGGCTTCTGCAGCGCACGAGGAAGTTCTAGGTCCATGATCTGCCTGGACAGTGGACCCTTGTAAACTTCGTCGTCACTCCAGCCCGGTGAGTGGGTTGGAGTCTTTTCTCGATGAGGAGAGTTCTCTCGTCGGTATTGGTAGTCGTCTCCTCGACTACCTTGAGTCATACCTCCGAGCAGGATCTCTTTCCTCCGAGGAGGAGATCTGGGTCTCTGCTCGAAGACAGCAGCCGCTTTGCCCCTCTTGTTTGTTCGGGCAACAGAGTCCTCGCGGGGAGGAGTTCGGTTTCTCTTCTGGACCTGTGACTGGACGCGTTCGAGGACAGGTCTTCTTTGGCTTGTCCCTGCTCGGCGAGCAGGTGGAGATTCCGAGCGTTCAGCTCTCCGCGGGGGAGATGGGGGTTTGATATACCCCAGAATTTGTCGCTAGCCGTCTTCCAGCGCCCGAATACGATTGTTCTGCTCGTTCACAGTCCGAATAGTCTCGCGCAAGGCGTCGAGCAGAGCAGCGTTTTCCGTAACTCGCAGGGAGTTCTGTTGAGGAGTTGTTGCCGGTTTTCCCGGCGCGATTTTCGACTGCTTCCCCTTTTTTCGCTCTGAGAGGAACTGCACCGCGTCTTCATCGTCAGATTCGGGAGAGGTTTCTCGTCCGTCTCTGTGATCAGTTTCAGGAATGGGCTGATCGTTGTCGTCAACCGGCATGAGGACAGGACCGCCGGCGTTCAAGGTGAACGGAGGATCAACGTTGACGTTGTTGTTGTTGACGTCGTCGTTGTTGGTGTTTGAAGCACTGGCCATGATGATGTGATTGAAAATTTGGTTTTGATCTTTCGTTCTTGCGGGAAGAAGAGAAGATGGGGAAAACTTCAGCTCCCCACAGACGGCGCCACTGATCTAACCTGTTGATCAGAAAGGAGTGATGGCCAGAGGTCTGTTGTCAAACAGCGTCAAGCAGCAATTCCACCACTGGAGGGGGGGTTGTACCTGCAGGTGCTCCGATGCCTAAGTCAGAGACAGAGAGAGATACAGAGAAAAGAGAGAGAGTGAGAGTGAGAGAATGAATTGTGTACCTTGCTCTCCTGTCAAGGAGAGCTTATATAGTTGCCCCCAGCGCTGGGTCAAAGGTCCTCCTAATGGGCTGTGATGAGCAGCCCAATAAGATAGACTGGCAGGATAACTCCTTGAATAAAGGGCAAGCTGTTGACAGCAGTTATCTTGCTTGAGCGGTTCCACGATCCTAGGAGGAGTGGATGAGCTCAACAGATTCATGTCGAGGAGCACGTGGAGTGCTTGTGGCGTGCTAGTCTGTCGGGAAGGGACAAGTCCTTGTTGGGCCTGCCCTGTCATCCGAGCAGGAGTGAATTTGGGCCGGTCCCTTGGCCCAGTTCAGAACAGTTGGAATTGCAAACTTAGTATTTCAATAAGACTTTGTGCATTAAGAAGCTTATATAGCAAAGGTAGTAAAATGATTATATATGGAAAATCATATTAGTTATGTACTCTAATTGTGGTAAAAAAATTGTGAACAAATGTCCTTTAAAAGATTGATTAAATGATGAAGAACTAATTGATCCAAAAGTACCATATATTAGTTAAATTTGGGACAAATAAATTTATGTTATATTATTTGTCAGTATATATTTTGTTATTTTAGATATGCAGGTTATTTGTCTAATCCTTATAACAATACCGATCACAAACAAATTATGTGTTCATTACATTAGGAAATACAAACAGTCATGGATATCTGTGAAACAAACCACAACAATCTTATGAAAAGATGAAGAAACTTTGGCGTCACGAGAGAAGATAGAAGAATGTGATTTGTTAGAAGTACGCTATTCATCAGATACAAGGGATTGTGATTTTTCTTATAAAGGGTTTTTGCAACAATTCAACATGAAGATCATATCGCAAACACTGCTAATTTGAAGAAGAATATAATAACGAAGATAGAAGATTGTCAACACGTCATCATCAATCGTCAAAGATTTGGAGCAACTAATATTGAAGATTATTTGACATTTTTCTTCTCAGATATATTTGTATTTATCAGGAAGAGAAATTAATGTGTCATGCACTCTTTTTCCCTTCACCATGGTTTGTCCCATTGGGTTTTCCTGGTAAAGTTTTTAACGAGGCAATTCAAACACAAAGGATGTTGTATTCTTTTTCCTCCACTAGGATTTGTTCCCACCTGGTTTTTTCTAGTAAGGTTTTAATGAGGCATATCCTCGATGGACATCAAAGGGGAGTGTTATGAATATTTAGTGATGTCCATATAGGTTTCGGCCCATACCCTTGGCCCAATATATTGTCCTATAAATAGGACCTATGTTACAATGTAAATGATTGATGTGAATAGAATATATAGAGTTCTCTTTTCTCTTTCTCTCCTCTATGTCTCTTTTCTTCTCCTTATATTATGATTAGTTTCATAACAAAATTAGGATTTGACTCAGTTGCTAAGAGAACCTCCAACGGAGGTAATTTTACTCTAGTCTGCCAGCATGTATTTCATGTTTGCTGCAGGGGAATAAAGTGTAGTATTACACCTGTCAGCCCGGTTGCACTATGAAGCAACGAAACTTCAACATGTATCAGAATAAAATAATATTATATTTTTTTGGTTTATTAATGCTCTTTTTTTTACAACATTATTTTATCAAGCGTAAATAAAATATTATTCTGTGACTTAAAGTTGTGAGACTCAATATTAGTTATTTAGAGTTGCACTGTTGGAGGAAAAAATGAATGAGTTGTTTCATAATGATGTGACTCAATGAGACCACAAAATGACTCTTAGACTATGTACGATGATTGAAATTTTCAACACCCATCTTTTTCACTTTTTACACTCCACATATATTCTCTCTCTTTCATCTAAGACTATCAACAATGGTTTATAGATTAAACCCCAACTTTTTCATTTCCCAATACTCCATGTCATTTTCTCTCTCTTCCACATAACAATTAAACTATTATTCAACTTTTACTCCTACAATGGTTTAGTTTAAACCAAATACTCTCTCTTCCAACTCACTTTCATATACCCCACATTCTTTATTTATTTTTTATATTATTTAATTTTGTATAATAATAATTATTATTATATTTTTTTTGAAATAATGAATATTTTTATATATATTTAATATTGAATATTATTATTCTTCCTTAATCTATTAACTAAATTTAATTTCTTAAATGAATATGACAATAATTTTTTTTGGCTATGAAATAGAAAATTATTCGTGTTTTTATTCTTAAACGAATAATTGTTTTATTCCATTGCACAAAGAAAAACTAGAGAATGAAGTGTAAAATTGAGTTTTTTTTATATGTTGAAAGTATATCAAACTATACCTCTATTTATAGAGTTTTAAAAATTATGAATTTTGATATTAAAAAAAATTATTTAAAAAAATAAGTCATACAATAATTGCCTTGAAAGTATTAGAATAAATAAAAATATACACACCCAATCAAAATATGACATATATATATATATATATATCTAAAAAAACCAGAAAATCAAGACTCACCTCCCTCTAGAGCAAGTGCACCACACTTGCTGAAAGTGGTCTCTCAGATCGCGCCACGTGTTCCTTCCACTTTCCCACTCTCCCACTTTCCCTCTTTCTCCCTTTTTTCCCATTCAACCGGTTGATATTTTTCAACCCCTCTCTCCTCCAACTGATTCGACCTCAAGTTTAAAACAACCATTGTAGCATTTAAATTCAATTTTTGGGGTTTAATCTCAACCATTGTAAGTAGTCTAATAATTCAACACACATTCAACTTTGACTTACTACAATAGTTTTGTTTAAGAAAATTCAACATCCTACCCCACCACTTTTATTTCATATTCTTATTTTCTTTTATATTTTTGTTTTTGTGATTATATATTAATAATAAGGTTTAATTACACTTTTGGTTTCTTATCTTTATTTTAGGTTTCAAGTTGGTATCTTATCTTTTCTGCAGGTTTCAAGTTGGTACCTTCCGTCAATTTTTTAACTATTACCGTTAAATTTGGACACGTGGCAATTTTTTTGGACCTATAAATCAATGACACGTGTCCAAATTTAACGGTAATAGTTAAAAAATTGACGGAAGGTACCAACTTGAAACCTACAGAAAAGATAAGGTACCAACTTGAAACCTAAAATAAAGATAGGACCCAAAAGTGTAATTAAGTCTAATAATAATAATTATCAATTGAAATTAAATTAAAATAACTAAAAGTTAAATAAATAATTTTGTTAATTTCCTAATATAATAATTTATTTTTTTAATTTTATATTCTTTATTAATTTTGTTTGCTTGCAAGTAATAAAGACGAGATACAAACAAGAGTTTATTGAAAGCTAAATAGAAAAATTAGAAGGAAAAATTCTTTTTTTCCTGTGTTCAAATCAAATGAACCAAGTCTCTATTTATAAAAAAAAATGATGAATTTTGGTGAAAAAAAAATTAATTTACTATGAAATAATTGACCCTAAATGATAAGGATGAGATAAAAAAAAAAAAAACACATCAACCAATAAGATGTTGCCAAGTGGAGGAAGGAGACTCACTCCCTCCCCTACCACTTGTTGTTTCAACGGGTTGCAAATTTTCAACTCCAATTTGTACACATATTTTTCAACACCCAATTCAACTACTCATTGTACACATTCAACTATTGAATTCATTTTTCAACTACCCCGTTATAATTGGTCTTAGGTAGAGATCACCATTGAAGTTGCTCTAAGAGAGAGATCATGAAAGAGAGAATGGAAGGAGGAATTCACAAGTTCATCCCACTTAGAAATTCACTACTAAATTACAAGTAAGGGAGCTTTATACTTACTGTATCCATTGTGTATGCTTTAATTTGTTGTTCTTATGCTTCCTTTTTCCATTATGTGGTGTTGTTGTTATTTCTATTCGTTTTCTTCATGTGTGTTGTTGATTTTCGTTTGAATCGTTATCTACAGTTTATGTGCATATGTATTGTGTTGAATTCGTGCTCTGTTGTCAGCTCTAAATCTGACAGTGTTATTGAGAGTTCGTCTATGGTGTGTTCCAAAGAGATTAAAAATCATAAAATTTGAGAAATATAGGATTTGAGTGGCTAACTCATAAAACTTGAGTTTTGTGTTGTTTCAAGAGTCTAAACCAATTCATAATCATGGGAAGCTTTTAAACCTCTCAGGAACTTTGGTACCCTTTGCTTGAAGAATATTGCTTGATGTTTTAAATGTATATATGATCGAACTATAATCATAGTACATCATCCCTATCTCTTAAGGAGGAGCGTATATTACAAGAATACTTCAATTTATTGACGAATGTATAAAATATTGGGTTAAATGGTGTTTACCCCCTGCAAAGTAGGCGAGTTCTGGATTACCCCCTGGAAAATTTTTCGTTTAGATTCCCCCTACAAAATATAATTTTCTGGATTCCCCCTCAAATGCACACCGTGGCAGCTGACTGTCACAGAATCTCCACGTGACGCTGCCACGTAGGAAATTTTTAATTAAAAAAAATTAAAATGCCATGTCATTTATTTATTTTTTTAACTCAAATTTTAATTTTTTTTTATCACCTTTTAAAAAAAATTAGCGCATTTTAAAATATTAAAATTTGAGTTAAAATTTGGTAAGATTATACTATAGATAAAAATTTGGTAAGATTATACTATAGTTAAAATTTGGTAAGAAAGTTTTACTTTTTTTTTTGTTTCTTTCACATGGAAATGGAATAATTGTGATATGAATTATGAAAAATAAAGGAAAAGATGGGCTACAATGGTGATGGTGGTAATCTTAAGGCGGCAACTGATAACCGCAAGAGAGGAGAGTAAACAACACGACCATGTTAAAGAAGAGAATCAGCGTGAGACATCCAATAAAAAAGAAGAAAGTGTTGGTTGACAATGGTGCATGAAAATTTATTTGTTTTAAAGAATGTGGGTGCATAAAATATCATCCTAAAAGTGAATTTACAATGTTAACAAATACTCATATGCAATTAGTGTTGGTGCAATTTGAAGTCGTTATTTTATGAGTCACTTATATATTATATATAGTATTCAACATTTATTTTTTATCTATTGTATAATCTTACCAAATTTTAACTCAATTTTTTTTTTTTTAACTCAAATTTTAATATTTTAAAATGCGCTAATTTCTTTTAAAAGGGGATAAAAAAAAATTAAAATTTGAGTTAAAAAAAAAAAATTTTTGAGTTAAAAAAAAAAAAAATTAAATGATGTGGCATTTTAATTTATTTTTTTAATTAAAAATTTCCTACGTGGCAGCGCCACGTGGAGATTCCGTCTGCCACGTGTAGATTCTGTGACAGTTAGCTGCCACGGTGTGCATTTGAGGGGGGAATCCAGAAAATTATATTTTGTAGGGGAATCTAAACGAAAAATTTTCCAGGGGGTAATCCATAACTCGCCTACTTTGCAGGGGGTAAACACCATTTACGGCCGTTTTAGGCACCGGTAATTTATTGGCAGCTTAAGCCCCCATTAAGAAACAAAAAAACCTCACTAAGTACTATTTTCAGAGTTAAAAAAAGGAAACAAGCTTCTTCTTTATTTGTTCTACACACCTCTCTGCCGATCGATGACAGTTTTGTTGGAACAAAATAAGTTTTATTGAAAAATTCCCTTAAGTTTTGATGATAACAAAGTATTAAATGGACAATTGGAATTACTAATTATTGATCTAAGTGTGCAGGTATAAAGTATAAAATCATTACTCAAAGATCATTAATTAAGTTCTGATAATTTTTCTTTAGAGCCTCTGAAGAGTACAGTCTGAAGACTAAATGTTGCTTCTGAAGAAAGTTAGCCTCTGAAGACTATGTATAGCCTCTGAAGACGCTATCAGAAGATAAAAATTCAGTTATCCTAAAGAAGAATGCTCTGTTTTTCAGAAACCTCGTATCTCTAATAAAAAGCTTAGAGGATGTTCTTTCTGAAGGAAGACAACTCATGGTTAAGGAATAATCATATATTACATCATTGTTATCCTCAACCTTATCATCAAATGGAGCGTATAGTACAAATCTGTACTATCATTACTCAAAATGATGGAGCGTTTTCTACAACGAAATAGTAGTGAAATTGATTTACTTCTTTTGGTAAAAGAGACTCAAATTCATATCCACTAGAATCAACAGCTGTCAATCTTCTACAACAGTCTTATCTCAAACGTCTACAATTTACTTGTCTATATATAGAGGACAATCTTCTTGAGAAAGGACTACTAAACTACTAAACTACTGAACTTTTTGAGCAATTATTGAACAACACACTAAGCTTCAAATATCTTTTGATATTCTTAAAAAGACTCAGAGTTATAATCTTTTGTATTCACTTAAATTGTCTTAAGTGTTAGAGAGTCTTGTTAAGCTTAGATTTTTACAACACATCTGTTTTTACAAGTGTATTAGTGTTGATAATTTGTATAAGTTTTGTGAAGTCTCTTGCTTGTGTGCTTGAGCATTTGAGTTTGTAATCTTTAGTGATTATAGTGAAATCCCTTGGAAGTGCAAGGAGACTGGACTACTCTCGGTTTGTGAGAGGAACCAGTATAAATCTTTGTGTGTTTCTCTCTCTCTCACTCTCTGTTTTTGATTGTGTTGTGCTTATCTAGTATTCAAATATCCGCTGCAAATTTAACTCTGAAAGTTAGAAAAGTTTTAACTTATCAAAACACAGTTCAACCCCCCTTCTTGTGTTTTTCACACCCCTTCAAGTTTGTTCTTCTTTTTCGTTTTTCGTTTTTCGTTTTCCTTTAAATTTCAGTTTTAAACTTATAATTTCAATTTATTTGTTTTCTATTAGCGGCGAGTTTGTTTTCCAAAAGATAAGAAGGAAATGAACCGTGGCTTTGCCTCATTGTTAGACGGTGAACTTCAAGGTGGGTGCAATCTCTGCAAAATATCATGGGTCTGGTGGTGTTGTTTGTTTCTGCAAAAATCATGGGTTTGGTGTTGTTGTTTGTGTTTCCTATTTTCATCTTTAAAAAAACTCTTCTGTTTCTCCTTTACATTTACAAGTCATCTAACCGCACCAACTCTTTAGATCTGAACCCAAACACACTTAGAACAACAACAACAACAACAACAACAATAATAATAATAATAATAATAATAATAATAATAATAATAATAATATAAACTGAAGAAAATGTCTATTTTGCAGCGAAAACATAGGTACACTTATTGCCGGTCTAGGCCGCCGGTAAGTTGTGAGCTGTCACGCCTCAAAATTTATTGGCGGTCTAGGCGGCCGCAAAATTTACCTACCCCCGTTTTTATGGCAAATTAAGGCCGCTAGTAAGTTGGTCATTTTTCTTACTTGCCGGCCGTTTTTGCCACTTATTGCGGGATAAAGACAACCAGTAAGTTGGCTTTTTCTTGTAGTGGTATGAGACATATGTACTACATTACTTTATTTAGCAAAACACGTTCCTTCAAAGACAAGGTTGTGGAATAGTGTTACTTCTTATGGACAATATTTCAAATTCCACTACATCAATAGTACGATCAAGCTAACAACCTTATCTTCTACAACTGTCATCCTCAAACGTCTATATTTCTTTTGCCTATAAATACAAAACATCTTTGCAAAGGATTGACTACTGATTCTACTGTTCTATTACTGGATATATGCACCATCAAAGAAAATATTTGCACAAGACTAAACTCTGAAGCTTTGAAACGTCTCATGTTCTGAACACTTTGTATTTGATTATATCTTTGTAAAAGTGTTCTAGTCTTAGGTGCTTTTGTTAATCAAACTCTATCTTATTTGTATAAGTTAGAAGTCTCTTGCTTTGTGCTTGAGCATTTTGAGAAATCTATTGTTAGTTGTAACTTGAGCGTTGAGAAGTCTCTTACTTGTGTGCTTGAGAATTGTTTGTAATCTTTAGTAATTATAGTGAACTCCCTTGGAAGTGCAAGGGGACTGGAGTACTCTCGTTTTGTGAGGGGAATCAGTGTAAATCTCTGTCTCTCTCTCTAGATCTTTGATATTATGTTTATCTTTTTATATTCCGCTGCATAAACTCTCTAAGTTCGAAAAAGTTTATAACTTATCGAAAGACAATTCAACCCCCCTTCTTGTGTTTTTCACACCTTCACTTGGAACTATCCGAATTCGATATTTCATTCAAACCACAGAAAACATTGAAAGCAAAAGTGTTCGCGGACTTCCTCGTAGAGCTCACTATAGGGAGTAGAGACCTATGTACATGTTGGACCGTATTCACGGATGGATCCTCCAATAACAAAGGTAAGAGAGTATAACTCATTCTGAAAAGTGAAGAGGATTTGACAATAGAAGTTTGCTTGAGATTCTCATTCACTGCAACTAACAATCAAGCAGAGTACGAAACTTGTATAGCAGGAGGTGTTCACTTGGATTAATGTGTACAAGTATACACAGTCAATTTGCAGCAAGTAATAAGATAGAGTATCGAAACTACATGGATTGCTTAAGGGATCTTCATTATAATTTTCATACATCCAGTGTTTAGATCACGAGCAAAAAAGTAACCAAATATCAATCAGGGTTTTGAAAGCAGAAATTATAAATAACAAGTAATTGAAAATAGTTTTTGTAACAAGAATTAGAAAGGTGTTGGAATAATGATACATTTAACTAGGTATAATGTTTGGGAGTGATAAGTGGTTCCATGTAGGGAGTAGAGACCTATGTACCTGTTGGACGGTATTCACGGATGAATCCTCCAACAACAAAGGTAAGGGAGTATAACTCATTCTGAAAAGTGAAGAGGATTTGGCAATAGAAGTTTGCTTGAGATTCTCATTCACTGCAACTAACAATCAAGAAGAGTACGAAACTTGTATAGCAGGAGGTGTTCACTTGGATTAATGTGTACAAGTATACACAGTCAATTTGCAGCAAGTAATAAGATAGCCTATCGAACCTACATGGATTTCTTAAGGGATCTTCATTACAATTTTCATACATTCAGTGTTTAGCTCACGAGCAAAATAGTAACCAAATATCAATCAGGGTTTTGAAAGCAGAAATTATAAATAACACGTAATTGAAAATAGTTTTTGTAACAAGAATCGGAAAGTTGTTGGAATAATGATACATTTAACTAGGTATAATGTTTGTGAGTGATAAGTGGTTCCATGGCTTCTATGAGCAATGTTTGATTTGTGGTGTATGTCTACAACGTTAGATGTGAAACGGCGGATAAGGTGGATCATATGTCTAGTCACGCTTAATTCATTTCAGTTCTGATATCCTTGCTTGTATTCTCATTGCGGTCTTAAGGCTTATGTCTAAGTCCTTAAGTAAGAATTATGTGTACATCCTTTACTTAACCATATTGCGGTCTTAAGGCTTGTATTCTCATTGCGGTCTTAAGGCTTATGTCTAAGTCCTTAAGTTTCATTATAACAAACTTGTGTTCACAACTAAGTTGATCAATCCTAGAAATAAACATATATCATAAATACAAACGAATTAACGAAGCATAACAACACACATCACATCATATAAACAACATTATACTTTCATTAAATATCACATAATTCGAACATCAAGAGTTTTAGCTTATGTGAGCTTAACAACACAAATAACCAGAATAATAGATCTACACATCATAAAAGATAAAAAAAATGTAAATAAGCACAACCACCTAAAGAAGATGTATCAACCTCCAAGTCAACATTGTCGTGCCTCTAGTTATCGAAATCGCAACAGAGTGAGTGTGACGACGCACAAAGTAGCACTCCAACTTTACTTGGGAAATGTAGTCTCCAGTCTTGCACACCGAAATTAGAGTTTATGGATCATTTTTATAAGCAGCAACTTCGGATCATGGGCCAAAACCTACTAGGATAAGACAACCCAAATGAATAAAGGATATTCCCTCATTTGGATTGTACTAGGATAGTACATCCTTCACATGGGAAATTTTTATAACAATTATAAAATAATACGAAAAACATATATTCATATCGAGTTCTAAACGCAGTTTTGGACATATCCTCCGTTTTCACACTTATATGATGATAACCCGTCCTCAGATCAATTTTTGAGAAAATAAAAGCTCCTCGAAGTTGGTCCATCAAGTTTTTTATGCGAGGTAATGGATACCTATTTTTGATTGTTGCCTTTTTGAGTTGTTGGTAATCCACACAAAGTCTTTAGCCTCCATCTTTCTTTTTCACCAACAACACTGGTGCTCCCCACGGTGAAACACTTGGTCTAATTAATTATTTAGATATTAGGTCTTACAATTGTGTCTTTAATTCTACTAGTTTGGTGGGTGCCATCCTATAAGGTGCGATAGAAATATGACCTACTCCTGGTGCCAAATCTATAGAAAATTCGATGTCCCTAATTGGGGGCAAACAAGAACATTTTCTGGAAATACATCTGGAAAATCTTGTGCAATGGGTACATGGTCCAACACTAGCTCACTCTCGATTTCTAAAGAAGATAAGAGTATGCATCCTGGAACTCCTTCCTTAAAAGAAGTTTGTTCTTGATGGGTAGACTTAAATCCAGAAACTTCATGGTTATGAAAAATTAAGGGCCTGTTTGAAAGACTTTTAGTTTTTAGTTTTTAAAATGTGTTATAGAAAAGTGTTTTTGAAAAGTGTTTTTAAAAAAGCAAAACACCTATAACATGGTTCTGTTTTTTAGTTTTTAAAGCAATAAAATTGGAAACAGTTTTTGAAAACAGGACTTTCAAACAAGTTTTTTCTTTTTTAATATTTGAAAACTAAAAAAAGAGTATTTGGAAACTGTTTCAAACAGGCCCTAAGACTTTACGGGCACATTCTAAAAGGATCTGGTTGGAAGATAACTAATCCATGCCTAAAATTATATTTAATTGTGTTAAAGGTAAACATATTAAATCAACAAAAAATTTCTTGTCCTGAATAATAATAGGAAAGTTTTGACAAATTGAATGTGCAGAAATAGGCTCAACAGTTGGAGCAAATACAATTAAGTCAAAAGGCAATGAAGTAATTGGTAAACTTAATTGTTTCACACGATCCATAGAAATAAATGAATGAGTTGCGCCTGAATCAAATAGTACAGTTAAAAGATTACTTGACATATCGCAACTACCCTGTATGAGATCTTCTGATTGAGAAGCTTCACCACCATTGAGAGTATAAACTCTTCCTTTGACAGTTGGTCTCGAAGCTTTCACATTGTTCATTTTGGTTTATCTCCTTGTTGTGGACAGTCTCTAGCCATATCTCCTGGTTTTCTACATTGATAACATATCAATCCCCTCACTGGGAAATCGTTTGCCAAGTGGTTTGGTTTCCCGCATTTGAAACACTTTCGGACATTGTCCTGAGGTTGGTTCCTTTCATGTCTTCCTCCAAAAGTTGATTCAATCGGACGATAACGTTGATGGTCTCAGTTATTTCCCGAGGGTAGGGAGTAAGGTTACCTTTGTGGTTGTTTTCCCCTTTGATTCCAACCTTGGGATGAATGCCTCCCCATAGACTATTCCCCTGTATTACCCCGATTTGTTCCGCTTTCCTTCATCTTTTCCACTTTCCTGCATTTTTCTACCAAAGGTTGGAATTGTCGAATTTCTAGTGGCAATACTGATTCCTTGATACTTCTCACATCCAATCTTCATCAATTTGATCCTGGAAAAAGCGAAAGTATTTTGCCAAAGACTCAAACTTGGCTGCATATTCTCCTACTGTCATTCCTCCTTGTTTCAAGAGGAGAAATTGTTGTTCCTTGTTAGTCCGAGCACTTCTAGGAAAATATTTATCAAGAAATTTAGTACAAAACAATTCCCAAGAAACCTCCTAATTATTAGCTTCAATCATCAAGCGAGTTTCTTTCCACCAATATTCGCCATCTCCGAATAGTAAGTAAGATGCATAGCTTACTTTTGCCTCATCAGTGCATCCTACCAAGTTCAAGATCTTTTCCATCTTTTGGAGCCATAAATCAGCCTTCTCTGGTTCCGTCTCTCTGAGAAATTGCGGAGGATCGTGACATCTAAAGTACACCAGTCCTTTTGCTTCCGCATTTCGTTCCTCCCTTTGTTGTTTTCAAATATCTCTTTCGTTCTTTGCAGTAGTTTGTTCTGCGAGGGTTGCTGCCACTCCTGTCATAACTTGGATAGCTATATCCATGTCTCTTCCAGGATTTCTATTATCGTCGTTCTCCGTGTTTAATTGATTAGTCTTACTAGCCATTGGGTTCCTAAAAGGCAAGATTGGTCAAAACCCATTTAAGATAGAAAATAAGAATCTGCACAAAATTATCCACTCAAAAGATAGTTAATTATCTATTCTCATAATCTTCCCAAAAGACTCGAACCGAGCTCTTATACCACTATTATAACGCCCCTCTGCAGGCCACATATGTCGTCACCTCCAAAGCATCAACAATTGCTTGGTTGTTCCTACTGTTGGAACAAAATGAGTTTTATTTATAAAACACCCTAAGTTTTGATGATAACAAAGTATTAAATGGACAATTGGAATTACTAATTATTGATCTAGTGTGCAGGAACAAAGTAAAAATTTAAACACTAAGATCATCATTTTGAGCTTCTGAAGAACACATTCTGAACGTTGAAACTCTGAACATTGAAACTCTCGGAGTCTCTGAATAAAGTCCTTCAGACGCCAAAAGTATACATGTCCTGAAGCTTGCGTATTTCAGTCAGAAGATAACGAAACGTCATTACAAGCTTCCAGTGACATTCTCTGAAGATTGACAGCTCATGGCTAATGAATTAGTACATCAACCTTATCCTCAAATGGAGCGTGTAGTACTCTGTACTAGTGATTACTCAAAATGCTGAAGCGCCATTTGAAAAAGGAGGAAGTAGTGGAATTGGTTTACTTCATTTGGAAACCACGATCAATTCCATATCAGCAAATGCAAATGTACTAACAACGGTCTTATCTCGATGTCTCAATCTACTGAAGTATATATAGAAGACTCAACTCTTGAGAGAAGACTACTGAAATGCTGAATATCTGAACAATTGAACATTGAGAGCAATTTGAATTTCAAGCCATAGAACTGTTCATTCTTTGTAACTCTAAGCAACAATATCTTTTGATATTATTTTAGACTTTGAGCCTATCTCTTTGTATTCACTTAGGATTAAGTTTAAGTGTTAGCACAGAAGAGGGCTTTATCTACATCAAATAAGAAGATCTTTTCCAAGCACAACAAAGTGAAGAACATCATGATGTTTGCTATCTCACATGATGAGTATACCAAAATAATGGATAGATCTACAACTAACGCAATGTATGACTCTCTGTGCGCAACATGAACTTTGGTTCAGTAGTATGAACTCTGGTGTCTAACGTCAGGGTTCTGAAGAAGAGTTATACTACCTCTGATCATGTATGGAAGATTCTCAATAGCCTAACTGATAAGTGGAGACCTAAGGTCACAACTATTGAAGAAGCTAAAGATCTAGAGAGCATAAGTCTTCAGTCACTCATCAGCAATCTCAAGAGCCATGAGTTGGTATTGAATGTTGATGTGGCTAAGAAGAAAGAAAGGTCAGTGGCTTTGTCATCAACCAGAAAATCATCTAAAGCACTCAAGGCTAAAGCTATCGAGACTGATGAAGAATCTTCCCTAGATGACCAAGAGGATGAACAAGATGATGATGAGTTTGCAATGTTTACAAGAAACTTTTAGAAATGGGCAAAGATGAACAACAAGAACTTCAAAGGTAACAATTCAAGGAATAGCTCCAGTAAAGAGGAAAAGAGTTGCTTCAAGTGCAAGAAACCATGACACTTTATTGTTGAATGTCCTGAAGCATCATCAAAGGATAGAAATAAAAAGTCAAGTAGCAAGAAGGAAAGCTACAAAAGAAGATTCAAGAAGAGTTTAATGGCAACATTTGAAAACTTGGAAACGTCCTCTGATGATGATGAAGAAGAAGCGAATGTGGCTTTGATGGCAAATGCTGATTCTGATGGTGACTCTGAGCAAGACTCGGACTCTGAAGGATCAGATGCTGAAGAGTCAGAAAAGGTATTTCTAAACTATTCCAAAGAACAACTTGTGACTTATCTTGGCATGTCTTTGAGCAAATTTGCTAAATCATCTTCTGAAATAAAACTTTTAAAAACACAGAAAAATGACTTAGCAAAGAAAGCTGATCATCTTCAAACTCTTTATAAAAATTCTTTGATTAAAATTCAAGAGCTTGAAAATGGTTGCGCCAAATGTAACAAACCTAGTGATAAGCATGAAGTTGCTCTTCATGAGTTTGTTCATCAAAATGTCAATAAAAGCAAAGTTGCTTCTATGATTTATAGCGTTTGTAAAAATAGAGGTGAAGGAATTGGTTATTCATATGGTAGAACATATGGAAAATCAAATTCTTCTGTTTGTTTAAAGAAAACCCCTGATAATCTTTATTCTACTTTTGTACCAACGAAAAACAAAGGCAAAGTTGTGGTTGTATCAGATTCTGAAGGAACCTCTAGGGTTTGCAAAACAAACTCTGAAGTCAATTCAGAGGTTGTCTCTCAGAACCTCAAGGTGAGTGACTCAGAACCTAAAGATTTAGAATCTGAGACTATTAAGTCTAAGACTCTAGAGACTTTGGGACTCATAAGCTCAACCAATCAGAGTCTGAAACAAACTAAACTGGTGATTAATAATCAAAATAAAACTCTAGTATGCAAAGTTAATCCAATATTAGAAGAGTACTCTAAGTCTTATAATGATCATAAATCAAAGCCTAAGATTCAAAAACAATGGACTAAGAAAACTGTTTTTCAAAGACCAAACTTTCAAAGAAAATTCATTACTAGTCCAAAACGTTTTTCAAAGCTACAAGATAGAAACAAGGATTATGGAACTAACCCACCTGGACCTAGAAAGCAATGGGTACCAGAGTGCAAAATTGTCTACCATTCAGATCTTCCTTGTAGGAAATATTATTTCACATCAGATGAATAGAAGCTTGTGATCAGCAATGGAAAAGCTTATGTTCCTAAACATTACTTTACTTCCAAAACTGCTGACTTGAAGAAAACAAATGAGTATTGGAAAGAGCTACACAATGAGTGTGGAGAGTATTACTACAATGATTGACCTTGTTTATTCTACAGCTATCCAGTCTAAAAGAAAATTGTAATCATTCATGGTATCTGGATAGTGGATGTTCAAGGCACATGACTGGTAATAAGAAGATGTTCACATCTCTAAAACTTGAAGATGGTGGAACAGTGGGCTTTGGAGGTAATCAGAAAGGGAAAATCAAAGGTACAGGTAATGTAGGTAATTCCTCCCTTTTAATTAAAAATGTCTGGTATGTTGATGGACATAAACACAACCTATTTAGCATAAGTCAATTTTGTGACAATGGGTTTGTGGTAACTTTTAATAAGGATTCATGTATTGTAATCAAAGATTCTGACCAATCCATAATATTCAAAGGAAAAAGGATAGACAATGTTTATAAAATCAATCTATCTGATTTGGCAAAACAAGAGGTTAAATGTTTATTAACTCTGAGTGAAGAGAAGTGGGTATGGCATAAGAGATTAGGTCATGCTAACTGGAGGTTAATCTCTAAGCTTAGCAAACTTGATCTTGTTAGAGGTCTGCCTAAGCTAAACTATCACTCAGATGCATTATGCGGTTCATGCCAAAAAGGAAAGATTGTGAAAACATCTTTTAAACCAAAACATGTTGTCTCTACCTCTAAACCTTTAGAATTACTTCACATTGATCTATTTGGCCCTGTTAGCACAACCTCTATCAATGGAAAGAAATATGGATTAGTTATTGTTGATGATTACAGTAGATGGACTTGGGTTAAATTTCTTAGAAATAAGGATAATGCATATGGTGTGTTTAGCAGTTTCTGCACTCAGATACAAAAAGAAAAGAACTTACATATTTTAAAAGTTAGAAGTGATCATGGTGGTGAATTTGAAAATGAACTTTTTGAAGATTTTTGTGAAAAATATGGCATCTTACATGAGTTCTCTTCTCCTAGAACTCCGCAACAAAATGGAGTTGTAGATAGAAAGAATAGAACTCTGCAAGAAATGGCCAGAACCATGATGCATGAGACTAACATAGCAAAATATTTGTGGGCAGAGGCTATAAACACATCATGTTATGTTCAAAATAGAATCTATATAAGACCTATATTGAATAAAACTACATATGAATTATTTAAAGGAAAGAAACCCAATGTATCTTAATTTCATCAATTTGGTTGTACATGTTATATTCTGAATACTAAAGTTCATCTAAAGAAATTTGATGCTAAAGCTTATAAGGGTATCTTTATTGGATATTCTGAACGCTCAAAAGCATACAGAGTGTATAATTCTGAAACTCACACAGTTGAAGAAACTATGCACATCAAATTTGATGACAAATAGCCTGACAAAGTGTCAGAGCTAGTTGAAAACTTTTCAGACTTACAACTATCAGAAGATGACGACTCAGAACCTGAAGAAACACCAGAACCTCCTCAACCAATCTCAGAAGAAATTAATTCAACTCCTGAAACTTTGGACTCTGAAGGCCATTCAGCACCTGAACTCATCAATACTAGTCCAAGCAGAGTTGAACAACCAAAACATACTTTCAAATACAAATCCTCGCATCCTGAAGAGCTAATCTTGGGAAACAAAGACAGTCCAAGAAAGACAAGATCAAGCTTCAGAAATGAAGACTCATTATTTGGATTGATATCTTTGGTGGAACCAAGTACTATAGATGAAGCACTAGTTGATGTTGCATGGATTGTTGCTATGCAAGAAGAACTCAATCAATTTGAAAGAAATGAAGTATGGAGTTTAGTACCCAAACCTTCCACAAGAACATTATTGGAACAAAATGGGTATACAGAAACAAGCTCAATGAACAAGGGAAAGTTGTTTGTAACAAGGCAAGATTAGTAGCTCAAGGGTATAGTCAACAAGAAGGGATTGACTACACAGAAACCTTTACCCCAGTTGCTCGAATTGAGGCAATTAGGTTACTTCTTTCTTACGCTACTCATCACAATATTATTTTGTATCAAATGGATGTTAAAAGTGCATTTTTAAATGGTTATATTACTGAAGAAGTATATGTCAAACAACCTCCTAGTTTTGAGGATTCTTCAAATCCTGAACATGTTTTTAAATTAAAGAAATCACTTTATGGTCTGAAACAAGGTCCTAGAGCTTGGTATGAAAGACTAAGTAATTTCTTATTTGAAAAAGGTTTTCAAAAAGGTCAAGTTGACAATACTCTTTTCAGCAAATCCTTTAAAAATGACATTTTAATTATTCAAATTTATGTTGATGATATTATTTTTGGTTCTGCTAATCCATCCTTGTGCAAGGAATTCTCTCAAGTTATGCATGATGAATTTGAAATGAGCATGATGGGAGAGCTAAAATTCTTTCTGGGAATTCAAATCAATCAGAACAAGAATGGAACATATAATCATCAAACAAAATATACAAAGGAGCTTCTGAAGAAATTCAACATGGAAGACAGCAAGCCAATGTCTACTCCAATGCATCCAACTAGCAGCCTAAGCAAGGATGAATAAGAAGGCAAAGTGGATCAGAAAATATACAGTGGTATGATAGGTTCTCTTCATTACCTAACTGCATCAAGGCCTGATATTTTATTTAGTGTATGGTTGTGTGCAAGATTCCAATCAGATCCTAGAGAATCTCATTTTACTGTTGTAAAGAGAATCTTTAGATATCTGAAGGGAACTACAAATCTTTGATTATTTTATAAGAAATCAAATGATTATAAGTTGATATGATTCTGTGATGCTGACTATGCTGGAGACAAGATTGAGAGGAAATCCACAAGTGGTAATTGCCAATATGTTGGAGAGAATCTCATATCTTGGGCTAGCAAGAGGCAAACTACTATAGCTTTGTCTACATCAGAAGCATAATACATATCAGCAGCCAAGTGTTGTACACAACTACTCTGAATGAAATACCAGTTAGAGGATTACAAAGTTAATAGTCACAATATTCCATTATTTTGTGATAACACTGCAGCTATGCAACTTTCTAAAAACCCAATTTTGCATTCCAGAGCTAAGCACATTGAAATTAAACATCATTTTATAAGAGACCTTGTTCAGAAGGGTGGTGTAAATATTCAATTCATTGAAACAGAAAGACAATGGGCTGATATATTTACAAAACCCTTAGCAGTTGAAAGATTTGATTTTATTAAAAAGCTTATGAACATGTCTTTGGTCTCTGAAGAAAACTAGCTCTGAAATCAAAACTGTGGATTCAGCATCTAAACATCTTGTCCTCTGAAAAGCTAATTTTTTTTTTGTTATAGCTTCTGAACGTTGCTTGAATTGGTAACGGTCAGACTCTAAGTGTTACTAACAAGTGTTTTACACGCATCAACTACTTTGTTACTCTTTAAAGCTTTTGATTGGTTTTGGTAAAGGCAGTTAATGACGAATTTCTCTTAATACAACGATTGCACTCCCTCGTTTTGTTTAATTCAAAGTTTTCAAAATCACTTTATTCACATTCACACAAATCACTCTCACAACCAACACTTTTCATTTCTTCTAAGCCTCAGAAAAATTTCTTTCTCTCCAAATTCCTAGCAAAACCCTGTTCTAAACCCTAGAAATGGCAAGTTCATCCACACAATCTCGGTTTCCAGAAGACATTCCAATAATATCTACTCTGAAGATTCTTATCTAAAGGATGCTACTATGGATCTTCGTTACGAAGAAATTCATTTGATTATGGAAAAACAGTGGATTTTGAGGCATTGAAAGTCAATGGGTATGACTATAAACATTTGTTTGTTGAACAAGGTTGGGAAAACTACTTCAATATGTTAAATGGTCCTATTTACCCTGATTTAGTTTTTGATTTCTGGAGAAAATGTGATGTAATCACAAGGGCGGATGCTAATGAAGAGCTTCAAAGAATAATTGATCAGAACCCCATTGTGAACAAGGACAAAATTCGTATTGGAGGATTTCCAGTTATTCTTACAAGAAGTGATCTTGCTAAGATGCTAAACCTTCCCAATACTAGGATTGTCAGACACTACACTCCTTCTTCTGGGAAACAGGAACTGATAAATTGTCTTGGGATCATAGACATTTATCTATTTCTTATCTACTAAAAGACATATGAATCTCTTAGCTTATTTATTCCAACATCTTTGTGAAACTATTTGTGAATCTCAAAGATATTCTAACCCTTCCAAGTTGATCTCTCATCCACGACTACTCAGCTACAATTTTGAGCAGCTTGCAATTCCTGATTGATTCAGAGCTGCTGGTGTATTGATGATGTTGAGGAAGTCAGGGCACCTATCTTAGACGCCAAGATTCTGGTTAATATACGTCTCAAGAGATCAGATAAACTCATTTACCCTCAGCAACCTCTATTGGAGAATAGATAGAAGTTCAGACCAAGGGAAGAAGCTTTTATTTTTTATGATGAACCTCCTGAAGTTATTTTGGAATACATGAGACTCATGAAGGAAAGAGGTGTTAAGGTTACAATGAAAGATATTGGAAGAGGAATTGGTCCAACTTTTGAATAGAAGATGAAAATGGTTAAAGAAGAAGTGGCCAATGATTATGAAGAAGATGATGTGGTTGACGAGCCAGTTGTTGAAGAGAAAGTTCAAGAGAAGACATTCAAGGACATTCCAACCACTAAGGGCAACAAGAGAAAGAGATCAGATGCAGGTAATCTCAACTCTTATACCTAGCTCATTAATCCTTGAATATGTCCAACCATTGAATACTATCTTTCCCTCACCACCTGCCTCACCTAGTGTTTCTACCTCATGCTCATCTGATTCAGATTCTGAACCAGATTTTGCTGAATTTATTGCAAAATTTTCAAAGAAACCAAACACTGAAGCTA
Source organism: Trifolium subterraneum (assembly GCA_951799995.1). NCBI lineage: Eukaryota > Viridiplantae > Streptophyta > Magnoliopsida > Fabales > Fabaceae > Trifolium > Trifolium subterraneum. The sequence continues at coordinate 38,564,906 of OX637461.1, read as the reverse complement.
AGCATATTCCTGAGGAGGAAATAGCTCAACCTTCAGCTGTTGTATCCCCTCATGAATCACCTAAAATTCTTACACCAGAAGAGATCCTGAACGATACATCATTCAGAGTCTCTCTTATCCACATAGACTCACCCTCTGACCAACCCAAAGTTACATCACCTGAACAACACCAACCAATTCCATCAGAACACAACACTCCAACTACATCTAAACCTCCCTCACCATCAGCCAACCAAACTATGATGCTCATAGATAATGGTAGTGCAATAATGAATAGAATTGAAATTGTGCATGATCAAGAGACTAGTTCTCTTAGTGGTCCAAGTCAACCAGATCCTGAACCACTACTTGAGAAGACTGATGAAGATACAATGACAAAGATTCAGAAATCTATTGAACAGAATCTCACTCAACAAGATGCAAAGCTTGACAAGATCATTGGGAATTCAAGAGAGACTGAAGTTCAACTCAATCACATTCTTAATCTCATCTTGACCCAAAACCCTTAGGATTCTCTTTAAGCACTTCTGTCTTGTTACTTTTCCTTTTTGTTTTTTTTATAATAACAAAAGGGGGAGTAATATGTTGTACAATTGTAGTGTATTAATTTTTTTAATACTGCTTAAATGGAATCTGAAACTGTCATTAAGAACCTCTTCTTCTCTTCTCAATCTAGTTATTTTTGCTCTTATTTTTTACGAACTTATATTGATAAGGAAAGCAAATTAATAAACATAATTGTGTATTCATAGATGGAGATAATTAAGATTGTGCTCTTAATTGTTTTTATCAGACTTAGGAGTTGAGCTTGCAAACCTCACACTCTGAGAGTTAAATATGAGAATACAATCAAATTTATCAAATTGTTTCTTAAACTGATTCAAGTTAATTATGGATAGAACTTAGAGGGAGCTTACAAACCTAACTCTAATGGTTTATCAAACTCAGGGGGAGCTTACAAACCTCAACAACCTGAAGTTGACATAATTAAATTAAATCAATAACAATTGTATTTAATACTTTATGTTTGTCATCATCAAAAAGGGGGAGATTGTTAGAACAAAATGAATTTTATTTATAAAACACCCTAAGTTTTGATGATAACAAAGTATTAAATGGACAATTGGAATTACTAATTATTGATCTAGTGTGCGGGAACAAAGTAAAAATTTAAACACTAAGATCATCATTTTGAGCTTCTGAAGAACACATTCTGAACGTTGAAACTCTGAACGTTGAAACTCTCAGTCTCTGAATAAAGTCCTTCAGACGCCAAAGTATACATGTCTTGAAGCTTGCGTATTTCAGTTAGAAGATAACGAAACGTCATTACAAGCTTCCAGTGACATTCTCTGAAGATTGACATCTCATGGCTAATGAAATAGTACATCAACCTTATCCTCAAATGGAGCGTATAGTAATTTGTACTATTGATTACTCAAAATGTTGAAGCGCCATTTGAAAAAGGAGGAAGTAGTGGAATTAGTTTACTTCATTTGGAAACCATGATCAATTCCATATCAGCAAATGCAAATGTACTAACAACGGTCTTATCTCAACGTCTCAATCTACTGAAGTATATATAGAAGACTCAACTCTTGAGAGAAGACTATTGAAATGCTGAATATCTGAACAATTGAACATTGAGAGCAATTTGAATTTCAAGCCATAGAACTGTTCATTCTTTGTAACTCTAAGCAACAATATCTTTAGATATTATTTTAGACTCTGAGCCTAATTCTTTGTATTCACTTAGGATTAAGTTTAAGTGTTAGTGAGTCTAGCTTAGAAACTTTCAGTCACTACTTAATTTGTATTAAGTTAGTTTTGAAGTCTCTTGTCTTGTGTGACTTGAGCAGTGTCAGGTCTCCTGCTGTGTGTTCTGGAGCAAGTGTATAATCTTGTGTGATTATAGTGAAATCCCTTGAAAGTGCAAGGGGACTGGACTACTCTCGATTTGTGGGAGGAACCAATATAAATCTTTGTGTGCACTCTCTTCTCTCTATCTATCTCTCTCTCTCTCTCTGTTTATTTGTGCATTGTGTTTATCTAGCTTTCTCTTATCTGCTGCATTTACTCTTACAAAGCTAGAAAAAGTTTTAACTTCTAAAAACACAATTCAACCCCCCCTTCTTGTGTTTTTCACACCTTCACCTACCTCCGGTTATTTTTGCACGACTAGTAAGTAGTCACTGAAGGTGCGTGGAGAAAACACAAGAGGGGGGGGGGGTTGAATTGTGTTTTAGATATTTAAAAACTTTTCAAGATATTTGTATCTATCAGAGTCTTTAAGCACAGCGGAATGATTAACACAACCAACTTGAATTTAAGAGAATGATGGAAGAGTAAATGAGAGAGTGAGAGAGAGCAAAAGAGACAAGAATTATACTGGTTCCCCTCACAAAACGAGAGTACTCCAGTCCCCTTGCACTTCCAAGGGATTTCACTATAATCACTAAGATTACAATTTAGGTGCTCAAGCACACAAGCAAGAGACTTCTTTGCTCTAGGTCACACACACTACTACAAATTTGACTTTTTACATATGGCCAAAAGTACTTATTACATCTAACCCCCTTTAGATGTAAACTTACAAGATATAGTAAGTTCGACACTTTTTACATCTGGCCCCAACTGATGTAAAATGTTCACTTTTTACATCAGGTTCGCATGTCAGTTGATGTGAAAAGCTCTTTTTCAATTATTTTTTACATCTGGCCAAAGTTTTATCCTGATGTAAAGGTCAAGCTTTCCACAGATGTAAAAGCTTCACTTTTCACATCTTCCAAACTAATCACTTATGTAAAATCTTCACTTTTTTTTAAAAAAAAATCGTGCGATTTTTTTTAACCCACGTACCTGCGTATAATCTGCATATATATATGTGTATATATATATAATAAACACAATCCAAAATTAAAAATAAAAAACATTGATACTACAAATTTTTAAAGCATTCAACATGTGAATTAAGGCAAATAGTATTAAAGCAAAATAGTAATATCATTAATATGACCATTCAAAATCCAAAATTAAAATTAAAGTCAAAACAATTCACAAAAACTTTGCAGCACTATCATCAAATTATACAACGATTCAACATCCAAAATTAAAGTCAAAACAATTCACAATAACTTTGCAGCACCATCATCAAATTAATACCAATACACTGTCGTAAGCATCAACCTAGCTAGCTCCTTTCCTCAGCATCACCACTATCGTCAAAATCAATCTCAGGGTTATATAGATCACGAAAACAAGTTGCCCAGCGGTTTCGCAAATCATACAGCTCTTCATCTGTTAATGCCGTAGGATCATTGAACACCTACAATAAGTAAATAACTTAATTCAGCCACTTATCAACATTCAGAACTATACCAAATTGTTATTAAACCGATATTTAATACAAATAATTTGAGAGTTAGACTCTCTGAATGTCAAAAAGGCCTCAAATCTGCACAAATAATAAGATCATCATTCTATAATTTCAACTCAATTTATACTCAACATGCCTTGTGTTCTTTCTTCTTCTTTTTTGTTTTTTTGAAGAGGCAAGTTTTATTAAGCAACTCAATAACAAGGAGCACTACAGAAAAAGAAAACAGCAGACAAGGAACACATAAGGCTCCCACAAAAACAGAAAACATTACAAGCCAACAAACTATAAAACGGCATGGGATAAAAAAGAAAACATTTTCGAAGTTTCTTGTAACACACTTTTCAGTGTAGTATCTGATATTGGGTGAAATTCGCGTGGAGTGATGGAAAGAAATAATTAGAAAACTATTACTAGTATTATTCGTGTCTATGTGTCAATGTTATGTCTAGTATTTGTGTCTGCATTACTACTTCATAGAAAGAACTATTCATGGTTCGGTTCACCGTTCAAGAATGAAACCAAAGTGTTATAACAGTTCGGCAAAACTGAAATGAACCGTTAATGGTTTATTCAGAACAAAACTGGTAGAAATATTTGGTCCATCGATTCTGCAGTTTTGAACCAAACCAGAACTAACTTTACAAAACACCTATTAATGTTCTATTAAAAATCTTTTTACCTTTAAAATTTCATATTTCTATATTGCAATTGATAAACAAATGATGTGCTATCCAACATAGGCTAAAAAGATCAACTAACTTGAAGTCATAGATGAATTTATGCATGCTAGCTAACAAGTATTTTCTTTCAAAGTGTGAGGTGGCAAGAATCAACGATTTTGAACTATTTAAGGCTGTTAGGTAGCAACTAACCAATTCTTTAGGTATGATAGTAATCATAGGTGGAGTCAGAAACTTCTGAAAGAGGTTACAACCACAAGTAAACAAGTAAAATAATGAGAAATCAATTTATTAGTCTATATTAGAGTACTTCAAAATATACCAAATATGTCTAGTTTTGTCTATCATTATTCGATATGTTGCCTACCCGAATGACCAAATAATTATAATTCTTTCAGTAAAAGGTAAGTGACAAAGTGGAAATACTCCCTCTAGTACATATTAACATGAGAAACAGTGACCATAATTACTAACAACAATAACAAAAGCCTTTTTCAACTAAGCAGAGTCAGTTATATAGACATCGCATCGTCTCATATGATAAATTCTCAGCTTTCAAAAATAATAGGCTAGATGATTACCTGAGTATATGCATGAACACCATCTTCTGTAGGTCCCACAGGACTTCCTCTACTACTAAACTTCCCCTCTTTATATATGTAAAGCAATGGTATACCAGTTGACAATTCTAAACTAGTAACCTGTTTCTTAACAGATAAATAAAGTAAGGATCAATCCTGATAGATGAAAACATATGAATGGGAAGAATGAACTCTAGAAAACTAAATCATTTAAATATAATAACAAAATTAAGCAATGGAAAGTAAGCACAAGAGATCGTATATATCAATGCCAAGGTGGGTATTCATGCTAGCATATCTTGCAGTTCCAGTCAAATTCTTATTTTCCCTATTAATTCAAAATTAAATACATTGCAAGTCATCACAACAATATATTAACTGGACTAGTTTTGTACTCCTACTGAGTGAGGTAAATCAAATCCAACAACCACAACAAGTAGACAAGTTTTCTACTGGCCCCTCATGATTTTAAACTGGGTCAATCACACCTATGTGTGCAATGTGGGTACACATCATTAAGTTCAAGCATAAACATGACTGAGTGCAATTTCTTTATAATTCCTATGGATCTAAACAACTTGATTATACTAATTTGAACCAATATTGCGTTAACAAGAATTTACAATAATAAATTCATATTAGTCACTAGATTACATTTGAATTTCAAATAAATAATCCACACAACCATGCTTCAATTTACCAATCATGCTTCAAATATCAGTGTTTCAAACACTACATTAGTACACTTAGTAATAGTGATCTATATCAAATATCAATGACACTACATTAGTACACTTAATATACAACACACCAAGTAATTGATAACATTGAAGATGTTACTACCTGAATCTATGATTCAAACACTATAGTTAGTGATAATGATCTATATCTAATATCAAGGATTCAATTTGTACACAATAAAACAAAACATTAATACACATAAGACACCACACCAAGTAATTGATAATGCTGAAGAAGTTACCTGTATAATACCAGCATGGTCACCTCTAGAGTGGTCAGGTTCTGCTGAAGATTGTAAGCATCTAATCTCCTTATAGATTCATGTAAGGAATTAATCCTCGGTTTGAATTCATCATATTCCCTCGTCACTCAAACTAATAAGCAACCTTAAGGATGAAAAGTTCTCCATCATGTCTTTAGCCTTCCCATAAAAAAAAGAGCCTCCTGATATCAGAAGTTTGTCAAACATGTGAAAGTTCTGCTTGATGGCCGGTGAATTGTTGTGATTATAGCTTCTGAACTTCTCTAAGCTTCTGAACTCTTGCAGACACTCATATCCTATTTGAGCTTCTGAACATATTTAGCTTCTGACCACGTTTTAGCTTCTGAACTCTTTCAGAGTGTAAAGATTTAGACTTCCATAAGGTTCCTTCAAAGCTTAAACCAAGTGTGCTCTTAATATAACTTTGGATTCTCCTGCACACTTAATTTAAACATTAGTAACATCAATTGTCCATTTAATACTTTGTTATCATCAAAACTCAAGGGTGTGTACTAAAACATATTTTGTTCCAACAGTCACTAGCGGAATTAAGAATCGACAATGTTTATACACATGTCGCTTGCAATAAATTAGAATGTAAACTTGGTATGACTGGACCGACCTGCTTTGATATCACCTATGTAACACCCTAATTTCCCATTTCTTTTATTTATAAAAAGATAGTTAATTGTTTTTCAAAAGGGTGTCACATTTTCTCATTTAAAAACATTCACTAAATTAACACCGTGTCAAATTTGAGAACTTAAAAACAACTGAAAATAATTGAATAATTCATTCCCCTTTGTTACAATATCAGAGTGACTCGGCTGATGAATAAAACTAAACTGAAGACGACCCAACACCATCGTAGGGCCAAGTCAAAAAAGGAAACACACAAGGGGTGAGAATGTCATCTACATATAAAGCAATGTGAAATTCTGTTCTTCATTAGATGACAGATGTTTTACACGTTGTTTGGGAAAATTGTGCACTTTGTATAATGTCTTAGACGATGTGTACAACAATTGCGATGTAGAATAAATAATGAAAGTTGTAATGCCCCGATTTTTAGAAGTTATTAATTAATATATTTTTTTATGAGTTGTTTGTGTTGACTGTGCTGAAATGATGTTGTTGTCGTTGATTGTGTGATAGTTAATTAATTATTTCGATGTGTTAAATAATTAATCCTTTAGAAAAGAAATGAGTAGAATGATGTTGGTGGACTAAAATAAAAATGAGAAGAAAGTGGAGCGTGGGGTGCAAATACTAAATGGTGTGTATAAAGGGGGTGTGAATTAGAAAATTGTATAGACACAAATAAAAATAGATTTTTATGATTTGACTTCGGAGGAAAGTAACCTAAGTTGTTTTCTATAAATGGGCAGTTAGAAACAAATTAGGATTGGCCACAATTGCTAAGGACGAATTCATCACTGTTAACGTTATTCTTTTCTTTTGTTTTCTTCTTGTGTGTTTCTAATTGGTGATTGAGGTTAATTTGAATACTTGTTTCTTTTCCATTCTAGTGTTTCGATTAATTGAGGATTGATGTTGTTTGGATTCTTTCTATTTGAATTCATGTTCTGTTGTTGTTACCAATTTCGTGCTCTGTTGTTACTTTGAAAATTGTGAATTCATGTGTCATTGAGTTTATAGTGTTTTTGAGTTTTTAAGAGTTTGAATTTTTCAGATTTAAATATGTAAATCATAGAGAAGGAGTTCTTAAAATGTTTTTGAGTATAACAATGAGTTACAAATGTTTCTGAAACGATTTTAAGCCTCTAAGAATCGAATTTCAACAATTAAATGGGAGTTGAAGAACAACCGGATTTGAAAACTCATGTGTGAATTATTTTATTTCAAAATAAGATTCGATCACATTTTCTTAAAACTAACTCCGGATATCTTTCTAAATTTTAATGACGATAAAAAATGTATAAGGAACGTCGAATTTCGTTGAGATTTGAGGGAGAACGAGTCGGGTAAAAACTGGGTCGAAACCATGTCGACCAACCCATGTTGCAGGAACCGGACGAAGAAGATGAACAATAGCAGGTTGATATCGCCCACTCGCGCGTCAGGAACGTGGGGCGCGTGAAGGGTCAGGGAATCACTGTTTTTGAAATTTTATTTTTCACAAAAGTAGTAAATGATATTCTTGAAATTTTGGTACTCCTTTGAAAAATTTTGGACACCTATAGCTATTTTTCATTAATTATTTGGGCTTAATAGTTGGTTATAAATATTAAAATTTCATAAAAATTTCCCAAAATTTTATACAAAATAATTTGAATATTTTGTGACCCTCTCGTGTACCTCACTTTCTCTGGTTTTATATCCTCTCAAGGATTTGAATTTATTTCACAGTTTTTATTAATTGAATCGATTTAAAATTCGTATGTTTCGTCGATAAACTAAATCAAGTTAATTTGAGTTACGGGTAGTGTTAAAGAGGAGTAATAGGCTGCTGTTTTGAGAAATGTGAGTGACTAATTGAGTTTGTGAAATTTTAATTGTCATTGTAATCGAAGTTGTAGATAATTGTTGTGTATTGTTGTCGCTTTAAGTCGATGCTATTGATGTCGAACTAAGTTGCTGATTTCAATGTTCATTTATGTAGTTTAAGCTTTTGCTCGTTGATAATAGTTGTTGTTTGGATTATTACTTTGTTGTATAATGATGTTGAACTAGGTTGTTATAACGATGTTAAATTATCTATTATAATGATGTTAAGGTATTGAGGTTGTTAATTATGTTGAAATTATACCGTTGTAATCGTTGGTGTTTATTGATGTTGTTGATCATGCATTTATTCATGTGTCCAATGATGCCGAGTTTCTAATGATGCCGAACTATTGATGTTGATTATTGATGCCAAAACTATTGATGTTGATCCTACAAGATGTAAAACTGGAATTGATGTTGATCCTACATGATGTAAAACTAGAATTGATGTTGATCTTGGTACCACATGCATCTAGGGAGTCTAGATCATGCATTTTATTATTTACATTTGTGCTAACTATCTTTGGATTGTGGTATGTGATCATTGTTGATGATTGTGATTGTGCGTGGTCATCCACTTTGATGATATTTTCTTTGATGATTGTTTTGCTATTCAATCTTGTTATTTAATTTAGTTATCTTATAGTTGTGTTGTCGCTCAACTTTACGTTTCTTGTCCCCCTTTGGTTTGACCCTACGGCTTGCAACCGTAATTTTTCAGGTAGGTGATGAGTCATAGCTGATGTGTTTGGATAGTTGTTGCTTTGCTATTTATTTGGAGTCGCTCTGTTAGGATGTCCTTGAGGAGAAACTTTTATTTAAATATGCTATTAATTCTTTATAACAATTGGACTATGTTATTTTGATTTAGTGATTTCAATTCGGACTTTGAAACTTATATTATTGGTTTTAATTTATTTTCGCTGCATAATTTTTAATCATTTGAGAACGTAGTTGATTTGAGTAGGTGAGACATCCTTATTAAATTAATTAAAGGAATTTTTTTTAAATAAAATAAAGGGGTAAATTAAGGGTGTTACAAAAGCAAGTGAAGAACACAATCAATTTGTTAACCCAATTTGGTGAAACTACACCTATTTTGGAGGATACCAATCCAGGAAAGGAAGACCACTACTTTGAATTAATATTTACAACAACATGTTTTTTCTTAATACAAGTGTTTCTTCTACTTAGAGGTTCACTCCCTTAAATACGAGAACCTCTCCACTTTCCTACAATTACCCAGCGTGGGTAATTGTAACTTCTTCTTTTCTTCGGAAGAGATGTTGAATTACATAAGTTAACATTACCTAACTCTACTCCTAGAGAAGGTCCACCCTTGTGCAAGATTAATGGTATTCAATAAAAATCCATAAACCGTTAACTTTGATCGGTCTCAATAATATATCAAATGGTTTTTATTTTCTTTTAAAAAAATTATGGATGTTCTATATGATATAAACTTTCAATCCAACTGTGGATATTTAAAAACTTTCCAAGATATTTAAAATCTTTTCAGAGTCTTTAAAGCACATCGGATTATTCACACAATTAACTTATAGCGTTATGAATGATGAAGGAGTAAATGAGAGAGTGAGAAAGAGAAGAACACACAACAATTTATACTGGTTCCCCTCACAAATTGAGAGTACTCCAGTCCCCTTGTTTCCAAGAGAGTTTCACTATAATCACTAGGATTACAATATTTGCCCAAGCACACAAGCTCAAGACTTCCTGCTCTTAGTCACACAAGACATAGAGACTTCCTTGCTTTGATCACACAAGATCAAAGACTTCCTTGCTCAAGCACACAAGCTTGAGACTTCCTGCTCCAAGTCACACAAGACAAAGAGACTTCCTTGCTCTGATCACACAAGATCAGAGGCTTCCTTGCTCAAGCACTCAGGCTCAAGACTTGACTGCTCTAATCACTAAGATTGAGACTTACGTGCTTCTACACTAAGCAGAAGACTTTCTTGCTTCTACACTAAGCAGAAGACTTACTACTAACTTAAGAGCTTAAGACTTATTACAAACATAATAACTTCAGAGGCTCTAAGCTAGTTTCTATGCTCACTTCATTTGAGAGATATTATCTATTACAATTCAAATTCTCACTTTCTTCTGAGAGATTTTATCTAATGGTGAGCGCTAGTCATCAATTCTTTCTTTGGCATATTTATATGAGTTGAGAAAGACATTGAGACGTTGGAGAAATTCACGTTGCAACTTGGACAGCTGTAGACATTGAAGATCCGTTGAGTAAAGCCACGTCTTCCTTTGCAGAGAAGTTTCACCTTTGCTGTCTGTCCAATGGTACAGTTATAAGGTACAACTAGCTCCTAGATAGAGGGATCACATCCTTTGTGACCGTTGCAGTTTAGTTGACCTTAGAACAAGTCATCAGGCTTGATAAGTTGTAGTTGATGTAGCCCTCTGATGACTGGGAATTCCTTTGCTTCTGATGAACCTTTGATAACTTGGAGTCTGATTGGTCTTTGAATGGTTGACCTCTGATAGTCCTTCGTAATTCAGCTTCTGAACGTCTTCATACTCTGAATAACTTATGACTAGCAGACAGCCTCTGAACTCTTGTAGGCCTCTGAACATCCTTGAGCTTCTGAACTCCTTTGAGTCCCTGAACAGCTTCAGACGTTCTGATCTACTTTGAGCTTCTGAACTTTGTATAGCTTCTGACCACGTTGTAGCATCTGAACTCTTTCAGAGTCTAAATATTCAGACTTCCATTGGTTTCATCAGAGTTTAAATTAAGTGTGCTCTTGATTAAACGTTGAATTCTCCTGCACTTAATTTAAACATTAGTACCATCAATTGTCCATTTAATACTTTGTTATCATCAAAACTTAAGGGTGTGTATTAACACATATTTTGTTCCAACATTTACAACCACTACAAGAAATACTCAAATTATTGACCAAAATTATTGAGGGATAAAAGCCCTCAATAATGTATTGACGACTTATTGAAGGCTAAAAGCCGTCAATAATGCATAAAACGGTCCACAAATTAATTTAAAAAATAAAATAAAAATAAATAAACATTATTGATGGCTCAGGGCCGTCACTAATGTGCCTCGAAAATGCATGCCTGCAACGCGCTGCAAAAGTTGGGCAAAAGCCTGTCACATGGATTAGTGACGGCCATAATCCGTCAATAATGCATACATTACTGACGACTCTGGTCCGTCAATAATGTTTTTGACCGTTGAACGCATTTGCGACGGATCTGGTCCATCAATAATGTCGTTAACTTGCGCAAAATTCAAATTGCAAGGGCTAACTCCTCTCCATACACAATATATTACTCACTTCATCTCATTTCTACAGACTTACTCTCTAAAGACCTCTGACTTCTCTCTAAAAACCTCCAACTTCTCTCTAAAATTCCTCTCAATTTTTTTTCTTCTATCTTTCATATATTTTTCACTTATCCGTTTTTATTCCATTTCTCGATTTAAAAACCGTAAGTATTTATATTTTAATTTAATTTATGTATTTGTTATTTGAATTAAATATGTATATATGTTCTAATAGTTTTTGTTGCATTTTTTATTTAGCAAATTTTGATATAAATATTCTTGCGGTCATCCGAGTGTGTGGGTTGGAAGCGCGTCAAGTCAGAATCTACTCGGCGCTACAAGTAAGTAATGTAATTTCCATTTATAATACTTAGTAAGGTTAAAAGTTTATATTTTTGTCAAAAAAATAAAAAAGTTACTATTTTTTCAAATAATAAATAACCCACTGCATATTATTTGACCAAAAACAAGTGTTTTTTCAATTAAAAAACAGTACGTAATAATTTTTATTTAAAAAACAACAGTACTAGTTTTAAAAAAAAATAGTTTTTATTAAAACGAAATTTTTAATTACGAAAAAAATTTAGTATATTTAATTTAAGAAATGGAAAATGATAAAAGTTTCTATTTTTGTCAAAAAAATAAAAAAGTTATATCTTTGTCAAATGATAAACTACTTCATATTAATATTTTTACAAAAAAAAATGTATTTTCTGTAAAAAAAACAAACAATAGCAGATTTTATAAAAAAAAATCTGATTTTAAACAAATTATTTAATTATTTAAAAATTAGAATTAATTAATTAAATTTAATTAATATTATTTTTTTATTTAACTGATGTACATTATTGACGGCTGTAGTCCGTCAATAATGTTATCCTTGTTATGCATTATTGACGGTTGTGCATCATGGAAGACTTGATCAAATTTCATGTTAGAACTTGCCTCTATTTAATTTGGCAAACTATTGTGTGGACTATTTGTAACTCGCGAAATGATATCCTAATTTTAGAAGGAACTTTTTCTGCTGAGTGTCTGATCGAAAAGGTGAAACTTTTATCTTGGAAATGGTTTCTAGGTAAAAATCCTGACATTCCCTGTTCATTTTATGGGTGGGGTATGCACCCTATTTTTTGTTGGAACCGTTAAGTTTGGTGGGGTGTGGATCAGGGTCTTCGTGAGGTCTGGTTGATTGGAGGTCTCCTATGTCTGTCTTTTTGGGGTTGATCCTTGCCCCTCTCTCTCTCGATGGGTTGGATCTTCTTGTGGTCGGAGGTTAGAGGTGTTTATTTGCGTTGTTGTTTGCCTTTTACTTTCATGTGGTATAGTAGGTGGAGTGTACTTCTGGTACCTTTTGTATTTTGAATTCTCTTTTGTACTTTTGTCGTTTTTTTATAGTATAATATTATTTTTCCATTCAAAAAAACAAATTACTACATAAAGTGAATAAGACGAAAATATAAGAAAAAAAATAAGACTAAAATGTACGGTATCTTTTAATGAATAGCAAGATTTGTTTCAATTAAATCATGAGACATTATCAAAAAAGTTGTTTAGGCCCAACACAAAAAAGTTGAGATTATTACTATGAATAAAATTAAGGTTTATGAGTAGCTAAACATAATAAGCTTAATAATAAGGATTAACTAAATTATTTTTTTTAAAAAAAAATCGGTATCCGGCTTTAAGACCGACTAATTCGAGGGGACCAATCCTATCGCCCGCTTGTGGGGGGTCCAGTTATTAAAGCCAGAGTTTTTTAGCTCTATATGGACTAACCCACCAAAATTGACACCAGAGAAAATCGAACATAAGATCTTGAGAGGAGCATACTTCAAAAATTCAAAGTAATATCACTAGACCAACACAAGTAGATTAATTAACTAAATTATTAAAGCTCAAAAGCAATCATGTAGTTATTTAACAGAATTAAAGAGACATATGTTTTTGACCTTTTCTACTCTTTAGGAATTTGGTTGTGACTTGTGAGAGGACTCTATTATATACTTCTAGTTCCAGGTCTATCCTTAATGCATGGGTCATCAAGGAACAAAACATAATATGATTATCAAGTTGCTCCTAATTTGTGTCAAAATTTACAAGACAAAGACGTACAACTTCCAATATATCACTATATCAATTCAAATAATTTAAATTTCGTGGGCACATAATGTCCCAAAAATAAATTAATAATTGTAGCAAGCTATATAGCTGTACATGAATTTATTCGGTTCAAGAAATACTGTCCTGTCTTGATGTTTCAACGATAGGTCTCAGTGTATATCACTAATGCAAGCTTGCAGAGAATTGGAATGCACAGTTACAATATAACTAACTCTTTTCTAGTTTTTGCATAAATAAAATAAATTAAAATTTCATAGATGTAGACTCGTCAATCAGGTTATATATATTTTTTTTCATATTTATGGTTACATATACAAAGTACTATTTACTTAATATTTTGTGGTCATGCTCCTCAGTTTTCAACATTTCAACTATGGGACATGGCTTTAGTCTTTGAATACAAGGACAGGGAACCATAGGGTAATAGAAAGGATCCTAAGTAGGAAGGGAAGCAGTTAGTGACAATAATGGTTGTGTGTAGGGTCATAAAATGCAGAGTGTGGCACAGCATTGCATGTGCAATGCAAACAAAGGGTACACATATGGAAACAGTGGGATTATTATAGGAAGAAAAAGAAAACAGAAAAAACACCAAGCAAAGAGGTGTTTTTGATTTAGGGATATTTAGAACAGAAAGATTTGCATGATGGGAGGAATATATACAAGTGGACCAGCTTTAATTTATGTAACATTTCATTATCCTAGTGGTTCAAAAATATAAAATAATTTTTTTTTTATGGAAAAAATCTAAAATAATTTAGTCAAAAAATTTTATTTTTTTAAAAATAAATACAAAATAATATTAGACTTATAAAAATAAGATCTATTTATTTAATTTAATTACCGTATATTCTAACCTTCGATTCACCACTATATCTTTTTTACCATAGATTATATTTTAAATATGGGACATTCTAATACGAACCTAAAAACATTTCAAAAGGATCTTAATTCTTATATAATATATGATTCTTTTTTTTCATCAAATACACAATATCTTCGCTCGTGGGTTGGTTTGGCGGTATCAACTTGGATCCTGTGAATGTGATGCTCCTTAAGCTTTTGAGTTCGATTATCTCTTGTGTCAATTTGAATAAGCTAATTTAGTTTATTCAAAAAAAAAAAAATCTTCCCTCGTGTGTCTTTTCTCATTTTCAAATAAAATTTATCTTGTAAAATAAAAGTTTTAGTTATCTCTATTTCTTCAAAGAAATTGAAATTTTTATTTAGGGGGAAGAAAATCATAAAAAGAAAATTGTATTCAGTTTACTTTATTATTTAAACTAATAAATTTAACTTTTAAAAATTATATTTTGTCAAAAAAATAAAAATAAAAAATTGTATTAATTGATGGCCCTTTGAAATTTCTCATTTGTTGAAGGAAAAAGAGAGAATTGGTGGTCAGCTTTGTTGTCATGCTTACTGTGTCTGTTGCACAAGTTCGGCTGTGAATCGACCAGATACAAGGCGCACGTATTTGATGATTGTTTCTATCTCTTTCCATTTGGTCTCACCAGTTGGAAACCAGGTAACCCCTTTTGTCCTTTTATTTCTAACCCTATGTCATCTCAAACTCCCCCAAATCATCAACTAATTTTAACAACTAATCCAATCTATTGTTGTCCTTTCTTCAATTATAAAGTAGCAACAAATTGGAGAAGATGTTTAGTGTTATTATTATTACAAGCAGGCCAGACAGGCGCGTAAAAACGCGTCTGCCTGTGTCTAATTTATGTCCAAAAATAATAAATAAAGACATGTCTCTATGGTAAGTTTTTTAATAAAAGATTTTTGTTGCTAAAAAAACATTTAAGGGTATTATTGGTATTATGAAAAGTCTACACAAAATTTTTTTTGTATCCTTTTTATATATAGTATAGGTTATTATACACTAAATTTAATATGTGGGGTTAACATTTTTTTTCCCAATAACTAAATTATATTATGTTTACAAAAAAAAAAAAGTTATACTAAAAATAGTTTTAGACCTAAATTTATAAAGAAAATATAGTCTATCATTCATTTGTTGAAAATGAACTACAATTATATCATTACTAACTATTCTAAGAACATCTCTTTCTAAAAATATTCCAATTTCAATGAATCCTCCTAATGTTTCAAATTAATAGTAATGACAGTAATGTAATCATTACTAGTCTTCCTGAAAATATTTTCAATGTTTCAAAACCAAAAACCACATATATAAATTCTACAAGGAATCGTTACTAATTTCAGAATAAACTAATGAAATTACCTTTGGCGTCGACGGCAAATGCCAAATAGAAATGAAGTTACTAATGTCTGACTAGAACTAGAAGGAGTGACGTCGTCGTAATGAGAGGACAAGTGGGGGAAGATTGAGTAAGACTAAGAGGAGAGGTTAGCCAGCCGGTGAGGTGTCTGGTGGTGAGGAAAAACTAAGGAAAGAAGAAAGAGAAAATAAAACGCGTAAAATATTTTTTTTGACAAACAATTTATCTCTATTCACTCTACAAAACGACGGCGTTTTCATATTAATTTTTATAAAAAAAAAAAAAAAAATTGAGTTGGGCTATAGGCACATGCCCACACCTAGGCCCCTGTGAGTATGGAGACAAACAAAAAAATATACTTTCAGATTTTAACACCGAAGGAAAAAAAAAAAAACATTTATATTTTATGGTTAAATATATGAGAAAAAGGAATATGTACAATTAGTCAAAAAAACAAAAAAGAATATGTACAAACGGTGTAAAATAATTTTACAATGTCAACCAATCACAACCATGTTTTCTGTCACGTCACTCCACTTAACCCTACTTTCTTAATATGATTTGAAAGTTTGAAACATTCTGATTGGTCGAGTGTGTAAAGTTTCTTTACTCTGTCTGCTTATATCCATTAAACTCTAAATATATTACGGTGTTAATTTTGAAAGTTTAGTCCTGAATAAATTTTGTTTAATTTTAGTCCCTATTTTTAAAAGTTCTATTAAATAAAACTGTATAAAATTAAATTTAGCATTAATAAGTTTTTCGTCCCACAAATCTAGAATTTTTCTGTTTTAGCCATTAGAAAATAAAGTGAGATGTTTGTGTCTAAAACAAAATCAACACGCAATTTTTGTCTCTGATAAATTTCAAATGATTTAGTATCTTTAAACTTTTAAATTTTTGAATGAATTTTTATAGACATATTTAGAATATTATAAAAAATTATCTACAAAAAATAATCTTAAAATTCAATTTTGTAAGTCAAAATTTTCATTATTTTTATCTTAAAATTTTTGTGTTTTAAAATTGATTGATTTTATGTTAAATAAAATGTTAACTTTTTGTAAAATAATTTTTCATAATTAATGTTCTAAATAGTAAAATTTCCCTTTATAGGGACACAAAAGATTTCATTTGACTTTAAGAATAAATACTCCAACTTTTTTCCAACAAAAAGGATATTATGATGATTCTTTTCTTTGTTGATCCGACTTACTCCTAATAATGTTACGTATTGACAGCAATAACAGTAAATTAGAAATCACAGAATAGTGGCTATATCTATTTATAGAGATTACGTAAGATAGAATACAATCTAGAACCAGAAATAGGATAGGAGAGTTATGCAATGTAATGCTCTCTCTACCTAGCTATGTAGCTAATGCAATGTTTATCTCGCGGGTTCCCAATGTATATGTACATACTCTCTCTCTCTCTATGCAGAAGCAGAATGATTTCATCACCAAAAAATCTCTCAAATATGGTTCACATGAATGTATATGCAAGTTACTAATAATGGCATAAAACTAGCACTGTAGACTTTCCCAAACACATCTCGATCAACCTTTTCAAGCATTAGTACTGATTGAGTTGTTATTGAAGACGTAACAGAATAATATGACCATTGGTTAGGTCCCCCATATTGAAGAAATAGTGTTGTGTTACAGAAGAATTGAAGAAGGAACCGGTAACCTACTCCTGTTTTGGAGGGTTCCTATATGTCTCTCTTTTTCCCTCTTGTTATGGATGGCTTTTTCCTTTGTTAAATTATCAACACATTTTATATCCATATTTTTTTATTAAATATATATTTTTAGTTCATGTAACATTAGCAAATTTTGTTTTTAATTTCTATAAAATTGTTAGAGTCTTGGAAGGAGAAATCCAATTAGACACAACAATAACTAATTAATAGAGCATTTTGCGATGGCAGAAGAAACCTCCAACAACGTAACAACGAGCTCCAATAACAAGACCTTGTCGTGAAGACACTCCGCTGACAAACAAGCAACTCCAATAGGAATCACAACACTGATTGAAAAATACTTCAACTCTGTCGGTGTGTGGTACAATATAGATCGAAGAGAGGAGTCTAGTAAAACGATGGCACGAAGGAGGACCTCATTGCAACATCACTACCCTATTTTTAAAGGAAGAGGTGCGACGATGGAAGGAAGAAGAGAAGGTCAAATAAAAGAAGAAAAAAACGGTTTGGTGGAGAAAAATGTAATTTTATTGTTGTTTCAAATTACTAATGCAATTTTATTTTTATTTTTTTATAAAATGTAATTTTATTTTTTCGTTATTGTAATGTGAGCAATTATATATGTTCAAAATGTAAGAGAAAATACTAGAAAAAAAGTACAGAAAAAAATAGAGTTGCGTGGAGACCCCACGACATTTGGACAAGCATTGGGTCTATGACTTGTGATCCAACATACTCCAGTAACCCGCAATGTAGCTCTTTATCGAAATCGTCCATTTATGTTTTAATGCGAGTACTTTGAGGACATCTTCATTTGATTCTTTTCATATATGGATAGGGTCAAACTGTATTGTCTTCATATTGTGGCCAATATTTTTCGCCTTGAACTACTGGAAAGTTTTTATTGTACTGTGCACAACATACTGTGACATTTTGTACATGTCGGAAATGTGGGCTTGGCGGCCATGAGAGAGAATGAAGCAATTACATGTGAACAAGATAAATGTAAAACTTAAAATTTTCTACAGTCACACCACTTTTCTTACCAGTCGACCTTGACAATATCCATCTCTAAGCTACGTTATGCTATTTAAGTATGTTATGCTATTTTTGAATATGCATCTCTTTTAGCTGCACTAGTCGGTGAGTGTGCACAGTAATAAACTACTAATAAATTACTAATTAAAAAATCATTCACAGGTTAAAAAAATAATACAAGGGAATCTTACTCATTGTTATGATATGTTTCAAATGAAAAAACATATTTTAGACAAATTATACACTAAATTAGTGAAATATGGTTTAAAGACTTCTAAACGTATGAGAGCTGAAGAAATGGTTGCAATATTTTTAGGCGTTGTAGGTTATGAGGTAGGCAATAAAATGATTCATGAAATATTTTAACACTCGGTGTAGTAAGTAAACATTTTCATCGATTTATTCATTCCAGCCTTAAGTTGTCCTTCAAATATATCAAACCTGCAGATTCAATGTTTCGTGATTGTCATGCCAAAGTAAAAAATAACCAACGCTACTGGTCATTTTTAAAAAATGCTATATAGGAGCAAATGATGCTATACATGTACGTGTCATGTGTAGTTAGTGCCACTGATCAAACTAGGTTTATTAGAAGTAAATGTTACGATTGTATGTGATTAAAATGTGTTTCACTTTTTAATTAGCTGATTCGGAAGATACTGACCATGATGCTCGTGTTTTTCATCAAATTCTTACAAACATAGACCTTAATTTTTTACATCCTCCTACAAGTACATTCTTTTGCCACATATATATTTTTAATTTCTTTAAAATTTTTTAAAAATCTATATAATATAAACTTTCAATAAAACTTTTCAATACAACGGTTAATTTTTTTATCTTCCATTAAAGTGTACTATCTTACATACATATTTATATTGAAATATTTTATAAAATTTCTATTCATTATAATGTTATTCATGATTTATCCACCATGTTAGACGGGGCAACAAAATATACTCATTCCAAAGAGAAAAAGATGAAAAAACCTAAAAATGATAAAATTTAAAGCACAGTCGAGGGGTTTGGTTGTTAGGACGAGCAAGTAGTTGCCTGAAGTGAAACCAGTTTATAAAATTGAATTGAATTGCGTCCCAGTTAATTATTATTAAAATAATGTACATTAACAGGGTAGTAATGATGATGGTGACAGGGACATAGAGAGTGACTTATTAGTGATTGTTGTGTTTATGAATGAAACATGACAAGGCTTGTTCCGTTGTGTAGCAAAACAAAGCAAACTAACACAATAACAAAGCAAGACCCTCTCTCAATCATGTTTTGTTTTTGTAACATTTTTGTTTTGAAAAGAAAGAAAGAAAGATAATAATATTATGTCCTCTGTACAAGGCGAAGTGAACAGCAGCACAGCACCCATCACATAGCTAGCTAGGTGTCTGTCTGTCTTTCTTGTCAATTTAGAGAGAGACAGCCTATGACCCTGCAACTGCAACACAATACCCCCCATCAATTTCACACGTGTGACCCAACTGTTCTTTTCTTATTTTTTATTTTTAAATATTTGTTATATCTGGTTCAACGACCGACTAATACGATAGACATCGAACTTATCTTCCACTGGTAGAGGCCTCCTTGACAAAGAATTAAATGGTCACAAAAATTTAGTCGTTATTTTTTTTTAACTATGATATTGGTAGGAAGTTTCCACGGTTGATAGTGGATTGATTCTCCCCTCCCGATCAAAGTTTCTCCATACGCATGAGCCAGAAATTAAACTCCTAACCACATGCTTAAACGGACCAAAACTCTTACTACTTGTACTAATTCATTCTTGGTTTTTAGTCATTCTATATAGTCACACATCCATGATTGATAAAACTAAAAAAGAAACTAATTAAATAATATGCATTTTTACAATATTTAAATGATGTAGTAATATACTCCTATAATTTTATTTGATATAGTACGATTATAAAAAAAATAATATTTGTGACCTTTCTTTTCTTTTTGTTAATTATTAATTATTAATTTTAATTTAAAATAAAAAATAGAACTATTCTTATATATACTGACAGCAACCTGTTAAAATAAAATTAGAATGGCCAGTGTCATTGCCTCAGTCTGGACACCTAACTACTTCAATTGTTCAATCTCATCTCATCTCTTTCTTTCTTTCTTTCTTTCAAAAGGGCTTCTTGAAATCACTTCAACATTTTTAAGTTCTTCTTGCTTCTCCTCTCTGCAATAAAACTGTTTTTTCCTTTTCTTCTTCTTCTTCATCTTTTCTTCTTACCCTTTCACTTCTTGTTAGTCTTTGTCCTTTCAAACTTTCCTCATAACATAAAATATTCTCTTCATATGAGATAGAAGAAGATGAAAGCATGGCCATCAATGCAATCTTCTTCTTCAACTAGTTATTCTTCTCCATCAATGGGAATGGTCTATGCAAACATGGACTCTCTATCACTTAACTATGCTGCTGCTTCTTCTTCTTCATCTCAAGATTTCTATGTCTCAAAGGAAGGTACTAACACTAACACTACTACTGCTAACTGGTCTTTACCATTTATGAGGGAATGTTGTATTACAAGAAACTATGAGGAAAACCAAAACAGTGATGAAGTTGGAGAAGGTAATGGTTCTGATTCTGGTGATGGTGTTGGAGAAAACAACAGTGACAAAATTAACCCTAATGAGAATAATTATGTCAGTGGCAAAGAGGTAATAGATACTGGACATTCTAAACTATGTGCAAGAGGTCATTGGAGACCTGCAGAAGATTCTAAGCTTAAAGAACTTGTTGCTCTTTATGGTCCTCAGAATTGGAATCTCATAGCTGAAAAGCTAGATGGAAGATCAGGTTTGTGAATTCAAAACTTTTTTTTTTAATGGTAAATATATTATTAAAACGAACAGTAACAGAAACCAGTAAAAGATAGACATTTGTGAATTGAAAACTAATACAAAAACTTATTTTTGGGTCATTTTCTTTTTCTTAACTTTTTTAGTTTCATTTTTGCATTTTGAAGGTAAGAGTTGTAGGCTTAGATGGTTCAACCAATTGGATCCAAGGATTAATAGGAGAGCTTTTAGTGAAGAAGAGGAAGAAAGATTAATGCAAGCTCATAGGATTTATGGAAACAAATGGGCCATGATTGCTAGACTTTTTCCTGGAAGAACTGATAATGCTGTTAAGAATCACTGGCATGTTATAATGGCTAGAAAGTACAGAGAACAATCAAGTGCTTACAGAAGAAGGAGGCTGAATCAATCTGTTTACAGAAGAATAGAAGATAATGCAAATTTTGTCTCACAAGGGATTGAACAAGTACCATCACAATATTGTATTAACCTCCCAAATGGAACACTTGGTTATAATAACATGCCTAGTTTCCCATTTTCATCTTTCCATGGAGTAATTGATGGTGGTGTTGATTGTAGCTTAAATGGTTCAGCTCATTTTTCTGGTAGCAAAGAATCAATCTCAAGTAACAAACAGACCCTTAGTAGTCCTTTTGGCTTATTTGCTCAACAGACACCACTTGATTTCATTTCTGGTATGCTCATATATATATATATATTTCATTATTTCGATTAGCTAGTGAGTTTGACAGAATCACGACGAGTCGAAAAATGATTTCAACAAAATCTTCTCTTTTGAGCTTCAACAAAATCTCATTGATTTTACTAAATATATAACAATATTTTGTTACTGTTATATGGTGGTGTATTAATTAATAAATAAATTATTTTCATTTATCATTTTGGTTTACATTAACAACAGTGACTGATACTGATGCAAACCCTCTTTTAGTTATCTTTTTGTTGCAATAAAATAACTATCCCTTTCTCAAATCTGTTCATATCGGTAGCATGTTTTTTCTTTTAATAGTAATGCAATGTTATTGAATTTTCAGGAGGTATAAGAAATGATGATTATAGCCAAATGAAAAACTGGGATAGGCCAAGTAATTTACATAATCATCAACCAACCAGTTTTTACCATCAATATCCCCAATATATGATGCAAATGCAACAACAAAACAACAATTTTTACAGTTTCACATCAAATTCAACCACAGCAGCAACATCAACAACACAAATATTAGGCAGTGAAATTTCACTATCATCAGTGGTAACAGCAACAGAAAATCACAGAGATCAAGTTATGATGATGAGTAATCCACCTCCTTCTTCAGATACAATTCCATTTATTGATTTCCTTGGAGTAGGAGCCACAACATGATCAAAGTTAGAACCCAATCAAAAAAAGCTGCTGTAATCTTATTTTTCTCCATTGAAGCTTTCTCTCTGTATAGGTGTGGTCCAACATTAGTAAGAAAACCATTCAAGGTAAACAGAAAGGATAGTTTGCTTCACTCTGGTTACTGTGATTCTTGCGTCACTTCTGTTCATATCACCTATCACCTATCTCTCTTCTCTTTTCTTTTCTTACTCACATCACATGGGGACCCCTAATAATAATAATAATATAATTCAATTTTATAACTACATTTCTCTATTCACCCTGATCTTTTTTTTTTTAGTAATAGATGTTTGAATTTTTTAACCATTTTATCCGAGATTTTAGTATGTATAAAATAATGTTAGACGAAATCAATTCTTAAATGTTTCTTTCGATCTATTTGGGGTGTGCCGGTGGTATTGACTTGTGACTTGGGAGTATGTTTTTTTTAAGGTTTTAGATTCGATTCTTTTTTCTATTTTTTTTGTCTTAGAAGAAGCGGTAATCCACTGAAATTAAACTTACAAATAATTGTGAGATCCCGGGTTCGAACTTGGATTACGACGTCCGGCCTAACAATTTTGGCATTTTTGTCAGTTGATCTAGGACTTATAGGACAAATTCGATTCTTTCTAATCTCAATTTAAGTGGGTTAATTTACTTATTCAAAAATAATATATTCTTAAATGAATCTTGATTGTTTCAAAATATTAGTTTATGGAGTTGTATGCAAGTATATTTAGTCTTAAATTGCAATTATTGTAGGAGGAGAGATATCTTGGTCTAGTGAAAAATTAGGGCAATGGTTTTTAATTTTGTTTCCTACTTTCTACATTTAATAATTCTTTATGTTAAATTTGTCAACAAGCCAAATGAAGATTGAAATGTATCATTTGATATTAAATGTGTCATGAGACATTCTATATGCTACTTAGGATATGGCTAATTTGTTAAGCATAAAAGGGGAACTAGTTATTAAAATAATGGATGAGGCAAAAAGGACTTTGAATAGAATAGAATGAATTATTTGCACACGTGTAAATGTTTAGGTAAGGACAAGAATTGTATAGTCCTTATATTTAAGGTTGCTTTTTGGGATTATAAATATGTTTGTTTCATTTCAATTTCAATTTTGCTATTCAAACAAGGTTTGTTTGACTTTCTAGTTGAGAAAAGAGGGTTTATGAATGAACTATTTTGGGGGGTAAGGGTGATAGAATAGAACTAGTGATGAAGATAGTTAAGGTGAAAGAAAAAATGGGAACTGTTGAGAACATCCTTTCTTCATGGGACCTTTGTTGTGCAATAACTAAGGCATAAATTAAGCAAGTAATAATGCATTCATTCAAGATGGTGAACTATTCAACAGCTTATACCTCATCAGCACAATCTTACTGAGAAATTTAATTCATGCTACTCACATGGGTGGGGTGATTTTACTTTATATAACTGAATTCTTTTTGTGATCTAACTAGTCTTTCATCATAAAGTTCATTCTCAAATATGATGAAAACTAGGTGGTTTGGTGAAGTGTGACATTCATTTTAACTATTTCAAAGATCATAGGCATAGCCTTATTAAACAATCGGTCCAACAAAATAAAATAAAATTAAACAAGTAAAATCTCATTTCAATTCGTTCCCGTCAACTTAACTCAATTGGTAGGGATTTCCCATTATATATGCAGGAGTCAGGGTTCGAATTTCGGACACTCCACTTATTTACCTTAAAGGTGAAATTTTTAGTTATTAAACTACTCGATAAAAAAAAAACTTTCAAATTCATGAAATATTATGCATATTCAATGACTTTTAAGTCATGAAATCAGATTGTCAAAAAAAAAAAAGTCATGAAATAAGATTAAAAAAATTAACAAAATTTGTCTATTACTTTTATATGTAGATAAATATTAACATGTTTGGCAATGTATAGTCTTACTCCACCAGTATATTATAGGATCTGTTTCAGAGAAATTTTAGAGTATTTGAGGATTAGGACTATGTTTTATTATATGAGGTTTTCAATAATATAAACTAGTGTCTTGAGATATTAGTTAAAAAGTTTAATATAATAAATTTACATTAAAATTGTACGGTAAATATTTGTATAATATGAAAATGATGTCTTCAATGTATAATTTCTCTTTTTATATCTTTAGTTATTGCAGGGGCATTAGTTAACATGAGGAGATTAAGCTTCATCCCAATAGAAAAAGATAAATCAAATGGAACTAATCAAAACTATAGCATGCCAATATAATATTAGCTGAACATGCAATTGCACAAATTAAGGTTTGGAAAAACGTCACGAGTGGTAGTGTTTGTTGAAATGCAAAAGTCATACAAATTTAATGTTGTGACCCTACCGACCAATATTTGTTCTGCCATCAACTAGTATTATTATTGATCTGTCAGATCAGCTAGGGTCAAGTGTTTTGACTGAAGAAAGAAAGACTATATGAATGTTGACAATAGTTGTCGTAGAAAAGCCCAAGGGGATGCTTACATGGTCTAATATTCATATTGAGAAAAGCCATTTGACAAGCCCAAATACCTTGGTCATTAATAAAATTGTTGGAGATATTAAGTGAGTTAAATCTAGTAATGATTTGGTTTTTTTTTTTGTCAAGTAGTTTAGCGGCTAGAAATTACACTCTTAAGTAGATAAGTGGGATGATCAAGGTTCGAATCCCCTACATATATAATGCAATGTACAACCAATTGAACCCAACTCATGGGATTAGTAATGATTTTTTCTATTGGCTATTTAAGCATTTTAGACGGTTCTACCGGTATATTTATTAATTTTTGTTTTTTTAGAAAATGTGACATGAGGTGGGTTAGATGTGAGTATACAACATGTATACACACATGACACATACATCTCTAACAAATAGCAATTTATTGATCTAATTAAGAGACCTTTTTTTGTCACTCCATCAATTTCTCGCGCGCTCTACGTGTTTTTCTTTTTTGTCCATTCCGCTACTTAAATAGAGGATGTTATAAAAATGAGATTTTTTTGGAAAATGTCGTCCACTATTTAAGTAGCAGATGTTATAAAGATAGGGTGTTTTTGGGGTATCCGCTACTTAAGTAGTGGATATGAGTATTTTGCTAAATTCGTAGGATGCAGTAGAAAATGAGTAGGGTGCCAAAAGAAAATCCTTCTAATTAAAGGGGTAAGTATTTATTTGGGTCTTTTTGTTGAATAGAAAAAGTTTGGAAGAGATGAGCAAATATGTTACCAAAAGACAGTTTCTCTTCCTCCCCCCACCCCAAATTTCTATTTACACTGAAACATTTTGAAAAATGATTTTCAAAATTTTCTACGTGTTTTGCGTGAGGGGGGAGGAGAAACCATCTTACCAAAATAGAAAATTTTTCAAGCGACCCCCTTATTTATTTTCTACTCCATGAATTTCCAATTTTGTCCTTTGGCGTTGAATTTTTTTTTCAGTTTCTAGAAACCAAAGTTTTCTCAGGGGCAAAATTAGAATATTGGGGTAAAAAAGAATCACACGGGGTCGGAAGAGAAATTTTCACCAAAATATATTGCTTTCGGGCTAGCCCAAGTCTTACACCAATAGGTTAAGAGCTTTAGGCCTAGAAAGTTATATTGAATTTTACTCTTTAAGCTCTCCACATTGCTTTTAGGACTCCCAAAAATTTTACTTTGCTCCTCATAATGTTATGATAACATTCGAAGGTATGAAGTTTTGAAATGAGTGAATTTATGTTACCTTGCAATTTTTGTACTTTCAATTCTTCAATACTCAAACTATCAATCTCTCAAAAGCTCAAATCTTTTTACGTTTTTTGGGTCTTTAATCAAGATCATTTCATTCATAAACGTTTTTTACACTAATTTGGCATGGAACATGTAAATTGTGTTTTTAACATATTATTTTTTGATTAATTAGCATTTTTTTGTATAGAAATTTTATAGGTACAGATTGAAATTAAGTTATCTTCCAGAAATGCAAAAAAGGATATTTGGAAAGTTATCTTCCGAAATCTTGTAAATATTTACATGTCCTATAATACCAAACATAAGTTTTTTTTTCCTCCACATTCTAACCATTTTCAAATACATAATTAGTACCTATCAAATACACAAACACCAAGTAATTAAATAGTTAAAACAATAAAATTGTTTCGGACCAGACTAAAGTCCAATATACTTATGGCCCAACGGTGTAAAGCTTTAATACATGTTACCAAGCATAGGATTGATGCTAATAGGCAAGGACAACCACATCCCAAAGATCATATGATATCAACCAATAGAAAGGAGGCATAATACAAAAATCGTCCCATGGCCAGCCCCAATCACATAGTAGAATCACCACTCCTCATGCACAACTCATGCAAGGTTTGACCTATAAATACAAGCATAATCTTAATCACTTAGGTACACAATATTCACCCGATTTCCATAGGATTTCACTTCTTTCAAATATTGACTTGAACGTCGGAGTGCTAATATTTTTGCAAGTATCTTTCCCCTCCATACCTGAGCTCAAATCCGCCACCTCTATTCGTTCTACCCGTTTAGAGAAAAATCGTCACAACCACTAATTAAATTAAACACCATAAAATTATCCATAAAAACATAAAGGCTTAACTAAACATTAGGTTTCAATTTGACCCCTTACATTTAAAAAGTATCAATTTAATCCCTTATGTTTTCATTATTTTCATTTTAGTCATTTCCGTCAATTTTGTCACATGTGGCAGCCAGTTTGCATATGTGGACAAACACGTGGACACTTGGAGACACTAACACGTGTATAGTTCAAACGGTGTTAGTGAAAAAACTAACGAAAATGACTAAATTGAAACCTAATGGAAATGTAAGAGATGAAATTGATACTTTTTAAACGTAAGATACCAAATTGAAAACATAAATTATCCAAAATATATCGTGAAAAATACAAATGACATCATGTTATGTTATGGGCATAAACACACCACCCATTTCAAAAGTTATCTTCCGAAATCTTGTAAAAATTTACTTGACTTATAATACAAAACATAAGTTTTTTTTTTTTCTTTCCACATTCTAACCATTTTCAAATACATAATCAATACATATCCAATTCACAAACACCAAGTAATTAAATAGTCAAAACAATAAAATAGTCGCGAACACTAATTAAATTAACATGGTAAAATTATAAAATTATCCATAAAACATAAATTATCCTAAACATATCATCATGTTATGTTATGGGCATAAACTCACGACCCCCATCTAGGAAGTTATCTTCCAGAACCTCCTACGTTCAAAAAGTTATCTTCCAAATATTTTGAGGGGAAAAATGGATTTTTGGGAGGCTTAGGAGCAATGGGAGGGTGCCTAAAAAGTAAATCTCAATTCTATTTTTATATAGTTTTAACTAAGTTTTTTTCATGGACTAGTTTCCACTTTCCATAATTTTGTTATTTTTCTACTTTGTACTCCCTCCGTCCCCAAACTCAGGGTTGTGCCAATTAAATTAGAGGTTTGACTTTCATCGTAAAAATGGACCCTTAATAAAATAAAAATGAAAATTGTTATTAAAGAGGAACTTTCTATTTAAATTGTAAATAAATTTTTAAAAAATAATTTAACAAGGGGTGCAAACAGCAAGTGAGTGTAGCCTATGAAGTTTAAACAACCAATCAGTAATATACTTGAATGGGATGGGCTGATGGAAGTAGATTGGTGACTTGTTGTATACACCCCTAGGCTACACTAAATTACTATTTGCATCCCCTATGTAAAAATCCTTTTAACCTTTTAGTTTTGTCCCAAAACTTTGATTATTTCCATCATGGAACTTATTCCATTTTTAAATTTACAACTCATTATTTCTTTTTTTTTTTGACAAAACAACTCAACTCATTATTTCTAAACCCGAAGACTCGGTGTTTATTTTGCTATTTCCAACCAAATTTCCTCCAATTTTTGCAAGCATCTTCCTACATGTATATTTCATGATGCAACCTCTCTTAGCATTCATCATTTCCCCGTTTAAAGACATTAATATAAAATTGGGTTTTAAGTAAAATTTCCTAAAAAAAGAAGTAAACTAAATTAGAACTAAAAATTCCGTGACATATTATCCCAAATTTAAACCTTGAATCTTTTTGCAATGTCTAAGCTTATTTATGTAAACCCAAATTCATTTAGAAATATCTGGTTCATAAAACGAATTAAGATAACAAAGTCAATAGTTGAATTTTTATTTCATGTTATGTTACGTTGTCTCACAATAATGACATATAATTCAAACCTAATGAAAATATGAAATACCAGTCTATGCAATACAAATAATAGACATGAATTATTTTGCTTCTACTGAAAAAATAATAGACATGAACAACACATGCCAAAGATGGTGAAGGCTAATAAAGAGTTGGTCCAATGTTGCACCTTGCACCACTTATCAATAACTCTATAACAAATACGAATTTTACAAAATTTATTGTTTGATTGAAAGTTTATAATATTATATAAATTATTCATATAAATTTTTAAACAAATTAAAAATTATTTTATGTGTTATTAAGACCCACCAATATTAATAGTATTCAATAAAAATTCATAAAAACGTTAATCTTTGTGGGTCTCAATAACACATATATCAAATGATTTTCAATTTTTTTAAAAAAAATAAATGAATGGTTTGTATGATATAAACTTTCAATCTTTTCATTTTAGAAAAAGCACAGATTTTCAATTTGTTTTCGTTATAGAGTTATTGACCAGTGATGCACCGTGCACCGCTTGTCCAATCTTTTCATTTTAGAAAAAGCACAGATTTGCTTAATTTCTTCATTATTGATTTTCTAGAATGACTACCACACGTTTGGTTATTTCCTCACATGTCCCACCAAAAATAAAGAGAAAGAAAAACATCGCCAAATGCAAGTCATTAATATAGAGGATTCTTCAACCCAAACTCTTTTCCATCAATTTAATAAACTCATAGTGGTCAATTAATTCATCTCCATTTTGATCAACAACATTAATCATTTTCTTACATTCCATAAAATCTCTCTTCAATCCCAAACAACACAAGACCCTCTTCAACTCAGCAGCCTCTATAAACCTATCTTTGTTTTCATCAAACACATTGAAAGCTTCTTTCACCTCTTCCAAACTAACTCCATTTTCAAACATATTACTAATTTCTTGTTCATCACCAAATTCCGCTAAACAATCCCCACCACACTTCACTCCCAGCTTTTCCATCACAACAATGATTTCTTCTTTGCACAATCTAACACTACTTTGAATAGGACTCGCGTAACTTGTAATAGTGGTGCTACATTTCCAATTATGTGAAACATAGTTCCACAAAGTGTACAAATAAAAAATTAAAGTTGAGATGAAACTCTTAATTATCATAGCACATAGGAAAATTATTCTAAGAAATAAAGAGGATCACATTTATAACAAAATAAGATAAGATCACATAGACCGAGTAACCTTGTGGTCAGATAAAAAGTTTCATGTCATACGACCAGCAAAGTGCGATACTCTATTTATTGGGGTCAAATTCTAACTTTCGCTGTTGGACACAATTCAATGGTAAGCCCAACAAAGAAATCGCCGGAGGAGTTCTTCTATTTGTGCCCCCACCAATTCTCATGCACCCTCTAAAAATGATCAAAATATCAGTTTTGCTACTTAGGTAGCGAACTAAGTTCGTTGCTTATGTAGCGAGTGACAGTTTTTTTTACTCAACCTCAATGTTTGTACCCTTCACGCCCTCTAGATGAGACAACACCTTGATTTGAAAAAAAAAACATTATTCGCTAAGTAGTTAGTGAACCCCTTTCTAATATATAACAAGCCCTACCACCTTCCCCCTCATTTGAACAGTTTAAAAAAAAAAATCAAAACCCTCCAAAAAAAACTCTAAACGTGAAAATCTCATCAAAATCAACAGTTTGTTGTATACTTGTACTCGAAATCACGTAACAAGTTAAGAACAAAGACAACAAACAGGAGGTTAGTGCACATTTGATCGTATCTTCAAGTTTTTTTTGCGTTTTTTTTCTGACTGGTTTAATTCGGTAACTATGTAGCAAACCATATATAAGTTGTTAGGAGAGCAAAAGCGGTAGAGCATCCGTCGAAGCCGAAGCTTAATTATGCGTATGCGTCAGGATGAGCCTTTGGAGGTAGCACCCTTTGAGATTGACATGCCATATGATGTACATGATGACGAGCAGCTGGAGGAGGAGGAGAATGAGGGTCAACTAGAGCCTGATTATGATTTAATTGTGTGATTATGAATTTTAATTTCATTCGTAATAGTTTGATTATGATTTAACTGTGTGATTATGAATTTTAATTTCAATTTAATTAATTATATTGATGTATTTATTAGTTGATTATGTTATGTTTTTTGTTTTGTAGGTCGTGATTTGATTGAGTTGGTCGGCAAAGGGAATAAACTATTTAAATTAGTTGGTAGGTGACATCGATATAGTTTTTCGCCTTGTTGGATAATTGATTAAGGCCACAACGCTGTCGGGGTATACCTACACGGGATTCACATTCATAGATCATAGATTGTTGTCTACTTTTGTAGAGAGATGTGACATGGGGAGACCAACAACTTCGATATGCCCAATGGGGAGATCATTGTTACCCTGGATGATGTCTTCTAGACCATCAGGTCATCATGACCAAATTTAAGGTTGTAGATTTGATGGTTGAATTTATTTGGTCAAGTCCAGCTAATGCTGGCTGTGAGGTGGCATCCACAATACGCGCACATGCACGATTTACATATCTAAAGCGCGTCCTTCCCATCCATCTGAGAGTTGCACGTCAAGCGGAAAAGGATGGAGATGCGGCCACCATGGATATGTATCGTGGCTACCCAGTCAGAACATAGCTGTTGTTCTTGGTTAAAACCACCATCTTCTGCAACAAGGCAAAAAAACTTTGTCGAGGTCACCTACCTGAAGTATTTTCGGCACCTCGAGATAGTTGACAACTACGTGTTGTGCTCTGCTGAACTAACATTTCTTTACCGGGAGCTGACAAATGCAATTGTCCTCACATGCACGTATTTGGCTAGGTATTTAACACTGTTGCAAGTAACCATTCAAAGGTTTTTAATTAATTGTGTAAATTATTATACATCACTATAATTTTATTTTATTTGATTTAATTACACTTTTACGCAGTCTTGGATCAACCACCATTTCGAGGACATCAGCGGGGTGAAGGAAGGGTGCTTATGAGGAGTGCATGCCCCGTGCTTCTAAATTTCTGCGGGAAAAGGGCAAACAAACATGAGATCAATCCAGAAGTTGATGGATCTAATGGTGCCACATGATATGACTTGGATGTGTTATGAGGATCACCGACAAGTATTCCTTTTTTTACGGATCACCATGCACTTCAGCTGGATTATATGTGGATCATCAGGGTCTGGTATTTGCTAGAGAAGGTTTTGTGCTAGTTTGGCTATGTCCAAACCTTTCCGTGCTATCCTGATACCTATGCTTCTCTCATCACCACTCCAGAGCAGTTTGACTAGAATTGGGTCCACTTCTTGGATCGTGTCCTGACTCTTGATATGTTAGACACATGTACACTCTACCATTGGATGTTCGCGACAAATTACATGAAATGGTATTTGAAGATATCGCATCATTACAACAGGAAATCCCCCTAGGATGATTGTGTTTGATTCTATTGTACAATAGGAGGCCTCAGTTGAGGGTGATAGAGCATCTAACTTGGTGGTTTCACTGCGCCACATCTGGAAACTAACACAGGAACTCATGGTTTTCAGGGACATTGTGTAACATCACGTTTTTTTTAATTATTTATTTGATTTAATTTATTTATTTAAATTCCATGTTGTGTGATTTATTTAAATATGTGGCTTTGGTGTGGTGGTGTATTTAGAATAGTAGTGTTTTTGAGAGGTGTGAATATGAAGTTGGGCTTTATGAGGAATGGACTTGGAATAAATGAAGGGTAATGTGGTAATTGGAGGAGATGTTGACCTAGGTATAAATTGGTACTTTTAGGAGAGAGGATTCATTTTGTCATGGATTTTGGATGGAGGAAGAGAGAAAAACTCTCATAAGAAGAAAAAGAAAGAGAAAGAAGAGAAGAATGAAATTGGTAAGTA